>JARHVA010000008.1:11567500-12207500 GCA_037957365.1 Torreya grandis
TTTTAACCCTTTATTCTCTTATTTGTAGCCTGACATGTTTCACTATTAGTTCTCTTTGCTTGTTTGTCGGTCCTCTTACTTCTTGTGCCCAAGACTTGGCCTCCTCAATTCAGTCTCTCAAGTTATTTTCATTTATTTCCATATTTACTATTACGGATTGAATCTCTTTGATTTGTGGTAGGTCTCTTCCTTTGTCCACTCTTGGCCCATTTCCCTCTGCTACTTTCAATTGATCTAAAGCTTGTTTTATCATGCGCAACTCTTGTTTTCCTTTTTTCATGATGTTATGTATGTTGTTCATTTGATCCTTGAGTAATTTAGTCTCTTTTACTAATTAATAATTGGATTCTTTGATTTATTTCATATTGTTGTCCTCAAATTATTTATTTGCTTCTATGGCTTAAAGCCTCATTCTTGTGTTCATTAGCTCATTGACATATAGTTCTGGTGACCACATCAATGGTGTTGATGGTGGGCTATATAATTATTTGCTTTCTTAGCTCTCTTCAACCCTTTCTCCTTTGTTTTCCAAGTATGTCTCATTCTCAATTAGTTTTTTTATAATAATTTTCCATACTTCCTTCTTTGTCATTCTTCTTGTCCTCTGAAACTAACCCATGTCTCTTTTATTCATTGTCACTCTCCTGCTATATATGATGATGGAGTTGAGGGTATTGTTTCATTATTTACTTTTCCTTTGATCCTTCAAGAAGCACTTTACTCAACCCTCTTTCTTTCATGTCCTTTTTCTACTTGTATTATTTGTGTTTTCTACATTTTAACAACAATTATTGGGTTGTTATGGGCTACCATCGATAAAATAAATATTTGTTTAACTCTTTATTTTCTACATTTTATTTGTTGGCATTTCTCAGGTTTAACTGCACCTTAAAATCCCTTTATATTGATTTAAATTTGTATAACAATATTTCTTATGTTTCTAATAGATTGCTTTGTGGGTATATCAACATATGTTTGTGTATGCATGACCCCAAGCACTAGTAATTGTGTCTATGAATCATGTGTGCAATACACACCTATGATACATGAACCTCAATGTCAGTATCTAAAATTAAGAAACATTCATAAAGTAAAAAAAATTAAGTTGTTCAGTGAGCTATGGAAAGGAATGCATTTGCCTTCCAAGCCTCTGAAGTTGAGTTATGGAACTATGTTGTTTAACATGTCGATAAAATACTCTCCTACTAAATAACAAAACCTTTCTCCTTAGTAGGCAAGTTTTAGATATGCTAAAAAAAAATAGAAGTTACTCATGTCTATCAATCCTCATGTTGGATCCCTTTAAAGGCTTCTTAGAAAAAGTTGGAGAAGTTTCTTACATGTTGTTTATGTGCTAACTCTTAAGGGGAAAAAAATCCTTTCATAGAGTAGCATGGGAGCTTTGTTATAGATTCAAATATGTTGGAGGTACAAGATTAATTGTTTTAAAAGAATGGGATTATTATTTATGCTAAATGGGTTCCTTGAGCCATTGAAGGCAAGAGAGTTTAGAAAATCCTTCTTAGGCTTTGCATTTCTTTTGGTTACCCTTATGGAAGAATAATATAGAAAGGATTGGGGTTTCACACCTTTCTCATGTGGCCATTTAGATTATTTGCACCTTTGTTACTAAGAGCATCTAAAAAGCATGGAAAAATATTAAGCCCTGGATTGTTTGGAAAGGGGATCAATTTAGAATTTGGTTGTCTATCAACGCTCACTCTCTGTGGTGGTCTCCTCTTATAAACCACCATAGAAATATTTTACCAGAAGCTCCTAGGCTTAAGGCTCTCTGACTTTTTAGAATATGCATTTTTCGATCCATGCACAACTTCCACATGATTATGTGCACTCCTCACTTGGCCTTTGGATCTTCCACGCACGCAACATCTCTTGGCTTGCACACAAACTTTTGGTACCTCACTGAGTTGTTGCATTGCCTTACTCCTTGTCGTGCATAAGTGTAGCGTTGTGCTCCCTCTCTTGAACTCCACGTGAAACACTCTTAACTACAACATATGCACATCATCATAATTGTCTTGTGGTAACTCTATACAGTATTTTAATGTCATACAAGTATTTCATGTGTAAAAACACATGCACAATCAAGATCTAAGTGTTAGGTTATTGTTACCACATTGCATGCCAACTAGCCTTCCCCAGATTTATGACACATCAAGGAATATATTAGTGGAACCACACAATTGTAAATCTAACCATGCACCTGCAAGAATCCTAACTATCACTTGACCAAAAGATGAACCACCACCCTTTAATAACCATTGTCAGTTGTAACATCTTCTTGTAACGATGCATATAGTGTAGTCATTTATCCCATAATGGCACATAGATGAGACAATACACCCACAACCCAAATAGGAGTTTGTTAGCATGTTTTTGTAACTATCATTAAAATGCATATGTAGCTTTGCATTCATTCATTTAGTCTATATAAATCAATAAGGATGTTCATCCCTTCTGATCACAAATCACATGAACTAGATTTCTTAGTCTTATTGGATCTTATACACATTTTTACTTTCCCTATTTTACATATTGAATAAAAATTGCATTCATACATATCAATATTTTTGCATTTAGGTGTGTTATTGCTTTACTGTTGTTTTAGTTTACCTTCTATGCATTATACAAACCATAACTTGTCTCCAAGCGTGACTTTTTTCCATCGTGCAAATCCTAGGCTTGTTGTTGAATATCATTAGTATTGGAGCAAGAGCTCTCATATACTTATAAACATGGAAGCATAACATGAGAAATAACAAATACTAATCAAGTTTGTTTTATAGTGTCCATAAGAATGTCATAGCAAGACTAAATTGGTTGATGCCTAGAGAAACATTGAGGCATCCTTAGACGTCCAAAAACTCATTCATGACACCCTCGAGGGAAAACGCACTAAAATCTTTGGCTAGTTCCATGAACCCATGATACAACTTGGGCCACAAACAAATCCTTATATGTGTTCTATGCATCCACTATTTCAGCAACAAAGCCCCTTCAAAGTGTAGGTCAATCTTGAAATTATAGTGTTCAAAGGAAAAATCAATGATGCAACATTGGATGGTTGGATACAAAAACTTAAGACATACTTTTCAATCCATCAATTCACTGATGATGAGAATATCACCTTCGTCATGTTGAAGATGCCAATTTTAGTGTCCCTATTTTTGGGAAACCCTCAACATGTAGCACACACAAGATTGCATTGTAATCTAGTCTTGGAATAATTTATTCAACATCCTAAAGGATGAATACTACCCTGTCAAGCACTTTGAGAATGAATACATCAAGTGTCAATAGTTGCACTGGCATAAGGAGAAGACAATGGAATAATACACCAATGAGTTATGTGACTACATTGTGCATATACATGAGGGAGAAATGTAGTGTGTTTAAGTAAACCAATAGACTCTTACCTTTCATTAAATCAAAGATGAAGTTCTTGACTTAAAAAAATTTAGGGAAAGAATATGACAACACCGCTGAGATCAAATGCAATGAAAAGATGGATCAAGAGTTCTCTTCTTCATTTGGTGTATTGTGCAAGACTTAGCATGCGAAAATTTCACCATCTACCCTTGCCATGCATAAGTAAAGCATGACATGTAAGGGCAAGTAGCCTAAGAAGGCTGCACAAGAACAAAACGCTACAAAGCCTTCTATGATAGATAAAGGTAAGGAGAACTGAGGTGAAAAATTGTGCCATCTCCACCTCACAAGCTTACATAATGATTTTTAATGTTACGCACAACAATCCTTGATTGCGCAGTATACACTAGGTCCCATGCCACCAAATGACACTAATCTAGACGCCACTTGTTTGAGCCCCAGCGCCACTACCATTGACACCTCTGAGGAATAAGAGCACCTCTTCCACACCAAGTTTTGGGTGAAGTATCAACCTCTCCATGTCATCATTGAGAGTAGAAGCCATAATAACATCATTACACAATGTACAACCTAATGCCTTAGCCTCACTACTATTGTGCATCCAAAACCATATTCTTTGGGTTAGATGCAACAAGGGAAGGATATAAAAGCCCAATGGCATTACACTTTCCAATACATATTCAAGCCCATGGAGGAAATTTTCACTTGTGACCTCACCCCACTTGAGGTCTATGACATCTTACTAGGAAGATTGTATTTGTATTATCATGCAACCACATATCACACAAAATCATATTGGTGGACTTTTCATGTTAAAGATCACTTCCTTAACATTTTAGATTCAACGTCAATGACCAAAATAACTATGTTCTCTACTAAACAATGGCATAAGCTTGTTTCCACATGTAGAAGTTATTTCTACTCATGGTCTACCCAGAGGAATCTACACAAGAGAGTAAGTGTGCATTAGTAATGCACTTAGTAGTGCAAACATCATCACAATAACAACTAGACATTATAATGCAACAACATAGAGACACATTTGAGGATTCAAAGGCACTTTCAACACATTGTATAGTAAAGCATCACATTAGTTTGGTTCTTAGATCCCCTCTTTGAAATTGTCTACTATACTGCAAGTACATTTCAAAAAATGATGAAGTCTAGTTCCAGATTCAAGAGCTTCTTGAATAAGGAAAGATCAATCCAAGCTCTTTACCTTGTGGAAGCAAGATAGTCTCCATGCCAAACAAAAATTGTACTTAGCAATTGTGTATTGATGACCATGTTGAACAAGATAATGGTGAAGAATTGGTACCCAATTGTATGCATTGATGACCTCTTGGACTAGCTCTTAGGTGCATAAAATTTACCAAGGTTGAGCTAAAGTAAGTTTATCATCAATTACCAATCAATCCTAAGGATTTTTTGAAGACAACATTCAAAACTAGGGAAGGATTGTACGAATGGTTTGTTATGCCTTTCATCTTCACCAACATGCCATCAACATTCATGTCCTTCATGGATGATTTGCTTAGGCCCTTCCTCAACTCCTTCGTCATTGTCTACTTACATGACATCCTCATATTTAGCAAAACTTGGGAGAAACATGTGGAGCACATCTCACAATAGAATGTGGAGCACATATCACATGTTTTAGACACCTTGTGCAAACACAAGTTGCAAGCCACTTTATGAAAGTGTACATTTGGCACTGCATAGATTTAGTACTTGGGATATGTCATTGACCACCAAAGCATACATGTAGATCCAAAGAAGATCAAGGTGATCAAATATTTTCAAACTCTGTATAATCGCACTATCTTGATGAGTTTTCTTAGACTTGTTAACTTCTACTATGGTTATGTTCTTGGTTTCTCACACATAACATTTTATCTCAATTAGATAATGTGCATCAAGGTAACATTCCAATGGACACATGCAAAACAATGTGTTTTTGAGAAACTCAAGCAATGCCTCTATGTAACACCTATTCTGGTACTGCTATCCAATGCTTCAAGATTCACACTGATGCATCTAACTAGGCACTCAATGCAATACTCACTAAACATGGACATCTGATCGTCTATCACTTAGAGATACTCAGTGACACACAGTTAAACAATACTCCACCTTTGAAAAATAGTTGTATGCTATTATACAAGCAATAAAGCAATGGTGCCACTACATGTTGGGGGAGGAAACAATCATTCATTTTGATCATAAGCCACTTCAATTCTTGCATAAACAAATAAAATTACATAATGTACACCACATGAAGTGGATGATTTAATTGCACAAATTCCATTTGGTGATGAAGCACAAAAAGGGTAAGGAAAATAAGACCACATATTACCTTAGCCAACCGTTGGTACATACACTCATCATAATGTTGGACACACACAACCAAAACTTCTTTGACTAGTTATCTCTCTAATCAACAGATAAGGGCATTGCATATGACTATACTGCCCTTGTGTAGGGTGAACAAGTTTTGGGAGTTACTACATGTCTAACAAGCTTCTCTACAAGCTTGAAAATTTGTGGGGCATCTCTGTGTTTTTATTGGTACACCTAGATCTAGATACTCATCTAGAAGGCACAATGTGCCAAGACAACAAGACAATTCAGCATTACCAAGACACTGACAACATTGTTACAACGCTTATACTAGCCACACATGTGCATAGATGTTGGGCACTCCATCAAGTATTGCACTTTTTGTTGCATCGCCAAGCCAATGAATAAAAAGTTAGGACTTCACACACCTTTGTCAGTTTCTTCCTTGCCATGGGAATTTATTAGTATGGATTTCATGATTGAGCTAACTATGAAAAAACAATAGAATGACCTTGTGTTTGTTGTAATGGATAGGTTTCTTAGATGGACATCATGGTTTCTTGCAAGAAGATCATCAATGCACTAGAATCGAAGTGTTATTTATTCAACCATGTTTGGGTTTATTTTGGATTGCCAACATCTATTGTGTCTAACTTTGACCCATAGTTTGTCATCTTTTTTTTACAATCTTTGTGGGACATGTGGATACATAGCCATACCAGTATAATGTATTTCATCCCCAAACATATGGATAAACATAAGTTGTCAATTATGTACTTGGTTGTCTTCTATGCATGTACAACAAGCACATCCACACACTTAGGATGATAATCTATTATACATTATCATGCCTATAACATAGCTTTGCATAGCACTACGGGGCATAGTTCCAAACATGTGTTAGGTTCTAATGAGTGCAAGCTCTAGACATTTCATACCACACACCATTCGACACAGAGTTATGTGCACAAGACTAGGAAATAGACAAGGCACAAAAGTTTTTGTAACACATCCAAAAAACTTATCAACGGGTTCAACAAATTCTCTCATGCCAACAATTGAAGTATAAAGAGTTCCATGATGTACACTACACACCTCATGAGTTCAAGGTGGGTGATAAGGTTTGGTTGCATTCGCAAAAGGAATGCTTCAATGGCCCACACCAGAAGATGAAGCCTTTGTGTTATGGTCCATACACCATCCTCCGCACAACTAGAGAGGCCACTTTTGTTCTTGACCCAAAACAATATTTGGGTTTTCTTCCCATCTTCAATGTGGAATTTTTGAAGCAATACTACCCCCTTTTGCTTGAGCCCACAACAACACAACATCCTTTATATTTGGATCCTGAAAATGCCAATCCAACACCAAATGATCAAATTATTGAAGTGATAACGACACACACCCACTGAGACACATCTCAATTGTTTTGAGAGGTTGAGATAGGTCAATACGCTAATCAGGGTAAGTGGTACAACTTTCAATAGCTTCAAGTTTAGTTTCCTCAGCTAATTGAATGTGCAATGGATGTAATTGCTTCTTAAGAAAGGGAAAATGATCCATGTGCAGCTTTCAAACAATTCTACAGATTCCTCACTTAGAATTTGGATCTCCCACATGCACAACATCTTTTGGCTTGTGCGCAAGCTCGCAATACCTCATCGAGTTATCACATTGCCTTGCTCCTTACCGTGTAGAGCTTTATTATGGTGCATGCTCACTTGAACTCCACATGGAATAATCTCAACTATAAAACATGTGCACCATTAAACTTGTCTTGTAGTACCTTTGTGCACTACAACACCACCACAAAAATTGCCATGTAGGTCTCTCATGTGCACAAACACATCCACTCTCAACTTCCAAGTGTCAAGGTCCTCCTGCCATGTGGCATGTCAATTGTCCTCTAGATCTGCGGCATGTCAATTGTCCTCTAGATCTGTTGCATGTCAAGGAATCTGTCAGTGGAACAATACAACTGGAAGTCCAATCGTGCACTTGCAAGAAGTCCAATCGTGACTCAGCTAAAAAGTGAACTACCATCCTAATGTACCCACCGTTTGTTGTAACTACTTTGAATGGTTTATATATTGTAACTGTTTGTCCCCTAAGGACACAAAGATGATAGAATACACACATAGACCAAATAGGATTTTGTTAGCATGCTTTGTGTAACTAGCATTGAAACACATATGCAGCTATGAATTCTTTCATTCAGTTTAGATAGATCAGCAAGGACGTTTATCCCTTCTAATCACAGGAACTAGCTTTCCTAGTCTTACTAGATCTTATATACATTTGTACTTTCCCTTTTGTGCATATTGAATAGAAGTTGTATTTTTACATAGCAAGACTTCCACATTTGAGTGTGTTGTTGGTTTATTGTTGTCTCAGATTACCTTCTATGTATTCTGCATACTGCAGTGTGTCTCCAAGCACAACTTTCTCCCTTACATTGGTCATGGGCCCCTTGGTGTGGATCATTCATAGTATTGTTGATATTTTTTATAAGAGAAATAGGTCATGGGCACTTGGGCCCATGTATAAATCTAAATATGGTCTCAACATTCAAGACTTTGGGTCTATTGTTGAAGTCCAGATCATTGAGCCCAAGGATGCATTACACAAAATTGGCCTTCAATCTCCCCCCCTAGTGGTGGATTATATTTGGATATGGAATGTCTCTACTCTTTTGTGTCAATACAAACCCATGGTAGGTTATTAATGGCTTGCTCCCAACATTGTTCCTTGGGAATCATTGAACAGATTCCACTTTGTTTGGTTTGGGGTGGTTGAACCTAAAAAGGCTCACTTTGCATAGTGCATTTTGTATCAGAGTCAATTTGTTAGGGATAGATTGTTGCATATGGGGATTTTTACTCCCAGATGCCATGTTTGTGGTAAATTGAGTTGCTCAAGCACATATTTTGGGTTTGTGTGAGAGCTCAACGAGACTAGAAATGGATGCTCAAGACAATCCTTTTATGGCAAATTGTCTTGCTTGGAGATTCAACGATGCTCCCAAAAAAGTTGAAGCAAATCTAACACATTTTCCGCATTGAGATTCTCTTCAACTTTAGAAAGATAGAAACTATGTAGTATTTAATAAATAACATTTAGACAGATTTTTCTAATGCTAACAAAATTGCTTCTATAACTAATGTCATGTTGCAGATTCAAGTGCAAGTTGAAAAAGTGGCCCTAGAGGTGTAGCACCTCCGCACCCTCATTGGTCATATAGAGTATCCCCCTTGTACTAATAGCGAAGTGCCTCCAAATTCTCTTAGACAAAATTCCCAAGGCAGACAAAATTCCCAAGACAGAGACCAAGGGTGGAGGGAACAAGCAAGAGGACGTTGTAATCACACAACCACTTTGTGTTTTCCACTCCACCTTCCCGCAAGCTCTTGCTGCCTGTAGGGCATTAAGGATGGTTGTCACTTCACGGTAGTGGATATGGACCTACATGGTTTGGGCCAACTAGCTGGGATGGGTAGGGCAAAATGCCTCACCACACTTTGGATACTTCACTTTCTCAACGTCAAGGTAAGGAAGAGATTGAAGATAAGAATGCAAAGCAAGAGGGCTAGGATCCCATACTTGATACTGCACACTCTTCTAGTGGGAGTTGGCGATACAAGCCTAATAATCCATCACCTCCTCCTCCTCCCTTAGACAAGTTTGTAGCACCAGTTGCTTAAAGTTTTCTATGGAATAGTGTTATTTATAGTTTTTTTGGTGCATGTTCCATGTGGCTCTAGTTTTATGTGATTTTTGGCTTTGCTTTTCAGCCTTGGGTCTTGGTATTCTCAGGTTTTTTGGACTTGATTTGACATTGGCAGTACTTTTTACTCGGGGTGTGTTTTCATACCACTCACCTTTTTTGACTGAGCTTGTACAAGTTTTTAATCTAAAGAAATATATGTGCCTGCTTTCAATTAAAAAAAACAAACTAGCTTGCAAAAGAAACAAACCTATCTAACAAAGAAGTTGGGGTACCATTTGTGCTAGCAAGGGGCCACCCTGCCTTCCTATAATCCACAAAGGGTGTCTTCCAGAACGTCCCTCAACCTTCACAAATTACATAATTGAATAAACTTCTCTTTATATTGCTTGAATGGAAACTGGTACAAAATGATGAATGCAATTACAATCTCTTATTAATGTCCTGTCTTTCTCAACCTGCTAGATCTCTTATCAATGTCCTATCTTTTTCAACCTGCTAGACTTACATTCATAGCTTTCAAGGAGAAGTGGACAGGTGCATACGTAGAAACTACTTTCTGATTAATTTATGCTTAAATTGTCTTTACAATTGGTACTTTATCATTTGTTTAAATACATCAGATATACATAATAATCGCTAAGGCACATAATGTAAATCATTAGCGAGGTCTGATCATTTATATTCTTAATGTCTTCATTTATCTTTGTAACATCATACCAAGACATTTTTAGAACTATTTGTAACATCTTTGAACTTGAACTGATTATTTTCTGGAGTAGATAGGTTAGTTCAAAACATACCAAGCATAGTAACCTACTTGCTTCCTCAAAACTAATTGCACTTACATGTCAAATATGAATGACATGATAATGAAATGAAAAAACGAAGTACTGTAGAAATGGATTGGGTAAACATAGGAAGATATGTGAAGTGTAGACTATGTAATGTAGTTAGCCATTATTTCTGCTTTTAAGATGGTTATAATCTGGAGTCCCTGCTTAGAGCATACATATACTTACCTTCAACTCCCTACATCTACAAACAACTGAGACTCAACATAGTTAGGATTTGGATAAACACAATTCATATGAGGATCTAGATTGTGTAAACAAGTGGTAAAAATGGGGTCTTTTATACTCATTTTGTAAAACTCATCATGCATGCTAATCTAATACCACACATATATCTAATTACAACATAATAAAAATTGTATTTTTGCCTTCTGCAAACATACATTCTGAAAACTTATTTCAATCTTAAAAGCAAACATGTGATGTCCCTTACTTAGGGGCTCTTTTTTCTGAACAAAAAAGCTCTGAACAAAGATACAATTTTTGTTGAATAAATTCAAAAGATAAACAATAATATAGTCTCTCAATAGCAAATCACAGATCTTATCACTTGTCCTTCTAGACGATTACACAATTGAAACTCTGTCATACAAATAAAATAATATGGAATATTCTGCCTTAAAACCCTGGGCTTTTGCAAATCTGGTAATTGAGCTTGAATCTGGACGTCTCGGCCTGCTGTGTCGAACACACAGTCGTCGGCGTCGGTCGATATACTGCCGACGTCGGTCACTGTCGGTCCTTCTCTGCCGACATCGGTCTTCAGTCGGCCGATGTCGGTCACTGGGGATCTCTGTCTGCCGAGGTCGGTGTCTGCGTGGATCTTTACAGACCTGTACGGACTTCGTACGGCTGCCAATTAAGCACAACCTATCTATTTTCAACACCTGATCTGAAAATATATGGCTTTAATACAGAAAATCTCTATCTGTATAATTTATTGAATCAAAAACTAAATAAAGAAATACCTGAAATACTGTGATAACTTCTGGGTGAAGTTATCTCTCAAATCTGTAAACCTCTGTGATAACTTCTGTATGAAGCTATCTCTCAATTTGGCAATAAATCAGCTGATATCTCACAGCCTCTAAATCGCACACAATGAAGAGTTGACGTTCTCCACTGCAATGGAATCCTGGAACCCTTGGCTCAGTCTTCACAGAAGAATTCTTCAATATCAAAATCAATAATCAATGCATAATCAATAATGGCCTCCATGAGAAACCCTTATACCCTCCAAAAAGATATGTTTGCCCTAATTAGGGTTTTCTTAAATTAGAATTAGGGTTTCTAATTAAAATTAGCTAAATAATTAATATTTGATTAAATCAATCAAATATTAATATCTCCCTCAATACAAGTCCGAAAGAGCCCAAACGAAAGCCAACTGGAATAATTCTGCAAGTCAAAGCTAAGACAATCTCCATCAAGACCTTCTATCCATCCTATTAGCCTACGAAGGTCGCATAATAGGCTAACCATCAATTCTGAAGATGTCAACTGAAAAAGGGACATGACAAAACAAAAACTTTAAGACTAATCAAAGCTAATCGAAATCAATTTTTGAAAAACATATTGAGTACGAAAAACATATAAACCCCTTTTCAAGATGTTTTATTCATTATCAATTCCAAATATTATGGTTTGTATAAAAGGAACTTATCCATGTAATGTGTCTATGAGGCAAATCAGATTTATTATACAAGGGATCTTCCAAGGCCCCAAGGACGGTATTATGGTTTTTCACTCCTCTCCACTGATGAATTCCAGCAACCGGATTTGAACAGTCTTCATAAGTAACTATCCTCGGTATTCCATGACTATAGACAAGACAAAATCCACCTGGAACACATAACTTGAAGCCAAATTGTAGACCTGACACAGGCATAAGATCGTATAATTAGTTCATACAAAAATGCCCTAGAAAATGATAAAGGTAGGAGTAAACAGGGATCAAGGGATGATCTCCTCAACAAGTCCTAGCAATGGCTTGAGTGTAAACTCTTCATTCACATTTTCTGCTGGCGGTACAACTTTCCATTTCTTTCAAATATTCCTCACCTTTTGCATTCCCCATTCTTCCTCGTCTTCCTCCAGCTCTTCAGTCCAAGGCTGTACAGCCTTCCTGAAAAACAGCTCAATGTTATGAGTCCTCCATGGTATTATTATAATAAAGATTTAACAAATAGCCCATCAGTATACATAGCAGTGATGCACACCATACAATATCATTTCATAAGGTCAAAATCACAGTCTAGCTCTCCAAAAACTCAGAAATTACATATTTTAAAAAAATGAAAATAAGTTTCTTACCAGTTACCACTGCAAGTCTGACACTTGCTATAGTGCGTGCATTTATAGCTTGATTTACTTAGCATCGCCAATAATCTCCACACGAACATTGTCTGTGATTGAAATGATGGAAACGGTGTGTGTCTCTCACAACAATTTCTCTCTCAACAATGTTATAGTGTGTGTGTTTATAGCTTGATTCACTTAGCATCACCAATAATCTCCACACAAACAATGTTCATCCTTGAAATGATGGAAATGGTGCACGTTTCTCAAAAAAAAATTCTCTCACAACAATCTTGGAGCTATACTTGGTTGTAGTGTGGCAATCACCACACATGTGAAGATTTTTGACAGTTCTAATGGTTGTTCCAGCAGGCGTGTTTAACAACCTGAATGCCAATGCCAATGTCTCACTATGGTGGTCAAGGAGAAATTCCTTCTCCTTTTTCCTATATCATTCAGTACCAGCCTTGTGTCTGTAATGTACCCTGCTGCTTTCATCTCCCACGAAAATTTCTCCAACTTTGAATAGAGCTCGTGTTTGTGGGTGTGATTTATCTTGTACACAAAAATACATGTGACATTTTCTGGACTTCAATCCAACTACATCCGGGCATCTTTTTAATCTCTCTGTCTTTCATCAATTTCCTTACCTTTTGAACCTCAGACCACCTGCCTGCTCTTGCATAAATGTTTGACAAAAGAACATAAGGTGCAGTAGCTGTAGGATCCAACTCAAAAATGAGCGTTGCCACAAATTCTCCTAACTCTATATTCTTATGTGATCTACAAGGGCCAAGCAAACTCAACCACACAACTGAATCAGGTTTTATTCGCATTTTAATGATAAAGTTTAAGGCTTCCTCAAAACAGCCAGCACGGCCAAGAAGGTCAACCATGCATACACAATGGTCAATTGTAGGCATGATGCGATAAGAGTCAGTCATCTGGTTTAAGTATTTACAGCTATCATCCACTAGACCTGCATGGCTACATGCAAATAAAACACAAACAAAGCTCACATGGTTGGGGTTGGTTCCAGAGTGTTTCATTAGCTCAAAGAGTTTGAGGGCATCCTTGCTATGGCCATGCATTGCATATCCTGCAATCATTGCATTCCATGAGGCCACATCTTGAGGTTTCATTTTGTCAAACAATTCACGTGCCTTCTTGATGCTACCACATTTTGCATACATGTCTATCAGGGTAGTCATAACCACATCAGACAAAAATCCGCCTTCGATTATTTTTCGATGGAATTCCCTACCCTGTTTCAAAGCTCCCATTTTCGCACATGCTGGCAGGATACTGGCAAATGTTGATTCATCTGGCTTTATATCTGTGCATTGCATTTGTTTAAATATCTCCACAGCTTTTTCAACAAGGCCATTTTGTGCATATCCAGCAATGATTGTATTCCATGAGACAGTGTTTCGGTGAGGCATTTCTTTGAATAGCCTTAAAGCCTCATTAAGAACACCATTTTGAGCATATCCTGCAATCATAGTATTCCATGAGATTACATCTGCATTTTGCATTTTGTCAAACAGTTCCCGTGCCTCGTGCATGCTTCCACACTTAGCATACATGTCTATCAAGGAAGTCACAACCACAATATCTGACAAAAATCCATTTTCAATTATTTTTTGATGAATATCAATACCCTGTTCCAAAGCTCCCATTTTGGCACATGCTGGGAGGACACTCACAAAGGTGGATGAGTTTGGCTTTGCACCTGCCAATTGCATTTGATTAAAAATGTCCAAGGCTTTTTCAACCAGCCCATTTTGTGCATATCCAGCAATGATTGCAGTCCATGAGACTACATTTCGTTGAGGCATTCCATCAAACAATTTTTGTGCCTTCTCTATCCTTCCACATTTTGCATACATGTCTATAAGAGCAGTCATAACTACAACATTTGACCAGAATCTGGTCTCAATTAATTTTTGATGAATTTCCATTCCCGGTTCCACAGCTCCCATCTTGGTGCATACCGGAAGGATGCTGGCAAAGGTTGACGAGTCTGGCTTTACACCTGTCAATTGCATTTGCTTAGAAATCTTGAACGCTTCTTCAACAAACCCATTCTGTGCATAACCAGCGATAATTGCAGTCCATGACACAACGTTTTTGTGGGGCATTTCTTCGAAAATCCTTAATGCATCGTCAAGAAAACCACTTTGTGCGTATCCTGTAATCATGGCATTCCATGAAACCCAGTTTGCATTATGCATTTTGTCAAACAATTCGCGCGCCTTCTCTATTTTACCACATTTTGCGTACATGTCTATCAGGGTATTCATCACAACATCGTGAAACTGAAATTCACATCTAATTATTTTACCATGGATCTGCAAACCATGTTTTAGAGATGCCATGTTCACGCATACAGGGAGAACAGTTGAGAAGGTGAACTCATCAGGTTGGACAGCTGTATGCTGCATTTGGTAAAACAGTGTGAATGCCTGATGAGGAAGGCCATGCCTTCTGTAAGCTGCAATTATCATATTCCATGAGAAGACGTTTGGTTCAGTCATGTTGTCGAAAGCATTGCGAGCATCCAGC
The DNA here is from genome assembly GCA_037957365.1 of Torreya grandis. NCBI lineage: Eukaryota > Viridiplantae > Streptophyta > Pinopsida > Cupressales > Taxaceae > Torreya > Torreya grandis. Next base: position 11,582,693 of record JARHVA010000008.1, read on the forward strand.
AAACTTCCGCATTTATCGTACACGTGGATCAGTGTATTTGGTAAAAGAGTATCTGTGGTAGATGCAATTCCCCTGTGATTGATGTGAGAATGGATTTGCTTACCCTCTGAAAGGGATTTCTTGGAAATGCAGGCACGCAATAGATGAATATATGTAGATAAGTCTACGGGAGGGTTATGTGTAGTGAGAAGAATGTGTATGGCTTCCTTCAAGAAACCCTGTGTAGAGAGTGCTCTGAGATTTTGCTTGAGATGGGCAATGGGTGACATTGTATGAATGTGTTGGGTGACATTCTTGTGCAACCATTTAGGTGGACAAATGCAATTTCTTATAAATTAAGCTTTCATTTCCTTAATAATCTTCCAAGTTATAAGAAAATGTAACCAGTACCTCTTCAGTTAGGCAAGGGTTTCATGGTGGGGCTACCGCCCTATTTTTAATGATAAAGGTCTTCCCATGAAAGCTGAAATTCGAAATTTTAGAACGTTTTTTTTTAAATAAAAAGTATAGAATTTTCTTTCTTTTAGTATAGATATTTTGATATTTTAAATTTAATTTATTAGTGAAATTGTTTGATTTATAGAAAATCTATTAAATGATGAATCTTAATATTATAAGGGATGAGATATTTAATTGAATTTGACAGAATGAATTTAATTTGTAAATTAAATCTATATCAAAATATTAAACTTGAATATTTGACAAAATGTTTACAATTTTTTAATTTATTATAGAAATTTGTTTGACATAAAACATGTTATTATCTATTTATAAAAGTATCTATTTTATGTGTCACATATTACATTAATTAATTACTTCTTTTTTTGGGGTAAATTTTTAGAGAAGAGAAGATAAATGGCTTCAATTTTGGCGAAAAAAAGGGTTCAAATGATTTTTTTTGGGAAAAAAATAGGCTCAAAATTGCACCCGCATTTTTCCAAGCAAAAAATAATATTAAACATCAATTTTTAGATTAATTATTAACATCTCGTACACATTACAATTTGTATTTCTAGATATTTTGATTTTTTAAATGAAAAACTTAAGATGTTTAAAGATAATATTGTCAAACTTAATGTAATGCTTACAAAACAATTTATTCTAGTACAAATGTCTTCAATACATTTATTTAAAAAAATATCAATGTAAAGTTTTTATCTTAGTTTTTTTATATATTATATTAATCAATAATTTCAGTATTTTTTTTGAAAAATTCTTATTAAGTGATAATAAATGTCATTAATTTAGTTGCACCAATATTTAAGATTTCAAACTCTATCATATCATCAAGATATTACAATTTTTTTATTCACTTTTTAAAATAAAAAGAAAACTTTTTAAATAAATGTCAAATTTAAAATTGAAACTACCATATAACTATCAAATACATCTCAAATTTAAAATCATTATTAATTATTATTTATCCATAAACATTATACACATTACACTGATTGTCATTATAGAACACCTATCCAAACTAATTATCTTAATTGAAGATATTCTAAAATTTTGAATTTCCAACATACACGGTCAAATTCAAAGGTTAAATTTCACAGTTAACACAACCAATAATATTGTTTTGTGTGAAAATTTCTATACTCAATATCACCCTTCATTGGAAACTATATTACAATTAAACTTCAATAATGACTTTCATTAAGAATAATGTTTGTAAAGTTTTAATAGCATTTTACTGGTAAAAATGCCCAATGCACTTAGATTGTTTGTATAGAAGAGGCAATAATGCTGACAGTATGCATATTTTTTCAACAGAGAGAATACTTTCTTATGCATGGTTTATCATATAACTTTGAGGTGAGCTTCCTGCTTACTCAAACAAATCTTCTAATTTCTTTTGTTGTCCATAGCTTTGTTATGCTCATGAGAGTCCAGGCCTATCTTGTCTCAATTATTATACATTTTCTTTCTAATACCATAGATATATGCAATTACAATGCAATAATACTTTTATTGTTCTATATATATAAATTCTATTTTCCTTTCATTAACATAATTTTAAAAACTTCATTTTGCATTGATTTTTAGTATCATAGGTATGCAATTAAAATGTACATAAATTTAATTTTATTTCGTTTCATGAGTAATGGTTCACACGAACCCATCTCTCATGAGAATGAATGGTCCACTTAGCACTCATTGCATCTAGGTGATGCTCACAGTGGTGAAGCATTGGGCCTTCCCGTTAAGCCCACTTATCTTGCAAATGGGAGCGCGAAGTGGACCATTCATTCTCATAAGAGATGGGTTCGTGTGAATCACTGCTCATGAAACATGGGTCAAAGAATTTGACTCGAAAAACTACATAATTGAATCTTGATAGCAATATTAATAAAAAAAATCCTGTTCAAATGCCTCTAAATGCATATGCTTTTACTATCCAAGTCAGATATGCCTAGTCAATGGGTCTTGGAATTGCTTCTGCGATTTTAAAATCTTCATTCATAAACTATTAAAGGGATCTTCAATAGGCCACTTCACGTGATTTTACACCCTAGTGCACTAAGGAATTGTGATTTTACACCCCTAGCGCGCTAAGGAATTCCAACAATCAGATTTCAACAAGAGGCCCTGGCAATTATGCTGACCAGGAAATGGTCTAATTGGCAAAATGTCCTTGGTATTTCATGACCGTAAACAACATGAAATCGACATGGACAAATAAAGTTTGCATATATAAATAGGAATTATTCCGGACAAAAAGACCATACACAGGTAGGAGTATACAAGAATCAAGAAATGCTCTCATGTCATTGTATCAAAGCAGTGGCTTGATTGTGAGCCTTTATCTCAGATTTCTTCTTGGCTGAGCAGCTTTCCATTTCCTCTAAGCATTCCTCTCCATCCTAATTTCTCATTCTTCTGCCTGCTCCAGCTTTTCAGTCCAGAGATGTATAGTCTTCCTGTAAAACAGATCAATCTTATGAATCCTCGTTGTTCATAAAGCAGGGCTTCCACATATACCCCATCAGTCTATCTAGGCAGTGATGCGTACTATAGAATATTATTCCATCGTGTCAAAATCACAATCTAGCTCTGCAAACACTGAGAAACAACATTTTCTCAGAAATTGAAAACAAAACCTAACTTCTTACCACCACAACATTTTCTCTAGCCTTGTTATAGTGTGAGCTTGTGTTTATAGCTTGCTTGACTTAGCATCACCAATAATCTCCACAAGAACATTGCCCATGTTTGAAATGATGGAAACGATTTGCATCTCTCACAACAATTTCTCTAGCAACAATCTTAGAGATAAACTTGGTTGCAGTATGGCAGTCACCACATACTCGAAGGTTCTTGACAACCCTAATGGTTGTTCCAGGGGGCGTGTTTAACAACCCAAATGCAATTGCCAACTTCTCACTATGGTGGCAGAGGAGAATTTCCTTCTCCTCCTCCTCCACATCACTCAGTACAGGTCCTGTATCTGGCATATACCCTGCTACCTTCATCTCCCAAGACAATTTCTCCAACTTTGCATAGATCTCTTGTGTTTGTGGATGTGATCTGTCTCCTACACAAAAAGCATGAACCAATTTATGGACTTCAATCCAACTACATCCAGGTACCTTTTTAATTCCTTTATCTTTCATCAATTTCCTTAGCTTTTGAACATCTCCCCACTTGCCCACTTCTGCATAAATGTTTGACAGAAGAACATAAGGTGCAACATTTTTTGAATCTAACTCAAAAAGTACCGTTGCCACAAATTCTCCTAATCCCATATTCTTATGTGACTTACAAGCACTGAGTAAACACATCCACACAACCATATCAGGTTTTACTGGAATTTTAATGATGAATTTTAGGGCTTCCTCAAGGTAGCCAGCACGGCCAAGAAGGTCAACCATGCATACATAATGATCCACTGTAGGCATAATGGAATAAGAGACACTCATGCAATTGAAGTATTCACAGCCATGATGCACTATACCTGCATGGCTGCATGCAAATAAAACACAAAGGAAACTTACATGGTCAGGGTTGGTTCCAGAGTGCTTCATTAGTTCAAACAGGTTGAGGGCATCTTCGCTATAGCCATGCATTGCATATCCTTCAATCATTGCATTCCATGAAACTACATCCGAATGATGCATTTTGTCAAACAAGGCACGTGCCTTCTGTATGTATCCACATTTTCCATACATGTATATCAGAGCATTTGTAACCACCACCGACAAAATTCCACTTTTGATTATTTTTTGGTGGAACTCCATACCCTGTTCCAAGGCTCCAAGTTTGGCACAAGCTGGGAGAATGCTGGCAAAGGTTGCTTCGTCTGGCCATACACCTGCCAATTGCATTTGTTTAAAAAGCTCCACAGCCTTATTAACAAGCCCACTTTGTGCATATCCTACAACCATCGTATTCCATGAGACTACATTTCGTTGAGGCATTTTGTCAAACACTTTGTGTGCCTTCCGTATGCTTCCGCATTTAGAATACAGGTCTACCAGGGCCGTAACCACTACAACATCTTGGAAAAAACCGCTTTCGATTATCTTTTGATGAATCTCAGCGCCCTGTTCCAAAGCTCCAAGTTTGGCACAAGCGGGGAGGATACTCGCAAAGCTTGATTCGTCTGGCTTTACACATTCCAATTGCATTTGCTTAAAAATCTCCAAGGATTTTTCAGCAAACCCATTTTGTGCATATCCGGCAATGATCGCAGTCCATGAGACCACGTTTGGTTGAGGCATTTCATTGAAAATCCTCAAAGCTTCGTCAAGAATACCATTCTGTGCATACCCTGTAATCAGAGCGGTCCACGAGACGACGCTTGCGTTCTGCATTTTGTCAAACGCTTTGCGTGCCTTGTGTATGCTTCCACATTTTACATACATGTCTATCAGGGTATTTATCAAAACAACGTCAGATTGAAATCCACATCTGACGATTTTTCCATGGATTTGCGAACCATGTTTTAAAGATGCCAGCTTGGCACATACAGGGAGAATACTGGAGAGGGTGAACTGATCGGGTTGGACAGGTGTTAGTCGCATTTGGCTAAACAGTGCCAATGCCTGTTGAGGAAGGCCGTGCCTTCTGTAAGCTGCAATTATCATATTCCATGAGACTTCGTCTGGTTCAGTGATTAGGTCAAAAACGTTGCGAGCATCCACAACACTTCCGCACTTGTCATACATGTTGATAACTTTATTTTGTAGAAATGTGTGCTCTGCAAATGCAGCTCCTCTGCCATCGATGTGAGAGTGGATTTTCTTACCCTCTGAAAGGGACTTCTTAGCAATGCAAGCCTGCAATAGATGGAGATACGTAGAAGTGTCTACAGGAGGGTTGTCTGTGGTAAGAAGAATGTGTAGTGCCTCTTTCAAGCGACCTTGTGTAGAGAGTGCTCTGAGATTGAGATTGAGATTGAGATGGGCAATGGAGGACATCGTATGAATGTATGTTGGTATTCATGGTAACCCGGCAGAACAGCAACATCATCTTTTCCGTATGATTGCAAACCAACCCATTTCTTTATTTCTGAGTGCAAATCAAAATCAGCTCAGAGACTTGTGACACAAAGAATCAAACTTCAGCCCTATGACCCCAAGCTCTCTCTTGTCACATAGGGCGAGCCCTCCGTAACCTTTGGGCGGTACGAAGTGGACCCTCAGCATGCACTGCTAGTAAGTTGAGAATTGAACCCACAATAAGGACTACCTTTACATGCGGCCAAGATCAAGTGAACTAACCCCGGCGCTCAAATGCTAAGTTTTATTATAAAATTTGAACTAGATGTTGAGTGCAAGAAAATAAATGTTTTAAATAACATTCATGATGCTAAGTAGTCTATAGGACCAAAAGATATTGATTAAGTTGTTTCATACATTGAAAATTCCTCTAAAACAGGGTCAGGTTATGTTGGTACCATGTTTTCGTGATATCCATTTCTTTTTGATGTTCAATACTCTACAAGGTATTTTGATTAAAAAAAAGTCTCTCTTTTTGCTTATCTCTCCTCTTCACACAAGACAGTTAAGGAGTCAACTTAGTTGTCGACATACTTGATTCAAATATCCTTGTAAGTTGGGCACTTTGTGATGTAGTGCCACTTTGTCTCCACTAACTTCTAAGTACAAAAATGATATAGTCTCTTTATCCAATCTTCTTTACGCATTGTCTACTTGTCATTCTCGCACCTAAGACGATGTGAGCTAGTCCTTAGTTAAGCTATCAATGTTGTCGCTTTCTATTTGATTTATGCTCTTATGTGTGATTTTTTTTTCATAGTCACAAGTAGGATTGAATTCTCTGACATGTACTCTCTCTTTCGCCCAAGCTACTTTGTCCACTTGGTTACCTTGACTTTTTCTCTCACATACTTTTTAATTTCCTCATTGGTATTTAAACACGCTTATATGCTAAGGTCCCATTTACTCATCTAGTTATTATTATTGTCTCATCCATGTGTTCTCTCTTATTTTTAACTCTTCCCCCACTACTATTTTGGATTAGTGGCGAGTCTCTAAGCTCTTTATTTTCAGTGGGTAACATAGCATTTGGATCAAAGTCGATGTCTCCAACATGAAAGCCCTTGCTTCAACTAATAAGATCTCACATGGAACCAATGTTTTAGTTTTGAGACTACTTGTGATTAGGTGCATTTGAATTCTCTCTGTTTGTCTTTGTTTCAATTTAGATGTATTGTGGCCCAAAACTTCACACCCATAGAGCACCATCAGCTTTATGAGCAACCCATACAAGGTCCTCTTGGTTTTCTAATCCCAAAAGTTTACAATCCTGCATTTTTTTTCTTAGGTATAAATCCTTCCAACCCATTTGTATTATTTTTGTCCTACAAGTCTCCTAGCGAAGCTTGTTGTGGAAATCAAACAAAGGTACTCATATTCATCCACCACTTTCAAAGGGCTTCCTTCAAATAAAAATTTTATTTGCTTCTTTTTTTTCGAAAGAAAAATAACATGATCACTTACAAAGGGATTCCTTCAATTAAGAAGTTTATGAGAGATACAAGGACATTTAATAAAAGCTAAGAATGGTCTTCAATTTATAAAAGGGACATTTCCCACCAAAGGACCAATTCAATAATATTGAAAATGTTGGACAACATGATAGCTTTGCATGAATCTCCGTTATTCAAATATTTAACATCATAACCATGTAAGCAAGGATGAAATGAAAATAAACCCTGTATAAACCATCAGAGAGGTCATGACCTAAAAAAATGGGTGAACATGAGGTATTGTGAAACACTAGGATGAACCTGAGGTGTTGTGAAACACTAGGATGGAAGATGGAATATTTTTTGTTCAGGATAATTGAAAGGTGAAGAAATGACTATAATCTAATGCAAGGAGTATGGGAAAACCTATCGTAATGTATTTCACCATCAAAAATTTTATGTATATGCCAAAGCCTCTACTCATTTTGGAATCTTGGGTGTCAAAGTGTAGATCCCATTCCCATAAGAGAGAAGGAATGTACCATAGTTGAAACATATAGGATATCATAAATCTTAAAGGCCTTTTGTAGGAAGAGAGTAGAAATGTAAATGCTAAATTCCATAAAGGTGCTAAAGTTAATCAATTTCATCTGAGAAACTTACTGAATAAATGCCATTCAGGATCTCAATTGAGGTCACCAATGGAGTGGATTTTTGTAGATAAACGACATTTATTCTCTTGATCGATAGATTAGGGTGCGAGGGTATTAATTTGCTCAACCAATGGGAGAGGGCTTCCTTTGACTTCTTATCCCTCATCCTATCAACTGAATGCTCTCTCATTGGTCAAATCCTCCTCCCTCCTCGTCTTTATCAATCTATCGATCCTGTGCCTATATATAGTTACCTTTGACCTTCCCTTCGGTCTTTTAACATATAGATGTTGGTGTGAGGGAAACTATCTATAGTTAGGGACTAAATCTTGGGAGGCTAAGGGATAGATTCTCCAGTCAAGTGGGGGAGGATGCCAAGGACTCGATAAATGGCCTTTAGGAACTCGACTGACGAAGAGTCATTTTGTGGACTACATCAATATAGTATGAAATGCATCAAAGCGCTACCAAGAATGGCATGGTATGAAATCATCAACTACATATGGATGGACTACATCACTAAATCACATTTATATTCGATAAGTGATGCAAGAGCTTATGGGTTCACATGCAATATTACATCAACCAAATTTATGTTTGTTGGCAAAATGTTGTTTTACTCCACCTTTGAGTACACACCTATTTTTGTAAGTTTTACACAAACTAAAAATGCATAGATGATTATTTTTAGTTATGTTGTGTGCATATGTTGTTGCACACAGTTGCAATGGTTGATCATTTGAGTAAGCTTTCAAAACTTTTCTCAAGAAGTAAAGTTGGTATTTCACGCTTATAGCTGAACCAATTTCATAAGTCTATGGTGTCTTTTAAAACATCAAAGCTTCCATTTAGATCTCGACATAAATTAGTTATTTTTTCGTATAAGTAGTAGTGTTGGTGAGATTTATTGGAGGAGTTGGTTCCTTAGCGTGCAAGTACAACAATGATTTGCAAGTCATTTGGAGAACTGGTAGTAATGTGAGGCAAGGTTCTTGAAAGATATGGAGATCATAGTGCAAGGGTTTTTTTATACATTCGTTGGTTGCGACTTGTCTCATGTGCAACTTGATTGGGTGCATATATATTCTTGTGACATGCTATGGGAAAGAGTCATTACATTTAATTATGTGATTCATGTGAATCTGCTAGGGATTCATTTAATATTTCATGTGATGTAGTATTCCACATGTGTTAAGTTGTAACGTGCTATGGTGTCTTGGAACTGTATTTGACATTTAATATTTGTGGCACACTAAGGTGAATTGAATGATGTTAGTGGGTTGTTTGAGCCATTAATGTAAAATGGGTGGATTGTGTGTATATATAAACACATCCACTACATTTGAAAAGTCTTTCAATTCAAGATTGGGAGAAGTAGTCTAAAGTGCATTTATGATGAGTACTCCCATTAGATCTATGTACAAATCTAGAGGGACTATAAGGAACGAGTTGTTTGCAACACATTATGGTGTTATATTGTTGTATGTAATCCTATGGGCATTTGTGAGGTTGTTTGTGTTTGGTTGTAAGGCTATATTGTTGGGGATCAACAATATAACGTAAGATGATATGGCGAGCTATGAGCCAATTGAGTACCCAAACATGAGAATAAATTAATCTAAAAATTAATGTAAAGATAGGATCATGATCACTTACTGTGATCTTCGAGAATGTAAAGATAGGATCATGATCACTTACTGTGATCTTTGGGATACCATGTAGCTTTTGTATTGTATCCTGAAAAACATATGATATTGTACTGGCTATAAATGGCTGAGATAAGGGAAAAAAGTGGGCTTATTTTGTGAGCCTATCATCAATTACCATGATAAAATTTTACCCTCTGACCTTGGTTAGTATACATGAGGAATTTTATCAAGTTTATCTTGAGGCCAAACAAATTGGATCACTTGGTTCCTTCATCAACCAAGGACTGATCAAAACTCATTCCAACTAGTAATAATAGAGATAGTATAGTCAGTTGGATACCCATCACTCTTATTAACACCTTTTATAAGATAATTTCTAAAGTCGTTGCTCATCTATTAAATAAATCATGTAATAGATTTTTAGACCTGATAAAACATGTTTTATAGGTGGAAGACTCATTCTTAACAATCTAGTCTTGGCATGGAAATCTGAAGATTGGGCACTAAAAATAGCTCAAAACTCACTAAGTGTCAAGCTTGACTTTGACAAAGCTTATGACATGATCAAATGGTTGTTTATTACTAATATGTTAAGATGGCTGGGGTTTGGGAGAAAATGGTCCACCACATTAAAATGTTGTTCAATGATGCTTCAACATGCCTTTTAGTGAATGGTTCTCTCACTTGAGCTTCATCAATCCATTCACCAAGGTTGTCTGCTAGCTCTATTTTTATATGTCTTGGTTGTTGATGCTTTTGGATACCTGTTGCAAAGGGCATATAATTATAATATTATTAAAGGGACCAGTCTCCCTAGTGAATCTTATACACTTAATTCACATTTTATTGATGATAGCATGATTTTAATCACAACAACAAAAAGGAAATCATTAATGTTATGGATCTCCTCGACCTATATTGTGTTATTTCCAGGTCTAAACTTGAGATGCATAAGAATGAATTCAATACAATTCAGAATAATCCCACTCCCCTTTGGATTCCTCCTAAGTTGAAATTTGTTCAACGTGGAGAAATCACAAGGTACTTGGGTATTCCCTTTGGCCTTGGAGTCTCTCTTAGTGACATGTGGAACTAGTTTTTTACTAAATTAAAAAAAAGAAAAAAATGATTGTTGGGGATCCAAATTTATTTCCTTTGTACCAGTAGAATTGAAGTTGCTAACAATGTTTTTGTTGCTATGCATGTTTATTACTCTTCATGCTGGTTCCCTTATAAAACATGCTAATACAAATTCACCAAACTTATAAAGAAAATTTATTTGGGCCAAATGGGATGGTAACAAAGGTAGGCAATGCATTTATTAGAACTAATGCATCTAGCCAAAATAAAAATGAGGCATTGGTGTTATGGATCATTCGACGCAATGCAAGTGTCTGGTTTCCAAATGGATCATTAGGGCTTTGCATGGTTCTAAAGCATTAAAAATTCTTGTTCGTCATATAATTTCATATGATTCTTATAATGGTCAATGGAAAGATGTTCACATATATGATAAATTGTTTCTCTCTAAATATTTCTAACTTTCAATATCTACTCTGCTTAATAGTATGTGGAAGGCATGGTACAAAACTTCTCAATTGTTGGGATGGGAAGATAACTCTCTTAAACATGGTCTTAGCTTTCTGACTTCCTTTATTTGGTGGAATGGACATGTTCAAATTATTAGGCTTCCCTAAGCTTTGCACAGTGGTTGAAAGGAAAACAACTATTTTCTAAAGATATACGATGATTTGGAGATTTATGGCACTTATCTTGCCATCAATGGAAACATCAATTTTAAAGGACCTTTTTCACTTATAGAACTCTAACATCCATGTTATAAATAAAATTTTGCTACTTGTTGATAGTTCGTTAATTGTTAAGATGTCGACTATGACTCAATGTAATTTTGTGATGGATTAGAGATGGCCTAACGATTATAGGTTTGATCACTTCTCCCTCAAAAGTGTATATCAGAAGCTCTTGCCTGGGTTGCCTTTAGAAAAAAGACTCAATTGAAGTGGAAATGTAAATTTAGTGAAAACAAATGGCATTACCTTGGAGCTGCCATTTAGAAGTTCAAAGCTAATGCCATGACTCAAATCATTGCTTGGAAGTTGTTATTTTTTAAATTGTCTATGGGTGACAACATCTATTTTCATGCTATCAACTCTCTCAAGTGTCATGTCTATAATCTTCCTGAATTTTCCATTCATTTTTTTGGAGATGCAAGTTTGCTAAAAGAATGTGTTGTTCACAACGACTTTCATGATATTTTTAGACAACAATTGCCTTGGAAACAAACTCTTCTAGGGTTGAATATTTTGCATAAAGTGATTGTTGAATCTTTTAAGTAGTTGATTATTAGCCACCGCTCGAAGAATAGATGCATTGTTGTGTTCAATAATTCTTGTATTCTGTTTGTAGCTGCAATGCAAAAGTTTTACTCTAATTGTTGTTTATAGTCTCATATTCTCTCCAAGGTTCTTCAGAGTATCACCAATGTACCACAATAACTGACGAAAGTTGGAAAGCAAATTCAAAAGGTTGAAAAACATCAAGTCCATGTCATGTTGAAACTATAATGGCTTGTGCCTTATGAATTGTCCTTTTTGCACCTTTTTTTTTGCAATGATCATTTTTGTTGTTTACTTTTTTATATAATTATTTTACTATATTATTTAATAAAAAAATTATGTTTATATATTGTCTTTTTAACATTTTTATAAATAATTACTAAAAGATGTAATTTCATTGAATAATAATTTATAATGATCAATAAAACTAAACTAATGTAAATTTAAAAATGAAGCATTATCTTTCATTTGTATTATAATATATTATTCATTATTATTTGATAAAATATTTAAATAATAATAAATAACAAATAAAGGTAGAATTAAGATGTTAGTTAGACATTTAAATATTATAGAAATATGAAATGTTATGTGTATAGTTCTAGGTAAATTATGTTGATTTATGTTACAACTATATTGAGTTTACATTGAACTTATATTATTTTTGTACTGAGAAAACCAATATCACAAATTTATTGTCAGTTTGTCACGTAAATTTACAATTATAAATAAAAATTAACATAATCATAAAATTATGATACATATACGATGACATGTAACATCATAAATCTAATGTAAATTTGAATCAAAAAATTAAAAACAATCATAAAATTAACTTCAATATAACTTAAAAATCATCTTAAAACTAATTTAAAATAGAAAATATAATAATAAAAGATATACTATTGAGGTCAAACACATGATATATGAAATAATATAAATAATTTAAGTTCAATTGATTATAAACTTGTATTTCTCACTAAAGGACTTGTTTGAAAATTTTGGGTAAACATTCCTTATGTATCTTAATCATGAATATATATTATGGATTAATATATTGTAAGTATTTAAATATTATTAAAATGTTTTTGATACATATATTTTTTAATAAAAAAATTAATATTTATTTGTTTGAAAATTGAAAGTAATATATAATAAAAGGAAAATTTTAAGGTTAATTTGTTTTTATATTTAATTTAAAAAAACTAAGTGTAAATATATTACAAAACTCATTCATTAATTTTTTTAATGGTTGGAAGTCTAAACATTTGTGGAGGAAGCATTCTCCTTTTAAAAAAAAAAGAGTATGTGGAGGATATTAATTTCAAGGAAAGTAAATAAAAAATGTTAGTTAAATATAGTTATATAAAGATGGTATCAAAATGAGATAGTGAAATATTAAGAGAGTGTAAAAATTATGTATATATAGTAATATTGGAAGGTGATGGTGGTAGATTATTTTTAAGAAGAAGAATAGTTTAAAAAGAAGGTTATCTTGAGAGAAGTTTTGGTACAACCTATCCACCTCGAGAATTTTCAAGAGGAGCTAAAGGTACCATAATGCCCCACTAAAGGGGTAGAGGCATTATAACATTCATCAAACTATTACCTTACACTAATGAAGACTAACAAGATGTCTCAATAAAGGTTTTTTGCATAATAGTAGACTCCAAATCTTGTTGGGGAGGAGGGTAGTACGATCCATTGCGAGAGTGGCTCTACCATTTTCTACATACCGGTGGAAGAGAACCATTTTATAAAAAAATCATAAGAACTCTACTCATGGTGCACTCCCCCAATGATTGAGGAGATCTTGGAGATGGTGAAACTCTGGATATACAAACAAGTAGAAAAGATCACAACTACTTTATCTTTGATTGAAAACTAATGTCAAAGGGCCTTATTATTGAAAATAATTGCATTCCTAGATTGGTAAAGTTAAAAAAGGATAACAAATCTAATTTATTTTACATAAATGCTATGTATGTTGGCCACTAAGAATAGAAGACACTCTTTATAGGTATGTTGATGTGATCAATGGTTAAATCACTCAAATATTTAGATTTTTGGGGGTTTATTTATGTCAACCCATGGACAATAAATGTGAATATGTTGTTTTATTCTTCAACTTACCGATGACTTAGTCTCATGCATTAAGAACTATACCTAAACAAGACTATCTTCAAGTTGATGGGCTCTGGGTAGAAACGTTGAAATAAAATGTGAATCCATTACAAAGCTTCATGAGCACAAATACAAGTCCAAAAAAAGTGTTTAAACATCTTGGGTCTAGAGCACGTAGGACACTTGATATTAGAAATCCAAATATGATTGAGCACATGGATATCGAACCGTGAATACCAACCAACTTTTTTATTGTAACCATTTATCCTTTATCATTTTTTGATTAATTCATATATATTGATGTGTTCCAATTAAGAAAATGAATAGAAATTTAAAAGTAAAACTAAGCAAAGAAGTCCAACTTTTCCTTCTTAATAATTAAAGATATTTTAACCTATGAAGACTCAAGCCAGTCCTTATTGTACTCTCTACAGTGACAATTCATACACAATAGGAACATTTTTTCAATTTTAGTAGGGGTCCAAAAATATAATTCAAGTAATGGAAGATGATGTGTAGTACAAAATGGCATGGAAAAATCAAACATAGAAGTGGTAAATGAAATTTGAACAAGTGACTTGAGAGCTTCTGTGTGCTTTCTACTATCATCTTGTCTTTCATGTTTTTTCATTATCGTCTTCTATATATTAGTTTGTAATTTGGATCATAGAACAATCCTCCTAATCATAATAAGGTCCTTTTTATAACTTCACATTGGTAAAAGGCTTTAAATAAAATTGATATAAATATAAAAAATATCGATGTGATGTATATAACATGTCCTTTTGTTTAGGTGTTACATACATTGTAATGTCCAATATAATATTATGGATTGGTTATCAATGGTTAATAGTACTAGGCAAACAAGGGCCTTTTGAGGCTCAATTACAACTAACCAAATAGTTTGGGATCTTTTGTTCAAACAAAAAGAGGAAATATTTAGATTCCACCATTTGTTTACATAACTGCTATGTATGTTGGCCACTAAGAATGGAAGCCACTATTTTTATTGGTATGTTGAGGTGATCAATGGTTAAATTGTTCAAATATTTAGAATTTTTGGGATTTATTTATGTTAACATGTAGACAATAAATGTGAATATGTTTTTTATTTCTTCAACTTATCAACAACTTAGTCTCATGCATTGAGAACTATACCCAAACAAGACTATCCTCAAGTTGATGGGCTCTGTGTGGAAAGGCTGAAATAAAATGTGAATTCATTGTGAAGCTTCATGAGCACAAAGACAAGACCAAAAAAATTGTTTAAACGTCTCGGGTCTAAAGCACATAGGGCATTTGATATTAGAAATTCAAATATGATTGAGCACATGGATATCGAGTTGTGAATACCAACTGACCACTTTTTTATTGTAACCATTTGTCCTTTATCATTTTTTGATTAATTGATATATATCGATGTGTTCCAATTAATAATAAAAAAAAAAAAATGAATAGGAATTTAAAAGTAAAACTAAGTAAAGAATTCCAACTTTTCCTTCTTAATAATTAAGGATACTTTAACCTATGAAGACTCAAACCAATCCTTATTGTACTCTCTACAGTGACAATTCATACACAATAGGAACATTTTTTCAATTTTAGCAGGGGTCCAAAAATATAATTCAAGTAATGGAAGATGATGTGCACTACAAAATGGCTTGGAAAAATCAAACATAGAAGCACTGAATGATATTTGAACAAGTGACTTGAGCTCTTATGTGTGCTTTCTACTATCATCTTGTCTTTCATGTTTTTTCATTGTCATCTTCTATATATTATCTTGTAATTTGGATCATATAACAATCTTCCTAATCATAATAAAGTCTTTATTATAACTCACGTTGGCCAAAAAGTTTTAAACAAAATTGATATAAATATAAAAAATATCGATGTGATGTATATAACATGTCCTTTTATTTAGGCATTATATACATTGTAATGTCTATTTTTTTGGACATTACATTGTATGTAACATCTAATATTATGGATTTCGTTATCAATGGTTAATAATACTAGGCAAACAAGGGCTTTTTGAGGCTCAATTATAGCTAACCAAACAGTTTGGGATCTATTGTTCAAACAAAAGGAGGAACTATTCAAATTCCACCATTTGTTGAGCATCTCCCAAGAAACACTATTGGCTCAGGTTAGTCATTGACACCCAGGGCATTTGTCAAATATTAGGAGTTACATATATTGAGTGTCTATTTTTTTGGACATGACATTGTATGCAATGCCTACTATTTGAATTTGGTAGGGAATTACTTAAAAAATACAGCATTGGGAACTACTTATAAAAAATCACACATGATGCAGGTATGGGAGAAATAGCTAGAAATTAGCAAGTCCTGGATCAATTCCAAGCTAGTCAGATGGAAGGTGTGCAATGACAGGGGTTTAAAGGGTGTGGCTTACTTTTATAGAAGCTCATAAAACCTACATGTTTGATAAGCCACGCTATTACATTTTGTTATAAATTATTGGTTGAAGGAGAATAAACATGTTAAAACATATATGCAATAGCCAATGGGAAGAGTTGGAGTTATAACCCTTCTCATAGTTTCTTCTAGAAGCTCAATGTCCATAGGATAGACACATATTGCCATGTTCGGACAACTTGATAACGATTTTCCATGGTGTTAAAACTTGCTTAAAGTTGTTGGTTGAAAGAGAAGAAACATGATAAAGTATAAATGTAATAGTAAATGAAAATATGTTGTTATGTACCTAAGGATATTATATTTTAATTAGATATGGGTTGATGAAGATATCAACATGTAGCACACATCCCCCTTAGTTGGTTACATGGGTCAAATAGATCAGATCAAATAATTAACTTGTGGAATTAGTTACATTGGGTAATGAGTTAGCCTACAATGAGATTAGGTGTGTACCCATCCATTATTAGTAAAAGAGATCTCTATAAAGTAGAAGAATAGATTGTAAAGGATATCATGTTAGTGTAGAGTCTTCTATTTGGTAGATGCATATTGGAGGTTGTCCCCTCGAAGTGGCATTCCCATATTGAGAGATTTTATGGAATTATTCATTCCTAAAAAAGTATTTTATCAGGTTGTGTTATCTTAAGGGTATTGTTTTATTTTTGAATAATTTCATATTTAGGCATCTCTGCCCACTATTATCTTTTGTGTTGTGTTGAACTACATTATATCTTACATATTTCTATTGTTATATGTGTGGATCTTACCAAGTGGTCTTGTTGTCACTTGGATATGCACCCTTTGAGGAGATGCCAAGGCTCTCCCCATCCAAGTGGCACAATGGAATCACTTCTAGGCTTGTGGGTAGCCTAAGAAATGAAGTGAGTCTCTAGATAGGGCTAGCACCCTTGATGTACCACTTGACAACAACTACTACTAACTCTTGGGGGTGAAAAGGGATAAAGATAGTTGAAAGCAAATCTAAAATTTGGAGGTGATACATCAAATCAGTTTGATGACTTCTAACCAATTGCATTCTACACTTGAGACCAAGAAACAAACTAAAACATACACTTTCCCAAATCTATGTCTTATTGCATCAATATTACATTGTAGGGTCATAGATGATATGCAAGGCTAGGAGGACTATAAAAAAGGTCTTGAATGACACTAATGAAAATGATACTCACTTAAACCATGGACATCTCCTGAAACACTTCACATGCCCTGCAAGAAGAGGCTACAAATAGGTGAAAGAATGAAGTACAAAGGTAAGGAATCCATAGTCTTCACTAAGCAAATTTAACATTCAAGTAGAGCACACTATGAACAATAATCAGAGAGGTAAAAACTTAGTCATTTTATTGAACAAAAGGTATACAAATGAGCAGGTATTTTCCATACTCAGGTGGATAATCCAATACAATGCCAAAATGGCCAACTCTTATATATTGAGAGAGAGAGAGAGAGAGAGAGAGAGAGAGAGAGAGAGAGAGAGAGAGAGAGAGAGAGAGAGAGAGAGAGAGAGAAGTTCAAGGGTCACAAGTACACTTGTAAATATCATACAAGGAGTTACTTGTTTATTTGATAAATATATGGGATGAACCATGCAAGGTTTGGAAGTCCAAGTGTCCATAAAAGTCATCAAAGTTATGCAAAGTGGCACAAAACTCCTTGTGCACAAAAAAACTACCTTCATGATTAAGCCTATTTGAACGTCTTGTAACTGGTCCATGGTAGGTGAAATTATTGGAATGGAAGGTTGGGATCTCATACATACCTCTTCATGCATTTTTTTCATGCCTACTCTTCTAGAATCAACTAAAAAGGAGCCATCATCATTTGTTGTCCTGAAAAATGCCCTTCCATGAACCCTGCACACTTGGCCTCAAAATTGGCATCAATTGTCCATTAAAATCCATGGGAGGGAGTGTATGACACTGTTAAAGACCCTCCATGGAATTGTAAGCATCAGGGGCACATTAAAATCACTTTACTTGAAGATTTTATCCCCTCTCTCTAGCTTGTGGATTAGGTCAGTTTTGATTGGCTGAAAGTAAGGACCTAGTTGAAGCACTAATAGGTTTATTCATGAAATTAAATGATTATTTGGAGTTATATTAAGTGTAAATATTCCACCCAAACTTTTTTTTATCTCCTAATTCATCATGTAGCCTACAAAACACATAAAACAGTGAGAAAAAGCTAGTTTCTACCTCCATCCGCACAAGTCCATACAATAAAAAAGGTATGTAGAAGCCTAAGGAAGTCATTTACAATTTAATATATATATATATATTGGTCCAAATATATCCTTGTAATAGCTTTCCAACTAAATTTTCAAAGACTGGTCCTTAGCAAGGGTTTAGTAAGGTTTTAGGCATGTTTTTAGTCTTAAAGATTGTTCATAAAGTTGGGACATCCAACTTGAGAAAAATTTCCACAAATATGGCCTATAATACCCCTTATAACATCTCATAACTCCTTTTACTCCCATGCATATCCTCATGAAAGATGTGAGCAATTGAAAATGGCCTCTTAAGCTTGTTTTCACCATTTTGTACCAGTCTGAGTTGGTTTTGGACTAAAAATGGCTCCTCCTTGACTTCATTTTCACTCTGAGAGTTGAAAAACCTCTGTAGTGGTGCTATGGACATGACCCAATATGTTTCAAATCATGTTTCATTGTGGAAATAAAAGAAACTCCTCATTTGGGCCATAGGCATAACCTTGCTTCATGAGTTTGACTGCAACTTTGGTGAGTGAGACCCTCTTGCTTGATTTAATTGAACTTGAATAGCTTGAATACATTTTATATGACACTAAAAACATATTACCACTATTTATAAATCATATTTAGGTCAAAAAATGAAAGTGACCTCATACTTGGTTACTTGGCCTAAGCATACCTTCTAGGGTCTGCCTACAAACTTAGCTCCCTAGACCATTTTACTTGGCTCCATCATTATTTGAGGTGTCCTAATGTTTTTACTAGGTGTTATTCATCTCCTCAAACCTTTCTCCAAGGTTTAAACCCTTCTCAAATATTCAAACCATTTTCTTCTTTCCCAAACTGCCTGTGTTTGCATAAGGAAAGGAGTACCCTTGTTCTGAGATAGAACAGGGAGTATTTACCTTGTTATTATAGTAAAAAAATCTATTTAGTGATATTATTCAACTCATTATTGTGCCATGTACCAATTTTTAGCCTTTCTTGGCAATATTTGCCCATTTAATTCATCAAAATTCTTCAAGATAGACCCCTGCTGACTGAGACAGTCCTTATTCTGACCCTTGTAGGTGTTTGTAGGTTTTTATGGGTATTAATTAGGTCTTAAATGATGTTTAAAAACCTTATTTAATATTTCAAAGCCATTATTCCTTGATGTTATGACTTTCTCAACCTAAAAGTGACTTGAAACCTCTTCTAAATCCATTGTCTCAGTCTACTGCCTGTCTCAGTTCGTACAAGCCTGTAGGTGGTGATTTGGGGTTAGATGAGGTGTTCATGATGTTGGTTAGACCTCCAATGTATCCCTTGAGGTGGCACTAGGTGTTGGTTATACCTCCCACTGTGAATGTTTTCATACTCATCCTAGCTCTCTAAGATTGAGTCACTCCTCCTTGACTGAGACAATCTATCTTGAACCCTACTTGTAGGTTATCTCCATGCCTTTCATGAGTGATTATGATGTCACAAGACTCCTAATGCATCCACTAAATCCACCAATTATTTTTCATCCTTCCAAAGTTTCTAAGTGCCTTACAACCATGGCTATACTCCAAGCTAGTTCATTGTCATCTGCCCACTATCCAGCCTGTAGGTGAATAATTCTACAGTGTACATAGTGAGAAAGTACATTAGGATTGAAACCATAATTTATACCTTTCCCCTAATGCTCATAATATACCTTGATATCACCTTTAACTTCTTGTACAAAACATGTTTTCGGACTAGCCCTTTAGTTGTCACTCCCAAGAGCATTCCATCTTCTTATGAGTGTTTGGGCTATTTGTACAGGCACTTGTAGGTTCACTATGTTTGGTTTGACCTTTAAACATAGTATTTATAACTCCTTTGGACCCCCTTATAATTTTTTGATACCTTTGAACTCTTCCTTCTTACTTCTATGCACTTTTGAGCTCATAAATTGAGTTTTTATTTCTTGATTGAACCCTCTGTCCTTAAGACTCATGTAGGTTATTATGTGGCTCCAACTGAGCTTGGTTGATGTGAAAGAGTTTTTATTGGATCTTCATAAGGTCCCAAAGTGCATGTTTAAAATGATACTCTCTTTTTAAGGTCATAAGACATTACTCTAGCATCAAACTTTGTATCACCAACTTATATCCTGTTGTAGGACTGAACCATCTTGCCTTCTGTATGGAATGTGGAATATCCATGCAAGGTAAATATAATTGCATCTATTCCTTTGAGGCTCTTTTTGGTCATAGAGTGCATGTGTAGTCTCCAATTCACCTTTCAAGGATATTAGAGCATCAAAGGGGCATTAAAACTTGGGTTATTAGCTCCTACCCTGTTGGCTCTAGGTACACACAGGACTATGTACGAACAGGGGAGGGTACAAAAGGTATAACATCACTTAACCTTATGTTTGAAGATCCTTTAGGCTATTTGGGCCTACCTTTCACCTCATTAGATCATCTAAGCATGAAATATGATCTATTTGTTCTTTGGTTAATCAATAGCTACTTGAAGGTTCAAAACTATAGATATCATTGCATCAATTTAATGTGTTCATCGACACTTTTAGGACCTCCAAAAACCATCTTCCATCAGCTTTATTGAGCCCATTCTTGGCAGGAGTCTTGTCCATACTAGAGGAAACAAGTCTTAGTTAACTTGGTGTCTCAATACTCTTAGAAAGTCATTAAATTATCCTCACAAAAAAGCTTTAGGCCACTATTTGCAGGGTTTAGGGACTGAGGGCCTAAACACAGTCCACTAATTCTATAACATAACTTCACCCTCAATTGCCTTCTTATCATATCAAATGTGCATGCTTAGGTCCCTTCAACCTATTGTGATATTTAGGAGGACTCCAATACACACCTCAATACTCCATTTTGACACCATATTCCTTTGTTAGGCCAACTATAGGTGATTCTCTGTATACATAGGCAACAAGTATGAATTTTTAACAAATAAGCATTATTTTGGCCTTATGAAAAGGATAAGAATCTTTTCAACTGTCTAAAGGATTTCTTGTCATAGTAATATATTTTAAGATAGTTCAAAAACCCTTGATCCAATGTGATTCCACTTTTCAACCACCTGTATATGCACACTCTAATGACAAAATATGCATGTGTAGTCTATGCATACAAACTATGAAGATTGTTTGGGTAATGAGGTTTTAAGATGGAGAGAGAAATAATAGAACCTTTAAAACATGTTAATGGGATTAACACAACCCCTTGTAACCATCCTCAAACCATGGAAACTTAGAAAACCATGGAAACCTACCTTTCAACACATAATGCACTAGTCTGCAAAATTGGTGGTATTAGTCCATCAAAAGAACTTAAAATTTGAAAAAAATAATGTGAGGAATTATATTACATAGACAAAATCCTTTAGAAAAAAACTTAGTAACTAATTTGTATGGAATTTCTTAGAATGAAGCAAAACCTGCGGGTGCATGGATGAGCTGATAGTTTTGCACAATCCACTTTGAATGGATGGTTCATGAAGCACAGTTAAACAATCCTTGAAATTATTATATGGATTTTAATTTCTTGGAGTTTAGAATAACCTCCAAAAATCATTTTTCCTGAAACCCATTATGCTGGCCGTACCAAGCAAAACCTTGCAAGTGACTTCACTATGCGAAGGAGGAAAAGAGAGATGAACGGTTTTGTGATATAAAAGGAATAATCAGATTAAAAAAAAGATGTATTTGAGTTTAAAAATATTAAATAACACCCCCTGGACCCATCCCACATGGCACTCTTCCCAAGGACATTGTACAAGTGCCCAAATCTTCTCCTTTCACTATGAAACTGTCCTTTCTTCTGCATAACTTGAAATTTTTAGTTAGTGAAAGTTGATACAGACCTCATAGGACACATGGTACATTAAATCAGCATTTTTAACTTGAAAAATTCTCGAAAAACCCATACAAAGCATTAAATGCACCATTTAGACCCCTCAAAATGACTTAAAATGATAGACAGATCTAGAAAACTAATGACCAAAGTTATTATAACATTAAATGACCTTAAAAAACCTATGAAAAAATTTATAACATATATATCAACCCCCTATAGGCTTGAAAAATGATGTTTTTTACTAAGGGTGCCTTATTTTGACCTAAAAGTCAAAATTGGTCAACAAATTGGTGACTCATAGGGTAGTATGCCTGCTATACTAACTAGACCAATAGCCTTTTCAATCCATTGGGATTATGAATTCATCTAAGAACTAAGACAAAAAAAAATCATTGACCATTGACTCAAATTTGATCAACATAAAACAACTAGTGACTACCTCAACCACACAAAGGAAAAGATACACACAACAAAGAAAACAAACACACAAGACACACACATGTGCATAAGCACTTAGGGGAATAAAAGGACAACTAATATGTAAAACTAACCATAGACATACCTCCCCCTGGATCAAAAGGGAAGATTGAGATTCCTCTTACTTTATGGCATGAAGGATTGAATGAGTCAAGAAGCCTTTTGTCTCTTAGCATTGCTACCTCCATCCATCTCACAAAGTCTACCAAGCTCATTGGCATGATGCTCATTAAGAACCAAGAAAATCCAAATGATCTGACCAAGGAAATGAACTCTTCTTGTACATGATCACTTGTTTCATGTTGCTGCCCATTCACTTTCTCATGATCAACTTCCATCCTCTTTGTAGGCATGATTTCAAAAGGATTGATTTCATGTTATTTAGAAGCTTTAGGCCAAAATGATCTTTCTTCATCCTTCAAGAGCTGATGAGTTCCTTCTAGAAGGTGATATCCCCTCTTGATGAATTCAAATATATCATTCTCAAATTCACAAACCTCTTGAAAGGATAAATTTGAAAGCTTGTTTCTCCTTTGCTTACTTACTTGAGTCCCAATGCTACCTTCTCCATCTTTTATCAGCTCATAGTCTCCTTGGAGAGGAGTATACCCTACTCCAATGACTTCAAACAAGTCATCCAAAGGCTGGTTAAGAACCTGCCCATGTTCATGTATGGTGTCTTGCAAAGTGAGGAAGGAGTTAATGATTGTTTCTTCTTCTTTGGAAAAAAGGAAACATCTTTTTTCAAAAGCTTGTGAATGGTCCTTTTGTTTACCAAAGGGAGTTCCTATGGTGATTTCTTCCTCATAATTTCTCATGAGGTCTTCTTTATAAGCTATGTATTGAGCATGTTCTTCTTCATTTTCCTCTCTTAGGATAGGTTCTTCAACACAAAGAAAACATTCTTCATTATCAACCAAGCAAAGAGATTCAACACAAGGACTTACCTTCTCCTCATCACTTAAGACCTCTTGAGGGTTCTCAAGTTGTGTCTCAGTTGGTACAATCTGATTTTCCTTTTCAAAAGCTTCAAGATCTTTAACCTCTTCCATGGTGATGCCAAGATTAGGCATCTTGAAATTATGTGATCTAGCCCAACGAGGCTGCCAAAGAGGTATGTTTTCTTACAAGTAAGAGCTCTCCTTCCTTGTCAACCAACTGCTTCTGTTTTGGTTCCCACACCACATGTCCATCAAGGCAAAGGGTAATGGGATGAAAAAAAAAGGAATTAGTTGGTGGAGATGGCACATATAACTCAAAATCAGATTGGGAATGGAATGTAAGACGTTCTTTTGAAAGCTCATGAGAAAGAGGAGGCAGACCTTGGAGCAAAATGACTTTATTCTCTTCCTTCCACTTGACCAATATTTCATTAACATCAAAATTAGATTGGGGACTCTCTTGATGAAGGGTAGATGGAGTGTTTTTAGGCATAGGATCTTCTTTTGGGTCTAAACCTTCCATCTCACTTTGACTAAGCAACTTCATCTTTGCCTCTAATTCCTCAATTTGTTTAACTAGATTCTCTTAGAAGAGTCTTTCTTCAAGCTCATAGGAATCATCATGAATATGGGGAGTACATGAGGGCTGCCATGAAGAAGCATCTTGAGGAAAGGTGGGAGAGACTTGAGAAGGACTAGCTTCATTTTCCACTTCAAACTCTTTGACAATGCTCTTCTCCTCTTTCTTTCCCCATGATTCAACTATTTCACTCCATCTCATGACCTTAGGATTAGAACTCTCTTCTTGAGGAAAGGGAGGAGAGGTTTGCATAGGATCAAACTTCGCTTCAACTTCACATTATTTGACAAGACTCTTTTCCTCTTTCTTTCCCCATGACTCAACTACCTTACTCTAGCTCATGATGCTAGGATTAAAGGTCTCCTTTTGGGGTGATGGGGATGCAATGTGAGATGGAAATGAGGGTTTGGAATCCACTTCCTTTGCTGCCAACATGGACTGTTGCATATGAAAAATTTCCAACTCAATCTGCCTATCAAGATTGGCTTCAAACACAAGGTTTCTCTTCTCAACTCTCTCCTCCAAATGATTGGAAAAAGGGTGACTTTGATAGGCTTGACTTGGCTCATGAGTAGGGGTTATGTATGGCTAATATGGAACTTGGGGAAGTGAATAGAAAGGTTGATAGGTTTGGTGAGGCTACCTTTCATGAACTTCTAGCCTATCCTCTAAGGAAGAGACTAAACCACTCACATCAAGCATGTCACATGTGAGCCTTTGCTAATTGGCTCTCTCAATAGGTGCCCACTCTTTCTTGACTAACTCTAATGCATTTCTCACATGATGGATGGAATTATTAGAAATTTTTTTACCATATCCCCTTCTAGTATCAAGCTCCAACATATACCTTTCATACCCCAAAAGTGCTTGTTTGAAGGTGGAAATGGGTTGATTGGATAAAGGATTAGGTTGAATAGGAGAGGTAAAACATTGAGAAGGTTGGTTATAAGACTGATACAACTCATGACAGGGCTGAAAATGGTCATATTGGGACTGACCAATGACTTGTTCATATTGGTATGGGGTGGCACAAGCTTGAATTGTCTCACCAACTTGTAAGGAGAAAAATTCCTAACCATAGGCAGCCATGAAACTTCATTTCAAGTAAGAACATAAAGAAACACATTACCAAAGTTATTCAAAGGATCACTTGCGTAGATTAACCAACTGATATGTCTTCGGAGTCACCATTGGTGCTTGGAAAAATGCCTTCAAAGGCTGATTATCGAGAGACAACACCAAAAATCTCCCAATATCTTGGAACAAGAGTCCCACCAGGCGTGACAAAAATTGTTGTCACTTGGATATGCACCCTTTGAGGAGATGTCAAGGCTCTCCCCATCCAAGTGGCACAATGGAATCACCTGTGGGCAACCTAAGAAATGAAGTGAGTCTCTAGATAGGGCTAGTTCCCTTCATGTACCACTTGACTACAACTACTACTAACACTTGGGGGTGAAAAGAGATACATATATCTGAAAGCAAATCTAAACTATGGAGGTGATACACCAAGTCAGTTTCATTACTTCCAACCAATTACATTCTACACTTGAGACCAAGAAACAAACTAAAACATATATTTTCCCAAATCTATGTCTTCTTGCATCAATATTACATTGTGGGGTCATAGATGATATGCAAGGTTAGGAGGATTAGACAAAAGGTCTTGAATGACACAATGAAAAGGATACTCTCTTAAACCATGGACATCTCCTAGAACACTTCACATGCCCTACAAGAAGAGGCTGAATATAGGTGAAAGAACAAAGTACAATGCTAAGGAATCCATAGTCTTCACTAAGCAAATTCAACATTCAAGTAGAACACAATATGAACAGTCATCAGAGAGGTAAACACTTCATCATTTTATTGATCAAAAGGTATACAAATGAGTATGGCTTTTCCTTACTCAGGTGGAGCATCTAATACAATGCCAAAATGGCCAACTCTTATAGAGTTTGAGAGAGAGAGAGAGAGAGAGAGAGAGAGAGAGAGAGTCACAAGGACACTTATCAAGCTGATCCAAGGATTTACTTGTGCATGTGATAAGGACATGGGATGAACCATGCAAGGTCTGGAAGTCCAAGTGTCCATACAAGTCATCAAAGTTATGCAAAGTGGTAAAAAACTCCTTCTCATGCACAAAATAACTACCTTCATGATTAGGCCTATTTAAACATCATGTAACTGATCCGAGGTAGGTACAATGATTGGAATGGAAGGGTTGGATCTTAGACACACCTCTTCATGCATTGGTTACATGCCTGGCCTTCTGAAATCAACTGAAAAGGAGCCATCATCATTTATTGTCCTGAAAACTCCCCTTCCATGAACCCTGCACACTTGACCTCAAAATTTGCATTAGTTTTCCATGAAAATCCATGGGAGGGAGTGTATGAAACTTTTCAAGACACTCCATGGACTTGGAAGCATCAGGGGCACCTTAAAATCACTTTATTTGAAGATTTTCTCCCCTCTCTAGCTTGTGCATTAGGCCAGTTTTGATTAGATAAAAGTAAGGACCTAGTTGAAGCACTTATAGGTTGATTCATGAAATTAAATAAATATTGAGAGTTAGCTTAGTGTAAATCTTCCACCCAGACTTTGTTTCATCTCCTAATTCATCTTGTAGCCTGTACAAAACATAAAACAATGAGAAAAAGCTTGTTTCTGCCTCCATCCATACAAGTCCATACAATAAAAAAGGTGTGGACTAGCCTGAGGAGGTCCTCTACAAGTTACAATATCTATCTTGGTCCAACTATATCCTTAGAGTAGCTTTCTAACTCAATTTTCCAAGACTGGTCCTTAGCAAGGGTTTAGTGGGGTTTCATGCCTATTTTCGGTTTTAACGATTGTTCATAAAGTTGGGACGTCCAAATTGAGAAAATTTTCCAAAAATATGGCCTATGAGACCCCTTCTAACATCTCCTAACTCCTTTGACTCCCATGTATATCCTCATGAAAGATGTAAGCAATTGAAAATGGCCTCTCGGGCTGTTTTCACCATTTTGTACCAGTCTAAGTTGGTTTTGGACCAAAAATGGCTCCTCCTTGACTTCCTTTTCACTTTGAGAGTTGAAAAAACTCTGTAGTGGTCCTATGGACATGCTCCAATATTTTTCAAATCATGTTGTATGGTGTAAATAAAAGAACTCCTCATTTGGGCCATAGGCATAACCTTGCTTCAGGAGTTTGACTGCAACCTTGGTGAGTGAGACCCTCTTGCTTAATTTCCTTGCACTTGAATAGCTTGAATACATTTTATATGACACTAAAAACATATTCCTACTAGTTGGAAATCATATTTAGGTCTAAAAATGAAAGTGACCTCATACTTGTTTACTTGGCCTAAGCCTGCCTTCTAGGGTCTACCTACAAACTTAGGTACCCAAACCATTTTACTTGGCTCCATCATTCTGTGAGGTGTCCTTATGTTTGTCCTAGGTGTTATTCAACTCCTCAAATCTTTCTCCAAGGTCTAAACCCTTCTCAACTCTTCAAACCATCTTCTTCTTTCCCACGCTGCCTGTGTTTACATAAGGAAAGGAGTACCCCTATTCTGAGACAGAATAGGGAGTATTGCCCCTATTAGTCTAGGAAAAAAATCCTTTTAGTGAGCTTCTTCAACTCATGATTGTGCCATGTACCAATTTTGAGCCTTTCTTGGCAACATTTTCCCATTCAATGCATCAAAATTCTTCAAGACAAACCCCTGTTGACTGAGACAGTCCTTGTTCTGACCCATGTAGGTGTTTATAGGTGATTATGGGTATGAATTAGATCTTAAATGATGTTTTAAAACCTTCTTTAATATTTCAAATCCATTAGGCCTTGATGTTACCACTTTCTCAACCTAAAAGTGACTTGAAACCTCGTCCAAATCCATTATCTCAGTCCACTGCCTGTCTCAGTCTGTATAGGCCTGTAGGTGGTGATTTGGGGTCAACTAAGGTGTTCATGATGTTGGTTATACTTCCCATGGATTCCTTCAGGTGGCACAAGGTGTTGGTTAAATCTCTCACTATGAATGTTTTCATACTCATCCTAGCTCTCTAAGACTGAGTCACTCCTCCTTGATTGAGACAACCTATCTTGAACCCTACTTGTAGGTTGTCTCCATGCCTTTCATGAGTGATTATGATGTCACAAGACGCCTAATGCATCCACTTAAGCCTCCAAAAATGTTTCATCCTTCCAAAGTTGCTAAGTACCTTACAACCATGGCTATACTCCAATCTAGTTCACTGTCATCTGCCCACTATCTTGCCTGTAGGTGAACAATTCTACAATGTACGGAGTGAGAAAGTGCATTAGGATTGAAACCATCATTTTTACCTTTCCCCTAATGCTCATAAGATACCTTGATATCACCTTAAACTTCTTGTACAAAACATGTTTTCAGACTAGTCCTTTAGTTGTCATTCCCAAGAGCATTCCATCTTCTTATGAGTGTTTAGCCTATTTGTATAGGCCCCTATAGGTTCACTGTGTTTGGTTTGACCTTTAAACATAGTATTTACAACTCCTTTGGACCCCCTTAGAATTTTTTGATACCTTTGAACTCTTCCTATCTTACTTCTATGCACTTTTGAGCTCATAAATTGAGTTTTTATTTCTTGATTGAACCCTCTATCCTTAAGACTCCTATAGATTATTATGTGGCTCCAACTGAGCTTGGTTAATGTGAAGGTAGATTTATTGGATGTTTATAAGGTCCCGAAGTGCATGTTTGAAATGATACTCTCTTTTGAAGGTCATAAGACATTACTCTAGCATCAAACTTCATATCACCAACTTATATCCTGTTGTAGGACTAAGCCATCTTGCCTTGTGTACGGAGTGTGGAATATCCATGCAAGGCAAATAAAATTCCATCTATTCCTTTGAGGCTCTTTTGGGTCATAGCATGCATGTGTAGTCTCCCATTCACCTTTCAAGGATCTTAGAGCATCAAGGGGGCATCAAAACTTGGGTTATTGGCTCTACCCTGCTGGCTCTAGGTACACACTGGGTTGTGTACGGATAGGGGAGGGTACAAAAGGGATAACATCACTTAACCTTTTGTTTGAAGATCCTTTAGGCTATTTGGGCCTACCTTTCACCTCATTAGATCATCCAAGTATGAAAGATGCTTTGTTTGTTCTTTGGTCAATCAATAGCTACTTGAAGGTTAAAAACTATAGATATCACTACATCAATTTAGTGTGTTCATAGACACTTTTAGGACCTCCAAAAACCACATTCCATCAGCTTTATTGAGCCCATTCTTGGCAGGATTCTTGTCCATACTAGAGGCAATAAGGCTTAGTTAACTTGGTGTCTCAAGACTCTTATAAAGTCATTAAATTATCCTCGCAAAAAAGCTTTAGGCCACTATTTGCAAGGTTTAGGGACTAAGGGCCTAAACACAATCCACTAATTTTATAGCATAACTTCACCCTCAATTGCATTCTTATCATATCAAATGTGCATGCTTAGGTATTTTCAACCTATTGTGATATTCATGAGGACTTCAATCCACACCTCAATACTCCATTGTGACACCATATTCCTCTGTTAGGCCAACTGTAAGTGATTCTCTATATACACGTGCAACAAGTATGAGTTTTTAACAAATAAGCATTGTTTTGGCCTTATGAAAAGGATAAGACTCTTTTCAACTATCTAAAGGATTGCTTGTCAAAGTAAGATATTTGAAGATAGTTCAAAAACCCTTCATCCAATGTGATTCCACTTTTCAACCACCTGTATATGCACACTCTAATGATAGAATATGCATATGTGTAGTATATGTATACAAACTATGAAGATTGCTTGGAGAATGAGGTTGTAAGATGGAGAGATAAATAATAGAACCTTTCAAACATGTTGATGGGATTAACACAACCCCTTGTAACCATCCTCAAACCATGGAAACTCAGAAAACCATGGAAACCTCCCCTTCAACACAGATTGCACTAGTTTGCAAAATTGGTGGTATTATTCCATCAACACAACTTCAAATGTGAAACCAAGCATGGGAAGCCTTAGAGGACATATCCAACATCCTCTAGACACAAACTCAACAACTAATTTGTACGGAATTTCTCAGAATGAAGCAAAACCTGCAGGGTGCATAGATGAGCAGACAATTTTGCACAGTCCATTTTGAATGGATGGTTCATGAAGCACAATTAACTAATCCTCAAAATTATTATATGGATTTGAAGGTCTTGGAGTTTAGAATAACCTCCCAAAAGCTAAAACCCATTGTGCTGACTGTACCAAGCGAAAACCTGCAAGTGACTTCACTATGCCAAGGAGGAAAAGAGTGATGGACGGTTTTGAGCTAGAAATTGCATACTCAGATCAAACCAAACATGGATTTGAGTTTAATAAGATGAAATGACACCCCCTGGACCCATCCCACATGGCACACTTCCCAAAGAGGTCGTACAAGTACCCAAATCTTCTCCTTTCACTAAGAGATTGTTATTTCTTTTGCATAACTTGCAATTTTTAGTTAGTGATAGTTACTGCAAACCTCCTAGGACACATGGTACATTACATCAACATTTGTAACTTGTACAATTCTCAAGAAACCCATACAAAACATAAAATGCACCATTTAGACCCCTCAAAATGACTTAAAATGATAAATAGACCTAGAGAACTAATGACCAAAGTTATTATAACATTAAATGACCTTAAACAACCTATGAAACACTTTATAACATCTATATCAACTCCCTATAGGCTTGAAAAATGAATTTTTTTTAACTAAGGTGCCCTATTTTGACCTAAAAGTCAAAATTGGTCAACATGTATCAAAGCTTCGATTTAGGAAAAAATGTGGCCAAAACCTTAGTTTTTAAGAATCAACTATATCTTGCATTGCAATTTTTTCTAAAATTTTTTTCCTCGAGTTGGAGAATCATTCAAGGAAGCTACGATAAACAAATTGGGGTTATGTGATCATTTTTTAGCGAGTTATTGTTATTTTAGTTTATTTCCTAGATTCGCTCAATAAGAGGAAATTTAAAAAACTATTCAACCTTTTTTCATTGAAGTTGTATAATCATTCAAGAAGCTACACTAATAAAATTGGGGTTTTATGATCAATTTTGAATGAGTTTTTGTGATTTTATGGTTTTTCATAAAATTGCTCTACATGTTGCAATTTTAGGAAATTTTTCGATTCCTTTACATTTTTCGAAAGATTGCAAAGATCTAGTAGGTTCTTTGAAGGTTTGGTTTTCAGGGTGACCTCGATCTAAAACGATTTGGTCAAAGTTCAATTAAATGAAATATTCAGATCTATGTGTCTACATATTTTTATTCTCAGATTTTGGATAGGGAAAGAGATTTCATGAATGCAATTTTTCTTGAAACCCAAGTTTTTTTTATAAATTGTGAATCATGGGTTACCAAAGTATTTTGTAGAGAATGATATTAGTGTTAAAGAGTGGTTCCTTCATTTTAAAAAGACTCATTATGGACAAAAGAAATGATAATTTTGTGTTAATGATGTACGTATTCATGAAGTGAGAAGGTGGTGGCTTTTTATGAATGGCAGAAAATATGATTTTTATTGAGAAGAAATGGAACAAGTTTTCCTAGATAGACAAGACATAGAAGAAAAAGAAGAGGAAGAAAATATTGATTAAGATGAGGAGGTAGAAAATGAGGAAGGTGTAGAAAAAGTAGAAGAAAACAATGATGATGATGGTGACGAAGAGGTGGAGGATAAAGGTTCAAATAGTTTAATTCCAAAGAAAGAAGCTTCAATGTTTCAGTTTTATGGATGCATTCAAAGGAAGAAGGTCATTGTGTCCGTAAGCCCTAGCAATAAGTTTAGCTTCATTAACATGGATGTGGTTCAACCTCTATAAGTACAAGCCAAGAATGTCAAAGGAAGATCAAGTAGATGGTAAGAAGATTCAAGTTTTTGAAGATTTGAAGCTCACTATAAAAAAATAGGTTTTGCATTTAGATTTTTATGCTTTGGATATCAATGATTTGGATATTGTTATGAGCAATCCTTGGTTATAGAAGCAATCACTATTAATGTGCAAAACCAGTTTATGAAGGTTTGGTACAAGAGAAAGGAGGTCACTTTGCAATATATCACACTTGGAAATGAACAAAGAAAGGTCAAGGTAGAGCATAATGATGAATCTAAAGATGGTGAAGAAGGGTATAAAGAAAATTCAAAAGAAGAACATGAATATGAGAAAAAAGTACAAGAAAAAAAGAATACTTCGTCTACTCAAGAGACAAAGGCACTAGCAAACAAATAGGTGGAAGAGGCAAAAGAAAAGGTTGATAAGGTCAAAATATCACAAATTGATCCTAAGATTGAGGCATATAGTCATCCACATCATCATGAGGAACAACAATCATGTGGCATGTCAAGGAGTATCATAGCAACCATCATTATGGCTATACAAAGAATCAATGGAGTAATCACTATGGCTATGCATGGAAGCCAAATAAAAACTACTATGGTCATGCATGGAATCGACATAGTGCAATGGAATATGGTACATGTAAACAAAGTAGAAATCATTATGCATGGACACAAAAAATGTAAAACTATGATCATAAATCGAATCAAAATAGCACAATAGAAATTGGAAGCAATGTTAGCAAGCTATCACCTATCAAGATTACATATGGGTGGTTGGATGATCAAGCATGGAGACAGGTGTACAATGATTTTAAGAACACTTAGGGTTCTCCTCATGTTCCAAAGACGAAACATGTCAAGGAGGGATGACATATTATGTACCTAGGGATATGATATTATCATGTATATGAGTTGATGGAAATGCCGACATATGACACACATCCTCCTTAGTTGTATGGATAAAATAAATTGGATCAAATGAGTAACTTGTAGAATTAGTTACATTGGGTAATCAATTGTCCTCGGTTAGGATTAGGTGTGTATCCATACATTATTAACAATAGAGGTATATATAAAGGAAATGAATAGATTGTAAATGATATCATGTAAGTGGAGAGTCTTCTATTTGGTAGACGCATATTAGAGGTTGTCCCCTCGAAGTGACATTCTCATATTGAGAGAACTTGTGGACTTATTCCTTCTTAAAGGAGTATTGTATTGGGTTGCCCTACATTAAGGGTATTATTCTATTTCTAAATATATAGCATATTTAAACATCTTGGTCCATCGTTATCTCGTGTGGTGTTGATCTACATTATATTATGCATAGTTTTATTATTATATGTGTAATTCTTACCAAAGGTGGAGTAACAACCCTTCTCACAATTTGTTCCACAAGCTCAACATCCATAGGATAGGCATCTAGTGCCATGCTGCTACAACTTGCCACGCTGTTACAACTTGCTTAAAGTTATTGGTTGACGGAGAAGAAATGATAAAACATATATGTAATAGTCAATGGGAAGAGGTGGAGTAACAACCCTCCTCACAATTTCTTCCACAAGCTTGGCATCCATAGGCGAGGCATCTAGTGCCTATAAAAACACACTGATAGCATAACATACTTTGTTGACGATGGATTCATGGTGGCAGTGGTGGTCCTCCCTTTTGCAGATAGTGAACCAATGCACCTGAAAATTAATAAAATGCTTCAAAATATTTTTGATTCCTTTCTTGTTCTCTCTAGCTCAACGTTTTGTGCTTTGATCATACTACATTATAGCAAGGTATTGAAAAACATTGAAATCTTTGGGCTCTTCAACGTTGTAATACAACACATTATATTGCTCACTTGAGTCTCTTCTAAGCCTCATCAGAGTACCTATTTTCTCATTAACATGGTAATTGTGAATATGATTAGGTCGCCAGCCATGGTTTCTTAGATTGTTGTTGCTTTGAATAGAACTCAATTGCATTGCATTGCGTTGCTATTTCTCATGCCTCTTCTATTGCCTCTAATAGAAGAATTGGCATGGGATTAAAATGTCCTGCTACCAGAAGAGAAAGACAAGTAGTGACAGTATCGGGAGATCCTAATCATAATAATATTGCAATAAAAAAAGGAACCAAACGAATACTTCAGAAAAAGGGATGCAACATAGAAATATATAGATAAACAAACAAGCTGAGGCAGCATATTTTTTTTGGAAATAGCCATAATAGGAACATTTTACCAAGATTACAGTATGGCGGATGGCTTAAAGACTTCCTAAAGCCATAGCAACCGTGTCTATTCTTGTAAGTCAAAAGAATGGCTCTCAAGATTAAGTACGTTCTCAATAGAAGTCCTCATCATTTTTATGCCACATAACCTTCCAGCTACCTGTGATAATAGTTTACTCCTCCCAACCACCACAGACAGCATGATCTCCAGACTTTGCGTGAATATATTTGGAGAAATTGTTCTCGTCAAATGATGCATTCCAGATATGTAGCATGTGAACTGCCTTGCTTATACAGTTATATTTAATGAAGCTGATGTGCATCATCTTCTTGAATTTCAATGAGACTATAATTGGAATCATCCTTACGAACTTTTCCATTTGAACTTTTCCCATACCATGCCAATGTTGTGTAAATGGAATGCTACTATGTGTCATCCATCATTAAATATTTGACATTTTTTTCAACAAGCTCAAGGATCTTAAAATGGATGATGGTGACATTTTAGTAAGCTTCGATGGGTGAAATTATTCGTGATCCATATAAATGAAGTCGTTGAAATGTCATTGCAGACCAGGAAACCACCAAACTAATTGAATACTGCCCATAATATACATTTTTTAGCTTCAAAGAGGTGTATGAGCATACAAAAAGAATTGCAATGGGGTCTCATTGTCCCCTATTGTTGAAATATGTTTATAAAAAACTTTGAAATAATGGTCGCTAATCTAACCCTTTGAATCCGAAGTGGTGGCTTTGCTTTATTTATGATATAAATGCAAACTAACCCCATTGAAAAGACAATTTAGAAGTATTTTCACCTCAACGGTAGTTAAAGCCAATTAAATTCACAATTGAGATAGCAAAAATTGATGGCTTCCTTTCTTAGACATGTTGGTTTCAAGGAAACCAAATGGTTCTGTTTCCCACCAAGTATATAGAAAGCGGACCATACATACCTCTATCTTCAAGACAATTTGCGCCACCATCCATTCCAAAAAGTCGTAAGTGTTAAACACTTCATCAATAAGAGGTTTCAAAAAGTTAGACAAGGATCATCTAGATCAAGGGAAGGCTCATTTATTGAGAGTACTATAAAAACGATTACAGAGAGACACAGGCAAGATCGGCCTTTCAAAAGGCCAGCCGACAAACCAAGTCCATAAAAACACAAGGGATGGATCTCAAATCACTCCCTTATGGTCTACAAGGCACTCTGCCAAAAATCCAAAAGAAGGATTATTAAGACTACATTTGGCCCTCCCAATACACTCAGGAAAATGCTCGAGTCAATGAAGGCTCCACAAAACCTTCAACTACAAAAAGGGGTATAGCATCACCTTCTCCTGTGGAAGACCTTACATACAAGAGACATGAAGATCTATAGAGGTTAGGATTAGACAGCATTGCATCTACATTGTGCCTGCGTGGCTAATCAGATTTACATAAATTATGAAAGGGATTTTTTAAAGCTGAGGACAGCATCCTGGGACTTCTATTCCTCCCCAAGTCTCCACTAATGAACTCAAATACCCAGATTTGAACAACAGTCTTTAGCACTTTACTGACCAGGAAAGAGTCTAATTGGACGAAAAATGTTCTGCATTTTTCATGACCATAAACAGCACAAGGTCCACCTGGAAAACTGTAATTTTTCATATTTAATTAAGGCCCAAATTGCAGACCTAACATAGGAACAAGATAGCAGAACTACTCCAGACAAGACAACATAGGTATAAGTGACTAACAACCAAGAAATGCTCTCCTTATCGAATTCAAGCATTGGTTTGATTGTAAGCTCTTCTCTAACATTTCCTGTTGGCTGAGAAGCTTTCAATTTCTTTCAAGAATTACACTTTTTTCTCATTGCAATTTTTCCTCTTGCTTCTCCAGCTTTTCAGTCCAGAATTGTACAAGCTTCCTGAAAATGCAGTTCAATGTCGTGACTTCTCCACAGTATTATAATACAAGGCTTTAACAAATACCACATCAGTATATCTAGGCAGTGATGCATGCTATTCAATATATTTCATCAATTCAAAAGCTTGGATGGAGCATGGTCTAGCTCTCCAGACTCTTGCTTACATCATACTTTCAGAAATGGAATGTAAAATCTGATTCCTTCTTACCACTGCAAGCTTGACACCATGCAAACCTGTGTTTATAGCTTGCTTCACTTAGCATCACCAATAATCACCACAAGAACATTTTCCATGTTTGAAATGATGGAAACGGTTCGCATCTCTCACAATTATTTCTCTTGCAACAATCTTGGAGATAAACTTGGTTGCAGTGTGGCAGTCACGACATACTCGAAGGTTCTTAACAACTCTAATAGTTGATCTAGGGGACGTGTTTAACAACCCAAAGGAAATTGCCAACTTCTCACTATGGTGACAGAGCAGTAATTCTTTCTCCTCTTCCTCCACGTCATTCAATAGAGGTCTTGTATCTGTGATATACCCTGCTGCCTTCATCTCCCAAGACAATTTCTCCAACTTTGCATAGATCTCCTGAGTTTGGGGGTGTGATTTGTCCCCTACACTAAAAGCGTGTACCATTTTATGGATTTCAATCCAACTACATCCAGGTGTCTTCTTATTTCCTCTTTCTTTCATCAATTTCCTTACATTTTGAGCATCACCCCACCTGCCCACTTCTGCATAAATGTTTGATAGAAGAACATAAGGTGCGGCATTCTTTGGATCCAACTCCAAAAGGAGTCTTGCCACGAATTCTCCTAGCCCTATATTCTTATATGATCTACAAGCGCCAAGCAAAGACATCCAGACAACCGGATCAGGTTTTATTGCCATTTTTAGGATAAAGTTTACAGCTTCCTCAAGATAGCCAGCACGACCAAGAAGGTCAACCATGCATACATAATGATCCATTCTTGGCAAAATGCAATACGGGTACCTCATGTGATTGAAGTATTTACAGCCCTCGTCTACTAGGCCTGCATGGCTGCATGCAAATAAAACACCTACAAAGCTTACATAGTCAAGACTGATTTCAGAATGCTTCATTAGTTCAAAGAGTTTGAGAGCATCCCCACTATAGCCATGCATTGCATATCCTGCAATCATTGCATTCCATGAGGCCACATCTTGATGATGTATTTTGTCAAACAGTTTGCGTGCCTTTTGTATACTGCCGCATTTTGCATACATGTCTATCAGAGCATTCACAACTACAGTATCTGACAAAAATTCACTTTCTATAGTTTTTTTATGGATTTCCATACCTTGTTCCAAGGATCCAAGTTTGGCAAAAGCTGGGAGGATGCTGGCAAAAGTTGATGAGTCTGGTTTTATACCAGCCAATTGCATTTGCTTAAAAAATTCAATGGCTTTTTCGACAAGTCCATTTTGTGCATATCCAGCAGCAATT
This sequence comes from Torreya grandis, assembly GCA_037957365.1. NCBI lineage: Eukaryota > Viridiplantae > Streptophyta > Pinopsida > Cupressales > Taxaceae > Torreya > Torreya grandis. The sequence continues at coordinate 11,620,431 of JARHVA010000008.1, forward strand.
GCTGTCCATGACACCACATCTCGTTGAGGTATTTTGTCAAACAATTTACATACCTTCTGTATGGATCCACATTTTGAGTACATGTCTATCAAGGAAGTTACAACGACATCATCTGACAAAAATCCACTTTTGATTATTTTTTGATGGATCTCCATACCCTGTTCCAAAGCTCCAAGTTTGGCACAAGCTGGGAGGATGCTGGCAAAGGTTGATAAGTCTAGCTTTATACGTGTGAATTGCATTTGCTTAAAAATCTCCAAGGCTTTTTCAACAAGCCCATTATGCATGTATCCTACAATTATCGCATTCCATGAGACCACATTTGGCTGAAGCATTTTGACAAATAATTTGTGTGCCTTCTGCATGCTTTCACATTTTGCATACATGTCTATCAAGGAATTCACAACTACGGTATCTAAAAAGAAACCCATTTCGATTATCTTCTGATGGATCTCCATACCCTGTCCCAAAGCCCTAAGTTTGGCACAAGACGGAAGAATACAGGCAAAGGTTGATGAGTCTGGATTTAAACCAACCAATTGCATTTGCTTAAGAATTTTCCATGTTTTTTCAACAAACCCATTTTGTGCATATCCCGCAATCATGGCATTCCACGAGACTGCATTTCGTTGAGGCATTTTATCAAACAAATTGTGTGCCTTCGGCATGCTTCCACATTTTGCATACATGTCTATCAAGGCAGTTACAACTACAACATCCGACAAGAATCCATTTTCAATTACATTTTGATGAATCTCCATACCATGTTCCAAATCTCCCATTTTGGCACATGCTGGGAGGATGCTGCTGAAGGTTGCTGATTTTGGCTTTACACCTACCAACTGCATTTCGTTATAGATCTCCATGGCTTTTCCAACAAGCCCATTCTGTGCATATCCAGCAATTATCGCAGTCCAGGATACCACATCTCGTTGAGGCATATCTTTGAAAATCCTTAAAGCCTCGTCAAGAATACCATTTTGTGCATATCCTGTAATCATAGCAGTCCATGAGACCACGTTTGCATTACTCATTTTGTCAAACAGTTCGCGTGCATTCTGTATGCTTCCGCATTTTGCATACATGTCTATCAGGGTGTTCATAACAATAACATTGGATTGAAATCCACACCTTACCAATTTTCCATGGATCTGCAAACCATGTGTTAGAGATGCCACGCTGGCACATACAGGGAGAATAGTGGAGAAGGTGAACTGATCGGGTTGGACAGCTGTTCGTTGCATTTGGTGGAACAGTGTAAATGCCTCTTGAGGAAGTCCATGCCTTCTGTAAGCTGCAATTATCATATTCCATGAGAATACGTCTGGTTCAATCAAGCCGTCGAAAACGTTGGAAGCATCCAGCAAACTTCCGCACTTGTCATACATGTTGACAAGTGCATTTTGTAAAAAAGTGTTTGTCGAAAATGGAAGTCCACTGTCATTGATGTGAGAGTGGATTTGCTTACCCTCTGGAAGCGATTTCTTGGCAATGCAGACCTGCAATAGATGAATATAGGTAGAAAAGTCTACAGGAGTATTGTGTGTAGTCAGCAGAATGTGTAGCGCCTCCTTCAACCGGCCTGCTGTAGAGAGTGCCCTGAGGTTGAGATTGAAATGGGCAATGGATGACATTTTTGGGGATCATATGTAGGGAATGTTTTCTGCTTATGATTCCTTAAACGTCGTATTATGGCCATTTCTTAAGCATGGCAAAGACAATTCTGAATACATGCTCAGTTGATGTCAAACCATCTTTTGCAATTCTGATTGATAGATGGAGATTTTAATAACGTTCACAAGGATCACTACAGTCTAATTGCAGAAGCCGCTTGAAAAAGAGAAGATTTAAGCAGTTACACCTTAGTTTAAATAGCAGTTACACCTTAGTTTAAGCAGAAGGGAAGATCTCAAGAAGGAAGTTCAGGAAACTTAAGGAGTGTTTTGTCGCTGAGGTCCCGTTTTGAAGGGGATGTGTGCGACTGATGGGTTCCGTAGGCTGCTGCGGTCTCGTGGACGTTATTAAAATCCTTCATTCATTCATTCTATCTTTCAAGGTTCATTCTTTTGTTATAAGTTTAAGGTTTTTTTATTGTTTTTTTCTTCGGGCAAAGTGGACATAAACACTTCGTTGTTTAATATTTATCTCAAATATTATTATAAGCATAACATTCTATAATAGAGTGTTATTCTATATAACTTTTGTTGTATAGTTCAGGGTTTTTTCATTGTATTCTCTTTCCAATGAAGTGGACATAGGTACTTCATCATTCATTATTTATCTCAAATATCATTATAAGTATTACATTTCATAATATAGTGTCATTTTATATAAGTAAAATATATATATTCTCTTTTTCCATTTTTATGATATAAATGGAAGCTTGAAAACAATTATACATTAATATTTTATTGTAGTTTTATTTTTGCAGTATAATCTAAGAATATGTTTTCGAAAGCTTACAAAGTTGTTAGTTGACTTTCCAATATTAACATCACCTTCTAACATATTGTTCTTGTTTCATAGATGTTTCTTTTAAATCTATTTTTTATGAACCTTTAGGGTTATAATAAAGATTTGATAAGATAATGTATTGTCAAAATTGGTCCATCGGACTAGAAAAGTACAATGTAATGTAAGGAATAGGGAATACAAGGCAACTCCCACCAAACCCAAAAACGAAAAAAAACATGCATCTAAAGATCAAGTGAAAACAAATCATATCCTCCAATGCCTCACTCATCTCACAATATCTAGAATCATGTCACGGGGTCGCTTCCAACTCAATATTGAAGAAGAAGCAAGGTGAATAAAAGAAGCAATCCTCTGAGTGCAGAGCATTATAGAAGTAAAATGTTTGACCAAACATTGGCCAAGATCAATCATCTCTCGAAAGAAAAGGACTAAACATTTCCGATCCTTGTAACTCGTGAAGGTCTAGATAGAGTTATACAAATCTCAAAAGAGGCAAAAGAATAATTCCCCTAATCTCATAGTAAGGTGAACATCTAAATACAAAATGATACTCGATTTAAGGTCCACAAAACAAACCAAACAAATATGATGTACCTAAGGAATATAATGATTTGCCTCTATGTTGAGGTGGTGTGAAAAAAACTCTGAATCAAGTGTTAATAGAACCCCCAAATTTCAAGGTAATTGGAATCGGATGTAGCCCGAGGTTGGATGATGATCCCATCCTCAAAGTGAAGATATATGTTATGGTAATGTTGTAGCTTTGAGGAAAAAGGTACCCAAGGCTCTAGCCATTTGGACTGAAAGTACACTCTATATATCTCATCTTTGATACCCCTATTTATCTCCCTTTCGGACAAATCTAGTGCATCAATTAAAAAATTATGTGGAGGGAGTGTGTCCATGTCAATATCTTAAGGCATAGTAGAGCGAAGGCTTGGCATTCCATCCAAATGTGATCGCATGTTGTGCCTACTACATAGAGGATTTAAATATTTGATATGGATACCTAAATAAATCAATTGAAGAGTTAGCCATTTGTCGAAGCCTATGCATCATAGTCGCCACTTGAAAGATCATAGTAGTAATTCATGATGTTGTACGAAAATCCAGTGAGAATGATGTCTTGAGGGACTAATCTTTTAGCATGGAGTTGCTTACATAACATAGAAGTATGCACTCTTTCAATTCAACTTTGATTGACTTTCCTATGATAAGACCCCAACGTTTCAACCCCATATAAAAGAGTATGTGTAACAAGTTAGTGAAAGAGTTGAATCTTTGTCTAGTTATTTTGAAACTGAAGCCAAAAAGTATTGTTTCTCAAGAATGTTGAGGAAATGTACACTTTTGAGGTAATCCAACATTTGTGGACCCCAAGATATACCAAACTATAGGAGTTTAGGAAAGTTGAGAGGATTTAGTATTTTAAATATATATCTTAAGTAGTGGGTAGTTGGTGGATTAATTTTGAGAACATGGGTCCCCATTACACGTCTTTCTACTGAAATAATAAAAAAATAGGGTGTTAGCTTGGAGAATAGTTTAAGCACATACTTTAGGTAGAGTTTCTTTTTTTTTAGTGCGAGCGGGGTGTGGGGGGGGGGGGGGGGGGGGGGGGGGGGCGGCGGGGGGGGGCGGCGTTCTTTTTAGAAGCTATTGTATTTCAATGATGTATTGACAGACATAATGAGAAGGAAATATCAATGACACCTATTGCATTTTGAAAAATATTTTAAAAGTTAATGAATACTCAAATTTGGATATTATTCCTTGACTGTAAATGTTTGTGATTTTTTTGTAAATGTTGGTGATTTTTTTGAATGTTAGTGCTTGCTTGACATTTTTGTAGTTTCTTTTCTAGGGTTTGTTCTTTTTTTAGTGGGGGGAGTGGGGGCGTTCTTTTTAGAAGCTATTGTATTTCAGTGATGTATTGATAGACATAGTGAGAAGGAAATATCAATGACACCTATTGCATTTTGAAAAATATTTTAAAAGTTAATGAATACTCAAATTTGGATATTATTCCTTGACTGTAAATGTTTGTGATTTTTTTGTAAATGTTGGTGATTTTTTTGAATGTTAGTGCTTGCTTGACATTTTTGTAGTTTCTTTTCTAGGGTTTGTTCTTTTTTCTTGTGCAGGTTTTCCAAGTGTTTTAATGTTAATCTACTCATGCTTTATCCCCTAACATTCAAGTTGAAGGAAGAGCTCTCAAGGATTTCAGTTGGAGTAGAAGTTTTAGGCTCAATAACTACTACAAATGATTTTTTGGGTGAAATGGGAGAGGTAGATATTTGTTTGTAAGGATTGGGTATCCCCATTCCCATAATTTGCATTAGAGCATCTCATAAACTATGTAAATAAATGGCATAAAGAGGATTTAATGTGCATGAGAGTAGGGAAGCAAGGATAAATGCTACAAATTGGAGAGAATTTGTTGAAAATATTGGAAGCATTAGAAGATATATTCCACCCTGATGATTCTAAGGTTCAACTTGAAATGTAAGGAGCTCATGTTAGGGCTTGAGATCCTATGGATATATTGATTGAAGTCGTGACTAGACAAGGAGCCAAGGGAAGAGTAGATGTATCTAAATTCAAAGGAGAGCTAAACCCAAATTTGTTTATAGACTAGGTTCAAGACATAGAGAGATATTTTAAGATGTAGAGGATAAAGGAAGATGACCCAATGGCATTGAAATTTTTAGTGTTCAATTAAAATTTACATGTGGCACTTTGGTGGGATAATTTATAGAAACCCAAAAGGAGGCAAGGCAAAAAAAAAGTTAGACTTTGTCCTAAAATGCTGAAATATTTGAGGGCAAGGTTTCTTCCATCTAATTATCAAAAAAATGTTATTTATGGAGTTCTAAAATTTAAGGCAAAGTGAGAAAATAATACAAGCTTATACAAATCAATTTATGAGGTTGTAGATTAGGAATAACACTCAGGAGGAGGATGAAAAATTCATTGTTAGATATATAAATGGTCTCTAATTTCAACTCAAAGTTGAACTAGATTTTCTAAAAGTGCACATTTTAAATGAAACAACCCAATATGTATTGAAGGATGAGGATAAGTTAAATAAGAAGGAAGGGATTATGCCAAATATGGGTGGAGGTATCCTAAATAGAGTAAGAGGAAGTTCCTCTAAGCCAACAAAAAAAGAGGAGCTAGAAAAGGCCCTAGGTTGAGACCATATTTCAAAGGAAGAGGAGGCTTTAGAGGTGGGAGAAGATGACAAAATTTTAAAGACCAATAACCTCTGAAGTGTTACATATGCGATGAGGCTCATAAATCTTGAGAATGTCCATAAAATCCTAGAGCTATTAATAGGGCCATGATGACTCAAGAAGACTCACAAAAGGTATAATTTAAAGCTAAAAATGGAGAGGTCTTAATGTTGCAAAGAATTATAGTGATGGGAAATAATAAATCCACATAAGATGATTAGAGGAGGAAGGATGTTTTCTAGAATTGGTGCAAGTGCAAGGACAAGGTTTTAAAAGTGATCATTGATGGAGGTTCCATTGATGATTTTCTACCCATATAAATTATCCAAAATATTAATTTGATTTATATCCATAAATTTAACTCTTATAGAATTTCATGGTTAAGGAATACCATAGTGTGCCAAGGGAAAAATCATGTTTAGTTGCATTTAGTATTGGGTCATACAAGGATTGGGTACAATGTGATGTGGTACCTACGGATTCATGTCATCTTTTGTCGAGTGGACCATGGTAGTATGACAAGGATGCCATCCATCATAGAAGGGAGAATATGTATGAAGTGTGACATGATGGAAAGGTCCATATTTTAAAGACGTTAAAATAAGTAGGATTGAAAGAATTTTTGTCTTTGTGTCTTTTGTGGTGAATTGGAAGGAATTTATAAAAGAATCAAGATGAGTTGTGTTATCTATCATGTCCCAAAAATGAGGAGAAAATAGAGATATTGCAGAGGTTCAAGAGTTACTCAATAAATTTTTAAATTTGATGCCAACTAAACTACTAGCTAGGTTGCCTCCCTCAAGAGGAATTATGCATCAATATGATTTGATTCTCAGAGCCAAACTTCCTAACTAACCTACTTATTAGTTGACTCCATTAGATAATGAAGAAATGAGATGATAAAATATTGAACTATTAGAGAAGGCATTTTTAATGGAAATTATGAGTTCATTTATAGTACATGCTCTCCTCTTGCCTAATAAAAGTGGAAAATGGAGGTTGTGTGTAGATTCAATGACTATTAATAAGATTAATATTAAGTACAAGTATTCATTTCCTAGGATGGATGACATCGTAGATTATTTAGTGATCTCTAAGATCTTCTCCAAATTTGATCTTAGGAATGGCTACCACCAAGTTTGAATTCGATAGCAGGATGAGTGGAAGATTGCATTCAAGATAAAGTATGGGTTGTATGAATGGTTTTTATGCCCTTTGGGTTTTCCAATGCTCCATCTACCTTCATGTGGATGATAGTTTATTTTGATGATATTTTTAATTTTATTAAAAGCATTGAAGATCATGTAGAAAATTTGAGAGTGGGGTCAATAATTTGAAAGCTGAAATTTATTCATTAATCTAGATAAGAGTGAAATTTTCAAGGACCAACATGTCTTTCTAGGAAATGTTTAATATTAGTTAGTCAATTGAACATGGATCTAGTAAAGGTGAAAGTTATTCTAAATGGCTTACTCCCCAAATCATGATAGAGTAAGGAATTTCCATGGATTTGTGAACTATTAAAAGAAGTTTATTAGAAATTTCAATAGCATTAGTGTGCCATTAACATATTGCACCAGAGGAATGGTCTTCTCATGGACAAAGGCAACCAAAAGGAGTTTTGAATATTTGAAAAATAAGGAAATTAAATCTCCAATACTAGTTTTACCAGATTTTGATAAGGTATGTATAGTCGATTTTGATGCATAAATTATAGCTAATGGTAGAGCACTGAGTCAAGAAGGTAAACTTGTTGTTTATTTTAGTGAGAATTTCATTGATGCCAAGAGAAATTTAAGCATCTGTGACAATGAATTATATTGCATTGTGAAATAATTAAAGTATTTGAGGCATTATCTCATGTATTAGGAGTTTGTATAATTGAAAGATAATCAAGCATTATAGAATATATAAATTCACAATCCAAGTTCTCCCACAAACATGCCAAGTGAGTTTCTTTTTGAAATCTTACATGTTTGTACTATTGCATTGAATTGGAAGGATCAATGTTGTAGAAAATACTTTGAGTAGGAGGTACCATCAATTGGTCACGATAAGGCATAAAATTATTGGGTTTGAAGAAATAAAAAGTGAGTATGGGGTTGATCCGTATTTCATCATAATTAATGAAGATCTTAGTACCCATGTGTTAACTCTTTCGAGGATTATGCGTTGGCTAATGGATTTATATTCAAAGGTATGTAGTGGTGCATTCCCTTGGGATCCAGAAGAGAGGAATTGATTGGAGAATTACATTTTAGGGGTTTGTGAGGACACTTTGGAAGGGACAAACTAGTATTCTAATTAGTGAGATTTTTTTTTGAAAAATAAATGAGGAGGGATGTTAATAAATTTGTCTCTACTTGTATAATTTCTAAAGGGGGACAACAAAATAATGGGTTGTATAAACCCCTCACAACACCTTAATGATCTTACGTTGATATTTCAATGGATTTTTTTTTTGGAATACAATGTACTCAAAGAGACAATGACTCTATTTTTGTGGACAAATATTATAAAATGGTTTGTTTCCTTCCTTGCAAAAAAATATTGATGAAATTAGAATTACTATTTTTTTTCTAAATAAATTGTGTGTTTGCAAGGATTGTCGAAGACCATTACAAGTAACTAAGATGCCATATTTATGGGTCACTTTTGGAGGCCTTGGACAAAGGGCAATGATTTAGTTATGCATATCATCCCCAAATTGATGGGCAAACATAGGTATTGAATCAAAGTTGGGAAATTTGTTGTGAAGTTTGATTGGTGGAAATCCGAAGCAATGGAATCAAATATTTTCACACGTTGAATTTTCATAAAACTCTAACACTAATAGATCTATAAGAAAATATCCTTTTCAAATAATTTATGAATAAAGTACAAAAGGTGTAGTGGACTTGATTTATTTAATTATGAACACCCCCATTTTTCATCATGCCGAGAGTTTTTCCAAGCACATTCATGAGGTACATCAAAAAATCAAAGATATTTTATATCCACAAATGAACAATATAAACAATAGGTTGTTATGCATCGAATTGAAAAGGGTTTTTAAGAAAGGGAGTTAATTATGGTGTATTTTTGGAAAGAGATATACCCTCAAGGTACCTACAACAAGCTTAAAACCAAGAAAATTTTCCATTGTCAAATAAGGTTGTGTAGTTGAGGTTTATGTGTTGCTCAACTTCTAGCACTTCTTTCTCAAATGGTGGTTGAGGCATTAACATTATTCAACATGTGGTTTAAGTGGTTGCATCTCTTTAGGGTATAATCACCCCATGGCATTATCCAAATAATTTTAACAAGTAGCATCTTGGTTCATGTACCCTTAGGTGTATTCATTCCTTAGCCTTTTAATTTTAAGTGTTCATTGATCTAGATTATTTTAGACTTATTATCTTGAGAGGACATTGATCTATACAAGTATCCTTATAGGTTTTGCATGGATCAAATGGGACATTTGGGACATACCTATCAATGCCAAGTGTGGTTATCACGTGTACTAAATTTATTCTTTTATCATTTTAATTTAGCATTTTGAATACTATATTAAAAGGAGATAATCTATAGACACCTAAATTTGGTAATACAAGGTTTGACATCATCAACTTTGACACACTTTGATATACTTAGACATTGATTACACATTACTCTTATGCATAATTTCCCCTTTCCATTTATCCACCCATTTTATTGGCCAATCTTATCTAAAATATAAACTTATTCAGGTTCAACCCAATCTATGCAAAAACATCCAAAATCCTAAACAAACGGTTGCCATACTCTAGATTACTAATTCTCAACTTTAGTATAATATTGGAAATAGTCAGATAGTTGAAGTTACCATAGGTGTCTACCTTTTGTTGTGTTAGGACCTCCTCATGGTATAATTGATTACTTTTGTATAAGCAACTAAACACGGAATTAAACTAGAAGTAATAAGTAACTAGAAATCAGAAACAACAAAGAATAGGAGATACGAGAAACAACCAATCTGTATTAAACTCTTCCAAGAGGAAATACAATGAAGAAATATCTTTCTCCTCACACCTCTTGGATGTACAATAATTCTCCCTCAAGAGTTCTCTCTCTCTCAATTACAATCACAATCAACTCAATACCGAGTTTTTGTTCCCTCCAGTGACAATCAACCCAATTGTTGTTGCCTACTTCCAGTGACAATCAACCCAATGGTTGTTGTCGCCTACCTTCTTGTGACAATATAGCCCCATGGGTCTCTTAAATAGAACCCAAAGCAAACAATAATTAGAAACGCAGACTCAAGACTAAAATTAGTCTTTACATGCAAACTAACTGTTCGTTTGAAATTAGAACAGTTCTGGAAACACGCAAGTGACCGATGTCAATTCATGTCTGACCGATGTCAGCCAACCATAACCGATGCCAGTTACTATGTAGCTGAATATAGCCAATGTCGATCAATCCCTAACCGATGTCGGTTGGCTCTGACTGATGTCAGTTACTGTGTAACCCAACAACCTCCACATTTGCACATTCAGTGAAGATTTTAGCTCCACAACTCAACAATCTCCCACTTAGAGATAAATAGTTGCACCTGTACCTGTACCTGTACAACAATATTCTCTAATTTGTTTTTGGCTTGTTTCCCCATCTTCAAGTTCAATCTTGAACACCAACAAAAGTTGAATGAAGATTCAACTTCTCCTTTGTTACCGGCTTTGTTAACATATCAGTAGGGTTCTTTTCTGTATGGATCTTTTCCAGCTTCAACTGTCCATTCTCCAATACCTATCTAATGAAGTGGCACCTAAGCTGTATATGTTTGGTTCTTGAATGAAAGGCTGAATTCTTTTCCAAATGAATTGCACTTTGACTATCACTGTACAATCTGTAACTCTCTTGCTCCTTTCCCAAGTCTTCCATGAACCGAGTCATCCATATCATTTCCTTACTAGCCTCTGTGACTGCAATGTATTCTGCCTCTGCAGTAGACAAGGCAACAACCTTCTGCAACTTTGAAATCTAGCTAACCGCCGTTCCACCAATAGTGAACACATATCCTATGGTGCTTCTCCTGCCATCCAAGTCACCTGCCATATCCGAATCTACATACCCATGTAGAGAAGTGTTTGACCCTCCATAGCATAAATGCCTACTGCTGGTCCCTCTCAGATATTTGAGAATCCACTGAACTGCTTTCTAGTGTTCCTTTCCTGGATTGGCCATAAACTTGTTGACAACTCCCACTACTTGGGTAATATCAGGTCTAGTACATACCATGTACTCAACCTCATCATGTGATTTAAGACACTATTCTTTGCTTAACTTGAACTATCCAGCCATAGGTGTGTTTACCGGTTTTGCATTCTGCATATTATACCTCCCCAACACCTTATTCACATAATCCTCTTGAGACAAAATCAAACTGTGATTTTTCTTGTCTCTAGAAATACTCATGCCAAGGATTTTTGCTCCTAAATCCTTTATGTCAAATGTCTGAGCTAATTTTACCTTTAGCTCAGTAATTTCTTGCATGTATGAACATGCAACAAGCATATCATCTACATACAGTAACATGATAATGTAGCTACTATTATCCAATCTGGTAAAATAAACACAATGGTCAAATTGACATTGACTAAAGCCATGCTCTGTCATAAACCTATCAAACCTCAAATACCATTGTCTTGAATCTTGCTCAAGACCATATAACCTGGCCTTATGTCTCACTTGTCCATTCTCTCCTTTTAACCTGTAAATCCATTCATTTTTTAGTGCTTTCTTTTTGGCTGGCAACTCAACCAAATCCCACGTTTGGTTCTCTTCCAAGGAATCAATTTCCTCATTCATGCCATGCTCCCACTATTTCATGGATTCTACCTGCATTGCCTCTTCAAAACTTCTTGGTTTTCCACCATCAGTGAGTAACAAGTAGTATAAAGAAGGGGAATAACGAATTTGAGGCTTACTTACCCTTTTAGACCTCCTTATGGGCATTTGAGACTCATTGATAGCTTATTGTCCACCTAAATTTCCTAATAGTGACCGATCTCGGTCATCTCTCAGTTTGCACCCGATCGATGTCGATTCCTCCTGACCGACCTGACCGACGTCAGTTTCCACCTGCCCGTCATCACCGACTTCGATCTCCACCTGATCGACGTCGGTTCCTACCTGATCGATGTCGGTCTCTGCCTGACCGACGTCAGTGTTTGTGTTTTCTTGTGAGTGATGATTTTCACCCGCGAGCTCATTTTGGATCATAACCTCATCTAAATCAAGATTGCCCTTCTGAGAATTATTCAACCTCTTGAGCTGATCACTGTACATCACCTTCTCATTGAAAACCAAGGCTTTCTATTTCTTAAATGTGTCAAAAACATCAGATTTTCTCTTTATGCAATAAACCCATACCTTTCTTGTAGCATCATCAATGAAAGAAACATAATACTGTGATCCTCCAATAGAAGCTCCCTGAGCTGGTCCCCACACATCTGTGTGAACAAGCTCCAACTTGTGCTTCTTCTTTGTTGACCCAGTTGTGAGAAACCTCACTTTCTCTTGTTTCCCAAAAATACAATGCTCACATAACTCTAGATCTATGCTTTTCAAATCTGAAAGCTTACCATTTGACTTAAGAACATGCATTCCCTTCTCACTCATGTGACCAAGCCTATAGAGCCACAACTTTGCATCTACATCTGAAGTAGGTAAAACTGATGGAGAATAATCAGTAATACAAGTAGATAGGTAAAGTGTACCTACTTTCTTACCTCTTGCTAATACAAGTGCACCCTTGGAAACTTTCCAAGATTCAGCTGTGAGAGTTACTGTGCAACCCTCATCACCCAACTTTCCTACAGAAATCAAATTCCTCTTCAGGATGGGTACATGCATGACATCCTTCAACACCCATGTGTTGCCATTCTACAATTTTAGCTGCACTTTTTCTTTGCCAACAATTTGACAAGGCTCACCATCCCCTAAATAAACTTTTCCAAAGTCTCCATGGACATAATCATTGAAAAATTCTCTATTTGGGGTTGCATGGAAAGAAGCACCAAAATCTAAAACCCATGATTCTACCTGACTATCCAAAGAAAATATAAGAGCATCCTGTGCAACAATACCTGCATCTTTTGCTTCTTTATTACCTTCATGCTGATCTTCTTTCAACCAACAATCTTTCTTTGCATGTCCTTTCCACAATTCCAGCAAGTTATACTTCCATTTCTGGATTTGGATCTACTTCCCATCTTTGACCTTGATTTCCCTTGCTTGCCCTTCTCTCTTTGCCATCCCCTGCTTTCAACACTTAAAGCATTACCTAATGTTTCCCCTATGCTTTTCCTACAAATTTTTTCATTCAAGATTACACTAACAACATCATCAACTTTCAAGATATTTGAAGCAGACACAGTATTACTAACTGCCATTACCAAGCTATCAAAACTTTCAGGTAAAAAGCATAAGATTAAGAGAGCCTTAATTTCATCATCAAAAACTATTTTGACTGAAATTAACTGATTTACTAATCCATGGAAATCACTAAGATGACTATATACCGATCCACCTTCCTACATTTGCAAATTAAATAATTGCTTTATAAGAAATACCTTATTCGAAGCTGAGGGTTTTTTCATATAAATTTGCCAAAGTATCCATTAACTCTACCATTGTCTTTACCTGTGATAAGTTGGAAATCACAGACGTTGCCAGGCTAAACCTTATAGATCCAAGAGCCTTTCTATCAAGAACATTCCATTCTTCATCTTGCATATCTATGGGCTTTCTTGAAACCCCACCCAATGGTAAGTATAGATCTTTTTGATACAGCTAATCTTCTATCTGCATCCTCCATAATTGATAATTATTGCCATTGAATTTCTCCATTCTTAGTTTACTTTCTTCTACCATTGCTTTACTCCCACTCAAATAGAAACCCCTGTGAGTGAACCTATAATCAACAAACACTAACATGCTCTGATACCACTTGTTAGTGAACCAAGCTTTGATACCAATTGTTAGGACCTCCTCATGATACAATTGATTACTTTTGTATAAGCAACTAAACACGGAATTAAACCAGAAGTAATAAGTAACTAAAAATCAGAAACATCAAAGAATAAGAGATATGAGAAACAACCAATCTGTATTAAACTCTTCCAGAAGGAAATATAATGAAGAAATCTCTTTCTCCTCACACCTCTTGGATGTATAGTAATTCTCCCTCAAGAGTTCTCTCTCTCTCAATTACAATCACAATCAACTCAATACCAAGTTGTTGTTCCCTCCAGTGACAATCAACCCAATTGTTGTTGCCTACTTTCAATGACAATCAACCCAATGGTTGTTGTTGCCTACCTTCTTGTGACAATATAGCCCCATGGGTCTCTTAAATAGAACCCAAAGCAAACAATAATTAGAAACACAGACTCAAGACTAAAATTATGCTTTACATGCAAACTAATTGTTCGTCTAAAATTAGAACAGTTCTAGAAACACACAGGTGACCGATGTCGGTTCCTGTCTGACCGATGCCGGTCGACCATAACCGATGCTGGTTATTGTGTAGCTGAATATAATCGATGTCAATTGACCCCTAACTGATGTCAATTGACCCCTAACTGATGTCGGTTTACTGTGTAACCCAACAACCTCCACACTTGCACATTCAATGAAGCTTTTAGCTCCACAACTCAACATGTTGGCAGTATCCAAGAACACTTAACATACTTTTTTCAAGTTGGAAAAATTGCATTAGTTTTGCCTAGATACGTTTCATGGGTCATTCATAGAAGTTGTAGTAGGAAATATCAAAGAGTCATCTCTATATATAAAATCAATCCCAAGGTTATATTCACTTGGTCATTGCTTGGAAATCACATTGAGAAATAAATTAGCACTCTCATGAGACATTATCATAAAGGCATACACATATGAAAACCCATCAAAGGATCATGCTTAGAGTCACATCTGAATACACACATAGGTCAAAGTTGCAGGGTGCCAATTGAATGCCAAACATTACATTGCATTGTAGATTGACTATGATGTTTTCATACACACACCTGAGTGGAATAACTACGTGTGGTTTGATCCCTCTTCATAGAATTAGAATGTATGCAATCTTTAGTCGCTCAAGAATAATTGGTCGGGGTTGTCCAACCTAATATATTAACCCCTTTTCAAGGGCCATCTTATGGTTGAAAGTGAGATTAAGATTTCAAAGGAAGGTGAAGGAAAAACAAATATCAACACACAATATTGAAAGGGAGTGCATGTACAGGTATCATCAATAGGCATAAGTGCAGTGGTCTGAGGCATCACAAACCTACACACTATACATGGATAATTTTGATAGAGGTAGGATATTATCAGTCACTATAAGGGTCTAATTGTTACCCATAGTGTCTAGGTAGGTTTGACCTACAATTTCTTGATCTAAGCAATGATAAAGCATTTATAGAAAAAATTTAGGATCAATGAAGATTGTTATGAGCAATAGAATACAAAAATAAGCTAAGTACCTATCTTTCCTCTTACTTTGGCAATATCTAATATTCTAAGTGCAATATCAATTTACCCTTTTTTTCAAATCATATTAGAGTATTATTGTTATATTTTACACAATCTAAATTAGCCCTAGTTTTACATCATTTAGATTGCATTAATTAAGTAAAACACAACCTTATAATCTATCTTGAAAATTATAGATTATAAAATACATAATATAAAATAGTTACCATATTTAACCATTAAACATTTGAATGTGAAACCTAACATAATAATGTCACTTCTATTCAATTAGAAATAATAGGGTATGGTATAAATGTGTACAATATGTAGTAAGACTAAGAATGAATATTTTTGTGATAAAAATAAGGAAACACTTCCTAATTGGTTTTCCTAGACTAGAAGAAGTAAACATGTGACCATTCAATGCTAGATGCTTGAAGCATTCTAACATTGTGCCCTTATGGTTGAATGAATTACATTATATCATTAAAATAAAGTAGTCACAAAAGAGAGTTACAAAAAGTTCATCTTTTACAATGCTTGATGGTTTTCTTTCTTGCATGAGCAATGGTTGGTGGTTGGTTTATTGGGAATGTGGTATGTTCATAGGTGCACAAACATTACATGAGCTATGGAAGTGCCACCTGGCATGGTGTGAAGTAATGTGAAGCTTTCGCGTGTCTATGGTATGTTGAAGGTGTTGTATGGAGACTAAGTGCTTTGTGATATACCTAATGGTGTTGTATAAGCATGTAAAGGTGAAAAATAAGGTGTGTGGGCACTGTGAGATGTCATTGAGGTGTGCAAGATATGTATAACATAGAAGTATGTGTATATAACTAAATGTCCTTAAGAAAATAAAATAGACTGGCATAATTGCACTCGGGTTATTTTCCCTTTTTTAAGAAGTGATGGCCCCCATCATTTCTTTGGTCAACTACAAAAACTTAACCTAAAGTTGTTGAATATTGTATCACTTACCTAATTAGTTTATTTTCTTTCTTTGACCATTATAAACCACTGATGTGTAAATTTGTGAGTGTGCATTGTTACGACTTCAAATATATAATCTTTTGGTGACATATGCGAGTGTTTAGGATCCAAGTCTAAAGGATGTTGAGTTGGTGTTGGCTCAAAAAAT
Organism: Torreya grandis; assembly: GCA_037957365.1. Taxonomy (NCBI): domain Eukaryota; kingdom Viridiplantae; phylum Streptophyta; class Pinopsida; order Cupressales; family Taxaceae; genus Torreya; species Torreya grandis. The sequence goes on from JARHVA010000008.1 coordinate 11,636,784, forward strand.
GTGGGAAGTATGGACTAGGGAATTCAACATTGAGTATTAAATGAAGACCCAAGTATTATAATAAATCAAGGTCAAAATAATCCTCTTCAGTTATGCACTATAGACATCCAATTCCTAAAATTATCAATCTTACTCAAAATTTTATGACAATGCATAATTTGGGCCAAAATCACTAAAGTGCGCTAAATGGTTTGAGATTGTCATATACAAGTTCCAATTTAGGCTAATGTATCCCTAAATAGGGCAATGCATTTTATGTGATTATTAACTTTTCTCAAATTATTTCGATTTAAAATGACAAAAATGCAATTTGACACTCTGAACTATCAAATTTTTCTAATTAGGAAGCACACAACACATGCATGTGTTATTTCACATTCACAATGTCCTAAATGGGGTATTGGTCCATACACAACTAACACCTTATTCTAATTATAGTCTAGTCAAATTTTGACTCAGTAACTTGACATTTTGACCAGTTTGATTTAGTGGACAACTAATTTCCAAAGAATTGCATAAAATTTAATTAACCTCACTTAAGCAAATTAATCTAAATCAAGGACTTAAGCAAAAAATCCATGGAAGTTATTGAAGATATATTAATTGGAAATTCATTTCAAAAATTTGAATCATCAGATGACATTATATGTGGGGTTGCATCCATAAGCTGTAAATGGAATAAATATCTAGTTTAATCCCTCCCATGCCTCATTAATGCCCCTTTCTTCCAAATATTAATGGGGATATTTATGGATTGAGCCTTTAAAATTAAATTGATCTATGGCCACACATCTTGATATCAATATAGATGGTCATGGTTGATCCTGATTATTTCTAAAAATCTATAAATGCAAGGGTTCTCACTCATCTTTTAAAGCTTCTTTGGTGTAAACTTATTATGCATAATTATCTTCACAAGATCTTTTTGTGTAGTGTTATTATGCTTAGTTTGCAATACGATAGCTTCAATTATTGGCATAACATTGATCAATTTCATGAACCTAGTTCATTGGTGCATTGAGAGATGATAGAGGAGCAATCCACTCATCATTGATAAAGACATGGAACACTAAATAAGGAGAAAATCATGTATTTGAGTTGCACTTGGAGGAGGGATGATCTTGGGAAGGTTTGATGTTGTATTCCTTCTTTCAATAGCTCTTAATTTTCATTTTCAAAACCCCATTGAGGGAGTTAGCTTTGAGGGTTATGTTTTTAATGCTTATTTTGAGTTTTCATTACTAGTGCATGATCTAACTCACTTTAGATTCCTACTCTACATCTTGGCATGCCTAGTGGGACCACACATCCCATACAAGTAATGAGACTAATTTTCAACTCTTAGATCTACTAATACATGCTCAAAAATATTTAAAAATCAAGTTTTGTCTTTATTTTTCATGTGTTTTTTTAAGAAACATAGTTTACATAGTGATTGACATCGGTTTGATCTGATCGACATCAATCATGTTCTAACTACCATTTGTCCTTGTGTGGAGGGCAAAACGTGACAGAAGGAATATTTTTGGGGTTTTTCTTGAAAACTTCCAGTGGTTATTATGTATTTTGAAGTTTATGTGCTCTCTATTTAATCTTTTTATTGTAGGATCCAAAGGGTTTTTGAGTTTTTCTGATTATTTATGCTCACAATTTTTTTTGTGAAAAATCATGTTTCTCCTACATTTTTATAGGTAATTGATGTCGATTCTCTATGAATTGACCATCACCAGTCTCTTTTAACTAATATTAGTCCTTACATGAACTGACATTAGTCTGTGTCAAGAAAATAGAGACCTAAGAGCAAGTTTTCAAATCTTGTTTTCTCATTTATATTTATGCTTCAAGGCAGACATAAACCCTCTAAAAATTATAGGACATAAGTTGGAAAAAGTGCCAAATTTGAAAATGATTATGTCTTGAATACTTTCATTTAGTGCTTAAAAGGAAATTAGATTATTTATGCTTAGTTGTTTTGTGAAAGTTTTTACAAGTTTTCAACTAAGGCCAAGGGGCCGAATTTCATAAAACACTTCACTTTGGTGCATTAAAATAAACACTCACTTAGATTTCAAGTTCTTAAAAGTGTTTTATTTTATTCTAGATCTTTTAAAATTATTTTTTTTTTATAAAATGATGGATGCATGTATTCTCTCCCCCCATCCCCTTTAGAGAATGCGGGTGACCAAACGTGTTCTTTATTTGAGTTTGTACCTTAATTTCCAAATGTATGAAAATAATGTTGGTAAGGCTCTCATCAAAGTTATATGGTTTGGGTGATCTAAATATTTATTTTTATGCAACTTGGCTTGTGAGCGGGATTTCATCACCTCCTCACGAATTCTCTAGGGAAGTGTTGACTTGGGAATTCATCTCCCAACATCTTTTCAACCCCACTCCATGGTGGGGTATACAAATCAAGGGTGATTCACTGGGACATTTGCTTGAGTTGTTAAGCACGGGATATAGTGAGAGGGGGGGTGAATCAATATATCATATACCTTATAAAACTTTCCCTTTATCAACTTCCACTTAATCAAACATTCAAGATATGCAATAAAAATAAAGTAATAAACATCACACAAGATAGAGAGAGACACCAGATATAACGTGGAAATCCAATGTGGGAAAAACCACGGAGAATAATCTCAAGTATATGAATGAGAACCAACCCAAACAATATTCGCAAGCACCAACTTGTAGGAGCACCAACCCCTTTGCTGAGCACCAACCCACAGGAGCACCAACATGACTCTTGGAATTCCCTTCATGAAAAATTGTGCCCTTCCTCTTTTGTCTTCACTTGGTGACTCTTGGAATTCCCAAGATGACTCTTCATGGAAAAATGTGTCCCATCCTTCTTTTGTTTTTACCCCGTGGCTCTTTGACTTCTCCATGGGCCCTTATTTTGTCTCATATGCAACCAAAAATATATTCGTTAATATTAAATAAATATTAACACACATTAGCCAAGATATATCTATTACAAACATCATTAAATGCAATGGGGCCTTTATCACTAATAATGTTAGACCTTTGACATCAATGACAAAATTTTAAACATGAGTGGTTAAGCAAACTCTATTAGTGGTACTCCAACTTAGATCATAGGGGAAATTCAAACATCACATTACACTGAGAAAATAATAGATGTAGTGGTTTTGAAAAAGACAAGACCTTTTCATAACAAGCCGATTGACATGGATCCAATTAACATGAGGCATATCTAGTGTTAGCCACACTTGAGACCATCTAGATACACATAAAAATTTAGTTTTAGAACAACCCCACTTACCGCAGACATAGTTGATGCAAGGTGAGTAGCCCGAAGTTCTATGTCATCATACAATCTCTTGGGATAATGGGGGTGTAAAAACCCTACTTATTTATGTGCTTTTATTTTTGGATTAATACTTAAAATTCTCCCAAGAGCACATATATAGATGGAATTCAATGGTACAATACAACCTTGGCAGTTTTAGGACTTTAGACATTATACTTAGTTGTATTATGTCATTTTATCCTTTACTTGATTGGTCTTATCAAGTCTAAAACTTGTTTAAAAACCAAAATGTGTCACAACCAAACACCTTTGTTATCCACCATTTTATTTGAACAAGGGGCTATTACATTGACCAAATCAAAATCACCTTTTACCTTGTTCAAATCATCATTTGAAACATTTCGTTTATCTTTGTCTAAGCACATTATTATGCTACCCATTTGAGTATAGACCATTTTGCAAAAATCTTCGAGTCCTTCATTTTTAATTCAAATTCAAAATCTCACCTTTCTAAGTTCTAGGCTAAGGTGTTAATCAATTTACCATTTGCACTTGGTTTGAGTTAACTTGGGTGTGATTTCCCATTTAGGTTGAAGGTCATTATATAGAATCATCATCCTTTTTTATCATTGTGAACTTATATTATCTTGCATTTACTCATGCTCTAAGTTCTAGAACCATTCTACTTCTTATTACCATGTGGCAGCATTTTGTTTCCCATTTGGTTTTAGTTTTATACTTAGGAGTTCTTATGTGTTTTCACGTCTTGACCTTCTTAGTTCGCATTGTTACCTTCCTCATCATAAAGACTCTCTTTTGATTTTATAGTAAAAAATCATCGAAGTTGTATCTAAATTTTATGGTATTGATGTATCTTTGACCTAAGTTTATTATACTACCTTACACTTTAGTTTTTAGAGTTATCATACCCTCTTCCAATTTGACAATTTCAACCCACCAAAGTTGAGTAATTTCTTAACCATTTCTTCTAATTGTGTGGTGCTATGCCACTTCCTTTTATTATAGTTTCTTTTTATCTTGTCACTTGTTTGAAGAAATAAAAACATACCCTTTTAATGTTTGCAAAACACATTTCAAATCTTAGAAAATGTATGTAGAGAACAATATTCTAGACATGACACAAAGGTATACTCATAGTGGGGTCCCTTATGGCCCTATCTATAAGGAGGAGCATTTTTATGATGGACAAGACAATTCCGTGGTGTTTGAATAGATTTTGACCACTGTAGGATATGAGGAAGACTATTTCAAACATCAACCCTTAAAGGACAAAGATGAAGCAATCCTAAGGTTTATTGAATCAGGCACTAGATTACCATCAAAATTTCCTATGGAATAATTACATGCCTTGGTTAGGGTAAAAGAACAACAATGAGAATAATCCCTCGCTCATATGGAAAAATGAAACATTACTTCTTCTGACAAAGGAAAGGAAGCACTTATAAAGTCAACACCTAATGATCAAGATCTTGCTACCAAGATCAAGAATATAAGTCAACGATACATAGAGCATCTTATCACAAACTTGATCGACTCCCTAGTTTCCACTTCAATACACAACAATGCTTCCAAAGAATAAGAGAATGTAGTAGAACAAATGCAGCATATTTTAGTTACTAACACATCTTTGATGGATCATGGTATACTAAATGAACAAAATAAGACACAAGAGGTTTTGAAAAATGCTTTTCTACACACATAACATACTTTTTTTCAATCATCAAGAGCCTCTTGTTCCTTCACAGAATCAACGAACAAAACATGTGATATGAATTAAGGAAATTATTGGTGAATTGCCCATAGACTCCCCAAAATCAACAAAACACTTACAATTCAAGGCACCCAATTTCAAGGAATGTTTATCAACCCAAGAATCAATGGTCCACCTACTCAACTCAAAGGGTAAACAAAAACAAAGTTGTAGATCATAGGGTTTATATCCCTAATAAATCAATGCAACAAGGGCACATACCACCCCAACATAATTATATTCCACCTACCAATTCACCAAACATGCAAGAGTGGAATTCGATGAAATAAATTATGTCATGATTGGAGATGGGAAATCGAGTCAAAAATACAAATTTGATGAGATATGTCTATATTTGTTTGACTTGAGTATTCTCCAAGTACCTTTCCTACCTCATTTTTAGGCACCCAAATTTAACAAATACAAAGGGAAGGGTGACCCTCATGAACATATTCAAGCATTTTTTGTGTTGTGACAAAAGGTAGCTTATAACAACATTTATTTGCTTTGCTTATTTTCACGAAGTTTAGTGGGATAAGCTTTAGACTGGCTCCTTAAGTTACCCAAGGGATATGTGGTAGATTGGAACGATATCTTTGAAAAATTTGTTAACCACTTATCTTATAATATTGAACATGAATTAACTATTACCAACTTGTGTAAGGCCAAACAACAAGATGGAGAAAGCTTTATATCATATCTAGAGTGATGGAGAGCATTAGTTGGATGATTTCAACATAATTTTCGAGACAAATAGTTGGATGATATTTTTACACAAAACATACACCCTAAGGTGGTGCATAATCTATGACTTGCTTGCGTAAACACATTTGAAGAAATTATAGATAAGGGTGTGCAAATTGAGAAGGCACTTATTACTAAAGGCCTTGTCAATATTTATTCTCAGGGTCAAACATCTATTTAAACCCAATCACCTGTTCAAGTTGTTACAATAAAGAAACCTAAAGGATTTAAAAAGAATAAAAACATGGTAGAGAATGGAGTAATTGAATCTAGGCATGTACAAATAATGCAGGGTTTGCCAACTCCAAATGTGTAATTAGATCTACCTAATCCACCAACCAATTTATAAAGAGTCCCTCCATGAAGGGTATTCAATAATAAATACAAAGTCTTTAGCAAACTAGGGGAGCCTGTTGAGGCAGTGTTTCAAAAGCTCGTAACAACAAATTTGATTGTGTGGCCTATACCAAGGCCATTTCTTGAAGATCAACGCAAACTTGATTGGTATCAGGTCAATGTGTTTTACAAATTCCATCGTGTGATTGGTCATGGTGATTGTCAATGTGTTTAATTATGACATATCATTTAAGATTTGATTAAAAGTGGTGAAGTTAAAATTAAACTTGCCTCACAAAACACTAATCAGGTTATGAGCATCTACAAAGATCCATTTCCTAGACACAATCAACAACCAATAAGAAATAATCAGAACCAAGGATAGAATCAATAACAACAAGCCCAAGGACAAAATTGTAATCAACATGATCATAATCAGGATCATAATACCCATGCTAATAACTTGGGTTACAACAACATGCCTTACGCTTACAACAATACTGTGGGGTGTATTTTTGTAAACCATATTACTACTATCACTGTTAAGCTCGTGAATCACCTCATGATTCTTGAAGTATTATAACCCTCATTGTAGAGTCAACACCCTCCCCTTCAAGTAACATCGCATTGAGTTCAAACAATTCTATTTCCCCTCGGTTTCTATGGGTTATTAGTTTTAGGCCTCTTTCTTTTAATTATAATGGCTCCTTGTCAACTCAAAACTATGCCAATACAATTAGACGCCCATGAGTCACCCTCTAAGGCCCTTTAACTTCGTATTCTTATTATAATGCATCCTTTCCACCTCTATATTGTGTAGTCGTAACTAGATGCTCATGAGTTACTCTTCAAGGCCCTTTGCTCCCTTCTACCACTAGACCCAATGTGAACATTGTGCCTTCGGATCCAAAGTTGAACATTGTACTAGCCAAGGCTAAACCATTTCATCCTACTATTGAAAAGCCTTATAGTATCTCAAACCAACTGAGTAAAAAAACCCTTACATAAATTTTTATTTTAGATCTTTCGCGTATGTCTAAAGTCCATATAAATATATTGAATGACCTTCTTCAACAATCTATTATTCCCCAAGATATTAATCCTGAACAATTTTAAACACTTGTAGGGCATTTATCTTTATTTTGATAGGTCCTCTCTTGGTCCTATCCATAACAACCCATTGTATATTGAGGTCATCATTGAAAACTATAAAATCAAGAAAGTTCGTATTGGCAATGGTTCAGGGCTAAACATATTATCTCTCAAGATGGTACAATGATCAGGTTATACTAAGAAGGACATTCAGTCAGAGATAATTACAATCAAGGCATATGACAACACTAAAAGGGAGTCTTCTGGTACTATTTATTTTCCAATCATGATTAGGTTTGTGTCTCATCATACCTTTTTACATATTGTGGATATTGAGTTACCTTATAGCATAATTCTTGGTTGTCCTTGGATCCATGAAGTACATGCCATCCTGTCTACTTTGCATCAGTGCCTCAAGTTCCCCCACTATGGGATTGAAGTCACCATTCCTGTCAATCTACAACCTTGCCAGTATTACAAACATCTAGAGGCTAAATTTTGTAATTATAACTATTGTCTTGGTTTTGAATTCATTGTCAAGAAAAACAAGGAAATATTTTTGCATCTATCGAAGTCCAATTATATCAACCCTAGTGACCTTGCTTCCACTTTAGCTAATCCATTTCCTACAACCCTTGAAAAATAGGTTATCATAGAAGACATAGGCATTTCCATATACCATATTAAAGATGCCTTTCATATTGATAAGTTTCCCAAGTCTCCCAAATTTTTAGGCAAACCCAAACCTTCCAAAATCCCTTACAGACCCAACATAATTTGGAAAAAAAAGAAAGATACACATAAACCACCAATGGTATTTGTACCTATTAATTCACAAAATCGATATTGCAAAGCTTTCATTGAAGGAAAATGGTTATATTCTAATGGCATTGTTGATTGTTTTTAGAATCCAAAATATCCCATCCCTAATCATATTATGGATAATTTTGATTATATAGGAAAGGGCCTCGAACCATGAGAGCAAGGAAATCTTAGAACATTTATCAGCTAGTAAGCCTAACATGAATCAAGGTCTCAGATTTATATCACCTGGGGTGACCTCATGAATTTTTATAGTGATTCTTCTGAATTGACTAGCAATGAGACTCTTGACACCGATGTAGCATCCCATTATAGTGTTTATGATCAACTTGTTGACATAGACTTATTTGATTCCAACTCCATTATGACTATCACACCCCATTATTCCCTTTACCTTTGACATCCTAAACTCATTGATTGAGACCAAAAAAATTTGGTCATGTGCCTTGATGAATTCCTAAATGAAGAATCTATTGCAGAGTACATGGGCCTCAAGATGGATTGCCAATTGGTGACCATAATCAAGGCTTTGATTTTTCTTTGGATCCTTCTACCTACTTTGGAGAATAGGCAAACTTTATTGGTCATGAAAAAGATAAAACATCGAGATCCTCAAGTGAAAACCTCTTTGTGGCACTCATTGGTTAGGGAAATAGTAAATAAAAAGACAAGCCCTTGAGTGAAAACTTGTTTCAGGTGCTCTTGGATGGGAAAGTTTGATCATCTCCAAAGGACACACAAGGTCCATCATGTCCTAGCTCCATAGTCAGTACCAACATCATGCCAGAACAATAACAAGTCTTTGAGCATTTTTATATTGATTTTCCTGAGATATTTACTTGTTGGCCATTACCTGAACCGACAGATTTAGATTTGCCACATTATCCAGAGCTTTGGGAAGAATAACTAGAAACTATAGAATAAGCATAATATCAGGAAGAAATGTTGCCTACTATTCTAGAAGATGGTTTTACACTTTTGGTAGAAAACATTACTGAAGTAAACCTGAGAATATATGATGATCCAAAAATTGTTTATCTTGGAGCTTCCTTCACTAATGAGGAGTGTGATCACATTTTTACTATTTTAAGATATTTTATTGATATCTTTGTGTGGGCTTACTCTGACATGCCAAGCTTAGACCTTGAATTGGTTGTGCATTGACTCATTGTTCATCCAGATACCAAGCTAGTCAAATATAATTTGAGAAGGATGCATCCATGCATCACTCTTTTGGTAAAAGCAAAGCTAGAGAAATTATTAAGATTAGGATTCATTAGACCACTGGACTATTCCAAATGGATATCAAACATAGTTCTAGTAAGCAAAAATCAACAGGGTATACATCTTTGTACTAATTTTAGAGATATCAATAAGGCATGCCCCAAATATGATTTTATTCTGCCCAACATCGACCTGATTATCGATTATACTAATGAGTACAAGATGTTATCCCTTACAAATGTATTTTTTGGATACAATTAGATCAAGATAGCTCAATATGATTAGCACAAAACTATGTTCACCACACCGTTGGGAAAATTCTATTATCAATTCATGTCATTTGGATTGAAGAATGTTGGAGCCACTTATAAACATGTTATGATTGTCATCTTCCATGACATGATGCACAATATTGTTGAAGAATATGTTGATGACATCCTAGCTAAATCAAGAACATTTGTTAGACATCCTGACATTCTACAAAGAATCTTCGAGATACTTCATGAGTATAAGATCTGTTTGAATGCAAAGAAGTGTGTTTTTTTTGTCACTTTAGGAAAATTTCTAGGGTTTATTGTATCACAAAGAGGGATCAAAGTAGACCCTGCTAAGGTCAAGGCCATTATTGAAATGCCTCTACCTTTCAAAGCCTACAAGGAAAGATACAATCCATTCATAGGTTTATTTCATAGCTGGAGATAAGTGCCACCTATTTACACATCTCTTGAAAGAAAGGGATCATGTTTCAATGGGATAAAGAGTGTTAATTATAATTTATGAAGCTCATAACATACTTGGCCAACTTGCTAGTCTTGAGAATGCCAACACCTAGACAAGCATTGCTTCTTAATATTTTAGTAACTGAACATGCATTAGGGGCACTCTTGGCCCAACATGATGATCATGGAAAGGAACATGCATTGTATTATTTCAACCACACACTGGTAGCTTATGAGAATAACTATATGCCTATTGAGAAGATGTGTTTAGCTATGGTGTTCGCCTTCCTAAAGTTATGGAAATATATGTTGAATAATAAGACCATTATTATTGCTGAAGTAGACACCCTCAAATTTTTATTATCCAAAATAGCTCTCATGAATCGTATGGCCAAATGGGTAATGATCTTAAGCAAATTTGATTTTGAGTAATTAGAATTAGTAAGCTATCAAGGGGCATGTTATTGCTGATCAACTTGCAGAAGCCCCTATTATAAACACTCAACCACTCAGATTTGACTTTTCAAATGATTTTATTATGATAATAGAGGAAGTACAACATGAACTTGAGCAATGAAAGCTATAATTTGATGGTTCCTTCACATCTCGTGGATCTAGATTTAGTATTTTTTTATTACACCACAAGGGGATGTGATTTCTAAAACATTTCATATCAATTTTCATTGTACCAATAATATGGCCAAGTATGAAGCACTTATTGCAGGGCTTCATCTTACAATATAGTGGGATATATAACACTTAATGGTATATGGGGATTCCTAATTGATTATCACTCAAACCATAGATCAATATTAGACTAGAGATGACAAGCTTGTACCTTAAAAACATATTATGGATAATCTCAAGGCTCATTTAAAATCCTTACAATTTGAACAAGTACCACGAGCCAATAACAAATCTCTTAATGCATTGGAAATAATTGGGTCCATGATACAGATTGATAATAGTGCTAAAGAGTATCAGTTTTTCATTGAAAACCTTATACAGCCTGCTCATATTTTGCCAGATTCAGAAAGGGTATGCACCATTACTAATCCCAATCCCCCACTTGAACTACCTTAGTTTCAAGTTATAATTATTTTCAAAACTAATTTTTTCCACCTAACCTTTCCAATAACCATCAAAAACTTTTCTTTCATCACATAGCTTGTTATACCATCCTTAGAAACATGCTCTATTGTAAAGTCTATGATGGAATGTTACTTCGTTATTTATCTTCGTGAGAATCCAAGTCATCACTTAAGGAGGTTCATGAAGGAATGTGTGGGGCCCACACCAATGGTGTAGTCCTAGCTAAGAAGCTCCTCAAAATAGGTACTATTGGCCCAAAATAGAGATATATGCTTGTAATTATGTAAGGAAGTGTGTTGTTTGTTAACAACATTGTAATTTGATACATACACCTTCCTTGCCACTACAACCAATCACTACACCATGGCCATTTTCTACATGGGGACTTGATCTCATTGAGAAAATAAACCCAACATATTCTGATGACCACAAACATATTATCATTGCTACTGAATATTTTATTAAGTGGATTGAGGTCGTTCCTCTCACTTATGTCACTAGAGAGTAGATAGTCAGTTTATACATTACCATATCATCTGTTGATATGGTATCCCAACACACATTATATCTAATAATGGAGGATCATTTATAAACCAAGATGTTAAATATATTTATGCAAAATTCAAAATCAAGCACAATAAATCCACACCATATAACCCACAAGGCAATGGATAATTTGAGGCATCGAACAAAACCATTGTTGTATTACTCAAGAAGATTGTCAATAATGCTAGTTGTAACTGGGACTTGCAATTTTTTCTTTCCCTTTGGGCTTATCGCACTAGTAATCAAACATGGACTATTTTAGATAATTTAGACTTATCTATATTCCAACTAAAAAACAAATATCAATAATATACCTATAATATTACAAAAATTAAATTCTCTCCAATCTAAGAAATGAGGAATAGATCCAAATTATTACAATACTGTTCATGTGCAACTTGTGCAGAACCCAAAAATTATTCATTTTCAAAGATTATCTCACATCCAATTTAGGGGCATAAATCTAGATTATCTAAAATAGTCCTTAAACCCCTACAGGAGCCACTCCAGACTCCCTTGTTTAAGGCACATAAGCTATTATCTTGATTGAGATCGAGCTACCTTCATTGCGAGTATCTTTAGAGAATATTGAAGATGGAGTTTATAGAGTCTCAATATTTAAAGAACAAGAACTCCTTGATGGCAAGTGTTTGTTTTCCCTAGATAACTTGCAAGCTTATTAAACAAATTGCATAAAATCTACAACAAGTGTATTCTCTCCTGGGAGGTTAAAATTGGTGATTTGGTTTTGAAAGAGAATCAGGAAAACACAAATGTAGAACATAAGAAGAAGGGTAAGTTTCAACCCAATTGGCTAGGCTCATATGTTATCACAAAAAATTATGGATCAGGGGCATATTGGATGGCTACTCTAGGTGGCAAAGAACTCACAAAGCCCATGAACATTGTACATCTTAAGTAGTTTTACGCTTGATAACTTTTGAACCATTGTATAAAATACCCCTTTACTTGGGGGCAACTTGTGCTGAAGTCATTTTATCCTACTATTATACCCTAGAACGTCCTATCTTGGACCACATTCATTTTATCTTGACCTACCCTGGGCCATTCTCATGAGAACCATATTATTTTATGAATATAGACCATTAAAAATTTGGATTATTGGCACTTTAGATCATTTATATTCCAACTAGACTCTTTTTATCCCACTTTGGATCGTCTTATTTTGGACCCTATTCATTTTATTTCATTTTGGACCGTTCTACTTAGAACCATATTATTTTCATACCTTGGACCATTGTACCTTGAATAATTCTATACCTTGACCAATTATGATCTTGATTATGATTCATAGGCATTTTGGATACACTTAATGCCAGTTCTACAAAGCAATTCAACCTAAACAATATTTTTTAGCTTCATCTTACAAACGAGTGAACATGGATACATCATCTCATGTTTATTGTCTGCTGAATGGTTTTTCAACTTTATCTCGCACTACATACTATTTTATTGTTATTTTGTTGCTACTTGGTAGGCAATATTTTCTTAACAGGGTCATGCTCTCACTGTTTTATGAGCTTGGGCCGTTGCATCTGACTTTAGCTATTATTTGAACACTTACATGTGGACACGCATCTCCTTAGTTATATAATTCTCTGGGCATTTTTTTAATTTTTCATTTATGTTACTTACCCCAAAAAACAAAAACATTATAAATTGGTCCAAAAAAAAAATGTTGTCTTGCACTTTTATTTATTCTGATCCCATGATTTTGCCATTTTGTAAGTACTCATTTGAACGCTCTCACCATTTTGTGAGCCTATTTTCTTATTTCCTCTATAACATCAATCATATTTTCTTATTATCACTTTTCTTCCATCGCATTTCCTGGAAGAACTACATTTGGCCTGAAATTCATGTTGGATCTCATGTCCATGGAACTATGTAGGCAACATCCACTTGTCTGGTACATCTAGAGATAGCTCAACCACCCCCTTCCTTTTCTTCTTCCCCCCTCATTTTGTTATGTGTTTTTCCCTACCACTTGGGGGCAACTTTATCTCTCTTTTTTTTATTTAGTTGTGACAATCTTGTTATTTCTTAGATTAAGGATCACCCTGTCATAGAGAGTAATGCCTCTATTACACTTACATGAATAATTGTTTTTTGCTTTTACTAACATTATGACTAACTCTTGCTTGTGTGTGTTTATTTGAATTTTGTTGTACTTTGTTATTGATTTGCTTTTATACATTCTTGTTCTTACTTAAGTCTTGATTATTCATATCTTGATTTTAAGTTTGGTTCATTTTTATTTTATTTTTATCTTTGTTTTATTTTATTTAAATGTAAATAGTTGTAACTTTGGTATTGGTAGTTTTTATCATTATCCTTAGTTATAAATATACACATTTTAACTAGCTCATCGCAATCGACATACAATGTCATTATGGGTCACTTATACTTATGATGCATAATTTCACTTTTGCTATAGTAAGAACCAAGTGCTTTGGATTCCAAGTCCAAAAGTCAATGCAACTCCAAAGATCAGTTCTCAATGTATCGTACCTCACCCTAGACTCAATACAAGATGTGCATCTCTTGGCATATACTATGAGTCTAATCGAATATTGGTACATATTTCTTCTATTCTTCATTCCATTTTCTACCACTTCTAGGTGAACTACACTGGCTTGAGGTCCATTTGGAATATGACATATTTTGGGTTAGCTCTGCCACCCTATTTCTTATATTTAATCACTTTGTACATCCTCATATGCCTAGTTTTTTGTGGATTCTTTAGTCATTAAACCATCGTATCTATGTTTGCACCTGTTCATATTTAATCTATGCATAAAGTTATATCCTTGAGCTATGCTTGCCAATTGTCCCTATTAGGGAACCTTATTTTGAATAATCAATGATTAAATATGCCCTGTGGGGGCATAATTAATTATTAGTGATCAAAATAAACCCTGTTGGGGTAAAATTAACTTATCAACTGATTAAATCCAATCTATTAGGGCACATTATTATTTTTTTTTCTAGAGTAATGTTCTTGTTTTTCTCCTAATTCCAAGCTCTGCGGCTTTTTCCCTTATTTTGGCAATTTTAAAGTGTGTACCTTATCTTCAGAGTGATCATTCCCTAAGTATGTATCTTTCACCCTCTTGTGAGTGTGTTCAAAGTGTATCACTTCTGTTTTTGGATTGCATTCTTCCTACTTCCCCCCACCTTGGGGCCCATTATATTCCATTTTATATTTTGATCATTGAGAATCAATGCATGCAAACATTGGCTCCTATGGATTTAATCTGATTCATGGGTTAATTTCACTCTTTCTCTCTCTTTTCAAGAGTATATCCTTATCTTTCATCCCTGTATGTCTTTTGAACATTGTCATTGATTAAGTGGGAGATTGTTGAGCATTGCCATTGAGTGTTGAGTTTTGGCATTTAATGTTGTCATTGATGTCAAAGGTTATTATGAAGATGCATAGTTATTTCATTGATGTCAATCTAATGTCATTAATGTCAAAGGCTCTTGTGAAGTTGAATTGTCAAGTAAGCTTTGAGGTATGTGTATGATGAGTTCTTATGACTATACAATGAGTGTTGTTGCTATATGAAAGTAGTGATGTGAGAGTACTATTTGACTTGAGAAATATCATTGAGATCAACATAAGTAAGTATAGGTCATTATGAAGTGTCGAATATCTTGTAATGCTTTGTATAGACCTTATGAGATGGTATGTGTAAATAACATGATGAAATGAGTGAGCTCCAAAGAAGAATTTGTATGCTCTAAAGATCTTGTAAGGAGCTCTAAAGATGCTTCGAATGAGCTACAAATATCCTTAGTAAAGCTTTGAAGAATTATTGATAGTTTTTAAGCATGAGAGAATTTTTTTGAGGTTGTAAATGAGATGTTGAGGGCCTTGAAAATGATTAAAAGGTTAGCTTCGAAGATATGTGTATGTAGCTCTAAAAATATTCCAAGTGACCTATGAAGATCCTTAGTCGAGATTCAAAGATCTGTAAGAAGCTCTGAAGATGTGTCATTGAAGATACAAAGATTATCTATTTTAACTCTAAATAAGAGTGAGTGTATGAGGTTGCTTGAGCATACAAAATATCACTAGAAAATAAGAGAGTTTTAAGGTGAAGTCTATAGGGGTAAGTACTTCAATCCAAATCTTTAACTAGACTAGTTCTAGATCCTTTTTGGCCTAATAAGGCATCATGAGTTGTTGACAAGATATATGAAGAATGGTTGATAGTATTTAAGCATGATAGGAGATTTCATGAGATATACATGAGATTTTGAGAGCTTGGATAGCGATTAGAAGGTTACTTCAAGACCTAATGAGACCTGCAGGTCAAGGCCTAGAAAGCAAAAAGAGGGATGGTGTCCAAATGGGGTATCAGGTTCAGTTTCCATGACATGGGTGAGAAGGTAAACATTTATAGAGGTGAGTCAAGTTATTTTTGTCATGTTCATGAAGTTTCATGCCATGGTTTACAAGAAAAGGCTTGAAAAAGTGTTTCAAGGTTTCTCGAGTGCATAGAATGAAGAGTTGTCTACTCAATAAGGTTTTTCAAGTTCTCATTCGAATGTGCAACATCTACATGAGAAGATAATATATTCATGGTTTATAAGGAAGGGTTATAGTTCAAAATTCTAATCATTGGTTTTTGGAAAGAGGAGCTAAGTTTTATGAATGATCGTTAAGATTGGAAGATGGTCTAAACCCTCAAAGAACCCTAACAATGACCCAATGTTGAAGGTATTATTATAAAGAGCTCAAAACAATTTGATATGTTTAGTTAAGTGATTGGAGGTTGTATTAAACTCTCCCAGGCATCTCCATGTGTGATTGGTCTCTCAGGTGATTGAAAAAAACTATAGGTAAGTGTTTATTTCTCAGAGATATGTTGTAGAAGACAAAATTGACCAAGTCAAAGTTACTAAATGGATGAAGAACAAAGTATGAGACTTGTAGTTTTTTTCCATGAAGGTTTTTGGATAGGTTCAAAATTTTATATGTGCAAATTTAGTGATCCAATTTGGCCAGTTGCTAATAGACCCAGTGGTGCAGATAGTAAGAAAATCAGGTAGAAGTGAGAAGATGATTTCTGATGTGTTTTCATGTAAGAGTGATGCATTGAAGTGAATGATGATGCTATTTAGGACTTGAATAATCTATACATGTTTTGTATAAGATTGAAATTTATTGAAATAGGTTAGAACATTGAAGCCAAAATGGATTATTTGGCTGAGTGAAGTCTATGAGAGAGAAGATCAATTGATTGGTCTGCAAGACCAATAGTTTTAATTAGTGATCATGATATGATTAGTTAAGGTTGTTATGAGGATGGTATAATTTATTATTAATACATTTAAATCCATTGAGTATGTCCAATCATGTCTTATAAGTTCATGTTTTTTTACTGCATTTTGAAGTTAGTCGGCAGTTCTGAGTAAGCATCTCGTAGAGAAGAGTTTGAGACTATATACCCTGAATTGAAGCATTTGATGAGGTTTGAGATGACCCTGAGGTCATTAATTTTTTGAATATGTAATTTATTTCCATGGATTTTTATAAAAATTGAATTTATGCCTTAGTTGTTCTAGATAGTTTTTCTATGTATACACAGGGCATTTATGAACAATGTTTTGAGAAAGGGTTCAAATGGTGGTTGGACATAAAATATGTTATGAACCTAAAGTGAATTTGGATAAGGTTTATTGGAGTGTTACATGATATTTTAATTCCATGTGAGGTTTTTGAATATGATTCAATAAAGATCAAAGGGTAACATGTTGCTAAGAAGGCTTATTAGGTCTTCGCAAAGCCTAAAAGAGGAGTAAGGGTTAATTAAGCTATGATCAACATAATGTATTGATTAATTCATGATTAAAGCACACTTTTTATATTATAAGACATAATATATGGCCACCATAAGAATATAAGAGTGTGTGTTTGAATAAGAAGGATATGATCAAGTGACTTGTATATATACTAGGCAGTTTAGGCCTATTTGTCTATGCTTAGAGAGTGAGAAGAGAAAAAGTGAATGATATAGATATTTTGTGAGAATAACGAGGCCATAAAAACCATAATAAGAGTGTCATTAATATCTACATATATTATTCATATGAGTCTCAAGTTCAAAATACCTAATCAAGCCATGAAGAGGGTTAGTTGAGTGAAGAAGGCTAGAAGTTAGTTTGAGAGGGATAAAAGTGAGTGAAGAGCTAAAGATAAAGATCATCATCTATTGTATAAAAAAAAAAATTTTTTGAAGGTGATAAATTATATAAAGTGGATGATTTGGTGATGAGTCATCTAGGGGGTTGGTGCGTCCTTGTAAGTGGGTGATTGCTAAAAGCCTAGTTGAGTTGGTGTTGAGATAGTTGGGGTTGGTGCTCCATGTAGAGTTGGTGCTTCACTAAAGATAGATGTTTATCTTATAGGAATGTAGTCCATTTTATTCATCAATGGGCTTTATTCCCTTTAAGGGTTTTCCACGTATATGTCATTTTCATGTGTTTCATGCTCTTATGATTTGATGATTATGCTTGCTAAGATGTACATACTTGTTAGAATGGTTTATACATGATTAAGTAGAGTTGAATGAAAAGTTTTGAAGATTGGTTCACCCCCTCTCTCAATAATTGTGCTTATAAAAATTAGTATCAAATATTGGTCCTTTGAATCAGACTTAAAATCCTAAAAGAGATCCTAAGAAGCAAGGATGACTAGTCAACAAGCTCAAGGTGGTTTCTCTACCAGTAAAGCTCCATTATTCAATAGATCTAAATATACCTTTTGGAATTTCAGAATGAAGATATATCTGATGTCACAAGGACATGATATTTGGTAATCAGTTATGGATGGTTATATTGCATCTCCTATTCCACTAATAGATGCAACATGTAAGAAGGCTAGTGAAAATAATTTCAAGGTAATGAATGACATTATGTGTGACATATAAGAGGCAGAGCTTGTAAAGGTAATGCATTGTGTATCAACTAAATACATATGGTATAAATTGAAGACCATAAATGAAGGAGATAACAAGGTAATGTTGGCCAAGTTCCATCGAAGATAGTTTGAAATCCTAAAGATGAATGAAGATGCAATTATTGCATCCTACCTGTTAAGAGTTGATAAAGTTGTCAATATCATTAGAGGATTGGGAGAAGAAGTGAAAGAATCTATTGTTGTCCAAATTTTTTTGAGATTATTAATTCTTAAGTTTGACTTTAAGGTGTTTGTTGTAGAAGAGATGCAAGATTTGGACAAGCTAGAGATGGATGGGATTCATGGCATCCTAACGGCATATGAGATGAGAACAAATAATGAAAGACTTCCCAAGAAGGAATCAACTTTCAAAGTTGAAAAGAAGTAAAAGGTTAAGAAGGTCAAGGATGAGGTATGTTCAAATATTGATGATGATGAACTCATAGTTGTGTTTACTATAAATTTAAGGTTTGGCTCAGGTAAGTACAAGGGTAAGTTACCTTTTAAATGTTTTATCTATGGAAATATTGGTCACTTTGAAACCAAATGTCCTAACAAAGATATATCTAAGCATAATGAAGAACATGATGAACCTCATGGAGATGACATAAAGGCCTATAAGTTTGATAAGAATAAGAAAGAGTTCAAGAAGAATGAATGAAAGAAAGGGACATTTAAAAATAAGCAGAGTTTTTTATACCAAAGAAGACAACCCATCTTATGTAAGTTATTCAGGCATATCTGACAGTGATAATGACAGTAATGAATCTGAACATGACAATAATGAAACCTTGTTCATAGGCATAGAATCAAACAATGAGGGTTTTTCAAATGGGAAAGTTTGTATGGTTGATGTATAATTAGATGAAAAAGTATACTATGACAGTGAAGAATGAAAAGCTAAGGTGGATCTTGAGGTAGAGCTGGAAAGTGCCCTAAGAGAGTTGAAGATTGTGAAGAAGAATAGGAAATTGAAGTCATTAGTTTAAGAATATGAGGAACATATCAATTTTTTTGAAGAAAGACTAAGTGGAAACACTAAGGATCATGAAGAGATCATCCAACAAGTAGAAACCTAGATGGATATTGTGATAGCAAGCCTAAATACTAAAGATAAATATTTCATCAGATATGAAACTAAAATAAAATCTCTAAAGTTGAGTTGGATCAAAAATATAAAAAGGTGAAGAGCTTTGTGAAATTTGAAAAGAGTATTGAGGCTCTAGATGATATCCTAAGTAGTCAAAAGTATGCAAGTGACAAGACAGGTCTTGGTTTTAAAGAAGACCAAAAGGAGGCACCTCAAGTTAAGAACAAGATTGTTGAAGATAAGAAGGTCAACATAAAATGACCTATAAAACAACCAAATACTACAAGGTATGCTAGATCTTTCAATGGTTACTATTTTTATGCAGTCAGTTTGGTCATAAAACAAGAAAATGTAGAAGACTCTCCAAAAATGATTACTCATGGAACTATGGAATGTTGAATATGGAGTCCATTTCAATCCTAAGGTAAAAATAAAGTTATTGAGGCATTTTTAACATGAAATATTTATCTTTTATAATGGTGGGATGAATTTTTGAGTGTCTTAACCGCTTCCCCCATTTACGACACATTTTATGGGAAGTGGGAGTGATCTAAGGTGTTGAGAGAATTGGGGGATTATGTGGTTGAAACCTCCATTATTTTTTGCTTTATTTTGTGGGAATATGGTTATCTTTATGGTTATGGCACATTTTTCAATGGATTTTGAACATTATAAATAGGGGTGACGGGTAACACATATTCATTACATTTTGCATCTCATTTTGAGCTTTGTAATTCTCTTTGCGATCAGTGTGATCGGGTTTAAGGTGTAGATTAACATCACAAGAATTCTAGTGTGAATTTGGGTTGGAGAAATCTCTCTCTGTAAGAGGTTCTTGTTGAGATTTGTCTTGTACTCTTGTTTATAATATTATTGAGAGCGTTTTGGTGGATGCAGACCACATTGGGTGAACCACGTTATATTGGTGTTATGTGTGTATTTGCTTAGATCTGAATTTTCTTCCATATGTCTCTGCTGCTGTGATTTTGATGAATGAATTTCATGTTGCATTTTATTTCATAATTAATCACTTATTATTAACAACTAGTATTAGATCTAACTTTAGTGGTTTTGCTAAAGCGGTGAATCACAAGGAAAGATATTAGTTTGAGTGGGAGCTATGGTAGATAATGGAAGATCTAGAATTGAAAAATTCAATGGGTAAAATTTTAGATTATGGAAGATGTAGATGGACAATTAATTGTTTCAGAAGGATCTTCATCTCCCTTTGATGGGAAAAATGGGCCAACCTTTAGGTATGAATCAAGGAGATTGGAATTTGCTTGATAGGAATGCACTAGAAGCCATATAGTTGTGCCTTGCATCTTCGATTACCTTCAATATTTTAGAGGAGACGACCACATTTAGTTTGATGAATAAATTAGGGGAGTTATATGATAAACCCTCTACCTCTAATAAAATATTTTTGATGAAAAAGTTATTTAATATGAAAATGTCTAAAAATTCTTCTGAAGCTGATCATTTAAATGATTTCAATACGGTTGTGAGTATGCTAACTTCTATTGGTATTAGATTTGAAGATAAAGTTAAGTCTTTATTGATTTTGTGCTCCTTACCTAATAGTTGGGATAGCCTGGTTATGCCTACAATTAATGCCTTCCTTGGTAAGGGAAGTTTAAAGTTTGAGGATGTTATAGGTGTGATTCTTAGCAAGGAAATGTGAAGGAAGAGCATCGAGGAATCATCTTCAAGGAATGCTTTGACGGTGGAGTCTAGAGGGAGACAAAAGGGTAGAAGCAAAGGAAATCATGGAAATTCAAAGGGTCAAGGAAGATCTAAATTTAGAGCCAAGATAGTGTGTTGACACTATGGGAAAAGTGGACACACAAAGAAGGAATGTTGGGAACTTCAGGGCAAGAAGACCAAACATGAGGAGACCAAGGAGGTAAATATGACAACATGTACTATTAGTAAGATTGATTTAATTCTTTCCTTGGATAATGTTACTAAATTTTGGGTATTAGATTCAGGGGCTTCATTTCATGCCACCCCACATAGGCATCATTTTACTGATTATGTTCAAGGAGATTTTGGACATGTTTATCTTGGTGATGATGAACCATGTAGTATAGTAAGAAAAGGTTGCATTTATATGAATATACAGAGTGGGAACACATGGCTACTAAAGGATGTTTGACATGTCCCACAATTACGCCATAATTTAATATCAATGGGGTAGTTGGATAGTGAGGGCTATTCAATGTTGTTTACAACAGACTCTTGTTGTGAGAGGTAAGAAAATTGGCAATTTTTATTTGACTAGTAGTGTTGATCAATGTAATCTAGTTGTTGTATATGGAGATACAACTTTGTGGCACTACAGGCTTGGTCATATGAGCCGAAAGGGCATGGAGATCTTGAAAGACAAGTTGCCCAGATTGAAACATTTTGATTTGGACTTTTGTGATGATTGTGTGTATGAAAAGCAGAAGTGAGTTAAGTTCCTGAGGGTTAGACCTATGAAGGAGGAGAATAAGTTGGAGTTGGTTCACTCGGATGTATGGGGCCTAGCTCAGGTATCTTCTATTAGTGGTTCAAATTATGATGTTACATTTATTGACGATGCAACTCAAAAAGTTTGGTTTTATTGCATTAAGAATAAATATAATGTATTTGAAAATTCAAAAGATGGAAAGCTTTGGTCGAGAATGAAACAGGTCTCATGTTCAAATGTCTCAGGTTAGATAATGGAGGTGAGTATTGTAGCAAAGAATTTGATGATTATTGTTCACAAAATAGAATTCATAGGCAAAGGATGGTTCCAAGAACACCACAAGAGAATGGAGTGTTAAAGAGGATGAACATAACAATCATGGAGCGTGATAGGAGCATGAGGTTGCATGCAAGGTTGCCCCTAATGTTTTGGGTAGAAGCATTTAGCACAATAATATATCCGATTAATAGAGGATCCTCAGTGCCTTTGGATAGAGGCATACCTGAGGAAGCTTGGTCTAGTAAGAAAGTTAATTATTCTTTTCTTCGGGTCTTTGGATGTGAGGCATTTGTTTATGCTGCCAAGAAAGATAGGACCAAGTTAGAAGCTAAGTCTGAGAGATGCACCTTTATTGGTTATGGTGAGGATGACTTTGGTTTCTAGATTTGGAGTCTTAGAGACAAGAAAATATTCTGATTTAGGGATGTCTTTAAAGATAAATTCATGTATAAAGATCATTTTTAGGAACAAGAACAAAAAGATTACACAATGTTGGATGATATTATGAATGGTAATGTGTCCAAGGAGAAAATTTAGTAACCTTCTACACAGGAACCCTAAACTCCTATAGTAAGAAGGTCTTTGAGGGTAAGAAAAGCTCCTGAACATTTCCCCCCATCTTTAAGTTATTTGTTACTTATTGAAAATGGAGAACCAGAATGTTTTGAGGAAGCAATGCAAGCAAATGATAGGGAGAAGTGGGAGCAAGCCATAGAAGAGGAACATAGTTCTCTCATGGAGAACCAGATGTGGGATTTGGTGAAGCTACCCAATGGTAAGAGAGAATTACAAAACAAGTGGGTATACAAAATCAAAGAAGAGGATGGAGGAAGGAAAAGGTATAAGGCTCGATTGGTGGTTAAGAGGTTTGCATAGAATAAAGGTATTGATTTTGATGAAATTTTTTCTCCTATTGTTAAGATGAATTCTATTAGAACTGTGATTGGTATAGTTACAATAGAGGATTTGCACCTAAAACAATTAGATGCGAAGACTATGTTCGTGCCAATTTAGAGGAAGATTTATATATGGAACAACCACATGGTTATGAGATTGAAGGAAAGGATAAACTAGTGTGCAGACTAAAGAAGAGCTTGTATGGCCTAAAACAAGCTCCACAATAATGGTATAAGAAGTTTGAAATTTTTATGTTAGAATAAGGTTACTCTAGGTGTCATTCTGACCATTGTGTGTATGTTAGAAGATTTGAGGATGGTAATTATATTATCCTATACTTGTATGTAGATGACATGTTGGTTGTAGGAAAGAACATGTAACAGAATCTAGTACTCAAGAAGCAACTTGGTGATTTATTTTATATGAAGGATTTGGGTGCAACAAAGCAAATACTTGGTATGAGGATAACTCAGGACAAGAAGGAAAGGATGTTGATCTTATCCAGGAAGAGTACATGAATAAATTTTTGGAGAGGTTTAGTATGTAGGATGCTAAGCCAGTTGGAACTCCTTTGGCAAGCCATTTCAAATTATCAAAGGAGCATTGTCCCAAGATAGAAGAAGAAAAGCTAAAGATGTCCAAGGTACCTTATTCATCGGTAGTTATTAGCTTGATGCATGCTATGGTTTTTACTAGGCCAAATATTTCCCATGGAATGAGAGTAGTAAGTCGGTACATGAGTAATCTATGTCATGAACACTAGCAAACAGTGAAGTGGATTCTTCGATATTCGAGAGGAACCATGGGTACAACATTGTACTTTGGTGGATTGAACACCACTTTACATGGTTATGTGGACTTGGATATGGATGGGGATGTTGATAATAGTATGAGTACAATAGGTTATGTATTTACTATTGGGGATATAGTGGTTAGTTGTATTTATCAAATACAAAAGGTTGTGGATTTATCAACCACAGAGGTTGAGTATGTTGTTGTTACAAAGGCTAGTAAGGAGATGATTTGGATACAACAGTTACTTAAGGCTAGTAAGGAGATGATTTGGTTACAATAGTTACTTAATGAGTTGGGGCATAAGCAGGAAGTTGGGGAATTACATAATGATAGTCAAAATGATATACATTTATCCAAGAACTTCGCTTTTCACTTGAGGATGAAGCACATACAGTTGTAGTATCATTTCATCAGGATAACTTTGGAGGAAAACATGGTGAAGCTAGAGATCCTATAGATATGATGACCAAGGTAGTCACATTAGAGAAGTTGAGGTTATGTTAAGCTTTGGTTGGTCTTCATGAAGATCATGGAGGAGTGTTAAATTTTGTTCAAGGAGAAATGAACTCCAAGTGGGAGATTGTTGAATATGGAGTCCGTTTAAACCCTAAGGTAAAAATAAAGTTCCCAGGGCATTTTTAACATGAAATATTTACCTTTTATAATGGTGGGACAAATTTTTGAGTTTATTAACCACTTCCCCCATTTATGTCACGTTTTATGGGAAGTGGGAGTGATCAAAGGTGTTGAGAGAATCAGGGGATTATGTCGTTAAAACCTCCCTTATTTTTTATGGGGATATGGTTATCTCTATGGTTATGGTGCATTTTTCAAGGGATTTTGAAAAGTATAAATAGGGGTGAGGGGTAACACATTATTCATTGAATTTTGCATCTCATTTTGAGATCTGTAATTCTCTCTTCGGTTGGTGTGATCAGGTTTGAGGTGTAGATTAACATCTCAAAAATTCTGGTGTGAATTTAGGTTGGAGAAAACTCTCTATAAGAGTTTCTTGTTGAGAGTTGGATTGTACTCTTGTTTATAATATTATTGAGAGCTTCTTGGTGGATGTATCCCACATTGGGTGAACCACGTTATATTGGTGTTATGTGTGTATTTGCTTATATCTGAATTTTCTTCCATACGTTTTTGTTGTTATGATTTTGAGGAATGAATTCCATGTTACATTTTATTTCATAATTAATCACTTATTCCTAACATGGAAGAAGTCAAAATTCACATCAGTCAAATGGTATATATAAGGTGGTGTGTTATAGCTGTTATAATGTATGACACATTGCAAGATTATATCCTAGCAGAGTTAGAAGATCATCAAGTCAAAATAAGAAGTTTGAAGCTCCTAGAGTGCAAGAAAGAAGGCAAATGAATTTATTCAAACCAAAGTTAGTAAAGATATGTCATGATCATTTTACAAGCTCAAGTGGACTGCTTTCAAAGATAAATCATACCTCAGGTGTGAAATCAAGTAAGTGATGTCTGTTGTCAGCTCATGTTGATGATCAAATGTTTGATGATGAAATCAAGCCTATAGTGCCAATTAAGCCCAAATGGAGTTAAAAAATGTTCAGTCTTGTAAGAGTATGGAGATTTAGGAATCTCTTGAGTTTATGTTGTTTTAGTGCCCTATGAAAATGGGTGGCTCTATTAAGCTTCATGGAGACATTCTTATATCAGAAGAACCATTAGGTTGCAATCAAAGAAGGTTTCTTTTTGAAAAGATTCCAGGTTTTCTATGTCGCAAGCAAGGAGATGAAGATGAATATTATCCATTCATGTGTTGGTAGTTTTGGGGTTTGAAGTGTAGTAGGGAACATGAGGAGAGATCTAAGACTCTTATTAGGTATATGAAATCAAAAGTGCAGTCAATTAGTATATGAGAGGTAAGATTTTAATATTTGTTTGTGAAAATAGTTGAGCTTGATCTATGAAGACAAAGGGGAAGTCTCTATTTATGTAGTTGATATCAAGTATGGGATAGCCTTGTGTATGATCAAGATTTTGATCTTCTTATGTCATATCAAGGAAGGTTAGTGATCTGAGTCCCTAGTTATTTTAAAATGATATGCTTGGTTTAAGGGGGATCTTGGTAGCTCTGAGTTCTTTGTCAAAGAAAGTGATTACTTTTTGATTCGCATGGAGTTAATGAGAGATTGTGTTTGAGATGCTTTATAGACTCTATTTTTTGAGCTTTTGATGGATCATCTGGGTGAGTGACCTGATTGATAGAAGTTTCCCGAAAATGGTTGTCATAGGTGGTTGCCATAAGTTTATGAAGACTGTGTGCCAAATAGTATCTGTTGGCCAATATTTGGCCCACGTACAAAGCATTGGAGGGGTGAGCAGAATGTCTATTGAGAAGGGGTCTTTGTGATCCAAGCAGTTCAAGAACAAATCTAGAACATCCCATGGACTATAAAAGGGCTAAGTTCAAAACCTTTTATTTGGATAAGTCTTTACTTGGAGAATTGTTTTGGGCCTTTTATTTTTGCTAATGTTAAAATCTTCCAGATCTTTTATTCGGTTAAGTGTTATTTCTTTTAGGAAGTTTGTGTCAGGTTTTTTAGGCTAAGTGTTGAAATCTTTCAGATAAATTATTTGAGACAAAGGTTCCGAAGGGAAATTCAATAGGAAAATGATCCTTTACATTTTTTCTGAAGGGCATGTTTCTCGAGAAAAAGGTCCACCTCAAGCTTTCTAAAGGGAACTTTCATAAAGCCTGAAGGGTGTTTCTTCCGCAACAAAATGGCCAAAACAGAGTTTTTGAAGGGTAATTTTTGGGCAGAATGGACCAAGGCAAAATTCCTGGAGGGCACTTGCAAAAGTTCTGAAGGGCCATTTCTTTAACAAAATACCCCACGTAAGATCCCCGAAGGGTCATTTTTGTGCCAAAGTGGACCAAATGAAAGTCCTGAAGGAATTTTTTGTCCTCAGTAGAATTATCCTAAGCCTAAATTTGATGGTTGTATGGATGTCAAATACATCCTCACAAACATCAAATGACTATTATGCGAATGTCAAATTTGAGCTCATAAACTAGTCATTGAAGTTCAAAATCCTTAGCAAGAACATGAGGAGGAGCATAGGCTTGACAAGTGTCCAAATCTTAGGTGCCCAGATTAAACCCAATAGTGCATAGGAGATTGATTGGTCAGTGGGTCTAGACAAATCTAATGGTGCACATTTAGTCATGTGATTGAAGATCAATTGTGAGTGTGAGTCAAAGGAGTCAACAGATCCAAGGGATAAATGTAGAACTACCACTTGGCATGAGCTGGGAAAAATTGACAATTTAAAGATGGATTCAAGGGGTCATTGGCATTCATATCAAGTGGGATCAATGGTGCAAGATGAGTCAAGGGGTCAGCGGGTTTGAGTCAGTAACTAAAAACCAATGAGCAAGGGTGAGCCTAGGGAGCTTCCAATAGAGGTATGATAGGTCTTTAGGGCCTAAAATAAACCAAAAGTCGGTAGTTTATCATCAAAAAAGGACCAATCATTGAGCAGACCCTTCATCTATATATCGATTATAGGAAAACTAATAATTTGTATTGGTTTTCCCCTATAGTAGGCTTAGATCCACATTTCAAAATAGAGGTATATATTTTCATTTATGGAGGAGTGTCTCGAGCCATACTCTCAAAGTCAACCACCCAAAGCAAAGGCAGTATGGCTCTGTTAGGTGCATAGGTATGGGGATTTGATCCTCATACAAATAGGTTAAGTGGAAGATGGCGTAGAGATCAAGGATAGAGATCCAGTGGTTGGAGAAAGCAGCCTAAGAATTTAATGGATTTTCTAGGAAAATATTGAGGGCTATTGGGACAAATAAAGGTTCATTTATCAATACAAGAATAATGCCCTGATTGACCAAAAGGATGGTTAAACATTCATTACAATAAGGTGGTAGATCATCTGTCAACTTCCAAATAGGCTCCTTAATTTCTTTCTCTCTTCCCATTTTCCTCTCATCCCTTTTTTCTATATATACAGGCTTTTGAGCCAAAATATAGATCGACTAATCCCTCTCTTGGGCACGACTAGACTCTGCCAAGATTGAGCCTTGTAACCTCTTGAGATGAATAGAAGATTGTGTTTAGATTTCATTTTATTAGGCTAGCGTGTCCATGCTAGTTTGATTTGCATACATGGTATAGCCCTCTCCCTTGTCAAGTCCTGGTCTCACCTAGCTAGTAGCTTATTTGGTCATGCAGGTCATGCTTAGTGTTTAATGTCACATGACTAAGTAAATAGTGGACACATTAATTAGATTAGAGCCTTGAATCAGGCCTCTCCATCATTTCCATCTATCTTTGATCACTTCATCAAAAGCTTTGCATGAAATATTGATGCATGATAGGCATTTGGAGTCAAAGACCCAATCTTTTATTTTTTACCTCATCAGTGTTTTGGAGGATCAAATACGAGTGGATGAATAATATTTTAAGTACATCACCACCAATATCTTAGGATTTCCCATTTGGTTATCTTCCTCTCCCTTTTTACCCCAACATTTAATAGATTTTAGTGTAGATGAGCTAAGTGATGCATTAGAGGAGCTAGCCTCGTTAAAAATCCTAGAGGTCTAGGCTAGATATAGGCAACCCACAACCTTACACCATTCCCATGTTAGTCCAGTTTTGAGGGTAGGACTTGAACACTCCATTTAGCTAGGGTGAAATTAGATCCTTAATAATTTTGGCATGCTCGATGGGACCATGTCTAAAAGAGTGGGAAGATCTTGGTGTGTCTTTCTTGTGATCAACTTTTGGAAGCAAGCACATTTGCACCAATGGTGATTGAATCAAAGCTTTTGGTTATGAGTAGACCAGGTATGTCTCAATGAAGTTTCTAATCAGTTTTTTCATCTCATTTGATATATGAGGTCAATATGAACAACTATGTTGGTTAATCCTATTATCTATCCCCTTCTAAATAGCCCCAATGTGATCCTCACCAATAATATGAAGACCTATATCAGCCATATATGCAAGAGTATTGCCTTGATCCTTCCTATGGAAAATAAGCCCATCATAACATGTCCCCTCATCAACCTTATCATGAGCCATCCTTACCAGCACTGAGGTTAACTTTAGTGAACCTTGATAGGCATGCACTAGAGTTGCGCTCATAGAGATGTTATGGCCAAGATGTCCCTACCCACCTGATTCATCATGTGAGAGAGTCATTGCAGTAGATAAAAGAAGAATGGACTCCTATTGAGAGAGCAAATTGGAAAAATATCACAGGTGACATGATGGATATAGGTGGTTGCATTCAAAGCATGTAGGACAAGCTAAAAGGCCTTGAGGAACAATAGGTCCAACCTTGCCAACCTTTTGTGCCTTAATATACACCACCTCAACCTTCTTATATGCCATCCATTCCTCCTCAAAAGACCATTCCAAGTGCTCCTTTGAATGTTCCAAGTTCTTCATATGTTCCTTAGTCCTTTCCTTCTTGGAAATCCATCCAAGGGAGCTATCAAATAAATGAAGAGCTTGTTGTAGAATAGCCTATTGTTAGGGTCCAATACTCCATTCTTTCTCCAGAAACCCTTATGAAGTCATTCAAGGTTCCAAGATGGAATCAAGTGGTGAAGTCATGGGGTAGGTAAAGTGAAACAAATCTGGATTTGAGGATCCAAGTTAAATAAGGATCTGAACCTCTACAAACATCCCTCATCCCTCTTCAAGAGCCTTCTTGTGTTCTTGACCACCTTAAAGAAGAGCTATTTCAAGAGAATATAGCAAAATAGATCAAAGGGTTAGAATTGAAGATAAGGAAGGAAGAGGAGAAGTAGGATTAGAAGGTCAAAGGGTAGCCTCTATCTTTCCCATCTTGAAACCAAGTCATGCGGTCAAGTGGACCTAAAGCTACTCAATCCCGACCCCTCCCTCCTCAAGAATCTAAGTCATTTCCATCTTGGAAATACATTCAAAGTGGTGTGCAAAAGGAGGAGGAGGTGGTGATTACTAAATTCAGACAAGAGACCATTCAGCCTCCACTCCCCTCTCCTTAAAAGTGTAGAGCCTTTCCTTCATGGAGAGCCATTCAAGATCCAAAGAATCAGGAAGAGGAGGTGAAGGTGATCCAAGAAGAGCAATTTCAGGAGCAAAATTAGGTACCTATGGTGGCTTCTTTGGAACTTTCTCACCTTGTTCAGTATTTTCAAGGGTCTACCATGCCACTCTTGGAGTAAGAACCTCTCTTTTGTGAAGTAAAGAAGATGCATCTAAATAGATAGGAGGTGAAGGTGACTTGAGTGATCAAGAATAAGATATCATTATTGGGGAACCTCTTGGCAAGGACAAACATGCTTCAGTTTTCCATGATGATGTAAAGATGGAACAAGTGCAAAATAAAGTTGAATTAGAGAGCATTCCTAAAGAAGATGACCATTGGCAGCAGCTGTACCATTATTTCATGAGTGAAATTGATGAGCTCAAGATGGTAGATCTAGCTGATGAGATAGTGTAGTAAGTGGGATCTTTTGAAGATTCCACTAATGCTTTGGAGTATGAAGAATACCAACCTGATGACCTCATACATCTAGAAGAGAAGGATGAAGAAGTGGTGGTTTTAGATGATAAGGAGAATAAAGATGATTGGCAACTGCAAATGAAGCTCTTTCTAGAGCATGAAGATCTCTATCAAGATGAGGATCAAGTGCTTGAGAAGGTGGACAAAGAATTTCCCATAGAGGATAATGACCAATATTGGACAAAATATACAAAGCTCCTTGATGAGCTTGAAGAACTTGAAGAAAATAAGAAGCCCAGACTTATTGAGGACACTATGGAAATCAAAAAGGTATGTCTTATGGGATCACCATTGGAAGTTGTAGTCAAAGAACCATATAAAGAAATTGAGACTGTCTGGATACATATAGTTGATCTATTTGGAGTTGCTTGGTTCTCACTGATCATCATGCCAATTAAATTGGTAGAACCGATAAAGAAGAAGGAAGCATCAAGACCAAAGGTCAAGGATCTGCATGTCTCATTCAATTCCACATCCCATGAGGCAAGAAAATTATTAAACTTTCCTTTTGATCTAGGAGGAAAGGTACACATAATTTTAGGCTGTATATATTAGATTAGTTTTGTTCAAATTCCTCTAAGTGTTATTTTTAGCACATTTGTTTGTCATCTCTATTTTGTTCTAGGTTAGTTTCCCTTTCAATAAATGCTTTGGGCACTTTGTTTTGTTTTGTCCTTGTTGGCTCAAGAGGAGTTTCCAAAAGGGCAACCTTATACCAAGTTGCAAATCAAGATGTTGAAATTGAGTGGATGAATCCGTGCCTAATGGATTAGAAAAGCCAAACTATCTGCGTTCTCAAAGCATAGCATGCGTGCTTCCCTACGAAGCACCAAAAATGTTGGCCAATATTTGGCCCACATACAAAGCTTTGGAGGGGTGAGAAAAATTCCTATTGAGAAGGGGTCTTTGTGGTTAGAGCAGTTCAAGCACAAATATAGAAATACCACAGACTATAAAAGGGATAAGTTTAAAACCTTTTATTTGGATAAGTCTTTACTTGGAGAATTTTTGGGCCTTTTATTTTTGTTAAAGTTCAAATCTTCTGGATCTTTTGTTTGATTAAGTGTTATTTCTTTTGTGAAGTTTCTGTTGGGTTTTTCAGGCTAAGTGTTGAAATATTTTAGATAAATTATCTGAGACAAAGGTTCTAAAGGGTAATTCAATAGGAAAGTGATCTTTTACATTTTCTCCAAAGGGCATGTTTCTCAGGAAAATGGTCCACCTTAAGGTTTTCAAAGGGCACTTTTGTAAATCCTGAAGGGTGTTTCTTCTGCAACAAAATGGCCAAACATAGTTTCTGAAATGTACTTTTTGGGTAGAATGGACCAAGGCAAAAGTCCTGAAGGGCACTTGCAAAAGTTCTAAAGGGTTGTTTCTTCAACAAAATGCCCCATACAAGATCCCCAAAGGGTCATTTTCACACCAAAGTGGACCAAACAAAAGTCTCAAAGGAATTCTTTGTCCTTAGTAGAATTATCCTAAGCCTAAATTTGACAGTCACACAAACATAAAATAAGTCCTCACAGATATCAAATGATGGTCATATGAACGTCAAATTTGATCTTATAAACTAGCCATTGAAGTTTAAAATCCTTGAAGACAACCTGAGGAAGAGCCTAGGCTTGAAAAGTGTCCAAATCTCAGGTGCTCGGATCAAATCCAATAGCGCATGGGTGACTGGTTGGTCAGTGGGTATAGACAAATCTAATGGTGTAGATTTAGTCATGCGATTGAAGATCAACGGTGAGTGTGAGTCAAAGGAGTTAGCAAATCCAAGGGACAAATGTAGAGCTACCACTTGGCATGAGCTGTAACAATTTGATAATTTAAAGATGGATCCAAAGGGTCATGGGCATTTGTATCAAGTGGGATGAATGGTACGAGATGAGTCAAGGGGTCAATGGGCCTGAGTTAGCAATTGATAACCAATGAGCAAGGGTGACCCCAAGGAGCTTCCAATAGAGGTACAAAAGCTCTTTAGGGCCTAAAATAAACCAAAATTTAGTAGCTTATTGTCAAAAAAAGGACCAAGCATTGAGCAGGCCCTGTATCTATATATCGATTATAAGAAAACCAATAATTTGGATTGGTTTTCCCCTATACTAGGCTTGGATCCACATTTTGAAGTGGAGGTAGATATTTGCATTTATAGAGGAGTATCCCAGGCCATAATCTTGATAGTCAACCATCAAAAGCAGAAGTAGTATGGCTCTGTTAGGTGCATAGGTATGGGGATTTTATCCTCATATAAATAGGTCAAGTGGAAGATGGCATAGAGACCAAGGATAGAGATCTAGTGGTTGGAGAAAGCAACTTGGGCATTTAATAGATATTTTAGGAAAAGCTCGAGGGTTATTGAGATAAACAAAGGTTCATTTGTCAATACAAGAACACTATCCTGATTGAACAAAAGGATGGTAGATAATTTATTACAATGAGGTGGCAGCTCATTTGTCAACTCTCAAATAGGATCCCCTCTTCCTTTCTCTCTTCCCATTTTCCTTTCATCCCTTTTTGATATATATATAGGGTTTTGAGCTAAAATATAGATAGACTAATCCCTCTCTCAAGCACAACTAGACTCTACCAAGATTGAGCCTTGTAACCTCTTGAGATGAATAGAAGATTGTGTTCAAATTTCATTTTATTAGTCTAGTGTGTCCATGCCAGTTTGATTTGCATACATGGTAGATCTCTCTCCCTTTCCAAGTCCTAGTCTCACGTAGTTGGTAGCTTGTTTGGTCATGTAGGTCATGCTTAGTGTTTAATATCATGTGACTAAGTGAACAGTGGACACATTGATTGGATTAGTGCCTTGAATCAGGCCTCTTCATCATTTCCCTCTATCTTTGATCACTTGGTCAAAATATCTGCATGAAATATTGATGCATGATAGGCATTTGGAGTCATAGACTCAGTCTTTTATTTCTGCCTCATAAGTATTTTGGAGGCTCAAATACGAGTGGATGAATAATATTTTAGGTGCATCACTTCCATTAGCTTAGGATTTCCCTTTTAGTTATCTTCCTCTCCCTTTTCACCCTAACATTTAATAGGTTTTAGTGTAGATGAGCTAAGTGATGCATCAGAGGAGTTAGCCTCATTAAAAATCCTAAAGGTCTAGTCTAAATATAGGCAACCCATGACCTTATATAATTCCTATGGTAATCTAGGTTTGAGGGTAAGACTTGAACATTCCTTTTATATAGGGTGCAATCTGGATCCTTAACATTATCTTGGATATATAGTATCAAATCAAAGAGAGAAAGTATGATTTTAGTAGTTATAGGTTTCCCTTGATATCTACTGTTAACAGAAGCATGGTGGATGCTTGGTTTGAGGGGGAGTTATTCAGGTTGTTGATTAAACTTGATCTGTGTTGAAGTGATCTTATAATTTGATTTCATTTTGAAAGAGATGATAGTTTTGGAAGACCTTTATCATTAATGTCAAAGGAGGAGAAAGATAAAAAAGGGTGAGAAAAAGAAAGAACCAGGTCTAAGAGATGATTGCCATCAAGAATGGTTATCATAATTTTTTGAGTGTGTTTGCCATCAATGACAAAGAGGGATATTGTTGAACATTGTCATTGATTAAGGGGGAGATTGTTGAGCATTATCATTGAGTGTTGGGATTTGGTATTTGATGTTGTTATTGATGTCAAAGGTTCTTATGAAGATGCATGGTTCTTTCATTGATGTCAAAGGCTCTTGTGAAGGTGCATTATCAAAAGTAAGTCTTGAGGTATGTGTATGATGAGTTTTGATGCTAGTATAGTGAGTTTCATTGTTGTATGAAATCAGTGATGTGAGAGTACTGTTTGAATTTAAAAATATCATTGAGATCAACATAAGTAAGTACATGTCAGTATGAAGTGTCAAGAATCTTGTAATTCTTTGTCTAGACCTTGTGAGATGGTATGTGTAGGTAACATGATGAAATGAGTGAGCTCTGAATAAGAATATATATGTTTCAAAGATCTATGTAAGCAACTCTAAAGATCCTTAGTAAATCTCTAAATAATGCTTGATAGTGTTTGAGCATGAGAGAAGTTGTTTGAGGTTGTACATGAGATGTTGAGGGCCTTGAAAATGATTAAAAGGTCAGCTATAAATATATGTGTATGTAGCTCTGAATATGTTTCAAGTGTGTTGTGAAGATCCTTAGTCAAGATCTAAAGATTTGTAATAAGCTCTGAAGATGCACTGTTGAATATACAAAGATGATCTATTGTAACTCTGAAGAAGAGTTAGTGTATCAGGTTGCTTGAGCATACACAAGAGGCAATGAAACACATGAGAGTTTCAAAGTGAAGTCTATAGGGATAAGTACTTCAATTCAAATTTGCAACTAGACTAGTTTTAGATCTTGTTTGACCTAATGAGGCATCATGAGTTGTTGGCAAGACATATGAAGAATGGTTGATAGTAGCTAAGCATGATAGGAGATTGCATGACATATACATGAGATGCTGAGAGCTTGGACAATGGTTAGAAGGTTAGATTCAAGACTTAATGAGACTTTAAAGTCAAGGCCTACAAAGAAAAAATAGATATGGTGGCCAAATGAGGTATTAGAATCAGTTTTCATAACATATGGTTTACAAGAAAAGGCTTGAAAAAATGTTTCAAGGTTTCTCGAGTGCACATAATGAAGTGTTATCTACCCAAGAAGGTTTTTCAAGTGCTCATTTGCATGTGAAACATATACATGAGAATATAAGTTGTTCTTGGTAGATAAGGAAGGGCTCTATCTCAAAGTTCCAAGCATTGGTTTTTGGAAAGAGGAGCTAAGTTTTATGAATGATCATTAAGACTAGAAGATGGTCTAAAGCCTCAAAGAACCCTAACGATGACCCGATGTTGAAGGTATTATTATAAATAGATTAGAATGATTTGATATGGTCAATTAAGTGATTGGAGGTTGTATTCAACTCTCTTAGGCATCTTCAGGTGTGATTGGTCTCTCAAGTGAATGAACAAAACCTACAAGTGCTTGTTTCTCAGAGATTTGTTGTAGAAGATAGAGTTGATTAAGTCAAAGTTATTAAATGGATGAAGGAAAAAGTATGAGACTTGTATTTGTTGTTCATGAAGTTTTTTGGATAGGTTTCAAATCTTAGATGTGCAAATTTAGTGATCCAAGTTGGCCAGTTGCTAATAGACCCAATGGTACAAACAATAAGAAAATTAGGCAGAAGTCAGAAGATGATTCTTGATGTGTTTTCATATAAGAGTGATGCATTGAAGTGCATGATGATGTTATTTGGGACTTGAATAATCTATCCATAATTTGAAGAATCTTGGAAGTTAGTGAAATAGGCTGGAACATTGAAGCCAAAATGGCTTATCTGGTTGAGCAAAGTTTGTGAGAGAGAAGATCAACAGATTGGTTTGCAAGACCAATAGTTTTAATTAGTGATCATGATATGATTGGTTAAATTTATTATGAGGATGGTATAATATCTTGTTCATACATTGAAATTCCTTGAGTATGTTCAATCATGTGTCATAAGTTCATGTTTTCTTAACTGTGTTTTGAAGTTAGTCGGTTGTTCTGAGTAAGCATCTTGTAGAGAAGAGTTTGAGACTGTATACCCTGAGTTGAAGCATCTGAGGAGGTTTGATATGAACCTGAGGTCATGAGTTTTTTTAATATGTAATTTTTTTCCATGGTTGTTTGACAAAATTGATTTTATGCCTCAGTTGTTCAAGACAAATTTTCTGTGTATACATAGGCCTTTTTATGAGTAGTGTTTTGAGAAATGGTTCAAATGGTGGTTGGACCTAAAAGGTGTTATGGATCTAAAGTGAAGTTAGACAAAGTTTATTAGAGTGGCATATGATGTGTTCCTTCCACGTGAGGTGTTTTAATATGCTTCAATAAAGGTCAAAGGGTAACATGTTGCTAAGAAGGCCTATTGGGTCTCCATAAAGCCTAAAAGAGGAGTAAGGGCTAATCGAGCTATGGCTGACCTAATGTATTGATTGATTTATTATTAAGGCATGTTATTTTATATTATAAGACCTATCATATGGACAAACTAAGAAGATAAAAATGTGTGTTTGACTAAGAAGGATATGATCAATTGACTTGTATATATACTAGGCAGTTTAGGCCTATTTGTGTGTGCTCAGAGAGTGAGAAGAGAAGAAGCGAATGATATAATTTTTATATGAGTAGGGGGTCATGCAAACCATCAGAGGAGTGTCATGAATATCTATAGAGGTTCTGCATATGAGGATCAAGGTCAAAAGACCTAATCAAGCCATAAAAATGGCTAGTTGAGCAAAGAGGGCTAGAAGCCAGTTTGAGAGGGACATAAGTGAGCGAAGAGATGAAGATGAAGATCATCATTTGTTTTATAAACACCAAGGTTTTCTGAAGGTGATCAAGTGCATTAGGTGGCTGAGTTGGTGATAACTCATCTAGGGGGTTGGTGCCTCCTTACAAATGGGTGTTTGCTAAAAGCTTAGCTGAGTTGGGTTGGTGTTCCATATGGAGTTGGTGCTTCACTAAAGATTGATGTTTGTCTTATAGGACTGTAGTCCATTTACTCATCAATGGGTTTTATTACCTTTAAGGGTTTCCCATGTATATGATGTGTCCATGTGTTTTATGCTCTTATGATTTGATGTTTTTTCTTGCTAAGATGCACATGCTTGTTAGAATGGTTCATGTATAATTAAGTGAAATTGAATGAAAAGTTTTGGAGACTGATTCACCTCCCCATCTCAGTCATCATGCTTCCAACAATGTCCTCTTGAGGGGGCATCATGGGTCATTACCTTCCAATTTCTTCTTGACAATTCTTTTCTTTGAAAAAATGTTGCTTTGATCGAATGTCTTACTACAACTTCTCAAATAGGGGGAAAATGTAGACATCCAATTCCTAACACCACTGTGTTGACATTGTCAATCTTACTCAAAATTTTGTGACAACGCATAATTTAGGCCAAAATCACTAAAATGCGCTAAATGGTTTGAGCTTGTCATATACAAGTGCTGATTTAGGCAAATGTATCCCTGAATGGGGCAATACATTTTATGTGATTATTAAATTTTCTTAAATCATTTCGAGTCAAAATGAAAAAAATATCATTTGACGCTTTGAACCAATGAATTCTTCTAATGTGGAAGCACACAACACGTGCAGGTGTTATTTCACATTCACAATGTCCTAAATGGGGTATTGGTCTGTACACAACTGACACCTTCTTCTAATTATACTCCAGTCAAATTATGACTTAGTAACTTGACATTTCGACCAATTTGATTAAGTGGACAACCAATCTCCAAAGAATTGCATAAAATTTAATTAGCCTCACTTAAAAAATTTATACAAATCAAGGGCTTAAGTGGAAAATCCATGGAAGCTATTGAAGATCTATTAATTGGAAATTCATTTCTAATATTTGCATCATTAGGTGACATCATCTATGGGGTGGCCCATAAATGAAACATGTATCTAGTTTAAGCCCTTCCATGCTTCATTAATGCCCTTTTCTACCAAATATTAATGAGGATATTTATGGATTGAGCCTCCAAAATTGAATTGATCCATGGTCACACATCTTGATCTCAAGATGGATGGTCATGGTTGATTCTAATCATTTCCAAAAATCTATAAATACAAGGGTTCTCACTCATCTTTTCAAGCTTCTTCGGTGTAAACTTATTATGCAAAATTATTTTCACAAGCTCTTTTTGTGTAGTGTTATTATGCTTAATTTGCAATATGATATCTTCAACTATTGGCATAACATTGATCAATTTCACGAGCCTAGTTCATTGGTGCATTGAGAGATGATGGAGGAACAGTCCACTCATCATTGATAAAGACTTGGAGCACCAAATTAGGGGAAAATCACGTTTTTGAGCCGCACTTGGAGGAGAGATGCTCTTGAGAAGGTTTGATGTTTTATTCTTTCTTTCAATAGCTCTTAATTTTCATTTGCAAAACCCCATTGAGGGAGTTAGCTTTGTGAGTTATGTTCTTTATGCTTATTTTGAGTTTTCATTACTAATGCATGTTTTAACTCACCCTGCTCTACATGCACAATATGGTGGAAGGACCATAACTCAAAGGATTGATCTTCCTATGAGGACCCTTGAAGATTTCTTTCTAAAGATACAACAATACCTTATCACTAGTCTTGGTCTTCAAAGTAGGATGTCACAAATTCTAGTAACATAACATCACAAGTGATTGTGTCATGCATGGGTTTGACTACATACTTGAAAGTGCATTGTCACCAAACCTGAATATATTTCCATTGTTGTAGTCATCCTAGATAATATGGTCAAGGATGTGCTTCAATAGAAGGACCTAGGCATTGAACTGCATCTTGTGAAATGATGTTATTTTGGATACCACTATTGATGATGACATGTAGTTGTTGACCGTTTACCAAGCA
The DNA here is from genome assembly GCA_037957365.1 of Torreya grandis. Taxonomy (NCBI): domain Eukaryota; kingdom Viridiplantae; phylum Streptophyta; class Pinopsida; order Cupressales; family Taxaceae; genus Torreya; species Torreya grandis. The sequence continues at coordinate 11,675,895 of JARHVA010000008.1, forward strand.
CTTTGTGTGGAAGAGGCATTCTTTTTCCTTAATGGAGTTGTTTATGGCAACATTGTTGGTGCTTAGACAAGTTGCTTCTAGATCAATGTCATTTGATTGTGTGCGGTTTGACGTAGATTAAAAAATGAAGGGTTGTTGTGCACAAAATTTATAAGCTTTGTGTCAGCTTGTGTGGTGTCAATGACACCATTTGTCACCTTAGTTAATCTTTCCTTTGTTTGAACCTAAAAGCATTGAATCCTTATAAGGTTATGTGGCATGTTTAGTTTACTATCCCTTGTGCATAATGTTTTATTTCTACGTATGAAGGTTAAATGGTGCACGAAGCGTTGGTTGGCTCTTGTGCACGACACTAGATGAAGAAGAATACTTTCACTTGATATTTTCCTTTGCCTTGGTCTTGGTGGAATTGTTGTGTTTCCTCAAATGTGTCAAAGGTTAAGAACTCCATCTTGGCACCTATGTAAGATGAGAGTTTGTTAATTCACATCAAAACCTTATGTTGCTTCATTGGGTCTTCACATAAACGTGCAATGTAGTCATAGAACTCATTGGTGCAATCTTGAATTGACTTCACCTTATGTTAACATAACTATTGTAATTTCATGTATTCGTCCTCATGATTTTTAGGGGGGTAGTATTCCTTCTGCATAACATTGACAAATGCACTCTAAGTCTCAATGGATTAGTAGTATTTATCGAGATACACTTTGTAGGTTTCCCACCAATGGGACACTAAAATAAACATATTCAACATCGCAAAGGTTATCTTCTTAGAGTCATTGAAATGATTGATCGAGAAGTAGGCCATTGATTGTCAAATCTTGATATCCAATGTTGTGGTGAAGATTTTACTTTCAAGCACTAAAATGTGAAGATTGGTGTGAACTTTGAAAGGGATTTGATAATGAAACTACAAGTTGATATGCTATGCAAAATAGGATGTTGTTGGACGAATATGTATCATAAGTTTGTAAAAAAGGCCAAATAGCTCGGTACATTTGTCCTCGAGGGTGTCTCAAATGATTTTCTAGACATCTGGGGAGGCCTCAGAGAATTGCTTATGGGCACCAACCATCTTGCTCTTGCTACAATGTTCTTCCAAGTACTCTGAAATATAATTGAATGGATGTTCATATTTTTATTTTTGTGCTCATGTGTTGATAAGCATCTTAAAGCTTGCACTTTGATAACAATGATCTGAACCACATGGCCCATGATGGAAACTCGAAGGACAACCCTATAAGATGGCTTACAAACTAGAAGTTATAGAACATGCATTATAAAATAGTTTCAATAGTTAATCATTACACCTATGAATGTGAAACTTGGTAGAATAATGCCACTTCTATTCAATGAGAAAGAATTGGGTATGGTACAAATGTGTACAATATACAATAAGGTTGAGAATGGAGATTCCCATAAAGGAAGAAACACTTCTTAATTGATTTGCCTATATTGTAAGTAGTAAAATGATGACTATTTAAGGCTAGATATGCGAAGCATGCAAACATTATCCCATAGGGTCAAATGGCTTACACTATATCATTACATAAAAAAAAAGTAACAAAAGAGGTGGTTACAAAACAATTTGTCTTCTCCAATAATTGGTGGTTCGCCTTCTTATAGGTGTAAGAATTGGTGGTTGGTTTCTTGGGCATGTGATATAGTGACAAGTGCTTTGACATGGTGCGAGATATGAAAGTGCCACTTGGCATGTCACATAGTAGCATGAATCTTCCACATGTCCAGGATATTTTGAAGGTGTTACATGAAGATTGATTGATATGTGGTATGCCCAATGACATTGTCCAAATGTGTAAAGGTGCAAAGGAGGTGTGTGGGTACCTCGATAAGTCACCAAGGTGTGCAAGCTGCATGAAATGCACAGTTGTGCGTGAAGTGTTGAATACCCTTAGGAGAAGCGCACAAACTGGGCGGTTTTGCTCGAATCACCAAATCTTATTTTCTATAAACTAGCTTCATTTAGAACAATTGTGCCTATCTAACCCAATTATCAATGTTTTCTCAAATGACTTGTCTAAACCAATATGGGAGATGAGATAAATAACCAATTTGGCTTTAATTAAATTTAATCATCCCTAATTTCCCCGTTTTCCCTTACTAGTGTTCTAAAGTGGAACCATTAAGAAAACAAGAACAATTAAGATGGAAACAACCCTAATTGCTCCTATTTTCCATGGTTTCTTGAACACACTAGTAATTAACGGTAAATGGAGCAAATAAAAGTGAATGGATTTTATTAGGCCAAGTTACCCTTAATTGTTTAATTATTCTTGGTGATTTGATGTAGAAAGGCTAATCAGGACAATCACAATTGGGTAAAACAAGGGTAATTGTGGCTAATTAGGCCCAACTACACACATACACCCTATTCCCCCCCTCCATGAATTATTCAATTGCAGAAAATTGAGGCAATTTAGCCTAATTAGACCCAATGGTATTTTAATTTTTGAATTGGCCCAACTTGAACAAACCATTAAGCAAAGATGGAGTCTCCTTCTAATCAAGATGATCTTATCCTTTAAGTCCATAAAACCACATCCATTTTCCTTTGAAAAACGACTCCTACATTGTTTAGGCCAAAATGCATCTTTTTGTATGCAAATGTGGTGAATGTAATTTTCTAGAAATCTTTATGTGCAATGATCACTTGATTGTATCCCTGGATCACATCCAACATGGGCATCTCGAAGCTTTTGGATTTTTGTAATAAATATCCACTATTGGCAGTGAACATTTGTATTTCAAATATGATCGATTGAGATTCTTGAAGTCAACACAAATACGGATTTCTCCGTTGTTTTTCCTAATAAGAACCAAGTTGGTCACCAAAGAGGAAAAATTGAATTGGAAAAGTAATCTTGGTTGTCAAAAACTTCTCTTCTCTATTGTAGCCTCCAACATCTAGGATTCATGTCTTTTCATTTTCTTAAAAGGCTTGGCATCTAATTTCAGTAGGATGGTATGCTCTATGATACTTTTTTGATTGAAAAGTGAATTAAATGGTGCAACATTGGGACTTCCCAAGAGGTCACCCATCCTAGTACTACTCTAGCTCAAGCATACTTAACTACAAAGTTCTAGCACTAATGCTAATATGATAACATGATATGTCTATGATATTCAACTTGAATTCTTTACAATCGTTGTGTGTTCATGTGAACCCAACCCTATACCTTTTAATTCAGTCAATGTATACCTCTTGATCTTGTTTTATATATATCTTTCCCAAGGTAGTCATTTTGGGCTTTTCTTCTAACCTCAAATTGACTTCAAATGTTTCATGTAACTCTTCTTGTGTGGCCTCTCTAAAGCTCAATCATTGAAATCAAAAAGCTTTTCTTTGGAAGCCAATCCCCTAGGGACCTTATTTCAGGTGAGTTGCAACACTTGATTTCATTGAAAGAGAATGAAGGTCCATTTGCTCCTAGTTCTCCATGATAGCCAGAAAGTTATTCCTCACTCTTGAGGAAATTCACAACTTGTTCATCATCAGCAAAGACATTTCTATGAGTTACATTTTCTAGTCTAGATGGCGGAGAGACCATCTTAACTCGAAACATTTCACTCGTGATATTAGGATGCGGCTGAAAGATGGACAGAAATACTTTCATTCCACATGCCAATTGATTTGCTGACATAAAATTGTAGATGATAAGAGTATTGCAGAAGTACATCCTCTGGGGTCTTTATAACCATGTCAGTTTCAACACCTACATTTGACTTTGCATCATCAAAATGAGTTGTCCAAAGGGTAGACTGAGACATCCTGGGAGAATCTAACACCTCAAAGATGGAACGAACTTCTGACAACTGCGTGTAAATTCTTATGTCAGTAGACTCATAACAAACCTCATTTTGAGAGGTGTAAGGAAATGCCGATTGTGGTCTCAATTTGGGATCTCTGCAAAGCCTGGTTTTCCATTTTTTTTCATGGGAATGGATGCATACTTCCAATCCAATTAAGTTGAGTCAGACAGCGTGACTGACAAATTTATACACAAGATCATGCCAAATCTTGTTGGAATGTCTGCTACTGCCACACCATGATTGCATATTTTTCTAGCATACAAGCTAATTGCATAACTAGATCCTTAATCACACCCCATAGGCCCTTGACCTTTCTTGAATACATTACCAAAAGGTAGTGATGGTCAAATCAGGGTTTGCGTTGCACAAAAAACACACAATATTAATCTAGTATGTAATTATGCAAAATCAAATTATTTACCAACAATTGAATATGGAAAAGAGGATAGTGCTTATGATTTAATTCATTCCAACGTAAATTTCAGGAAAACCCCTTCAATTTCAGCACTTTTAGCGAATTTTCTTCTTCCTGAGGATGTTAAACAACTCTAATGTTTGTATCTTTACATAGGCTTTTTTTGAAACATCAACTATATCGAACCGCTTCACAGAGGGATTTTATGACTATTGTCTTCTGGGAGACATGAGTTGTTGAGAAGCATCTAGCTTTGTTGGCTCTTCCCTAATTGTCAGCATTAATTGCTTATTTGGATTTACCTTTCATCGAGCTCACAATATTTTGAGTTGCTCATTTTTCCATTACTTAAATTGCAGGTCTTTGACGTTGATGTCAGCATGACTGCTTCAATAGCTTTCATTGTGTCTTCATTCAGCTAATCTAACTTTTTTCTGCAATGTGTTTTCTTGACAGAAAACGTTATACCAAAAATCATGTTGAATCGTCTGACATTGTTGATATCTGCCCACCATGTGTCTACTTTGCATAAACAATTCGAGATTAAGGGGTTTGTGATTCTTTTTCTTCTTCTAGAAGCTCGTAATCTTTCGCAAACATCTGTTCATACTTTCGAGAAATATCAAATTTCTAGAAACCGAAAATAAAATCTTAATTCTTTCTTACAACTGCAAGCTTGACATCATGCACCTTGTTACAGTGCAAACTTGTGTTTGTACCTTCGCTTCACTGACCATCACCAATAATCTCCACAAGAACATTGTCCATCTTTGAAACGATGGAAACGGTTTGCATCTCTGACAACAATTTCTCTTGCAGCAATCTTGGAGATAAACTTAGTTGCGGTGTGGCAATCACCACATACTCGAAGGTTCTTGACAACTGTAATAGTTGATCCAGGGGATGTGTTTAACAACCCAAATGCAATTGCCAACTTCTCACTGTGGTGATACAGTAGTAATTCCTTCTCCTCATTCTCCACATCATTTAGTACAGGTTTTGTATCTGGAATATACCCTGCTGCCTTCATCTCCCAAGACAATTTCTCCAACTCTGCATAGATCTCCTGTGTTTGTGTATGTGATCTGTCTCCTACAAAAAAAGCATGTACCATTTTATGGACTTCAATCCAACTACATCCAGGTGTCTTTTTAATTCCTCTATCTTTCATCACTCTCCTTACCTTTTGAAGGTCACCCCACCTCTCCACTTCTGCATAAATGTTTGACAGGAGAACATAAGGTGCAGCACTTTTAGGATCAAACTCAAAAATGAGTGTTGCTACAAATTCTCCAAGCCCAATATTCTTATGTGATCTACAAGCACCAAGTAAGCACATCCACACAACTACATCAGGTTTTATTGGCAATTTGATGATAATGTTTAGAGCTTCCTCAAGATAGCCAGCACGACCAACAAGGTCAATGATGCATACATAGTGATCCATAGTAGGCATAATATAAGATGAATCAGTCATGTGATTGAAATATTTACAGCCATCATGGACTAGACCTGCATGGCTGCAAGCAAATAAAACACCAAGAAAGCTTACATGGTCAGGGTTGGTTCCAGAGTGCTTCAATAGTTCAAAGAGTTCGAGGGCATCCTTGCTATGGCCATGCATTGCATATCCTGCAATCATTGAATTCCATGAGACTACATCTGGATGTTTTGTTTTTTCAAACGATACACGGGCCTTTTGTATGCTTCCGCATTTTGCATACATGTCTATTACGGCATTCACAGCTACATCTGAGAATAATCCACTTTTGATTATTTTTTGATGGATCTCCATACCCTGTTCCAAAGCTCCAAGTTTGCCACAAGCCGGAAGGATGCTTGCAAAGGTTGACGAGTCTGGATTTACACCCATTGATTGCATTTGCTTAAACATATACAAGGCCTTATCAACAAGCCCATTTTGTGCATATCCTACAATCATTGCATTGCATGAGACCACATTTCGTTGAGGCAATTGGTCAAACAATACGCATGCTTTCTGTACACTTCCACATTTTGCATACATATCCAAGAGGGCATTCCATACTACATCTGACAAATATCTGCATTCGATTAGTTTTTCATGGATCTCCATACCTTGCTCCAAAGCTCCCATTTTGGCACACGCTGGGAGAATGCTGGCAAAGGTTGCTAAGTCTGGCTTTATACCTGCCAATTGCATCTGCTTAAAGATCTCCATGGCGTTTTCAACAAGTCCATTTTGTGCATATCCAGCAATGATTGCAGTCCATGAGACCACATTTCGTTGAGGCATTTCTTTGAAAAGCCTTAAAGCCTCATTAAGATTGCCATTTTGTGCACATCCTGTAATTATCGCATTCCATGAGACCAAATTTGCATTATGCATTGTCTCAAAGAGTTGACATGCCTTCTGCATAAATCCACATTTTGCATACATGTCTATCAGGGCAGTCACAACTACAACATCTGATGAACATCCTCTCTCAATTATTTTTTGATGGATCTCCATACCCTTTTCGAAAGCTCCCATTTTGGCACATGCTGGAAGGATGCTGGAAAATGTTATTGAGTTTGCCTTTACACCTGCCAATTGCATTTGCTTAAACATCTCCAAGGCTTTTTCAATAAGACCGTTTTGCACATTTCCAGCAATGATTGCAGTCCATGAGACCACATTTCGCAGGGGCATTTTCTCAAACAATGCATGTGCCTTCTGTATGCTCTCACATTTTGCATACATGTCTATCAGGGCAGTCACAACTAGAACATCAGACAATAATCCGCTTTCAATTATTTTTTGATGGATATCCATACCCTGTTCCAGTGCTCCCACTTTGCCACACGCTGGGAGGATGCTGATGAAGGTTGATGAGTCTGGCTTTACACCTGCCAGTTGCATGTTCTTAAGAATTTCAAGGGCCTTATCAACAAGCCCATTTTTTGTATATCCCACAATCATAGCATTCCATGAGACCACATTTTCTTGAGGCATTTTTTCAAACAATTTGTGGGCCTTCTTTACGCTTAGACATTTTGCATACATGTCTATAAGGGCATTTGAAACTGCAACGTCTGAAAAAAATCCATTTTCAATTATTGTTCGATGGATCTCCATACCCTTTTCCAAATCTGCCATTTTGGCACACGCTGGGAGGATGCTGACAAAAGTTGCTAAGTTTGGCTTTACAGCTTCCAATTGCATTTGCTTGAAGAATGCTAAGGCCTTTCCAGCAAGCCCAGATTTTGCACACCCAGTAATTATTGCAGTCCACGAGACCACATTCCGTTGAGGCATTTCTTTGAAAAGCTGCAAAGCCTCGTCAAGAGCACCGTTCTGTGCATATCCTGTAATCATCGCATTCCACGAGATCACGTTAGCATCATGCATTTTGTCAAACAATTGGCGTGCCTTCTGAATGCTTTGACATTTTGCATACATATCCATCAGGGTATTCATGACAATAAGGTCAGATTGAAATCCACGTCTAATGATTTTTCCATGGATCTGCAGACCATGTTTCAGAGATGCCCTGTTGGCACATACAGGGAGAATAGTCGAGAAGGTGAACTGATCGGGTTGAACAGATGTTCGTTGCATTTGGTGGAACAGTGTGAACGCTTCTTGAGGACACCCATGCCTTCTGCAACCTCCAATTAGCACATTCCATGAGAAGATGTCTGGTTGAGTCATGTTGTCGAAAACATTGCGAGCATCCACCAAACTTCCACACTTGTCATACATGCTGATAAGAGTATTCTGTAAAAATGTATTTGTGGGAATTGTAAATCCTGGGTGATTGATGTGAGAGTGGATCTGTTTACCCTCTGAAAGGGCTTTCTGGGCAATGCAAGCCTGCAATAGATGAATATATGTAGACGATTCTACGAAAGAGTTGTGTGTATTTAGCAGAATATGTAGAGCCTCCTTCAAGCGATCCTCTGTGCAGAGTGCTCTGAGATTGAGGTTGAGTTTGGCAACGGATGACATTGTACGAAAGAGTGTTGTTATTCATCCTACCACGATAAGGCACCATAATCGTCTTCTTCTCTTTCTGATTTCTTAAGCAGGGTATTATTGTCGCTTATTTCCTTTCTCGGAATCAACCCTGCCCATTTGTGATATCCTTCCATTAGATTGCCAGTCAATTTGCGGGTTAAATCAAGAATGTAGGTGGGAAGAAATCTCAAGCAAGTGGTAAAAATATTTGAAAAGGCCTCTGAAGGGGCAGTTTATTTTACTTCTATGCTTGGTGGTGGTGGTCGTCGTCGTCAACGACGGAATTGGAAGGTTCAAGAGTCAAACTGACACCACCCCTAGCGAATCTTAGGGATAACACAATTTAACAACCAAACAATCCATGGCCTATGATGAGTTCTACAGGGATTCTTTGTACGAGGGCTCGACTGTGTATACGCCTATTTCGATATATCTGGTTAGAGGTAAGACAAAGCTGTAAAATTTTACATGGATGGGTTAGAACTCAATCAACTTTTTTTAATTAACTCATCTATATTTCATTTGCGATTAGATATTGTATGTTTAAAGTAATAATTACAGGTGTGAAGTTCATAAAAGTAATGATTATTGGTGGTTGCAGGTGATACGATTTGTTGGTAAAAGGGGTATTGTTTCTAGTAGTATTAATTGTAAATTATAATATAGACAAATGAAAAGAGATGTGGGAAATAGAAGGATCTTATCTTAATTTTGTATTATTGTAATTTTGTCTTCATTTTTGTGTTCTAAATCCATGGTCTGTAATGCTTTTAATCTTTGAAAATGGATAAAGAAAGTTTGTCAGGGTTTGTGTTAGGGTTAGTAACTAATGTAAGGCTAAGTAGTTGTCTATTTGTCAGGGTGCATAATGATAACAAAGATGTCGACAAATAAAAGTTTATATAATGAAAATTACGTAATATAGATAATCCTTAACTTGTGCACCAAAAGTGCTTCAGAATAAAATGCTTAGCTTAATCAATGATAAATGCTCTAATGATTGTCTTCCATCCCCAATTGGAATATAACACTTCTATATTTATAAGTGACATTTAAATTCAAATTAAACAATATTAATACACATGCGAACTTACGACTATGACCTAAAAAGAGGGGAAAGAGGGGAATGTTGGTACTCTAGTTAAAGGGGATCTAAAGCACAAGGTAAGATAAGGATATGTTAGGACAGGGGATGCATAAGATGAGATAAATATAAGATAGGAGATGCACAAGTGCGGGTGAATTAAGAAGTTAGAAGTCAACAACAAGGCTTAGATTTTCCAGTTAAATTAAATTAGCTAAACACAATTAAGTACACTGACCGACATAAATTAATATAGAATAAGGCCATAGAACCATTCTAAATGTTTACATTTTGCCCCACTTTGAGGTATTTGCTTAGCCAAATAATAATTAGAGTGAACACACACTTTAAAATAGAAAAGGGATGTATAAAAAGGATATATATATGGATCCCCTGGATAGTAAAACCATCATGTCTTAGATCTTGTAAAACCACTTGTTTTTTCTATACAAACACAGGTAAGTGCAAATTAATAATAAATGCTAAAATTTGACATACTGAAATAAAATACCTCCTTAAGCCATGGTATGATAGGTTTATCATACCATTGAAGGAGATATATAAATGAAGTGGAGTGTAAACCCTATATGTCATGCAAAAGGCCTCCAAATCTAAACAAAATTTGGATAATTGTGAATTGAAGTTAGAACCCTTCATATCAGGGAAAGGGACATCAATTTTACTAAAACTTTAAACTAGTAAATCACTTGATAAGGTGGAAATTGAATTTAGAACCTCCTATGTCAGGGAAAGGACCACCAATTCCATTATGTTGAATTTGTTGAGTCGCATGCCCCTTTGGCCTTGTATAGGTCTATCATATTGTTGAAGGAAGCATGTCAATGATAAATATAGTTTGATTTATGTCCTCCTTTTGAGATGCAAGGTAAATTTGTGAAGCTTGTGTCTCAAAAAAAATATTATATATAACTTTAGGATATTCCAAGTATATAATAGTAAGGTGCAAATATATGGAATTTATGAACATGCACCAAATAAATATTATCCCATGTCACCCCAAGACAAAGATCAAATGGTAACGTAGTGACATGGAAAAACCATGGTAGTGAGATGCTAGTCCTCAAGATATAAAAATGATGATCATAAACAAAATAGTGGGGCTTTGCCCCAATAAATGTTGCAAGCATATTATAGATCATGGTCTCACAATGAAGGCATAAATATAATATATCTTTGGCATGAACATCAAGGTAATAAGGAACACATTAGGCACGCAAGTAAACATAATAAGGTACCTAACAAAAAAAAAAGTGATATGGCACAAAGCAGATACCGCATGTACTAGCAAACATGTAAGCATGAAAATGAATATAAAAGCACATTGAACACTAGAATCAAGTCAAGCAAGTAGAAATGACATTGGTATTATAAAAAATATAATCATAAGAAATAACATGGAAAACAAATTGAAATAAAACAAGGTATGCCACATCCACTCAGTCATGATGAAACACAAAAAGCACATTAGACACTTTATAAAATAAGTCATGTACTTATTAATCACATTAGGTAAGCACTTGGGAAACACATCCAGGATACTTGGGAAAACACATTAAACATATGAAAAAATTATACAATAAGTGTGAATCATGGCAAGCATGTAATGTGAAAATAAAATTAAAGAGCATATATCAATCATGTAGTATGGAAGAAAATTCAACAATGTTGATCATATAGTATATAAATTAGCCATTATAAGTAAATTAAGCGTGATAGAGAATGCATAGAATACCTTGGGCATGTAGGAATACTAAGCTTGATGAGGAAAATATACTAGGTATATAAGAATGAAGAATCATGATAAGGGACATGGAATACATAGGCGCAATGAACATGATAAGGGCTATATCAAACACATGAGCACAATGGACATCATAAAAACATAGTACATCACAATATTTATGTGACATGAATCATGGCAACATAAGAAGATATAAGTATAGAAATCATAGATATATGCATATAAATAATAAAAATAGTGGAAAAAATAGATGTTTGAGTAATATACAAAGGAAAAAGGATGTACCTTACATTGTCCCAGAGATTTCCCAAAGCGAAGGAATTTCATCCAATCAAGCCATAATAATGAACTTGCAACCTACTAAATATTTTGCATTTATCTTGCCACTCACATCAGTACCATGTAATAAAATAAATTAACTTTTTATGTGCATGCGTGTGACATGAATGTGAAGTGTGTGATTCTTAATACAAACACAAAGTAGACACTCTTTAAGGCAAAGCAAAAAAACAAATAAAGGAAATAAGTAATATCATATCATAACAAGTGTTTTTCATAGCAACCATATTTTCACATAAGGTAAAGTAGGCATTACATTTAGATCATGGAGCTATATAACACCATGGATTGAAGATTTTGTTTCACTAAAGTAAGCATATTCATTGCACAAAAGGGAAAACTAGACATATGATAACATGCATGTAAATCACCATTAGCTCTTTGTTGTGTAAGCGATTCATCACTAGAAATGATATCTACATATGGTGTCTTATGCTTCATAAAAATATCTATCAATTGAGGAAAAAAAATTGCATTCATATTTCCCCATATCTTTGTGAGATAACATACATACATCATCATCGGCATCAGTTGATGAATATGAAATCATAAGAGATCAAGAAGTGACTGCAATGTGACACAAACTTTGATATGAACATCTTCTTCTTTTGATACTTACAATCTCTTGAGAGTTTTCTACTATGGACTTCTTGAATTATACATTAAAGGGATTTACTAGGTTGATAATGGATTGAAAATCATGTTTATTACTATTACTATTATTATCATTATCTCTAGCACTCAAATATCCATTATCCACATCAAAAGACATGTTGTTAACTTTTGCACTTACTTTATCATTCCCATATCCATCCTTATAGTCCTTATGTGACTCATTGTTATTATGATAACCAATTCCTTACTTATGTGGATATGCAATGAGAATAATGGGTTATCATATTCCTTGTTCCCTTTTACCGAGTCATTTACCTCTTTACCCCATATTTTATAGACATCTCAATCCAAACTCATATTTTTATAGCTTACTTTGCATGGTATTATCGCTTCTATATTTTGTAAGACAACATTGATGTGTCATTGTTTGTTGACCTTATCTTTTATCTTTTCTTCTCGATGAGTAAAGTTTGTTTTTTCATAATCTCTAGGATTAATGTAAAGTTCCATCTAACATTGAATATGTTCATATCCTCAATATAGTCTCCTAGACCTATTACGATAAACCTTATTTTTCTCAATTTATCATCAATTTCATCAACTTCATCTTCAATATCCTCTTTGTATTTATTGTCCACTTTTAGGGGTAGTCAAGTCCACCTTTTCCATATTTTTTTCCTACCAACAAGTGCACTCTTCTTTATTTATGTTTTCTATCATCTCATCCCTATTTTCCAAATAAAAATCAAATACTACTTCTAAAATCTCCCCAAACTTCTATGATAGTCAACTGCGCCTCAAACAAACATGCAATTTAATAAGATACTATAAAATAGTATTTGCAGCTACAAGAGTTTCTATTTTTAGGAGAACAAGCTCCCCAAAACACTCAGTTGTCTAGACTAACGACGATTACAACAAGATAAAACAATTACAATAAAAATTAAACATTTCCCCCTTTTATTTTTGAGTGATACAAGATTGCACAATCCCATGGGTGTTCCTACATCACTTTTTTATATTTTTGCTTTTCTTTGTCCTTTCCTATGGTTTGTCAGTTATTTCTCCTTGAGGCATTGATATTCCATTCTATGGACTAGGGTTGTCTCTTTGTGGTTTCCAAATTGGTGTTTGTAGGAAAACACTTGTTGTAATTGAGGGTCTCTGGTTGTATCTTCATTGTCTGATTTGTTTCCCCTAGATTTTACATTTTTGCAACGGCCCTGCATTGCCTATGGCTCTTAGAGCAAAGATTGGGTTGGGAGCCTTTTTGGTCGAAGCTATGGCTTTTTACAATATATTGCTAAATGCTTGTGAAGACCCTCTTATGGGTTTCTAGTGGTGGATTATCTAAGCACACTCGGGTTGATACCCTTATAAACCAAATATGGGCGAGGGACTTATGTTGAGTTGGAAGTGGCTTATATGGGTAGAATTGAATTAGGGTATGGATGAACTTTGTTGGTTTTAATGTACTTTATGGCTTTGAGGCTAACTAGATCTAAGTCTTCCTTGATGCAGTAGGATGTGGGTTTCATATTAATAGTGTTATATCTCTTGTTGAGCATGCAACAAAACAAGACTTTCTTCTAGTTCTGTGGTTTGTTATTGGGCTCAATGCTTTAGGGCTTGACTCAGTTAGCAGTTTTGTTGTTTGTTTGCAGTGGCTTCACTGTAGGGGTTGTGTTAGCTCTAGTTGTGCCTCCATCGAGGCAAATAGATGTGGGACTCATGTTTGTAGTGGATTTTATCCCTTCGAGATTGCAGTGGTGTATAGACGTTGTAAGAGCTATGTATATACAATATTTGACCCTTAACTATGTGCACAACTCCAAAAACCAACTTCCTTCTCCTTGAAACCCTAGGTCCACTTGTGAAGGATACAAACATGTAAAATGTGAGGAAGTGCAATTGGATTGAGCTGACCCCAATCACTTCCTTGTTGATTGAGTGCTACCTACATATCTGATACTCCGAAGAGGAAAGTCAAGCCACACATAGTTCTTCCTATTAATGTAATTGTGCAATTGGGCTCTTTCACTATATGAATGCACCTAAAAATATGGGTTTAATCTTGACCCAAGCTTGGTGTGCTTCAGACTTGGTTAATGACTGCTCTTTGTGTCTAATTTACAATTTGAGAAGAATATGGCATATTTGCTCAATGTGTTGTAGTATATTTGATAGGTACTTGAGAATGTCAGATGGATAATAAACTTGACCTTGATTTGTATTTATATGCTCTCAATTGGGTAATTTCTTGCCCCACCATGTTAGGTGAATGGGTTGATCTATGAGAATGATTTGATTTTGAAAGATAATCATTATTAGGCTAAAGAAGGTAACGTCAACCCATGACAATGACGTCAATGTTACTGTCTGAGGCTGACAATAATGTCAACCCATGACAATGGCATCGATGTTACTATCTGAGGCTGACAATAATGTCAACCCATGACAATGACGTCGATGTTACTGTTTGAGGCTGACAATAATGTCAACCCATGACAATGGCATTGATGTTACTATCTAAGGCTGATAGTAATGTCAACCCATGACAATGACGTCGATGTTACTTTCTGAGAATGACATTATTGTTTGGGAGACATGAATACCAATGTGGGGATCTATAAATGTCTAAGTAAGATATTTAATTGATTTAACACAAACTGAGAGGTTCTTCTAGGTGATTGATAGTAATTTAGAAAGGATTGGGCTCATAACTAGTATGCAGGGGGGGTGAGAATAACGAATAAGCATTGTTTGGCGATGCACAAGTCATGTAGGGTAAAAGCACGCCAAGATTGACATTGTCAAGTGTCAAATACCAAATTTTAGTATCTACATGAACCAGTTAGTGTACTTGAGGGTTTCTCGCCCTATATGCTTCTCATGTCACTAACCTAAGTCTTTCATGCATCTTTTTTGGTTATGCAGACATGCTTAGTCGGTGTGGAAATGGATATGAACCATCTTTCAATTGTTTCATCCAAAGTATTTCTCTTAGAGAATAGTCCTTCTAGGCGATTCAAACATGTTACATGTACAATACAACCAAATTTAGCATTTTTCTCACTTTAAAAATCTTTTTCAGCTAAGGAAAGAAAAGAATAATGCTATCTTTAACCATACTTCTATCGATGGGTTTTTTTGTTACTAATAAAGAGTAAGTCATTTCTAATGTAATGCTTCTAATACAAGTGCAAGCTAATGATATTTTTTTGGTTATGGGGCATTTGCAATGTCTTCTAGACCATTGGGGAAATGACACGTGCATTGTTATTTGGGTTTCTCCAAACTCTCCCACTATCAGTGTCCCTCTCAAGGTCGTGTATATTGGAGGTCGGGGCAACCACTACCCTAGGAGCAGGGGACAAACTCTTGTCATGTTCTTGACATCCTTCGCTCAACTACAAGAGTAGAGATGGTGGTGGTTTTGGTCATGGCTTCCTAGACATTGGTGTGTGGATGACTCAGTAGCAAGGAAAGTTTCGTCAATTGAATCTTGCAATTTCACTGCTTAGCCAAGAACAAGAAGATGACAAAGACAAAGTAACCAATAACGATGGGTAGGCAATGGTGCCTGATATGACGGATCCACTTGGTGTTTTGGGTGACAAATCAGATGGTCATTCTTTGGCTGCTCTAATTGCTTCAATTGTACAATGGTCTTTTATTATGGCTTTTGAATGTTCAATACACTGTATGTTATATTGCTCGACATACTCATCTTTTTTATTGATTTTTTTTAATACCTTATTTAATTATTGTTTTTAGTTATCTAAAGTGACTTGCTCTCATCTCTCTATTTGCAAGATTGATATGTCTTCTTTTGGAGTGTGATCCCATTTTGCTCACTTTTTTTTGTAACAATAGAATTGTATTATTTTGTATTTGATTAATAAATGACGTAAAAAAAAATGAGTGCAATGTAATTCTTGAGAGAATTTATTAAGTTGCATAGTTTACCAACCATAAAGAAGGAAAGATATTTCACAACAATTTTCCTTTTAGAATTGTGATAATTGAATAAGTCAAATGCAAATTATCAAGATAGAAAGTTTCTTCATATTTTTAAAAGGGAAGTTAAAAAAAGCATCTGCATTCTAAGATAATTCAAGTTATAAGCTAACTTTCATTTGGGTAGGGTAAAACCTCTTGTTGAGTGCGTAGTGGTCATGGAAATTGAGCTTTATTGGGCACATACATGAGTAGTCTTAAGCAATGGACTTTCTACTCTTGTATATGTGTATTCCTCGATTCTTCAGCATCACATTAAGGTTGGTGCAATAAAAGTGTTAGCGTATATTGGGGATGGTGAATTATAAATGTAGAATGAGCACAGGAAGCCCCATCATGACTAAGGTTCGAACTTGTAGAATAATAAGAAGCTAACACATGCATTGAGTCTTGAGTGTCTCCGACTCAAAATCAAATCTATCAACTTCTTTACACACACTCCTTTTTCTTATTAGGATTGTATAAAAAATTGTACTTCTAACCACATGTGGACATTTCGACCATCAGCGAAACAAAAAAAATGCAGAGTCTTTGCCTCCTTTGAATATTGTAAATAATGGGAAAGAAACATATTAGCTCACCAAGAAAGAAATGGCAAGAGAAACCACATAAAAAATTTTCAACCGTCTTCTGAGATGTCATGATCTATAGTTACATTGTTCCTTTCCGCCCTGGAAAGTTCTTCCATTATCTTGTTCCTCACGAGTTCTTGCAGTACTCTTCATCCTCTTGAGTTCATCCCGTTTCAGTCTACACTCACCATAAACATATAAGACGACCAAGAAAGTAATGGGCAAGAGAACCCACATTAGAAATCTTGAGCCATTATTTGAGATATTTTAGTCATTTGTCATCCTTAAACACTAACCTTTTTACAAAATAAATAGATCTATATTCTGTGCTTAGGTGGCGAATCATGTATAAGTATATTATAAAATGGATCTTTCAAAGCCAAGAGAAAGCCTTGTGATTTTTCACTCTTCTCCACCAAGGAATTCCAATAACTGGATTTGAACAAGAGACATTAGCAATTAACTTCACCATAAGATGGCCTAGTTCAATTGGATGTAAAATGTCCTTGGTATTCCATTGCCATTGACGACACAAAATACTCCTGGACAAATAAAAATTTGCATATGAATTTCATCCATATAGTTTAAGCACAAGATAATAAAATTAATTCAGACAAAAAAACCATAAAAACTGACAAAGTTGGGAGTAAGTAGCCATTGTGAGATGATCTCCTCGTATCCAAGTATTGGCTTGATTGTAGGTCCTCCTTTCACATTTCCTGTTGGCTCAGCAGCATTCTGCTTTCCCTTCCAGTATTCCCCTCTTTGTGTTTCCCATTCTTGGCCTTCTCCTCCAGCTTTTTAGTCCAGAATTATACAAGCATCCAATCAACAGTTCAATGTCGTGAATTCATAATAGTATTATAAAATAGGGCATCAATAAATATCCCCTTAGTAAATCTGTGTAGTGATGCATACTATACAATATCATTTCATCAAATCAAAAGCATGGTCTAGCTCTTTAATCACACCAAAACAGCATTTTAGGGGAAACCAAAAATAAATCCTGATTCTTTCTTACCACTGCAAATCTGACACCATGCACCGTGTTAAAGTGCAAATCTGTGTTTGTAGCTTGTTTCACTTAACATCACCAATAATCTTCGCAAGAACATCGTCCATATTTGAAATGATGGAAACGGTTAGCATCTCTCACAACAATTTCTCTTGCAACAATCTTGGAGATAAACTTGGTTGCAGTGTGGCAGTCACTACATACTCGCAGGTTTTTGACAACTCTATTGGTTGTTCCAGGGGATGTTTTTAACA
Organism: Torreya grandis; assembly: GCA_037957365.1. Classification (NCBI taxonomy): domain Eukaryota; kingdom Viridiplantae; phylum Streptophyta; class Pinopsida; order Cupressales; family Taxaceae; genus Torreya; species Torreya grandis. The sequence goes on from JARHVA010000008.1 coordinate 11,693,784, forward strand.
ATCCAAATGCAATTGCCAACTTCTAACTATGGTGGCAGAGAAGTAATTCCTTCTCCTCCTCCTCCACATCATTCGATACAGGTCTTGTATCTGGAATATACCCTGCTGCCTTCATCTTCCAATACAATTTCTCCAACTCTATATAAATCTCCTGAGTTTGTGGATGTGATCTGCTCCTACACAAAAGGCATATACCATTTTATGGACTTCAATCCAACTACATCCAGGTATCTTTTTAATTCCTCTAGCTGCCATCAATTTCCTTATCTTTTGAACGTCAGACCACCTTCCCACAAAAGAATAAAAGGTGCAGGATTTGTGGGATCCAACTCAAAAAGGAGTGTTGCAACAAATTGTCCCACCCCTATATTCTTATGTGTTCTACAAGCGCCAAGCAAAGTCGTCCACACAATCACATCAGGTTTTATTGGCATTTTGACAATACAGTTTAGGGCTTCCTCAAGATAGCCAACACCACCAAGAAGGTCAACCATGCATACATAATGATCCATCGTAGGCGTAATGCAGTAAGAGCCACTCATGGAATTAAAGTATTTACAACCATCATTCACTAGACCTGCATGACTGCATGCCAACAAAACACAAACGAAGGTTACATGGTCTGGGCTGGTTCCAGAGTGTTTCATTACTCCAAAGAGATTGACTGCATCATTGTCATAGCCAAGCAATGCATATCCTGAAATCATTGCATTCCATGGAATGAGCCCTTGATGATGCATTTTGTCAAACAATTCACGTGCCTTATATATGCTTGCACATTTAGCATACATATCAATGAGGGCATTCACAGCTATATCTGACAAACATCCGCATTTGATTACTTTTTGATGGATCTCCATACCCTGTTCCAAAGCTCCAAGTTTGGCACAAGCTGGGAGGATGCTCGCACAGGTTGATGCGCCTGGCTTAACACCTGCGATTTGCATTTGCTTAAAAGTCGCCAAGGCTTTATCAACAACACCATTTTGTACATATCCTACAATCATCGCATTTCATGACACCACATTTCGCCGAGGCATTGGTCAAACACTTCACGTGCCTTCTGTATGCTTCCACATTTTCCATATATATTTATCATGGCACTCCAAACTACAACACTTAACAAAAATCCCAATTCGATTACTTTTTCATGAATCTCCGCAACCTGCTCCAAAGATCCCATTTTGGCACAAGCTGGGAGGATGCTGGCAAAGGTTGCAGAGTCTGGGTTTTCACCTGCTAATTGCATTTGCTTAAAAATCTCCAAGGCTTTTTCGGCGAGCTCATTTTGTGCATATCCAGCAATGATTGCGGTCCATGAGACCTCAGTTCGTTGAGGCATTTGTTTGAAAAGCTTTAAAGCCTCATCAAGAACACCCTTTTGTGCGTATCATGTAATCATCACATTCCATGAGACTACGTCTGCATTATGCATTTTGTCAAACAGTTCGCGCGCCTTCTGGATGCTTCCCCATTTTGTATACATGTCTATCAGGGTATTCGCAACAGTAACGTGAGATTGAAATCCACATGTAACTACTTTTCCATGGATCTGCAAACCATGTTTTAGAGATGCCACGTTGGCGCAAACAGGGAGAATAGTGGAGAAAGTGAAGTGATTAGGTTGGACAGCTGTTCGTTGCATTCGGTGAAACAGTATGAATGCCTCTTGAGGAAGCTCGTGCCTTCTGTAAGCTGCAATTGTCATATTCCATGAGACGACATCTGGTTCAGTCATTAGGTCAAAAACATTGCTAGCATCCAGCAAACTTCCGCACTTGTCATACACGTTGATAAGTTTGTTCTGTACAAGTGGGTGTGTGGCACATGTAAATCTACTGTCATTGATGTGAGAGTGGATTTGCTCACCCTCTAAAAGGGCTTTCTTGTCAATGCAGGCCTGCAATAGATGGAGCTATGTAGAAGAGTCTACAGAAGAGTTAGGGTTTACTTTGAAGAATGTGTAGCGCCTCTTTTAAGGGGCACGACTCCAATTTCATCTTTTTATTGTGTTAAAGGGCTTGCTAACAACAAGAATTGATCTTTGGTGGGTTTTTTGTGAGCCAAAGAACTTCATTATCTTATATTTATTTTTTTGACAAAATTTTACAAAAAATTTCAAAATGTGAAATACCCTTTCTCTAGAGTACATTAAGCTTAATTTTGATGGTACAATGAAAGTGAACCCTGGAACAACTAGAGTCGCTCTCTATTTAAAAACGAGATTAGACTACTAATCTTAATTTTTGGCATTTATACTAGGAGGAACACAAACAATAAAGTAGATCGTAATTCAAGCAACAATAGTCTAAGGTTGAAAGAAACTAGTAGTTGTGGAAGGTGACTCTCATATACTGATAAACGTAATGAAAGAGAATGAGATTTTGTCCCAGAGACTGAAAGCATTGATAGATGACGTAAAATGGCTTGTTAAGAAACTTGAAGACATTACCTTTTTGCTCACAAAAGGGGAAGGAAATCAGGCGCTGTGTAGGATTGTTAATAGAGGGGTCAACTTAATGGGTTCTTCCGATATCCCAAAGCAACCTTGGGAGAAGGATTTTCCTAACAATATAAGGATATTGATAGTCACTATTACATTTAGTGTGATTCACACCTCAAATTGGATCGAAATTATACTAGAGATCGATATTTTTTGGTGTTTTTTACACCAAAATTTTGAGGAATCGCATTAATTTTTGTGCCATAAATTTGAAAAAACTAAACATTTTTTTAGGCATCGCATTTACACTTTATTTGTGCCATCGAGTTATCACCAAAGTTGCATCGATAACTGGGTCAACCTTTTTAAGCAATTCCCCAAATTGTGTAAAATGAATTGACCAAATTTGAGGATAAATATATTATATTTTTTATTGTTATTTATGAATATATATTATATAATATATTTGATTATTATTATTTATTTATTATATATTAAAACAATTAATTCATATTTTTATAGGTCAAAAAAGAGCTAAACCCCGTCTATTATAATATTTATCAAAAACTTGAGAAGATTAGGTACAAAAATATTAGCAATTTGTGACCTTTTATTGAGGGTTCTATGAGATGGAGAAACAAAATCAAAAGATTGTAAACATAAAGCCCATAGGCAACAATATTAACACTCGAAAAAACTAACTAAACTGAGCTAGATCTCAGTATCATCACTGGACTCCGAGACCATTACTATTGGGCCTCTCTCTCTTTCCTCATCTTCTATCATCAATGCAGTAAAAGTTTCTACTTGATGAGATATCATGAATGTAGGTGTGTTTATCTCCAACTTGGATTAAATGGCATCAAAATTATGTCATTTTGAAATCTCATCCACAATCATAATCATAATAAGAGTCCAAATCTAATTAAACCTACATCCCATACTAAATCCCAAGTGTTCCACATCCTCATGGATTGCAAGTGTGTTGTTCATTCTAAAAAGGATTGTAATAACTCCTATTACTTGTGCAACCTTCAATGTGTCAAGTCTAGGCATAGGTTGTCTGAGATCTTTCATGGATTGTAGGATGCGATCCACTTAGGCCACTTCAACCATTCTAGCTAACAATTGTGTTCAAAACAGATCAATAGCCATCCACACGACAAGTTTTTCATCTCTTATCACCTCCACCAGAGCAAACTTCCATAAATTCATTACTTTTTATACTATGATTCAGATGGTTTTATCCATTAGAACCCTTGTATTCAACAACTGCCTAAGTTTCAAGTCATTAACTAGGCCCAAAATGGAAGAGTAGGCATCGATTAAAGAGCATTGGTTTATCATGTCCTTATTCATTTCTTGCATAATGATGATGGAAGATTCTTTCCCCAGAGTTTGTCGAGTTATACTAGAAGGCCCTTCCTTATCATAATCATAGTGCTTAGCTACCATAACTGCAGCACTAGATAATCTAGACAAACAAACAAGGAGGGGAAAAATTCATATTAGTATGCCAATAGTGATAGTGTTCTCAAAACAAGTTGAAAAATAACCTGGAACAACCAAGCCATGCACACTAAATGACAATAGTGGCCATCTATAGGAGAGTGTTGTAAGAAGGCAACTCTTAGACCAAAATGAGAACTAAGGATATTTATTGAAAATTCCAAAGACCCCAAAGGTGCAATATCTTGACCAAAAAATTGTGAAGCAAAATAGCACAAGCTTAAGCAAATTCCTCAAAAAATATTGAAACACAGAGGATTCCAGTGGAATAAAATGAAAAGAATCCCAAATTCAGAAAAGGATTTCTTGAAATCCAACAATATGCACCCCTTAGAAATGTTTTTGCTAAGTGACAACCTATCTCCAAAAAGGATAGTTGAGGGTTGCTAAGCAAACTAGAAGTGTAGGAATGAAACCTAAAGTTCCAAGGATGGAAACAAATAAAATTAAAAAGAGAGAAATATTGAAACCCAAGATGAATGAAATCCCAAATTCCAAAGAAAAGATCTAAAGATAACCAAATATGCAATAACAGAGAACAAAGAGGGGGAAATGAAAAGAAAAAAGACATACCTATGAGTCTCCTAGAAATATTACAAGACCATTTGCTACTTACCAAAAATGGCCACAACAAAGATAAGGGGTGAGTTATATAGGCTCTCACACATTCTATTTGCTTCATTCAAGTCACATCCAAGCCCAATGAATTGGCAAGGATTTTAGTAATAAAAGACAAAACTAAATTCCCTGCTACCCCAAAAAATACAATGATGGGAGATGATTAAGTATTATGAGAGGCGGCTTTGAAGTCATTTTCAATCAAATATTTGAGCTTTCCAAGTATTGATGGTGGTGGCATGAACTTCAGGGCTTGCCTATGGGAATTAAGATCCACCCCAAGACTGGCAAGGTAATTAGATACCTGATTTCTGTCTTGTCGAATGTGAGAAATTAATGCAGTCACAATAACTATGTTTCCAATGACAAAAAGCCATAACCAACAACTAGATAAACACGCACACGCATATAGATCTAAAACATGAAGTTTTTGATAATATATATTAATGTAAACAATGGGTTACATAGGTTTCTTCCAATACATTAGCTATAGGTTATGCTTAGATTTTGAGCTACAAAGACAAGCTCCTTTCATTACAATAATGGAGATTCTCAGAGTCCTATTACACTCAAAGCTATAACAACCTTCTACCTATGAGCTCTCTTTCTCTCTCTCTCTCTCTTTCAATATATATTACAAGTTGATTAATGCTTTGCTAGAGCATGCCTTTATATAGGCCCATCGAAGTGCCACATGTTAGGAAACATCCATGAAAGCTCTCTCAAACCATCACATGTCCCCTAGGGTTGCTTGTTGCCCACTCAAGTCAAGATGAGTGACACATCCTTATAATCCATCTCCAAGAATCTTGGAGTCAAAGATCCATTCCAAGAACTTTGGATTCAACCTACTTAGAACTGTGCCAACTAACTTTGGCAAACCAGGTTTACTTGGTGAAATCCTTTCCTAACTCTCGTTAGTGCATCAATACCATACACACATTCTTCCAAATCTCTGTGCGAATCTATTTTATGCATTCTTGTGATAAAAAGTGACTTTCGTGCAAAGTTGTGCTCATGCTAAGTGATTGCCTCCCTTTGAGTTTTTCCATAAGGTCTTGCCCTTGATAAGTTATGCGCAACTACAAACTAGTTTCTCCTCTAAGTTCCTGGCACAAACTACTATTCCCTTGTGCAATTACACAAATCAAAACTTCACCAAAATCTAACTTGATACAACCAACTTCATCCAACTTTTACATGATGGAATTATGCCCTCTTTTGTATGTGTCGACTTATGTGTCTTTCAACTCATATACCCATAAGTGATTAGAAAATTACACATTCACCTGCCATGCACCGACATTGGAATTATATTTATAAAACTAGGCTTATTTATTTTTGGGTGATGCAAGATTTCTCTTCACTAGGGATGCTCCTGCATCAGACATCCTAGGTAACAAAAATTTATATGAGCCCTGACTGACACATTGAATTATTCAAGAGTATGGCCATAATGTCCAATCTCTATGAGATCCAACCATGTTGAGTTTTCTATTGAGTTATTCTTCCACTTTACTAAATAATCCTTATATTTCCTCCCATGTGTCCTCTTGATAACCTTAGAGTCCAAAATGGCCTCTATTTTCTCCTCTTCCTTTGCTACAACCAACTCCATCCAATTTTTACATGATGGAATTATGCCCCCTTTCATGTGTGTTGATTTATATGCTTATCACCTCATTTTCCCACAAGTGATTAGACAACTACATGTTCACATTCTATGCACCCACGCCATAATTGTATTTACAAACTAGACTTGTTTGTTTTTGGGTGATGCAAGATTAATCTTCACTAGGGATACTCCTACATCAAACATCCTAAGTAACTAAAAGATATATGAGGCCCGACTGACATGCTAAATTCTTCAAGAGTATGGCCATAATGACTAATGTCTACAAGATCCAACTATGTTGAGTTTTCTATTTTTTCATTCTTCCAATTTACCAATACTCCTTATATTTCTTCTCGTGTGTCCTCTTGACAACTTTAGAGTCTAAAATGGCCTTTATTTCCTCCTCTTTCTCTAGTTCTTGTACTATCCAATCATGTACTTGAGATATTGATTCCTCGTCATCATCATCAATTTTCTTTTCTTGATAATCATATAGACTAGACACATTTTATATGGATGATATGTCCATGCCTTCACAAAACTCGATCTCATATGCATTGGCTAAAAACTTACACAAGACCTTATATGGCCCAAATTTATTCCACTTATATTTATTGTATGTTCCACATGGGAACCTCTCCTTGCACAAATGTGCCAATACCAAATCTCCCAAACATTTTTTTTACTTTTACACCTTATGTTTGCATGTTGTTTATACTGTAAATTACTTTGCACCAGCTTCTTTCACTCTTCTAGTGTATTTTGTGTGTATACTCTTCATAGTCTTCTACTTCTGTGTTTCTCTCATGTGCCACACTGACTTCCCTTAACTCTATAACTCCTCTTGGACTACTTCTATACATAATATGGAAACATATTTTCTGAATACCCATGTTCACTAAATTGTTGTATGCAAAAAAATTATGCCAATATCATGACCTATTGTTTTGGTTTGTATCTAACAAAACATCTCAATAGTTTCCAAAGCTTTTTTTCACAACCTTGATTTATTAAGTAGTATACAAATGGTACGTTGAACTAAAATTTGGCTTTATTCCTAAATTATTCCACAGAGTGTGCCAAAATTAGTGTAAAAACTTTGTATCATGATGATAAACTATGTTGTGCTCAAACCATTCAGCCTCTCTACTTCTCTAGAGAACATATTTGTAATGCTCATGTGTTACTTGTCTTTTTTCATGCAATGAAATGTGCCATTTTAAAAAATCTATCCACCACTAAAAAGATGGAATCATTTCCCCTCTACATTGTTGGAAATCCTAGAATAAAATTCTTGCTAATGCCAATAATGGTTTCTCAAGGATAGATAGTGGTTGATACAACCCTACATTTTGAACTTTCCCCTTTTCCAATTGGGAACTCGGCATTCTTGCACATATTTGTGCATGTTTTTTCTTGTCCTTGGCTAAAAGTAACCATTTTTCAACTATGCCAATGCCTTATCACTCCCAAAATGTCCCATTAAACCTCCACTATGATTACCCTTTATCAAATTATCGTGCACCGACCCCTTGGTATACACAATTTCACTTCTTTGAATAACATCCCTTCTTGCAAGAAATAATCTAACCATAGTATTTTGTCCATAGTTTTTAGTTTTGCACATGCTCCCTAAACATCATGAATATTCATATTTTGCATATAATTCATTCATGGAATCAAATCCAATGACCTCCAACCACATCTCATTCAACAAGAGAGTTATTTTGTTCAATGTGTTTGTAACCTTATCTAATTTTCCACTTTTGTGCTTCAACACAAATGAGTAATTCTACAAAAATTCAACCCACTTCATCTGTCACAAATTCAATTTCCTTTGGTTATTGATAAACTATAGCCCCTGATAGTTTGTATATAACACAAACTCCTTTAACAACAAGTAATGCCTCAACTTATTGATTGCTTGCATGATGACATAAAAATCTTGGTCATAGACTAAATATTTCCTCCTTATATTGGCTCTAATCATTGGGCCACTAACATTGTAATCCACTTGGAATAGTTTGTTGAAATACGGGAGTAATAATATTATTTTCTCAGTAACTTTCCTATTCAACTGCTGGAAATAATTCTTAGCTTTTATGATCTAGACAAACTCCCTGCAATCTCCTTTCATCGCCATTATGATTGTTGTGCATGTCTCACTGAATATTTTGATGAACTTCCTATAAAATCTCACTAAGCCATGAAAGTTTCACATTTCAAATTTGATCCTTAGTGATGGCCATTCAATAGTGGTGTGCACGTTTTATGGATCCATCTTCAGACCTTCTTGGGATATCATAAAACCCAAATACACGAGCTCCTTCTTCATAAAGATAAATTTCTTTAGATTGTTTTACCCTAATTTGGATTAATAAACCCTAATAAGATAGAAACTAATTTAAATACATATTGATATATATGGAATTCAAGCATATATTTGAATGTAAAATATTGAAACTGATTATATTGATTTGACAAGTGGTATATGCTAAATATAGTAAGTACAACAAAGGGATGCCTAGTTATCTTTTTTGACTGATTGATTGATTGTTTAACTGTGACTATGTTCTGGCAATGGAAAATAAACTAAAGTGGGCCTATGATTTGTCTAGTTTTGAAACTATATTTCTATCTACTCAAGGTTGATTCCATCAGATCTGGGTCAGTATCAATTGCCAATATTAAACTGTAGTGACTATATGCAACCAAATATTTCACAATGCAACATTTAACGATATCCCATGATGATGCAAAGACCTCAATAAATAATAATATGCTCAAAACTAGTATTTTCCCTCCTTTTCTTCTTTTACCTCTTTTTAGGCCTTGCCCAAGTGTCAAATTTTCAAAATTTAAACTTAATTATTTGGAATCCAGGATTTTGATGTGGTACAATAAAACTGATGTGGCAGTTTGTGTAACTACCATGAAAATTTCAACGATTAGTGTGGAAGTTGCATAACCACCACTTGTCTATAGCAGTAGTTTCATCACCATTACATGCTTTTAAAAAAATTCCCAAGGTGTGCATTTTAACGTGTTCTGCATGTTCAACCTCATATTTTTTATTTTATTCCTTTGTACTTTACTTCCAAATGTTTGATTTCACTCCAAGTCATGTCTAATCTAAATTTAGTTAACTCTATGTTAAATCTAACAAGCTCCCAGTAAAGCTTTTGTTAACTCTCACATGTAACCTCTTCCTTTCTCTTACAATTAACTCCTTTTACCTTAAATTTTAGATCTGAAAATTGCATTAAGATTTGAATATATAGGTTTTGAGAGAGATATAGTCTATTTTTTTTAGCTTCCTTGATAAATCAGCCCAAATCACATATCAACCTTTTGGTCATTCACATGAACTAGAAGAAGAAACTCATAAACTTGAAGCACAACACTCTAATAATTGTGAGAACTAGCTATAGTCTAGTTGCCCTTTTATCTTCACTTTGTGATTATGTTTTCAATTCTTTTTGTGTTCCTCTTGCAACATAATTTTTAAGTCATAATTGAGCAACAAATAAGGAGTTAATAGCCTGAGAATTAATTAATTTGGTCTTGAATAAAAATTCTTCTTCTCCAATTGTCATATGCTTTGGTCAGGTTGGGGGATTTATTTATTCTATTTTATTTTGTTATATTAAATTATTTATTTTAATTAGTTTAATTTACATATTAGAAGAGACAATAGAAAATACTAAAAAAATCATCTTTCGTATTCCTTTGCATTCAAAACCATTCAATATTTCATAATTTCACTCACACATAACAAATATGAAAGTATAATAGTTTTGCATGCTAAATTTAGAGTTAGATAAACAAATTTATCTTTCATTAACAACATATAATCTCTCTTTAGTTTAGTTTCTAGTATACATACATTCACATACAAAACAAGCAATCATCAGTCACTTGCACAAAAGGCCCAAAAAAATCAATAGAAAGAATTCCATCTGTAGAATATTCTTATGTGTTTATAAATGCTATTCAAAACAAGATCAAAATAAAATCTGAGTTTTTTATTTGCACATTAGATTTAGTTGCATCCAATACCAACCAAAAACAAAAATCTTGCATCTAGTTTTCCTTTTTTAGAATCCAAAATGTTTGTTGCATGCATATGAAATATGAAACTATAGGTTTAATTCCCAATTGTGCATCTGAATTTTACAACATTCAATCATATCTTATTCCATTCATTCAAAAACAAGAATCAAAACATTCATTTCCAACAAGCATAAATAAATAAAATCTCTCTAAAAAACTAAAAATAAAAATCAACACTCACCTAGTTTAGTTTCGATTTCAATTTCATTATTACTTGCATATATTATTCTGAGAAAAGAACAAAAAATGAAATTTTATTATCTTTACTTTTAGCATCTTTCATTTTTATCAGTAATATAATTTCTTTCATCATTAAAAAGTCTTGTTCTTTCCAAAACAAACAACAAAACTTAATTGAAGAAAGCATTTGATCCTAAAAATCAACAAGCATGTACCTTTAGCAAATAATACAAATCAGCCAATATAACTCTTAGATAAAAAATTAAATAATACTTCCAAAACCTCAAACAAACATTTTCCTTTCCCTTAGATGATGCTTCCTGAAGAAGAACAATTACATAGGGTAAGAACGCTTCCTCGAATACCGATCCCCATCCCAATACACAACACCTAGAGTGACATAGAATCTGAACTTAGGCTACAAGTATTTCATTTCACACCTTTAACCAGCCTCATCATTACAAACTAAATACTTTAGATGAGCAAACTAGGTTGACCGAAGCACAATTAGCTAGACAGATTCACCTTCTAGCCCACCAAGCCCACAACCTTTAAATTTGACTTTTATTTTCATCCCCAGGTCTAACATTGTCTACTTTCATTCGCTTCATGGATGACATTGTTTGGGAAAGCCAAAACTAATAGATCAAATCAAATACCTAGATTAATCCAACCTCTCTTCAACCCATTCATAGAACCCAACATAGACCAAGAATTACGCTACCTAATTCTTCTGAATTCTAGATATTTTTGGGACAAAATTTCACCATATTTAAATTCCCTCAAGGAAGACTTTGATGCAATTAGTATATTTTGGTATAAACACAAGAATCCATTATTGCTCACTACTAAAAAATCTGTGTAAGTATCTCATCTAGATCAACCAGCTCTTCTAGCTCTTTCAAGTTAACCCATTTAGCCACCTTAACCAAACCAATCAGATCAATAGCTTGGACATCACATCATTCCTTCTTTAGTCACCTAAACCCAATTTGAAGAGGTTGAGTGCACAAGGTTAGCATGACATTTTACACATGTACAATGACATGTGCTGAAAGATGGGTCTATAACCATACAATCACCTTCGCTTGTATCTGAAAACTTTATATGTGTGATGTCAAACCTAATGATGTGTGAAAATATATAAATCAACCTCCTTTACCTTAAAACCCTAGGTGTGCTTGTGAGGGCTAGAAAAACTACAAAACCTAAGAAATTGTAATGGGTTGAGCTAACCCCAATCACCACCATTAGTGATTAACCACCACCTACGTATCCCATACTTTAAGGAGGGAAATCAAGCCACACATAGTTCTTCTACATAATGTAATTGTGAAATTGCTCCTTTGATATATGAATGTAGCTAATGAATTAGCTTTTATACTTGATAGTGTTTGGTTTTACTTGGATTTAGTATGCTTTAGATTTGGCTTATGACTTCTCTTAGTTATTGATTCATAATTTGGGAAGAATAGGGTAAATTTTCTCAATGTGTTGTAGTGTATAAATGTATAAGGGTTAAACTCATAAGGTAGCATGTAGGTGTGAGAGAATGGTGGGTTAGGACCATATTTTTGCATGCAATTCATATATGGTAAATGTATGTCAAGACTGTCATTGCCAAGCACTTAATACCAAATTTTTAATATACACACATTTATCAACAACTTCTCTTCTCACAATCACTGCAACACTCATATTAAATGCACTATGTTCCTCCCTCATCTTGCTAAACTCTAGTATGTTTTCTAAGTACATAATGACAAATTTGCCTACAAATGGATTCAACACTTAATTCATGAGTCTCATGAATGTGTTCAATGCATTTTTCAGCCTAAATGGCATGACCAACCAGCCACACAACCTTTCTTTATCTTAAACATAATTTTACACTTATTACCTTCTCTAATTATGATATGGTAATACCCATTCTTCAAGTCTATCTTCATAAAGTGAAGCTCTCCACTTAAACAATCCATTAAGTCATCCATGCACAGTAATGAAAGTCTTTATTCGATTATCATATTGTTAATTGATCATGAATCTTTGCACGTGTGCAATTCATCTCCTTTCTTCAATTCCAATACTAAAGTTTTTATTCATGGGATTAAGCTCTTTTTAATCAGACCTTTATCCATGAACTTTTGCACTTAAATTTGAATCTATTTATTCTCTTTAGGCATCATTTTGTGCATAGTCTTGTTTATAAAATTAGCTATAGGGATAATATCCAAATGATGAATAATAATTTAATTTGGTGGCAATCCATTTGGTAAAATTTTCAAAATAATCTCTATGTACTCATCCAATAGCTCCTTTACTTTAGGTGGAAGTGTTCCCTTGTCTTCCTTTTTTCCTGTGTGTTCCTCTTGTGTTAGCTTGGGAATTAGTGCATAACATGCATTATTTTATGCCACCTCCTTTATAAATTCCTTTACTAATACCATCGATATGTGCACACAAAAATTATTTTGCACTTCTTCTTCTTTTTCCTTTAATGGACTCAATGCAAATTAATTTCCATCTTTCTCTAGGCTATATACTTCTCTTTCATCATGTAAAACCTTCTTATCAAATTATTAAGGTCTTATCAAAAGTACATGACACACATATATTGTCATTAATTCAAACCATACTTCATCTTTCTATGTGTCTACTTGAAATTTCAGAAGGCACTAATCATTTATTAATATCTAACAACATTTTTGTAGCCATGACACTTCGTAAGGGTTTGGATGCACTACCTTATTCAAACCCAAATTTTCTACCATCCCACACGAGACCAAACTATATGTACCACCACTATCTAAAATCACCTTGAAACACTTTCTTCCTAATTTATAAATTATTCAGAAGAGGCTCTTCCTTTACATTGATTCATTATCCTCCTTTGTCAACATCAATAAAACCCTCTTCATCATGAGTATTTCTCTGCACTCTAGTTTTTTAGAATGCTCTGTAAATCCAACACACTCTTCATCTCCATGCACAACATATATGCTAGATTTCAACATTTTGATACTTTCACTTTAATCCTAAGGACATTCATATGCCATATGTTTGGGTTGTCCACATATAAAACAAGTTACTAGGAATACTCTTCCCCTTCCTCTTCTAGATATTGTATGCCCTCTAGACAAGTAGGATGCACCTCTTAGCATGTAGCCTTGATCTACTTCATGTGTATAACCTATTTCAAGTACATGTGTAGTTTTTTTCTCTCTATTGGTTTCTTCTATTGCAACCTCATCCTCCTCGACACATGAATCTTGATTTTCCTTGTGTTAAACTTTTTTATTTGCATGACAACCTCTCCTTGACCTTCAGTGTAAATAAATAAATTTCCTACATGGTTTGGATCTTAAGCCATGCTTAGCTCCTCCATCCAAATCTCAAGCCATTCTAGTATCTTACTACCTTCTCTTGGTATGCTTCACTGCGAAGAGATATGATAGGGATTTTATATATTTATTCCTTGTACTCCTTGACACTTATTATATTTTTCCTTAGATTTTGTAACTTTTTGAATAAATCCATATGGTAATCATGAGGTATAAATTTACCTTTCATCTTGGAGACCATTCTATCCCATTTGGTTATCTTATCCTTTCCTCTTCTTTTTATTTGAACATCCTTCCACTAAATCACCACATGACCCATCAAATTTATCTACAAAACCTTCACACATTGCATATTATTTATGTCATCAAATTTTAAATACTCCTCAATGTCTATGAGCCAATCAAGGAGCTCTTCAGGATTTAATATTCCTTATAAATATAACATGTCAACTTTTATAGCTTGTCCATTTTGTGAGATAACTCTCAATAATCTACCTACACCTAAATCCATGTGTGTTTCCTCATCTTCACCTTATTCTTTGCCTTATGTGTGTTATTTTTCTTCCTCAGCGTTGCTCTGGTCATCTCTAGGTGTTAAACCTTGCCTTTTGTCTTCCTTTAGAGTGTCTAGTCACATTTGTATGAATCAAAAAAAGGCTAATACTTTGTCATTTCTCCCAACCATGTTCATTGCCACTACACCTCCTCTACTAGAATATATTTTGGGTGGTATATCTATTCTTTAGGTGTAATTATTATTACTATAAGGTCTCAAATAAAAATCCTACATAGGTGACCTCATTCTCATACTCCACAAGGTTGAAAACCTATCTTAAATACAAATTGATGTAGTCATAGGGAATCGGTTTCTAATAAAGGAAATCCCTAACCTAGTAGCTAGATAAATACACACACACATGATCAACACACACACACACACACACACACACACACACACACACACACACACACACACACACACACACACACGATAAAAACACACACACACACACACACACACACTCAACTATGAAACACAAAGGTTTTGATCATATATATGAATGTAAGTAATGGGTTACTGATGTAGGGGTATCCTTGTGGATCCACAAATGGACTCATTTTTCATTTGAATTTGTCTTGTAGGTGTAATAGGTCCTAATGAAGTCATAGGAGTGATCTAGGTTATCACAAGTGGCATAAAATTTGAATTATGGAGTTTCCCTCCAAAACTACCACATTTGAAAATTTGAATTTTTAAACCTTATGAAAGGCTTCCATGAATTGTATGAGGTTGATAAAGGTGTAAAGCATGTTAAAAAGGTTTCATAGAGGTCTTAAGAGTATGAAAAAATGCATAAGTATCTTCTTTAGTCTTAAGGGCATAGTCACACATTGATCATCTTGGAAAAACATAAAAAAGTGTAATGTAATTTCAATAACTTCCATGTAGAAACCTCCAAGATTTAGTTATGCATCTTGGTAAAATGTGGTAGAGTCAATTTTTGCATGGTAAGTGTATATTCCATTTGAATGAGTGAGATAATGGACTTGTAATCAATGGAAGTTGATGAATAAGAAGAATAGTGCTGTTAAAAATTTTGAGTTTTATGATATGGCATGACTGAGCCTAAGGAATTTGCTTGTTGAATCTTCCATATGGTAAGTGATTGAATGTTAGATTATTGTTAATTTTTAATAAACAATTTTATTCTCTTGTGTGAGACAATAAACCCTAGATTAAAGTGGGAAAATATACTTTGTAGAGATATAACCAAGTCTAAAATAGAGTATGGGTTTATATAACCTTGTTCATGCAGTTGAATGAACTTATGAACCTTTTTGGTATTGAGTTTGTGAGTGGTTGAAATATAAATATCTATGATTTATTTAGAGGGAACTTTAATCAATTCATATGTGATAAAATATTTCATTTATTCATCGATAATGATAAAACCTTGTTTCTTACTAGGCACTGTCTACAACAATGAAACCTGTAGACCGAGTTATTTTTTATTTGAATCTTGATTTGATATAAGAATGGTAGATAAAGGTTTTAAATCATTCATATATAGTTGGAATCAACCCTCATACAAGTTAAATATATCTTTGGAAATGTTTGAATAACCAAAACCCAACTAACCCTGTTTATTGTCATAACACATAGTTAAGGACTGAATTTCCCTGTTGAGGATTGATCTTTAGGTTATCTAACCAAGGAAAATGAATGAAAAACTTGTGTCTAGCCTAGAAAAATAGTTTCCAACCTATGTTTTGTATTTAAACCATTTTTAGTTCTAGATATTGAATTTATACTGTTCTCAGCCTGCATAGAAACTAAAAACCCTACCAACTAGGGTTTTATCGATTGGAAGAGAAGTAACCCTTGAAAAATTGCAAAAAACTTGTGATTTTATGTATTTTGATGATCCATAATTGAATCACACCATTTTATGACTGTACCATACTTGTAATATAAATTTCTAAATAGTGGCATTGGAATGGGGCTAAAAAATGCCTAATTTGGAAGGCTAGAAGAAAGAAAGTGGACCTAGGGAGTGAGTTAAGACCTAAAAATTAACCCAAAAGTGTATTTCAACAAGATAAAGGTGAATATAATATTGGAAATTCATCATTGTTAGTAATTTTTCCATGCTAACCTATTTACAGTCAGACAAGGCTACAAAGAAGGCCAGTAGTAAAGGCAAAGTTGCATGAGAGTGAAAGGAAGTGTTGGAAATAGTGAAAGGAGTTTAGATTGAGTTATTAGGGACTCTAATAATCAAGGATAATCTTTTGAATATATAACCAATTTAATAACCCATCAAAATTGCTTGGTGATTGTTTTCTTTGTCTAAAAGTTGGTAGGTGTTCTATTGATTAAGAACAAGAGTGATAATATTTTGCAAGCTCTACATCATTTGGTATTAGAGCATAAGGATGGTCAGTGGATAAGAGTAAATGGAAAAAATGGTAGCAAGATAGAGGAAACCTAAAACAACTCAAAGAATGCAATATAATGTGGTCAATTTAGTCATTGAAGTGAGGAATATGTAGGCTAGAATGGCAGCCATAGAGACAACTCAAAGAAGAGGAGCCATAGCTAATGATGACTGTGATAGAGAAGAGGAAGATCCTAGAGTAGAATAGGAGGAAGAAATAGAATAAATAATGGAGGAAAGATTGATCAAAGCCATGATGAAAATGGGTTTAAAACCAAAGATAAATGTGCCAATGTATGAAGGCAATTTGAATGTAAATGAGTTGGTAGATTGGATAGCAGCCATGGACAAGTATTTTGAGTATGAGGAGGTGGATGACACCAATAAATTAAAAATTTCAGTCACAAGATTGAGAGGACATGCTTCTTTATGGTGGGATGGAATCCAAGAAGAGAGAAGGAGAAGAGGTAAAGCCAAAATTCAGTCATGGGATAGGATGGTGATGAAGATGAAGGCAAAGTTTGTGTTGGGTATCTAGAACAACAAACCTGCTCTGATACCACTTGTCAGGAAATCAGGGAACAACAAACATGCTCTGACTCCACTGGTTAGGATATTTCTCCTCAGATAGAGCACAGTATGATTACCAAATATATAAGCAATTGAATATGCGGAAATAACCAGAAACACAAGTAACTAGAATTCACCAATAGCACAGAATATGAGAGACAATACACTATTTTGTATTAACACTAACAGAAAAGAATACATCAAAGAGCCGCCACACTCTTTCACCTTACAGAGATTCGCCACACCTCAAGTGTACAGTAATTCTTCTCACACACACTCTCCTACACAAAAACGGTCCCAACAACCAACTCACACACAGAATTGGTGTTCACCTCACCAACCAGTCAGTAATAACCCTGCCGGTACATCAAGCACTCTATAGCACTTCAAGCTGATCTCTCATGAACCTGCAACCTGCAATTCAAAGACCCAGCTTACATGTAGATCACCAATGAGCTTGCAACAACCTGCAACTCATAGATCTTACAACTAGAAGGAACTCTTCCTTTCTATCTCATGCCTTATACAATACATGCCAATGGGTCTATAAATAGATCCTTAACTCAAACATTAACTAAGACTCTTAATTTGGACAATTGTCCTCGCAGCCCAAGACTCTGGGTGGTCTTGACATGCAAACTCATAGTTCACTTAACTAACTGTCCGTGAAACGAACACTTCGGGAACACACAGGCGACCGACGTCGGTCCCTGCTGGTCTGGTTCTGCCGACGTCGGCCGACTTCCTGCCGTCGCCGGTTGCCTTCTGCACTGGATCCTGCCGACGTCGGTCATACTGCCGACGCCGGTTCCTGTAGAACTCAGCAACCAATATTCCTCAGTTTGCAAAGGTTGAAGCTTTTAGCTCCACAACCTAACAATCTCCCACTTGGAGATAAACAGCTGCAACCTGTACCTGTACCTGTACACCATCTAGTTTGTTTCCTTGGCTTTGTATCCCTCCTCAAGATCACTCTTGAAGACCAACCACCACAAAATCCGTGATGCAAAATCTGTCATCCAAATTACCTGCCACATCCGCATCTACAACCATGTAGAAAAAGAACTTGACCCTGCATAGCATGTGCACCTGCTGCTGGTCCAACTGAACTGCCCTTCAGTATTACTCTCCCGGATTGACTCCAAACTTGTGACAACTCCCACTGCTTGGGAAAACTCAGGTTTAGTACATACCATGCACTCAACCTCACTATGTGAATCAAGACCCCTGTTCTATGAACTGTCTTACCATCGGCGTGCTAACCGGCTTCACACAATCATCCTGAAACAAAGTCAACAAGACTTCCATGTCTCTAGAACACACTCATGCCAAAGAATCTTGCTGCTCCCAGATTCTCCATGACAAACACCTGAACTAGCTTTACCTTTAGTTCAGAAATACCTGTATATGTAACCCTGCAACAAGCACATCATACAAAAAATAGAATAGTGTAGCTAATACTATCCAACCTGGTAAAGAGAAACACAATGATCAAACCTCCATTGCTCTGCAGCTAAAACAAGATCATATACCCTGATCTTCCATCTCACGTATCCATTTCCACTCTTCTTCATCCTCAACATCCATTCGTCTCTCAGTGCTTACTTCCAGCTGGCAACACTACCCAAAACACCTGTTTGGTTCTCCTCCAAGGAATCACATCCTCATCCATGCCTAGCTCCCACTGTTTCCTGGATCTACCTGTTCTGCTTCTTCAATAACTTCCTGGTCCTATGCCATAAGTGAGCAACAAGTAGTGTAAAGAAGGGAAATGACGAATTTAAGAACTTACTTACACCTTCAGTCCTCCAAATGGGCGCTTGAGACTCCATGACAACTCGCTGTCCACCCAAAATTCGTCTCAGTAACCGATGCCGGTCACAACTCAGTCTACAGACGACCGATGTCGGTTCCCTGCGACTGCCTCCCTGCCGACGTCGTTTTCCCCTGGCCGACGCCGGTCTCTGTCTGCCCCGAGTCACCGACGTCGGGCTGCACATAGCCGACGTCGGTCCCTGTCTGGACGCCGACGCCGGTTTTCCTGCCGACGTCGGTCTCTGTGTTTTTCTTGTGAGACCTGACTTTTTCCCGCGAGCTCTTTTTGGATCAAAACCTTGTCCAAATCACCTTTGCTCTGCTCAGAATTCCTCTGCACCTTATGCTGAACTCTGTCCGTCACCTTCTCCTTGAAAACCAAGGCTTTTCCGTTCTTGTCACTAACATCGGATTCCTCAAGAAACCTTACTTTCTTCTTCTGCATACAGGAACCACGATCCATGCCTTCCAAATCCGAAAGCATATTCTTTGACTCAAGAACCAGCATCTCCTTCTTATCTATGTGACCAAGCCTATCAAGCCACATCTCTGAATCTACAGCTGAAGTAGATAACCCAGAAAGAGAATCAGTAAAACAAGTAGATAGATAAAGCGTACCTACTTTCTTACCTCTAGCTATAACAAGTGTACCCTTGGTAACCTTCCAAGAGTCCGCTGAGAGAGTTACTGTGCAACCCTCTTCACCCAAGCTTCTAACAGAAATCAGATTCCTCTTCAGAACTGGGACATGCATGACCTCCTTTAACACCCATGTGTCACCTGTCTGCAATTTCAGCTTCACTTTGCCTTTGCCAACAACCTGACAAGGCTTACCATCCCCTACACAAATTTCTCCAAAGTCTCCCTGGACATACTCATGAAAAAATTCTCTATGTGGAGATGCATGAAAAGAGGCACCAGAATCTAATACCCAAGATTCTACTTTATCCAAAGAACATACCAGAGCATCCTGTGCAACGTAGCCTGCAACATCTGCTTCTTCTTCATGTTCTTCATGATGATCTTCACCCGATCTGCAATCTCTCTTTAAGTGCCCTTGCTTTCCACATTTCCAGCAGGTTATTCTGCCATACCTGGACTTGGATCTCTTGCCTGTCTTAGACCTTGATCTCCCACGCTCTGTCTTTTCTCTTGGCCTTCCTCTTCCTTCAACACTCAAAGCATTTCCGGATAATTCACCTGTGCTTTTCCTGCGTATCTCTTCATTCAAGATTACACTCACAACATCATCCACTTTTAAGACTTTTGAAGGAGACACAGTATTAGAAACTGCCATTACCAAACCTTCCCAACTTTCAGGTAATGAACACAAGATTAAGAGAGCTCTAAGTTCATCATCAAATACAATATTCACTGAACTTAACTGGTTTACTAAACCATGGAAATCACTAAGATGGCTATGAATAGATCCACCTTCCAACATTTGCAAATTAAATAAACGCTTCATAAGAAATACCTTGTTTGAAGCCGAGGGTTTTTCATATAAATTTGCCAAAGATTTCATCAACTCCACCGTTGTCTTACACTGTGATAAGCTGGAAATCACAGTTGAATCAAGACTCAATCTAACAGATCCCAGAGCCTTTCGATCAAGAACATCCCATTCTTCATCTTTCATATCCAAGGGCTTGCTTGCAACCCCACCCAACGGTAAGTACAAATCTTTCTGATACAGATAGTCCTCAATCTGCATCCTCCATAATTGGTAGTTCTTGCCATTGAACTTGTCCATTCGTAGTTGACTGCTTTCTGACATTGCTCAACTCCCACTCAAACAGAAACCCTGTGAGTAACCTGTAATCAAAACACACTACCCAGATCTACACCAATCTGTTAGTATCCCAACCAAAAGCTCTGATACCAATTGTTGGTATCAAGCTCAAGAACCTACAACCAAGGCTCTGATACCACTTGTTGGGTATCTAGAACAACAAACCTGCTCTGATACCACTTGTCAGGAAATCAGGGAACAACAAACATGCTCTGACTCCACTGGTTAGGATATTGCTCCTCAGATAGAGCACAGTATGATTACCAAATATATAAGCAATTGAATATGCGGAAATAACCAGAAACACAAGTAACTAGAATTCACCAATAGCACAGAATATGAGAGACAATACACTATTTTGTATTAACACTAACAGAAAAGAATACATCAAAGAGCCGCCACACTCTTTCACCTTACAGAGATTCGCCACACCTCAAGTGTACAGTAATTCTTCTCACACACACTCTCCTACACAAAAACGGTCCCAACAACCAACTCACACACAGAATTGGTGTTCACCTCACCAACCAGTCAGTAATAACCCTGCCGGTACATCAAGCACTCTATAGCACTTCAAGCTGATCTCTCATGAACCTGCAACCTACAATTCAAAGACCAAGCTTACATGTAGATCACCAATGAGCTTGCAACAACCTGCAACTCATAGATCTTACAACTAGAAGGAACTCTTCCTTTCTATCTCATGCCTTATACAATACATGCCAATGGGTCTATAAATAGATCCTTAACTCAAACATTAACTAAGACTCTTAATTTGGACAATTGTCCTCGCAGCCCAAGACTCTGGGTGGTCTTGACATGCAAACTCATAGTTCACTTAACTAACTGTCCGTGAAACGAACACTTCGGGAACACACAGGCGACCGACGTCGGTCCCTGCTGGTCTGGTTCTGCCGACGTCGGCCGACTTCCTGCCGTCGCCGGTTGCCTTCTGCACTGGATCCTGCCGACGTCGGTCATGCTGCCGACGCCGGTTCCTGTAGAACTCAGCAACCAATATTCCTCAGTTTGCAAAGGTTGAAGCTTTTAGCTCCACAACCTAACAGTTTGTTGGGTGAATATTTTGTCAGTCAGCAGTCTGATTGAGAAAAATAGGTCTTATCATCCACAACAAAGGAGATTGGTCAACTCAGTGTGCAGGTTTACTACATCAGAGGTGGACAAATCTCTCCTCTCATCAATGGGAGGTTCCCTATGAATATGTAGGCACTATATATACTATAAATATGCAGAAAATAACACTCAGGGGTAGAATACATTATCCATCTCTCTTCTTTCAGAGATGATGTTAACCAATAAAGGAAAAAATCTTGGTGAAAACATTGAAGACACTTCTCTTCTTTCAGAAGTGTTCTTGCATGAAACAACAAGATTTTCTTTCAGGTATGATAAGTGACTGGTAACAAAGGAGAAGAACTAGCAGGATGAAATAGAACACAAAGTTTCCACCTCAACTACCCAAAGAGTATAACACAAAGGATAATGGGGACACAAAGTCATCCCAAAATCCTCAACACAGAAAGAAAAGAAAAACACACACTGAAAATAATTGTGAAAGCACAAAGTCTTCCCACAGTTGGCTTCAAGACACCTCCCTTATTACTTTCACTAATTCTACTTGCCAAATTAAATAGATGAGAACACATTCAGAAGACAGACATAAGAATAATCTCCTAAAATGATACAAGCCAAAATAGCACAAAGTCTGTAAACAAATTATTTTCTCATTTAGATAAAATGAAATGAAATTACAATCTGAGCTCAAAGTCTCAGTATTCTCTTTTCAACTGGGCAGAGTTTCGCTCCTATAAAAATGAAAAGTCTCTCTACTAGTGAGAGAAATTACAATATTATAGCAATCACTCAAGGCTTGGCATTCTTTCCCATGGGATGGCCCATGCTATAGTCAATGCCTTCAATGTGCCTTTAGTTCTGTTTGGAGGGACCATGCTGGAAATAGTGCATTGCCATAACTATGGCATGTCCATTCCTTTAATATGTCTCTTCTTACTATGGAATATTTGGTCCTTTCCCTGATGTCTATGCAGCTGTCCAATTTGTCTTTACTTCATGGAAGAAAAATAGGCCGTGTCCTTGATTTGGTGCGCTTAGAAGTCTACTTGATCCATTGTTTCACCTACTAGAAATAACTCCCTTGAAGATATTTATGATCTTTTGTATTGATCTTCTCTCCCCTGTAGCAATTTGAGTCTTCGAGCTCTCTTTTCAGTCAGTCACTTGGTTCTTCCTTTAAGTTCCACGTTTTATTTGAATTTCCACAGATATTCCCTCACTTTAAATTTGACGTCCACGAGACCGTCAATGGTCGCCAGCTACTTGAACCATGTTAAACCTGGAACTTGTGAACCTATGAAAGTTCATTTGTTCATTTGTTCATCGATTCATTCTGTCTCTTTTGTTCCATCACTTTCCCGCTTCTTGGTTGAACCATCCGTTGAACCACCTGTTTGTTGCTTCTTTCTTTGACTGAGGCTACCTTTAAACTTTTGAACCAATGAACCATTAAACTCTGAACTCTTTTGGTTCAAGGTTTAATCAGTTCATTGGTTCTTCCTCTGCCCGTCGCTTCCTTATTCTTTCTAAGCTCTTTGATCTTCATTGCAATGGTTGAACCTTTGAACCTGTGAACTCATTGAACCTTTTGGTTCAACGGTTCAATGGTTCAATCGGTTCAATCGGTTCATTCGAGTCCTTTTTGTGTCTTTGTTCTGCCTTTGGGATGTCTCGAAGGGAAGGTGTCCCTTCGGGTCCTTGGAAAAGGTCCTTTTTTTGATTTCAAGTGTCCCTCGCAAGGGTATCTACCCTTTAGGATTTTTCAGGTGGCCTTCAGGCTTTAACTTCCTCGCTGGGCTTTTTCTTCAGACAAAAAGCCCGAAGGAATTCCTTCAGACAAAATGTCTGAAGGAAAGTTTCTGTTACTTAGCCATTTGTTCTTTTCCATTTCTTCAGAATTTCTTTCTGAGTGAATTCCTTCGGACAAAAAGTTCGAAGGAATTTTGCCTTAAACATTTTTCAAGGAAAATCTTCCCGAAAGAATTCTTTCATCCTTTTTTACTTAGTCATTTTCCTAAGGGATTTCCAACTTTTGTCCGCTTTTACTCATTGCCCTCCACAAGGGCAATTGTTCCTTTAGCTTTGGGGTAGCCCCTTAAACCTACCAATTGAACCAACTTTGGTTCAACGGTTCAATGGTTCAATCGGTTCATTCTTCGTTATTTGGCTAAATATTTTTGATCTTTTGAACCAAGCACATTGAACCAATTGGTCGTTGAACCCGTTGAACCAAAATGGTTCAAGTTTCAATGGTTCAAGCCTTTGTTCTTTGGAGCTTGCCGATTAAACTCTTTTAGTTGAACTGAGGCGCTGAACCAATCCTAGAAATGACTAAGTGTTGGAAAATTGTTCTTTTGATTGAACTCACCTGCAGAAGCCTTTGAATTTGTTGAACCCATGACTGAAAAAGATTGAAAAATGAGGAAATTGAATGCTCAGAGCTAATTTTTAAAAGGGAAGAGACAATTTTGGTCTAGCAAACCAAAATAGTTCATAGGTTGTCCCAAAGATGTCACTCATTTTTGGGGAAAACAACTAGCTTCAGTTGGAGAACTTCCTTCCGTTGAAAACTTGGAACATCTGAGGGTAGTAGAAACCAGAATCTCCAGTGCCTTGAAGTATGCCATTGGGCTATGGAGTCATGCTACCCAAAAAGAAAGGCTCTAAAAAATAAAAACAAACAACACAAAGTAGAAAACAAAGACTATACAGATATACATATGTACAGGTGAACTTATTTGACACTTCAGGAATTGAAGTGCTTTAGATGCTGCCCATTGTGAGGCAGATAAAAGAGCGCGCCATCTTGATATTTCAACAAGAAGCTGTTCTCACCATTTAGCTGATGGATAATAAATGGCCCTCTCTAAAGAGAATCAAAGTTTCCATGCATACCCTTTGGATCTCTCCTTCTATCCCATAGCAGAACTTGATCTCCAATATAGAAATCACAGTTTTTTGCTTTTTGGTCGAAGAGTTTCTTCACCAGATTTTGGTGGGCAGCAATTTGGTCTTCCACCATAGTTCTCTGCTCATCCAGACTTTGGTGGGTAGTAATTCGATCTACCACCATAGTTCTCTGCTCATCCAACTCAGTCAGGCACATGATCCTCTTATCAAGGGCACTTTCATACATTTGATCCTCAATTGCCTTAGCCAATTTCAATGCTGACAATTCCAAGGTGATTGGTATCTCAACATTGATACGATAAAGAAGTTAGAAAGGAGACATACCAATTACTCTCTTTGGTGTAATTCTGTCTGCCCATAGAGCATCAACCAATGCTTTATGCCATGTCCTTTGGTTATCATCCACCAGCTTCTTGATGATAGTCACTAGGTTCTTATTGCTTGATTCAGCTTGTCCATTCCCTTGTGGAAAGTAATCGAAAGAGTGGGAGAGTGTAATCCCATAGTATAAATAGAATTGAGTAATCTCCTGAGAAGTGAAACAAGCTACATTATCAGTGACAATCTTGGTTGGGACCCCAAACCTGGAAATGATATTCTCCTTGAGAAAATTGCATACTACTTTTGAAGTTGCATGCTTGGTTGGAATTGCTTCCACCCACTTGGTGAAGTTATCTATTGTTGTAAGGACATAATCATGTCCAACACTTGAAGATGAATTTACAGCTCCAATAAAATCAATTCCCCATTGCTGGAATGGCTCCTCTATGACCACTGGCTTGAGAGGTAGGGAAACTAACTTGGGTCTCCCAACAAACTACTGGCATAGTTCACATTTTCTTACCCACTTATATGCATATTGAAAGAGAGTTGGCCAATAATACCTGGCTAGTAGAATTTTATGGGCAGTTACGGGAGAAGATAAATGTCCTCCACAGGCCAAATTGTGGAAGGACTTTAGAAGTTAGCTTTGTTTCTCCTTGTCCATGCAACGAAGTAACACTCTATCAAGGCTCCTCTTGTACAGGCCGTTGTCCCAAAGGACAAAATTTGTAGCTTTTAGCTTGATAGTTCTCCTTTCTTTATAAGATAGGTGAGCAGGACACTCACCATAAGTAAATAAATGAGCAATACCTAAATACCACTCATTCATGGTGAAGACAAAGAGGATAGTTGGCACGTCTTCCACCTCTGCTGCTTCATGCCTTACTTCTTTTCGTCTATTGTCAACAATCAATTGACATAGGCCCTTTCCCCGCACCAGCTTTGTTGGCTTGATGACCAAATCAAACTCCTAGATCTTTGCAATCCAATTGCCTCTTTTGGTTCCAAACTCCTACTGAATTAATATGGATTTGACCATGGTATCCGAAACCAGAGCAGTAACTCATAAATTGAGGATGTAGAAATGGAAATACTTCACCACCTTGACCACTGCATAAACATGCTTCTCCACGTTTGAATACTTCATCTCATGAGCTTTGAGAGGATAACTCATTAAGAAAATGGGAGATTCCACACCTTCATTCTGCTGAACCAGGATGGTTGAAAGTGTGTGTTCAAAATCATAACTATACATGAGGAAATATTTCATATAATCTGGACAAACTAGAAATGGGGCATGGGCAATGGTAGTCTTGATGTCTTCAAATGCTGACTTGCCTTCTTCAGTCCATCTGAAGGTGGCCTTATTATTCATCATGTTTACAATGTGCCTGGTCTTCTCAGCAAACTTGGGGATGAACCTCCGTAAAAAATTCACCTTTCCAAAGAAAGAGTGAACAATAGTCTTACTTGTGGGCAAGGCAAGCTCTTGGATAGACTTGACTCTGTCTGAGTCAATCTTTATGCCTCCTTTGGACACAATGTGTATGAGAAGTTTCCCCTCTATTACTCCAAAAACTAACTTCTTGGGGTTTAAGGAAATGCCATTTTGGCGGCATCACTCCAACACTTGTTGCAAGTGGCGTATATGATCTGGGCGATGCTTAGAAAAGACGGTCAAGTCATCAAGATAAACTACGATGAACTTACCCATTTCATCTTTGAAGGCAAGGTCCATTGCTCTTTGGAAGGTGGCACCAGCATTTATCAAGCCAAAAGGCATCTTTCTATATGCAAATGTGCCCCAAGGTGTGGTGAAAGTAGTCTTATGCTAGTCTACCTCACCAACTTCAACCTAATTATATCCTGAGAAGCCATCTAACATTGATAACATCTCCGAACCCGTCACTATCTGAAGCACTTGATCCATGATTGGAAAAGGATAGTTATCCTTCAAGGATGACTGATTTAAGTTCTTGAAATCCACACAGAGACAAATTTTGCCATTCTTCTTCCTTACAGGTACTATATTTTCAATCCATATGGAATGATGGATTAGGAAGATTATCTTGGCATTTAGCATTTTTTGTATCTCAGACAAAATGGTACCTGATATTTTTAGATTATACTACCTGGACTTTTGCTTGTAGGGTGCTGAATCAGCCTTGAGAGGAATGTCATGTCAAATTTCATCAAGCCTGAGTGACTTCAGGTCATCATAGGAGTATGCTAAGACATCTATGTATTGACGGAGTAGAGTAGTGAACTTGAATTTCTCTTAGGAGTGCAACATTTCCCAATGTTCACCATCTTAGGATCATCTTTGGTGTCTAGATTTACTTGATCAAACTCATGAGAGGAGCTTGAATCCGTTTGTTGCTATTTGACAAATTTGTCATGTTTGTCAAATAGTTTTTTAAGGGAAACCAGGCCTTTGGGAATCTTATTCTCTTTAAGTTGAAAGAACTCTTCACCTACGTCTATATTTGATTCAAGAGTTGGTTCACACTTCTGAGGTCCACTGCCTTCAAAATGCAGCCGTTCAAAGCTATCCTTTTACTCCAAGAAGGCAATGATTTGATTATCATTGTTGAATACTTACCAATGACTAGCATTATCAAGTACACTTGGTTAAAAGACCAACTCAATAGTGTACCTGTCTCCTTTGAAGTCTGAGTGTGGGACCAAGAGAGTAGTTGAGATAGCTAGTGCATCAGCCCGATCATTGAATTCTCTAGGAATGGCAGAGATGCTAAAAGCATCAAATTTTTTGACTTAGTCCCAAACTAGATTGCAGTAGTGACACAATCTTTCATTCTTGGTTTGGTATAGGTTTCTCACCTGACAAACTACTAGTTCATCATCTCCTTTGGTATGAAGGAGCTTGATGCCTTTGTCTCGAGTAGCCCTCAATCCAAGTAATAGATATTCATATTCAGCTGTGTTATTCATGTTGCTAAGCTGCAACTTGTAGGATGAAGGAAAAATATCTCCTTGAGGAGATATCAACACAACTCTTGCTCCTGAACTAGTGGAGGAATAACTACCATCAAATTCAAGAATCCATACCTCATTTGATACTAATTTTTCTTTGGGTTCTTCTTCATCCAGAGGGGGAGATTCTTGCACACTTGCATTGCGCTCAGCCAATTGTTCTGTTGTTCTAGTTGAACTAATCTTCAGGTTGTCACCTTCAAGAGTCTCAACAGACATTTCATGGAATTCATTTGTGGATAAAAAATAGTTACCCATGCCTGAAGACTCAAACAAAATTTGAGCTTCAGGTGCTAAGGTCTGGGTAACCATGTATTTCGCTTCCTTCTCAGGGAGTAGCCTCTTCATAACACCTTTGATGAGAATCCTCACCTCAGACAAGTCCATGATCAATTCACCACCAACATCCCTACATAAATTCCACCCAAGAAGGATGCCATAGGATGCAGAGACATCAGCCACCAAGATAGTCATCTTGATCCTCTTGTCTGGGAATGCTACAAATGCAAATTGGGCATCCTTGATTTGCCCCAACAGTGGTACTTGCTTGTTTTCTGTGGAGAAGCATCTACCAAAAGTTTTGGTCAGTGTAAGGCCAAGGGATTTAGCCACTTTGGCAAGAATAACATTGTCCAAGGCTCTGAAATCAATGATGCAATTGTTCAGCTGATGTCCATTTATCAGCAATGAGACATAGAAAGGTTCAGTCCTGCCAGAAGCAGCAGGGGGAGCAATGACAAGGTTGTTTCTAGTGGGTGCATTCTTGGGGGAATCATGAGTCATCTTGGGAATTGCTTTTCCTAAAGGGGCATTTTGGTTCTTCACACACTAAACCAATTTATCTACTTGCTCAAGATGGGAGACTGCAAAAATTTAACTTCAGACATTTGAATTTTGGTTTTCTTTATATGGTCAATTATGTCAAATGCCTGGAATGAGCCAGGAGTAGAGGATGGGAATTCATCCTTTTGATTTTTGGAAGGGGCAAGACTAGACTGTGAATTTGAAGTAGAAGGTGTAGGGGCATTTGAGGTACTTACCTTTGTTGCAATCACCAGGTCCTTTGGCTGGAAAAGAAGAGTGGATCCCCGCTTAGCAATTGAAACTGCTAGTTGAGGTCGCTCCTCTGCTTTCTTCTTATTATCCAGTTGAGTTGATTGATTCTTGGACTAGGTGAATACAACATATGATCCCTCAGATGTATTAACTTCACTTCTAAGTTCATCCTGATAATTTAGGAAACCAATGTTGGAGTCACCAGCTAATTCTTCTTCTTCAGTGAAAAGATTAGCATCATCTTCAAGATTCAACTCAGGCTGGAATGAGAAATCCGATTCAGCTTCAAGATATCCAACTGCTGAGTTAGTTGGAGGTGATTCGAGGGTGAAGTTCTTCTGTGGAGGAGGAAGGTGATTTTGCTGTCCTTGATTCTTGGCAGCATTGCCTTGGTACGCCTAATTCTAAAATGTCCTCCTGGGCATATCTCTGTATGCAAGAGTAGATGACATCCCTTGCACCATTTGCTTTCTAAGAGCTAGCACTTCATTTGCTAGCTTTTGTACCATTGGGTCAGTGGTGACTGTAGGTGAGTATTTAGAAGATGAAGAGGATTTACCTTTATTGGGGTATCTCCTTATCTTTCCTACCAAGATAAGGTCATCTTCTACCTTAGTAGCCAAGTCCTGAGCAGCAACAAGGTCTATGTGTCTAGCCCGTCTCAATAGGAAGCCCACTTTAGGCAGCTATGAGTTGATGAAGAAACACTTGAGATTCTAAGGTGTCGACTGGGTGACCATGGGAATCTTGTGCCTCAGCTTGTCAAACTTGGCAATGAAGTCCCTCATAGGCTCATGGGGCTCTTTCTTCATCAGTGTGAGCTGGGCTAGTAAGGCATGCGCATCTTTTGCAGGCTTGAATCAGGTTTCAAATTTGTCTTTCAAAGTGTCCCAATCAGTCACTGACTGAGATTACAGATGGTAGAACTAGCTGTAGCAGTGCCTTGTAGTGTCTCCACAAATAACCTGACTGCTATGTCTTCAAATTCCACCCCTATTATGCCACAGGCTATGCTGAAAGCTGTAATGTGTTCATCATGATGAACTTTCCCATCACCAAAGAATTTGGGGAAGTTCTTCCTTGAAATGCATGGAAGCTCATGCAGAGATGGAGTTAAATTTAGTGGACCAAAAGAGTTACCCCAGGGGCTTTGAGCCATGATTTGATTATGTAAAAGTGGGATCACAAATTTAGGTGGAGAATGGATAGGCAAAGCTCTGCTAGCAGTAAAAAAAGAAGCTCTACCTTGTGTTGGTGACTTGGTAGGGCTAGGAGGAAGACTCCTAGTTCATTAAAGGTGAGGTTGTGGAGGAAAAAACTCAAAATTACTTTGTTGCACCAACTCAAAACTAGGGTCAACAACACCTTGAGATTTTTGGCTTTTGGTATAATGTGGAGTTGTCAGATTGCAGAACAAAAAATGGAAAAGAGCAGGATCTACTTTAACTTGAAGTTTGAGACTTTAAACTGCGTGCTCTTCCCTAGTGGAGTCACCAAAAAGACTGTTGGGTGAATATTTTGTCAGTCAGCAGTCTGATTGAGCAAAATAGGTCTTATCATCTACAACAAAGGAGATTGGTCAGCCCAATGTGCAGGTTTACTACATTAGAGGTTGACAAATCTCTCCTCTCATCATGGGGAGGTTCTCTATGAATATGCAGGCACTATATATACTATAAATATGCAAAAAATAACACTCAGGGGTAGAATACATCATCCATATCTCTTCTTTCAGAGATGATGTTAACCAACAAAGGAGAAAATCCTAGTGAAAACACTGAAGGCACTTCTCTTCTTTCAAAAGTGTTCTTGCAAGAAACAATAGGATTTTCTTTCAGGTATGATAAGTGATTGGTAACAAAGGATAAGAACTAGTAGGATGAAATAGAACACAAAGTTTTCACCTCAACTGCCCAAAGAGTATAACACAAAGGATAATGGGGGCACAAAGTCATCCCAGAATCCTCAACACAGAAAGAAAAGAAAAACACACACTAAAAACAATTGTGAAAGCACAAAGTCTTCCCAAAGTTGGCTTCAGGACATCTCTCTTATTACTTTCACTAATTCTACTTGCCAAATTAAATAGATGAGAACACATTCAGAAGATAGACATAAGAATAATCTCGTAAAATGATACAGGCCAAAATAACACAAAGTCTACAAACAACTTGTTTTCTCATTCAGATAAAATGAAATGAAATTACAATATGAGCTCAAAGTCTCATTATTCTCCTTTCAACTGGGTAGAGTTTCACTCCTATAAAAATGAAAAGTCTCTCTACTAATGAGAGAAATCACAATCTTATAACAATCACGCAAGGCTTGGCATTCTTTCCCATGGGACATCCCATGCTGCAGTCAACACCTTCAATGCATCTTCAGTTCTGTCTGGAGGGACCATGCTGGAAATAGTGCATTGCCATAACTATGGCATGTCCATTCCTCTAATATGTCTCTTCTTAGTATGGGCTATCTGGTCCTTTCCCTGATGTCTGCGTAGCTGTCTAATTTGTCTTTACTTCATGGAAGAAAAATAGGTCACGTCCTTGATTTGGTGCGCTTAGAAGTCTACTTGATCCATTTTTTCACCTACTGAAAATAACTCCCTTGAAGATATTTTTGATCTTTTGTATTGATCTTCTCTCTCCTATAGCAATTTGAGTCTTCGGGCTCTCTTTTCAGTCAGTCACTTGGTTCTTCCTTTAAGTTCCATGCTCTATTTGAATTTCCATGGATATTCTCTCACTTTAAATTTGACGTTTGTGAGACTGTCAATGGTCGCCAACTACTTGAACCATGTTGAACCTGGAACCTATGAACCTATGAAAGTTCATTTGTTCATTTGTTCACCGATTCATTCTATCTCTTTTGTTCCATTGCTTCTTGGTTCAATCGCTTTCCCGCTCCTTGGTTGAACCATCCATTGAACCACCTATTTGATGCTTCTTTCTTTGACTGAGGCTGCCTATGAACTTTTGAACTTATGAACCATTGAGCTTTGAACTCTTTTAGTTCAAGGTTCAATCGGTTCATTGGTTTTTCCTTTGCCCGTTGCTTCCTTGTTCTTTCTAAGCTCTTTGATCTTCATTGCAATGGTTGAACCTGTGAACTCATTGAACCTTTTGGTTCAACGGTTCAATGGTTCAATCGATTCAATCGGTTCATTCGGGTCCCTTCTGTGTCTTTGCTCTGCCTTTGGGATGTCCCGAAGGGAAGGTGTCCCTTCAGGTCCTTGGAAAAGGTCCTTTTTCTGACATCAAGTGTCCCCCACAAGGGTATCTACCCTTCAAGATTTTTTGGGTGGCCTTCGGGCTTTAACTTCCTCAGCGGGCTTTTTCTTCAGACAAAAATCCCAAAGGAATTCCTTCAGACAAAATTTTTGAAGGAAAGTTTCTATTACTTAGCCATTTGTTCTTTTTCATTTCTTCGAACTTTCTTTTCGAGTGAATTCCTTTAGACAAAAAGTCCGAAGGAATTTTGCCTTAAACATTTTTCTGAGGAAAATCTTCCCGAAAGAATTCTTCTAGACTTTTTTACTTTGTCATTTTCCTGAGGGATTTCCAACTTTTGTCTGCTTTTGCTCACTACCCTCCACAAGGGCACTTGTTCCTTTGGCTTTGGGGCAGCCCCTTGAACCTACCGATTGAACCAACTTTGGTTTAGTGGTTCAATGGTTCAATCGGTTCATTCTTCGTTATTTGGCTAAGTCTTTTTGATCTTTTAAACCAAGTGCGTTGAACCAATTGGTCATTGAACCCATTGAACCAAAATGGTTCAAGTTTCAACGGTTCAAGCCTTTGTTCTTTGGAGCTTGCCGATTGAACTCTTTTAGTTGAACCGAGGCACTTAACCAATCCTAGAAATGACTAAGTGTTGGAAACTTGTTCTTTTGATTGAACTTACCTGTAGAAGCCTTTGAATCTGTTGAACCCTTGACTAAAAAAGCTTGGAAAATGAGGAAATTGAATGCTCAGAACTAATTTTGAAAAGGGAAGAGATGATTTTGGTCTAGCAAACCAAAATAGTTCATAGGTTGTCCCAAAGATGTCATTCATTTTTTGGGACAAGAAAGTTCATGCCCAAGGATTCACACACACATTTATTTAGGAGGTTAAAAAATATTAGACAAAAGGAATATTCAATGAAGGAATATACTAAAGAACTTCATCAATTGAAAATTAAGACTAGACATTTGGAAGAAGATGATGAGAAGGTAACAAGGTATTTGAATGGTCTCAAGTTCTCCATACAAGATGAGATAAAAATATTGACTTTGAAAATAGTTAAAGAAGCATACCAAGCAACCTTGAAAGCTTAAGAGAATTTGGTAAGAAGGAATACATAGCAAGCAAGAGGAAGAGGCAAACAAGTGAGAGGAAGAGGAGAGTATGACATCAAGCATTCATATGAAGAAGGTGAAAGTAGTGGCCAAAGGCATGAATCACAACCAAGAGGTGGTTATATAGGTAGGAGACCATATTATAGAGGTGGAGATGCTAAAGGAAGAGGGACTAGTGGTTTCATAGGAACATGCTTCAAATACAACAAGTATGTAGGTCATAAGTATTGGGAGTGTCCACAGGAGCAGCAAAAAAGGAGCTATAAGAATTAGAGCAGAAATCAAGTGGTGCAGCCTACAAAAGAAGAGAGTATTGGATCAAATTCCTAAATGATGGCACCTAAAGAAGGAGAGGCACTCTAGATGAGGAGGACATTGTTGAAGCCACCAAAGGAGAAAGAGCCTACACAATGGAAAACACTCTTCAAGACAACATGTAAATCCCATGGGAAATGTTGTAAAATAATTATAGATTTAGGAAGCATAAACAACTTGGTTTCTAATGAGATGGTAAGTAAACTTGGTCTTAAAATATTGCCTCATCCTATACCTTACAATGTTTCTTGGCTTCAGAAAGGATATAATGTGCTTGTGAATAAAAAATGCTTAGTAGATTTTCAGATTGGAACATATAGGGATCAATTTATGTGTGGTGTCATTCCCATGGATGTTTGCCATGTACTATTAGGAAGGCCTTGACCATTTAATAGGTTAACTAGTCATGATGGGGTGAAGAACACCTATTCTTTGGAGCATAATAGTCAAGTATACATTATTTCCCTTGAAGCATGATGATAAATTTATTGGTGTCTTTTTTTGGGTATTAGTTGCAGGTTATAAGGAGTTACTACAATAGGAAGATGAAGTTGTGAAGATAGATCAACAACCCAAGGAGATTGAGGCAACCCAAGTGGAATGTGAGCCTATGCCAACTAACACTACTTTAACTAAGTTTTTGAATGAGTTGTATGCAAGTTTATCTCAGTATTTGGTAAACATTTCTAGTTGTTAACTCATAGAGGCATGATAGGCAAGCTCCAATGCATGAAAGAAAATTTTGAAAAGGAAAGAGTTGAGAAAGAAATGATTAGTGTACAAAAGCTCTAAGAAGGACAACCAAGTGAAGGCAAAAGCATGAGAGTGATACATCAAGATCATAAGAATGTAGATGAGAACAATTAGTCCTTGTGTATAGAGGAGGTTAAGGCCAGTTATGAAGATGATATGTAACAACAAACCAAGCATTTAGGCAAACAAATGACATGCAAGGACCAAATAGTTGATATGTATGAGATTGAGTGTACCAAACAAGGAAAATGGGTAAATGATGAAGAAGAAACATTTTCAGAAGTAGTGCCATATGGAAGGAAGGTTGTAATGGATCAGTTTACAGAAGAAGAAACATAGATGCACATCCAAAGCAAGCAGTAAAAGATAATAACAATGTTTCCCTTAACAAGTTTATTGAGTGTGCACGTTGTTAAGGTGTGGAGCTAAAAGCTTCACCAAATGAGCATTGTGCAAAGTTGCAGGAATTACACAGTCACCAACGTCAGTCAGGAGTGACCGACATCAGTCAGGAGCAGACCAGGAGATGCCAGCGTCGGTTAGAGATTGGCCGACGTCGGTCACAGGCAAGCAGGCAGGAACCGATGTCGGTTACCTATGCATCCAGAAAGCTATTTTCGTGGATAGAATAGAATGTTTGCATGATAGGATTAAGTGTTAGTCTTAAGTCCACATCTCTATTTTAAGTAAGACTATTTTAAGCCTTAGATTAGTAGGCATATCTAATGGTTGTAAAGGCATGCTCATGTTTCCTAATATTATATATTGGGATAGATCTTCATAGCTTAGTGTATTGGTAAAGAGGACAGTATTGTATAATACATGTATATGTGAATCAATCCAAGTGTTGGAGTTGATTGTAATTGAGAGAGAGAACTCTTGAGGGAAAGAGATCTAGGAAGAGATCTGTACATCTGAGAGAGGTGTGGAAGAAAAGAAGTTTCTTCAATTGTATTCCTTTTGTAAAGAGTTTAATACAAGTTTTTAGGGTGGTTTCTTGTATATCTTGTTTCTTGGTAATTCTGATTCTAGTTGCTTATCTTTCTGGTTTAATTCTGCATTTAGTTGCTTGCTAATAGTAATCAACCTTGTTGGTTGATCCCCAACAAGTGGTATCAGAGCTCAGGTTCACTAACAGGTGGTTCAGATCTGTGTAGTGTGTGTTGATTACAGGTTACTCACAGGGATTTCTGTTTGAGTGGGAGAAGCAATGGCAGAAGAAAGTAAACTGAGAATGGAGAAGTTTAATGGCAAGAATTACCAATTATGGAGAATGCAGATAGAGGATTATCTATATCAAAAGGATCTATACTTACCATTAGGTGGGATTGCAAAGAAGCCCACAGACATGGATGATGAAGAATGGGAAGTTCTTGATAGAAAGGCTCTGGGGTCTATAAGACTGAGTCTGGCATCTACTGTGATATCTAATTTATCACAGGCAAAGTCAATGGTAGAGTTAATGTCTACTTTAGCAAATATGTATGAAAAACCCTCAGCTTTAAATAAGGTATATCTTATGAAGCAGTTATTCAATTTGCAAATTTATGAAGGTGGATCTGTGTCTAATTATCTAAATGATTTCCATGGAATTGTAAATCAATTAAGTTCAGTCAAAATTGTGTTTGATGATAAAATTAAAGCTCTATTAATCTTATGCTCATTACCTGAGAGCTGGCATAGCTTGGTAATGGCAGTTAGCAATACTGCTTCTACCTCAAATATTTTAAAAGTAGATGATGTTGTTAGTGTTATCTTGAATGAGGAAATCTGCAGGAAAAGCACAAAGGAAACATCAGGGAACGCCTTAAGTTTTGAGAGCAGGGGAAGGCAGAAAGAGAAGAGCAAGAAAGGGAGATCAAGGTCTAAGTCAAAGATGAGAGGAAGATCCAAATCAAGAAATGGCAAGAGGACAGCCTGCTGGAATTGTGGAAAGATAGGGCACATAAGCAAAGATTGCTGATCAAAGCCTAAGGAGGACAATCAACACAAAGGAAAAGAAGAAGCAAAGATTGCATGTATTGCACAAGATGCTTTAATATTCTCTTTGCATAATAATATAAAATCTTGGGTTTTAGATTTTGGTGCATCTTTTCATGCTACCCCCAACAAAGAATATTTCAGTGACTATGTCCAAGGAGACTTTGGAATAGTTTACTTAGGGGATGATGAGCCATGTAGAATGATTGGCAAAGGTAAAGTGCAACTGAAGATGTAGAATGGCAACACATGGGTGTTGAGAGATGTTATGCATGTTCCTAGCTTGAAGAGGAATTTAATCTCTGCAGAAAAGTTAGGGGATGAGGGTTCTATAGTAACTCTCACAGTTAAATCTTGGAAGGTTACCAAAGGTGCACTTGTGTTAGCCAGAGGTAAGAGAGAAGGTACTCTCTATTTATGTAATTGTATTACTAATAATTCTCCTTCTGTATTATCTACTTCAGATGTAGATGCAAAGATGTGGCATCACAGGCTTGGCCACATGAGTGAGAAGGGAATGTCAATTCTTAAGTCAAGAGGTAAGCTTTCAGATTTGAAAAGCATAGATCTAGATTTTTGTGAGCACTATGTTTTTGGGAAACAGAAGAGAGTGAGTTTTCTCAAGACTAGGTCAACAAAGAAGAAGCATAAGTTGCAGCTTGTTCACACAGACATGTGGGGACTGGCTCAGGTTGCTTCTATTGGAGGATCACAGTACTATGTTTTGTTCATAGATGATGCTACAAGAAAGGTATGGGTCTATTGTATTAAGAATAAATATGATGTATTTGAAACCTTTAAGATTTGGAAAGCTATGGTTGAGAATGAAATAGGCAGAAGATTGAAGTCCCTGAGATCTGAAAATGGTGGTGAGTTTTGCAGTCACAAATTCAACTGGTATTGTTATATGCATGGAAAACACAGGCAAAGGACTGTTCCAAGGACACCTCAACAAAATGGAGTTGCTGAAAGGATGAATAGAACAATAATGGAGCGTGCACGATGTATGAGGTTGCATGCTGGGTTGCCCTTAGAGTTTTGGGCAAAAGCTGTGGATATAGTAGTGTACTTGATTAACAGAGGACCCTCTACAACACTAGATGGTGGAATTCCAAAAGAGACATGGACAGGTAAAAAGGTAGATCTCTCATTTCTCAAAGTTTTTAGTTGTGAAGCGTTTGTGCACATTGATAAGGAAAATAGAAAGAAGCTGGATGCTAAGTCTATGAGGTGCACATTTATTGGTTATGGCTCAGGAGATTTTGGTTTCAGATTTTGGAATCTAGGAACTAACAAAATAATTAGGAGCCATGATGTTGTTTTCAATGAAAAAGGGATGTATAGTGATCAGTTGAGGAAGCTGAATCAATCTAGGCAGAGTAATGGAGAATTGGATGAGGTGACGGTCCAAAATGAGCTCGCGAGAAGAAATAATCACAGATAAGAAAACATAGAGATCGACATCGGCCAGGCAAGAATCGACGTCGACAGGATAGAAACCGATGTCGGTCAAACAATGATCGACATCGGCCAGGCAGGAACCGAGGTCAGTCATGGGGAACTGATGTCGGCCAGTAACAGGCCTAGAGGTGACCGAGGTCGGTCACTGTCAGAGAATTTGGGCAGACAACGTGTTGTGAATGAGTCTCAAATGCCCATCAAGAGGTCAGAAAGGGTAAGTAAACCTCCAATTCGATATTCCCCTTCATTATTCTATTTATTACTTACTGATGGTGGAGAACTAGATAGTTTTGAAGAAATAATACAGGTAGAATCCAAGAATCAGTGGGAGCATGGCATGGTTGAGGAAATGGAGTCCTTGAAAGAGAACCAAACATGGGATTTGGTTGAGTTGCCATCAGGAAAGAAGACACTGAAGAACAGATGGACCTACAGATTGAAAGAAAGTGAGAATGGACAAATGAGATATAAGGCCAGATTGGTAGTGAAAGAATTTGCACAAAAACTAGGTATTGACTTTGGTGAGATTTTTTCTCCTGTAGTTAAAATGACTTTTATACGGACTGTATTGTCTTTAGTTGCTATTGAGGATTTGCATCTTGAGCAGCTTGATGTTAAGACAGCATTTATTCATGGAGATTTGGATGAAGAAATATATATGGAACAACCGGAAGGATTTGAGGTCAAAGGTAAGGAGAAGCTAGTGTGCAAATTGAAGAAAAGCTTGTATGGCCTCAAGCAAGCTCCTAGACAATGGTATTTGAGATTTGACAGGTTTATGACTGAGCATGGCTATAGTAGGTGTCAATCTGACCATTGTGTGTATTTTAAGAGATTGGATAATGGTAGATATATTATTCTATTGTTGTATGTAGATGATATGTTGGTTGCAGGATCACACATACATGATATCTCTGAGCTTAAGGTGAAATTAGCTCACACATGTGCCATGAAGGATTTGGGAACAACAAAGAAAATCCTTGGCATGAATATTAAGAGAGACAGGAAAAATCACAGGTTGATTTTGTCTCAAGAGGATTATGTGATCGAGGTGTTAAAACGGTTCAATATGCAGGATGTAAAACCAGTAAGCACACCTATGGCTGGACATTTTAAGTAAAGTAAAGAATAGTGTCCTAATTCACATGATGAGGTAGAGTACATGAGGAAAGTTCCATATGCTTCCGCAGTTGGAAGTTTAATGTATGCAATGGTTTGTACTAGACCGGATATTGCCCAAGCAGTGGGAGTTGTAAGTCAGTATATGGCCAATCCAGGGAAGGAGCACTGGAAAGCAGTTCAGTGGATCCTTAGATATCTGAGAGGAACCAACAGTAGGAATTTATGCTATGGTAGTTCAAATACTTCTTTACATGGTTATGTAGATTCAGATATGGTAGGTAATTTGGATGGCAGGAGGAGCACCACATGATATGTTTTCACTATTGGTGGAACGACAGTTAGCTAGATTTCTAAGTTGCAGAAGGTTGTTGCCTTGTCAACTACAGAAGCAAAATATATTGCAGTCACAAAGGCTAGAAAAGAGATGATATGGATGACACGGTTCATGGAAGAGCTAGGAAAGGAGCAAGAGAGTTGCAGATTGTATAGTGACAGTCAGAGTGTAATTCATTTGGCTAAGAATTCAGCCTTTCACTCAAGAACCAAGCACATACAGCTAAGGTACCACTTCATACGACAGGTATTGGAGGATGGTGAGTTGAAGCTAGAGAAGATCCATACAGATAAGAATCCTGTGGATATGCTAACCAAGCCAGTAACAAAGGAAAAGTTGAATCTTCATTCAACTTTTGTTGGTCTTCATGATTGAGTTGAAGATGGAGGAGCTAGAAGATGTTGCTGTACAAGTATTGGTGCAGCTGTTTATCTCCAAGTGGGAGATTGTTAAGGTGTGGAGATAAAAGCTTCACCAAATGAGCATTGTGAAAAGTTGCAGGAGTTACACAGTCACCGGCGTCGGTCAGGAGTGACCGACATCGGTCAGGAGCAGACCAGGAGATGCCGGCGTCGATCAAGGATTAGCCGACGTCGGTCACAGGCAAGCAGGCAGGAACCGATGTCGGTTACCTATGCATCCAAAAAGCTATTTTTGTGGACAGAACAAAATGTTTGCATTATAGGATTAAGTGTTAGTCTTAAGTCCGCATCTCTATTTTAAGTAAGACTATTTTAAGCCTTAGATTAGTAGGCATATCTAATGGTTGTAAAGGCATGCTCATGTTTCCTAATATTATATAGTGGGATAGATCTTCATAGCTTAGTGTATTGGTAAAGAGGACAATACTGTATAATACATGTATATGTGAATCAATCCAAGTGTTGGAGTTGATTGTAATTGAGAGAGAGAACTCTTGAGGGAAAGAGATCTAGGAAGAGATCTGTACATCTGAGAGAGGTGTGGAAGAAAATAAGTTTCTTCAATTGTATTCCTTTTGTAAAGAGTTTAATACAAGTTTTCAGGGTGGTTTCTTGTATATCTTGTTTCTTTCTAATTCTGATTCTAGTTGCTTATCTTTCTGGTTTAATTCTGCATTTAGTTGCTTGCTAATAGTAATCAACCTTGTTGGTTGATCCCCAACACACGTATACTCATGAAAAAGAAGAAGAACCAGAAAATGCCTAATTGTGGGGCCAAAGAACATGTTTACCTCTATGAGAGGCGAGTATCAGTAGCAACCTTCAATTTGGAGGTACAAATCAATTAAGGAGGAACAAACACCAAGTTGACATATATGGAAAAAATTCTTTAACTTGGTAGTATGATGAAGGGGCATCCTTGTGGATCCCAAAATGGACTCATTTTTGGTTTTAATTTGTCTTTTATGTGTAATAGGTCCTAATGAAGTCATAGAGTGATCTAGGTTAGCACAAGTGGCATAAAATTTGAATTATGGACTTTCCCTCCAAAACTTCCACATTTGAAAATTTGAATTTTTAAACCTTGTGAAAGGCTTACATGCATTATATGAGGTTGATCAAGGTGTAAAACATGTTAAAAAGGTGTATTAGAGGTCTTAATAGTATACAAAAGGTACTAAATATATTCTTTAGTCTATAGGGCATAGTCACACATTGATCATCTTGGAAAAACATAAAAAAATGTAATGTAATTTCAATAACTTCCACATAGAAACCTCCAAGATTTAGTTATGCATCATGGAAAAAGGTGGTAGATTTAGTTTTTGCATGTTAATTGTGTATTCCATTCGAATGAGTGAGATAATGGACTTGTAAGCAATGGAAGTTGATGAATAATATGAATGATGATGTTGAAAATTTTGAGTTTTTTGATATGGCATGACTGAGCCAAAGGAATTTGCTTGTTGAATCTTCCATATGGTAAGTGATTGAATGTTGGATTATTTGTAATTTTTAAGAAATAATTGTATTCTCTTGTGTGAGATAGGAAACCCTAGATTGAAGTGGGAAAAGATACTTTGCAGAGATATAACCAGGTCTAAAACAAAGTATGGGTTTATATAACCTTGTTCATGTAGTTGAATGAACTTATCAACCTTTTTGGTATTGATTCTGTGAGTTTTTGAAAGATAAATATCTATGGCTTCTTGAGAGGTAACTTGAATCAATTCATATCTGATAAAATATTGCATTTGTTCATTGATAATGATAAAACCTTGTTTCTTACTAGTCACTATCTACAACAAAGAAACCCATAGATTGAGTTGTTTTTTATTTGAATCTTGCTTTGATCCAAAAACAATAGATAAAGGTTTTAAATCATTCATAGAAAGTGGGAAGCAACCATTATACAAGTTAAATAGACTATTGGCAACATTTGAATAACAAAAACCCTACTAACCTTGTTTACTTCATAGCACACAATGAAGAAGGACTGAGTTTCCC
Organism: Torreya grandis; assembly: GCA_037957365.1. Taxonomy (NCBI): domain Eukaryota; kingdom Viridiplantae; phylum Streptophyta; class Pinopsida; order Cupressales; family Taxaceae; genus Torreya; species Torreya grandis. The sequence goes on from JARHVA010000008.1 coordinate 11,735,834, forward strand.
TATTGAGGATTGATTTGTAGGTTATCTGACCAATGTCAATGAATGAAAAAGTTGTATCTAGCCTATAAAAAGAGTTTCCAACCCGTGGTTTGTCTTGAACCATTTCTAGTTCTAGATATTGAATTTATATTATTCTCAGCCTGCTTAGAGACTACAAACCCTGCCAACTAGGGTTCTATCAATTGGAGGAGAAGTAACTCTTAAAAAATTGAAAAACTTGTGATATTGTGTATTTTTATGATCCCTAACTGAATCACATAATTTTAGGACCGTACCGTACATGTATTATGGATTTCTAGACAGTGGCATTGGAAAAGGGCTAAAGAAGGCCTAATTTGGAAGGCTGAAAGAAATAAAGTGGACCTAGGGAGTGATTTAAGACCTAAAAATTGACCTACAGGTGTATTTCAAAAAGATAAATGTTAATATCATATTTTCAAGTCATCATTGTTAGTACCTTTTATGTACTAACTTATTTACAGTCAGACAGGGTTATAAGGAAAGCTAATAGTAAAGGCAAAGTTGCATGAGAGTGAAAGGAAGTGTTGGAAATAGTGAAAGGAGTTTAGATTGAGTTCTTAGGGACTCTAATGGTCAAAGAGAAGCTATTTTAATCTCTAACTAGTTTAATAACCCATTAATATTTCTTGGTGATTATTATTTTTGTCTGAAAGTTGGTAGGTGTTTCATTGATCAAGAACAAGAGTGATAATCTTATGCAAGTTTTGCATCATGTACAAAGGTTTTTTCCAATGAATTATCTATAATTTATGCTTGAATATTGAGTTGAAAATAAAATATAATCTTAATAAAATGATGGAGTCTCTCAGAATTCCATTTACACTTAAGGCTACAAAAACCTTCTACCTATGAACTTCTTCTCCCTCTCTCTTTATCAATATATCAATTTATATGACAATATGCTTAATGATTTTCCCTAACATGACTTTATATAGGCCCCTATAATTTACACATGTCCCCTAGGGTTGCTTGATACCCATTCAAGTCATGATTGAGTGATATATGTCCTTAGAATCCATCTCCAACAGTCTTAGAGTCAAATATCTAGTCTAATAAATTTGGAGTGAACCTGCTTGGAACTATGCCAAGTGCCTTTGGCACGTCAAGTTTATTTGGTACAATAGTTTCATGCCTTTCTCCTACCCTTTAATTTCCATGAGCATGTTATTCCAAATATTTTCATGACTCTATTTTATTTTTGTTGTGATGGAAGCATCTTTCATGCAAAGTTATGTTCATGCCAAGTGCTTACATCCATTTACATCGTGTCATAAAGTCTTATATTTAATAAGCTATGCATACTTGTGTACTAGGTTATATTGTGCATAATTTTTTCAAACTAATGTTCCCTTATACTTGGTAATTATATAAATCAAAACTTAAACAAAAACTATCCCCCTACAACTGAATTCATTCAACTTCTATGCAATTAACTTCTTCATGTTTCCACATGTATTAACTTGTACCTTTTAGCTTATGCAACCACCAATGATTATAAAATTATGAATTCACATGCCATGTATCCACATTGAAAATTTATTCCCAAAAATAGACTTAGTTGTTTTTGGGTGATGTAAGATTGCTCTTCACCAGGGATGCTCCTACATCATATATCATGATTGATGAAAATCCTGCAATCAACTCAATGCATTCCTCAATCACCAAAGAAAGTTTTCAATGCCTTTTGGAGTTTTTATTTATGGATTTTAATTTTATTTGAGAATTCCATTCGTTGTTTAGATTGGTCTAGTTCCAATCACATGATATCTTCATAACTCTCCACACCACTTTTGCCTCAACAAAGTTGTTGGTGGCTTTTTCTAAAGATTCACAATATCCTAATAGTGGGGCACCTTTGTCATTTCTGAAAATGTCCCTAGTGATACCTAACCATAATTTCCTTTAGATGCTTTTTCGAAGTTCAATTTTATGCATTAACCCCTAGGCAGAGTCCAAACTACTTTCTTGGTGACCTTAATTTTTCTACCAACACTATTATTAAGGAATTGATCAATTCATATTGATTATTATTAATTAAAAATATATATTATATGTTTTATTTACATATATTGTATATTAATTTATAAATATACAAATTAAATTTTAATTTAACTTTTTTTAAATATAGACATTCTTAAATAACATATTACATTTTAACACACACACACACACATATTTGTTTGGGAAAATGATATATAAATGATTGTCATACATGAAAAAATAAATAATTTCACATCTGATATAATAATATTGAAGGGAGTTCAATTCTTGTATCATAAAAAATGCTACGAATATCAATTTAATGCTAGCAGTCATCATGATCATCATCTATCATTAGATTGTCATGATCATCATCTACTAGTTCATCGTATATCTCACATTCATATAAATATTGATTATCATAGTTGAGATGGTCTTCATCATCCTTTTCAAATAGAGGACATCTATCATATATTGGTCATTGACCTATGAAGACATAATTAAAATATTATTAAAATACTCAAAGTTAAAAAATTTCAAAATAGATATTATAATATTCACAAAATAAATAATTGGATGCTACTTTTATCACAAGTCAATAGTGACTAATGTCTTGATAGCACAAACCCTATAGAATGAGCCTATTCGTTGAGCACATTAGTGTTTCATATAAGGGATTTCAGGTGCTCTCAAACTTCCTTAGTGGCCCTTAAGTCATAGTGTTTCTCCTACAATAAAATGTAAATTTTAAATTGATGTCTCAATAAAAAATTACAAAGTTGTTACTATATTAAAATAAATTTATGAATTTACACGCAACCAGATCTATGCTTATTTGGCCCAATCAATGAGTCACCTATTTACCCTGACTTAATGTGGATTTATGGGCCTTGTTACTTTTGATCCTTAGTTAATTTAAAAATTTACAAAAAAAATAGTTAATGAATATCAACAAACAACAAATATTGACATGCCATGGTGTTGTTTTTAAAATTTATCTTCATCTTGTTTTCTATTTTGTTTTAGCAAGTTCTCACATAATTTGTCCCAACTAGCAACATTTACTCCTCGAATTTGGAGACTTCACCTCTTCTTAACTATATTTTTCATTTACATTGCTTGCAAATTAGTTTTTTAGAAATGATTAGATACCTATAAATATTATACCATTAATGATGCAACATTACCCACACATGCCTCCTCATCCTCCTAAGTGAGTTGTTACATTTTTTCAATTGTATATACATTGTAATAATATTTACTAAACTCTCTTTGAATTGCATTAATCAACTAGGGTTTATGCTTAACTGACATCTTATTGAATTTATAATGGTAATTTAAAAAAAATAATACCTTCACTCTGAGAAGCATTTTTTTTAATAAAAAATTAAAAAATAAATAAAATAATTTTTAAACTTGAAAATATACACGATAATATACATGAAATTAAGTAATTTATATTATTATACAATATTTATGATAATATACTTACTTGCCCCAAGCATCTTGTAAAATGTGCATATGGTCATTTACATACAATTTCACCTTAAGAGTCCCTGACACTCGATGCTTGTACTTATTTACTATGAGACAAGATGGTTGATCATCATTAGACTTGGGTGTAGGTGTATCGTCGTTGTCCCCACTTAACCCTAAAGAGATAATCTTATCAAAGGTACTAGGAGACCTCTAGTCAACTCGATTTATGAGCATTAGAACAAGGACAAGAAGGCTGTAACAAAGGCATAAAAGATGAACTGTAATTAAATAATAAAGTTAAAACCAATAAATTTAAAAATAATTAAATTTTAAAAAATAACTTAAAATATGATTTTTTAATCTTTTTCACTCCCTTGAAGTAATCGATGGTTGATGGGTCACATCGTGTTGCTCCATCTCATCATTATGTGGTTCCACATGTGTAGTAAACCTCTCTTCAAAATTGGAAAACATATATTAATAAATATAAATGATTTATAATTTTAAAATTGGTATACCTATGAGCTAGTGTCATACACCATGTAGACCACTAATGCCCTTGTAGGGTGAGGTACTTCTTTATTCCTCGACGTGTGAATGACCAAGGGGGCTATGAGGTGGTGTATAACACTTCATCAATATCTCAACATGTGAATGATTGAGGATACTAAAAGGGGTATAAAACTCCTCCTACATATCTCTTTTTATGGTTGCATGGACATTGGAACCACCACAAACAACATTATCCAAGTGCCCGTTGAAAACAATTTTGACATGGATCATGGGATTGTGGTTTTTGATGTCCCTAATATTAGATAAATTTTGATTTTATATATTATTTATTTCTAATTAGTAATATTTTTGTTAGGATTTTTGTTTCAAATTTATTTTTTATTAGAATTGATTAGGTTTTTTTCTAAGGTTTTTGTCTATGATTTTTTGTTAAGATTTTTTTAGGGTTTTTATCAGGGATTTAGCTAGATTTTTTTTAGGGTTTTTGGCCTATGAGTTTTTGCTAGAATTTTTTGGTAGGGTTTTTTTCTAAGTTTTTTTTGTTAGGGCTTAGATTTTTTGTTAGGGTTTTGGTTAGTTTTTTTGCCTATTATTTTTTTGCTAGGATTTTTTGGCAGTTTTTTTATTAGGGATTTTTTTAGGCTTTATTATTAGGTTTTTTGCTTGGGTTTTGGATAGGAGTTTTTGTTATGGTTTTTTCTAGGCTATTGGTTAGGCATTTTTTAATGATTTTTCCTAGGGGTTTTTTGACAATGATTTTTTTCTAGGATTGTTTTAGGGATTTTGCTACAGATTCAATTAGGTTTTTTCTTTGTATGATTTTGTAAGGATTTCTTGGTAGGGTTTTTTTAGGGTTTTCCATGGGTTTTGGCTAGTTTTTTTCCTATGATTTTTGTTAGGATTTTGCATTAGGGTTTTTGGTAAGATTTTTTTGATAAAGTTTTTAATAGATATTGTTGTTAAGGTTTTTACTAGAATTTTTGTCTACAATTTTTTCTAAACCTTTTTCCTTGTGGTGTATGTTTCAATCTATTTATATTTTTTAATTAAAAATAAATATAATTGTAGAAATTAACTATAATACAATCCATACCTATTTCCTTGATTTCTAAGGGGTTTCATATAATCCTCCTCTTCTTTGTCTTTGACCACATGGTTTATTCAGACATATGTAACCATTGTCTCCACAACACTTTTCTTGAAATTTAGATCTATTTTCTTGTTAAATTAACCTTCTCCTTTCTCTTCTAGATGAAGTGTTGGCTCTTCTAAATTTTGCACACATAGTTTTTGTTAAATTGGCCCTCTTTTCATTTTTTTATACCTCTTGTCAATTTATCTACCATACTATCATTTTTGTGTCACATTATCCACCAAATAATAAAATAATGATGGTGATCCTTCCCACCCTTTTTTAATTTCAGGGTGGCATAAGTTGTGATGCATTTTTTAATTAAAAAATATCTATTAGTTTAAAAAAATTATTAAAAATATTAGGTTAATTTGGGGATATTGAGAATTTGAGAAAATTTTAGAAATTTTCAAATTTAGGGGAAATTGGTAGAATTTGAGGAAATTGGGGAAAAATGAGAATTTGGGAAAATTTGCAAAAATTAATGAAATTTGGAGAAATCGAGTAATTTTGTAAATTGAGAAAATTTGTGGAAATTGAGGAGATTTTTTTTTTTAAATTAGGGGAAATTGGGGGAATTGGTGGAATTTGAAAAAATTGGGAATTTATAAACATTTAAAAATAAATTATAATAATTAGGGAAAATTAGGGAAGTTAATATGTTGCCTAGTTAATTAGAAAAAAAAAATTATATAAATAAAATGAATACCATTAATACAACATTTTTACAATATTATTATATAGATTTAAATTTTTATACAATACTACACACATCAACTTCATCCAATTGAAATGGAGGTGGTTGTATCCCTTGTTGTTATCATTGTTCAAGGAAGTCAGTCCCTGATTGTCCTACTCTAGGACAATAATCAATAATAAGATTTTTGATATAAATTTTTGGAGGTTGTGATGCCAATTACCCTAAATATGAATGTCTCAGGCATATATTGGTCATTTCAATAGGGTCATTTATTGTTCCAAATGATCTTATATGTGATTTTCATTGTACATGAGGTTGTTGGTGTACAGATGATGGCGATGGTGATAGCGGTGGTGATGGTGTGGTGGTAATGGTGTACTAATTAGTGGAACAAGAATTTTGATGGCATCACCATCATCATGAAGAGGAAGAGAGTGTCATAAAAAACTTTTCTTCAAATTTTTGATAAATTTCATCATGTCCATCCATTATGCAAAAGAATATTATATTGTGAAATGAATTACATTTTATATTATAAGTAACTTCAATTGCAATATTCATAAATTTTAAAATTAAAATTACATAATAGCTAAATATATTCTAAAAACATTGAAAAAAATAGTTTGTGTATTAAATACATTAAAATCAGCTACTATAGGAAATTAATTTTATTTTGTACAAAATAAATCATTACTAACCAATTTCATGTACATTTTTTCCCTTAAAAATATCAAATTTATCCCTTTGAAAGGATAATCAATTAGAATTTCTTCACAACATTGATATTGACAATTGCTTCCACCATGGCATAATGAGGCAAAAATTGAGGTGTATCATCCATTTTGTCATTAGGACATTCCACGTATTTAAAATTGGAAGAAGTTAAACATTTGTAACCATGTTTACTATTAATGAAGCTTACAATATTTTTAAATGCTTTGGGATGACCATTAACATATAATCATGTATTGTGCAAAAATTCACTTGGCCGGATCAAATTTTGTCTTCCATAGTTGTTGCACTTGAACACATACCATATTTATACATACTAAATTTGAACCTAACCAAAATTTTCCAATGTACAACATTATATATTGGGCCATTAAGAGGTAATACTAGGTTGCCTAATTGAATAGTAGTGGACTTGACATTGATTGTAGTCAAAATGAATAAGACAAGACCTACATCTAGGATAATTATTTATGAGCGTATCATATAAATTTTCCTTCAAAATATAAATACCTGATAAGGTAGTGGTAGTGGCTTATAAATTGGCCATGCCTGATAATCTTGTCAATTATGGAAATCAAACTTATATATGCTAAATAACCTATCAAGAAGTTTTTGATCACCTTCAAATATTTCCTCACAACTTTTAATTTTATCTCTCCCCTTATCTAAGAGAAATTTATTCAAAATTCATGACATTAAATTACTTCATCTAATAAAACTTATTTGGACCTATTATTCAATGCATTTTCCCTTTTCCTTATGATCATACATATTATAATTTTCCTTAAAGTCCATTGTAACAAATTTTTTACCCTAATTTAGATTAAGATGAGTTACGTAATCTAATTAAGATAATACTTGAAATGAATTCATATAACAAGATATGGAATTTGAGCATACATTTGAATGTAAAATAATGAAATTGATTGCAATGATTTGACAAGTGGCATGATAATAAGTACCATTATAAAGCCACATTTCAAACTATTTTGCACACAAGTGGCTTCCACACTAAAAAACACTAGAATTCTAGTTGAACATTGAGACCAAATTACCTATTTCTCCCAATTATGATTGCATACAACCCTAGTAGCTCTGAGCTAAAATTTGAATATAACTACAAGGTAACAAGTTAGTTGAAGCACTTAATCACACAAGGATTGTACCACCCTTTATCATTTTACATTGGTCTTTTAAACACACCACTGTAGCATGGGAAAACTACATGGAGTTTGATCCATCTTCAGAGTATTGATATGTAGGTAGTGCTCAAGATAAAGGGTTTCAAGGTAAAGTATAACTTCAATTACTAACCCTTTTATTTCCATGATTTAATTTATCTTCCTATGTCATTGAGCTAGGCTTTTCAAGGGAAAAGCAGTTACACAGTGGTCCCTACACCAAATCAAAATCTTCCACACAATATAAAAAATAAATAGGTGAAGGTGAACATAACGTAGAAATATCAGATCCCTATTATTTATCGAGAAAGGCTACCCCATTCAAATAATATCACCCCCACTAGTGTCCATTTACAATGTTGTTATTGTGGAACCCTACCAACTCTTATTTCAAGTTCGCACTCAATCAACACAGTCTTCCTGTCAGTCTCAAATCTAGAAACAATCTGCATATCAATTTTCTAGATAAGTTTATATTCCTCTTTTTCACTTTCCATATTTAATATATTTCCAAATTTAGTAAGTTCTAAATCATTTTGTAAAATTTATTCCATATCTTTAGCACTCTGATTTTACATAATAATTTATCACATTAGGTTATCTATTTTCCTAATTTCCCCAAATTTGATCAAACATACTAGTGAACTCACTTGTTCTTGAACATTGCTCAAAACCCTAGTTTACCATTAGGTTTTTCCTTCTCTTTTCATGCATTCCATTAGGGTTTTAGATTTCTAATTTTTTTATTTATTTCAATCATGATTGTAATGACCACGTTAATGATTGTGTCTATTTTTCATTTCCTAGTTCAAAGTTTCATGGTGTTATTCACATGTTCCTTGCCTATCACTTGTAAACTATTTTGCATGTATGTAATCCCATAGATACATAATGTCAATGCAAAAATCACATCATATATTAGTCCATAACTTAATTGTGAATTGTTCTATGGAGATTATTATTGTATGGCTCATATTGAGTTACCATTAGTTACTACTATAAATCATAGGGATTATATGGTTCCTCTTTTTCCTCCTACACCTAGAACTCATAACTATCTTATCTCATATCCTACCTCTATTATTTTCCTTAGGATTAAAATGGACCCTATGGTCCAAGCTATTATTACTAGATGAGTTCAGTTGCCTCCTCAGCCAAGATAGGAGTAATGAAATCAACCAATTCCTCCTCATCCCCAATCTAATCCAATAGAACCAATTAATCAGTCAAGAGCATATGATATTTTTGATCAATTAAGGAATACACCAGCTAAGATTTCCATGCTTGAATTGCTTCAAAAGTCTACTATTTTTAAGGGTATTAACTTCTTAATTTTCATCTATTATCAATAAATTAATAGATATTGAGGATGTTATCTCTTTTGGCAATGATGAATTTCCTTCACATCCAACCATTGATAATAATATTCCATTTTTATATAAGTTCAAATCAACACTACAACATTGAAAAGAGTTCTAATTGATAATGGTTTAGGGTTAAACATTTACAATCTTACATTATTACAGATAATGGCCATTAACATGGCTACCATTCAAAATGCATATAATAATATCAAAGAGTTTTATGATGTATTGCACTAAGCCTTGGGTTCTATCGTATTAGATATTATAGTAGGGCCCAAATACACACACACACACACACACACACACACACACACACACACACACACACACACACACACACACACACACACACACACACACACACACACACACACACACACACACACACACACACACACACACACACACACACACACACACACACACACACAGTTCTAAGTAATACCCAATCATTTAAATTAAAATTTACTATTGGGTAGGCCATGGAGGCCATACCTTCTACTTTGCATGGGTGTGTCAAATTTATACATAATGGCTATTTATATACTTTCCCAATCGATAATCAATCATTCAAATATTGTAATATTACATAATTGATTGCTCAAGATCCATCATAGATGGGGGCACATCAATCTCTTATAGTGCCACCACTACAGATCATTCCTATAAAATAATTGCACACATATGAGGTTAGTGAGTTTAGTATAAAGGATCAAAAGCCATAATCCATAACTAACTCAAAACCACATTTTTCACCTCACAAGGTAGACCATGGTGAACATGTACAACAATTACCTTTATTAGTCAATTCATAACATCCAAATTTCATATCCATAAAATATTTTGATGGTGATTATGATGCTTCTTGTGATTATTATACTAATGAAGCACCAATGAACATTGATGATTATTTATATGGATTGAATTTCACACTATTTGGAAAATATGAATACATAGAAGATTATGAGGTAATCATACTAGTACATACAAACATGGAAAAAGTAGTCACTCTGGATATGGATAAAGGAAATAATATTTGTTTTAAAATAAACACTAATCTATATATAACTCTATTAGGTGTCTCATAGATAAATACTTTTGTAAAATCCAACATTTATAAAGCACAAGTGGCACAATACCTTTGACCAATGAATTACAGATACCAATAGATCACCATTCATAGATTCAATAAATAATGTGGAATTCATGGACATTGAGACAATAATCAAGATACAAGAAAATATTTCACATGATAGACCACATGTGATGTTAGATATGATAATTGATAGAGAATTAATCAGTTTGCCAATAGTATGGCATAGATATTCTAGCTAGTTGTCAAATCATGAGGGCAATCCCTTTTTCATTTTCACAAAATCACAAGACATGCTACATATACTTATTCAACATTACAACATAAAATTATGAAATACAAGGCTAAAATAACTATTAATATTATACATCGCACACCATAACCTACTAAGGTTCCATATCAGGGTCACATACATAAAAACTACAAACATTTAAGAAGTAATCCTTGAATATTTAGGTTTTTATTGAGAATGAATATAGACAGCATGTGGGAATAGATGAGGACACAAATCCAAATATATGTACACTTGCATTTTAAAAACACACAGAACATGATCAAAATAAAGTGCTACAAGTTGTATATTACCAATATTCCATAGGCCACATCATAGTACTAGTTGCATGCGGTCCCAAAGAAGTGAATACACTACTCTTTGTTATGAAAATAGAAAATCAGATAAAAGCCACATTTGGACAAACATGGTTACATGAAACAAAATATACAATGGATAGGTTATAGTAATGTCTCCCATTCAAATTTAAGGATAACACAATCTGTATCATCCATGGTGGTATAGATGATAATCATATATTTAAAAATGAGAAAAATGGTTCAAATTTGGTGTATCCCAAAAATTCACATGAGTCTGCTTACATAGTAGATCAACATGACATATAAATGCACATGATTCAAAACAACTAAAAACATAAGGCTACAGTCATACAACTTGAACAGTATGATGATCACAATGATGATGATTTATGGGAGTTTGACAAGATTCAGTATCCAATAATCAATAATCTTCCACCAAATCCACCTTTTGATTATCCACATCCTTTGTATGTGTTATTTGGTTTTTAGATTATCATATTTTTCATATATATGCAAAACTAAAAAAATCGGACATGTCAAAAAAATTAAAAAATTAGGCCTATGCATGCTTATGTTTAGTTCATTTACATCATTTAATTTGTGCACAGTTATTCATTACTTATTTATACCCAATGTTATATCATATATTCTTTGTTAGTGTACATGAGTGAGTTCAAAGCATACAGGTTTCCATTCTCATATCTAGTTTCAAGCTATTTCACTATCATAGACATAAAACATGCACATCCTATGTGGATAGAAACAGACCCCACTATTTTCCAATCGCCATGAGATTATCCAAATGAGCACATTATTTCATTTATAAAATCCAAACCATGAAAAGGTATTATATAACTTGTAAATACATCAACAAGCTCACTAGGAGCATCTTACACTCAAGTTTTATCCTTCCTTATCTATCCCTTATTGCTTACAACTTAGTTATTTATATGAAATTGCATCTATTATAATTTATCACTTAATAACACATTGATATCTTACTAATTTACTAAGTTACTACATATACTAGTGTTACTAATTGATTATATTAATCAACTATATGTATCCATGCCATCTTTCATGTTTGCTTTCCTACTTCATTATCTTGTGTGTATTCTTTGTTTGGCTTGTGGAAATTTGAACATGTCCTTGTGTGTGGATATAGTCCTTTATTATATGTTTCTTTGCATGTGAGGACATTTAAACATGTCCTTGTGGGTGTTTCTATGCTTGTGAGTGACATCTCAATGTGTCCTTGTATGTGGATTTAAGCATTCATTCTATGTTTCTATGTGTGTGAGGACATTTGAACATGTCCTTGTGTGTGGATCTAAGCCTTACTTTTATGTTTATATGAGTATAAATACATTTTAACATTTCCTTGTGTGTTTTTATGTGTGTGAGTGACATTTAAACATGTCTCTTATATTTGGTTCCTTGACCTTATATTTATGTGCACTATTTGTTTGTGTGCATCATGTCCATGACACTTGAATTCTTTTTTAATCATTTTTCAATGCTATGATGGATATCATGCATCCTCATAGTTTTTATGACATGATGGATATCATGCATCATCCCAATTTTTTATGCCATCATGAATATCATGCATCCTTACCAGATTAGTTCTATTCAAATTTAAATACTCAGTTTTGATCACTTATTTGTGTACCAAATTTTTAACATTTATCTTGATATTATCACTATGTAGGTTTGTTCCTACATGCATCTCATGGTACTACTATGCTTATTTTAATTATATGATGATGCCATGCTTCTTCATATTATCACTACTATTTAGATATACATCTTTTACATAACATATATTGCATAAATTTTTTATTTGAGTTAAGTTATTTCTTAGGCATAACAACTCACCTCAAAAGAGGGGGAATATACATTGTTTTATCTTATAGGCTAAGCCCTCATAATTTAGTGCATAGACATAATGTTTTAGTCCTCATACTGTGGATCATAGAGAATACTTAAAAATTAATAACAGAATCAATTTGGACAATAACACTAAAGTTAGATAATAACACTCCTTGATATTATCTAAATCGATTGATATTGTATTATTGAGAAGTGTCATCATTGATGTCAATGTTGATGTCATTTGATGTCATTGACGTCAAGGTGTATTTAGTAAAGATGCATGGTGAGTTGTCTGTGAGACATGAGCTTGTGTGCCTGATGTGAAAGGGATGCCATGTGTTAAGAGATAATTTTAAGGAAACATAATTATTCTTCTAAGGTTGATGTCAATATTTAGGTCAAGGTAAGCATGTACTAGTCCTTGTGTACAAGGTGTCGTGAGAAGCCAAGTCATAACAAGCATAGTCATATCATGAGAATGTGAATGATGAAAATGAATAGGTATGTGTAGAGGTATGATAATGTCTAAGGATCATTAAATGCATGTGATAAATGTGTAAAATCATCAAGGATTGTTTCAAGGTCAGTTTTCAAGCTTCAAGTGCTTGAGAAGTCTAGTCATGACACTGGTCATAACATGAAGCGTCCTAGTGAGAAGTTTTGAGTATGGTTTCTTGGTGATATGGATGCACAAAGACATGAGAGGATATAAAGGTTATTTTATCATGAATATGAGGAATTTTATCACTCATGAGAGTCTCATAGTGAGCTTACATGGGCAGAACCTATGTACATAACATGCAACTAGACTAGTTCTAGACCCTGCCTGACCTAATGAGGTGTCATGAAGTATTTTCAAGGCATATGAAGAATGTATGGAAATGGTTTAGCATGGTAATAGGTTGTATGCAATATATTTTAGGTGTTTAAATCTTATAAAGTGGATAGAAGGTCACTTTCAAGGTCTGATGTGACTTGCAAGTCAAGGTCTAGAGAGCAAAGAGAGAGAACATGGCTAGATGGGGTATGAGGCTATATTTATAAGGATAATATGGATATATGAGAATTTAAATAAGTGTTTCATGTTATTTCAAGTATGTTGACAAATTTTCAAGTCAAAATTTGAAGTATAATTCAAGAAAAAGTGTTTTGAGGTCTCTCGAGTACTCAAAATGAAGGGTTCTCAACCCGAAAAGAAATTTCAAGTATTAATTGGAATGTGTAACCTCTGCATGAGAACCTAATATATTAATGGTATATGAATAAGGTTCATAGATCAAAATTCCATTCATTATTTTTTGGAATGAGTTGCTAAGCTTTATGAATGATCGTTAAGACTAGAAGATGGTTTAAACCCTCAAAAAGACCTAATAGTGACCCAATATAAGATCTTGTTATAAAGTGATCAAAATGGATTGATATGGATATTTAATTATTTGAATTTTTTATTCAATTCTCTTAGAAACCTCCAAGTGTGATCGAGTCTTAAGGTGAGTGAGTGGACCCTACTAGAAAGGCCTTATTTATTGAAGATTTATTGTAGTAGATAAAGTTGACCAAGTCAAAGTATGAAAATCATTGGAGGAAAAAGTGTGAGAATTTTAGTTTTTGTCCATAGTGATTTATATATAGGTTATATCCCTAAGTTTTTATAAACTAGTCATACAAGTCAACCTATTGCTAACAAGCCTAATGGTACAAACAATGAAAAAACTAGGTAGAAGTGAGAAGTTGATTAGGGTTATGATTTCATGGATTAGGTATGATCCAAGTACATAGAGAGGTTTTTAAATAGTTTTAAGACTTTTTCATGTTGTATATATGTTTTTTAAGTTATTGGATATGATGAAAATGTTTCTCATAAGTTGACATGTCTAGTGAAGATGAGATAGTGAAGGTGCAAGTTCATGAGATTAGTCTGCAAGATCAACATTTTCATTTGAATATATTATTTATCAATATGATAATGATATAATGATATAATATGATCATACACATGAATTATTATTCTTTTAAATTTTATACACAATTATTTAAGGTCATTATTTCCATGACTATGTTTGAAGGTAAATTGGCAGATCTAGGTAAGCAAGTTACAGTGATGAGTTAGAGGCTCTTTACCCTAATTTAAAGTATGTAATGCACATGGTGTTGTTTTTTTGTAATTTAATTACCTATAAATTCTTTATATAATCTTGGAATTTAGTGTAAGAGTTTGGAACATTGAAGTCAAAATGGCTTATTTGACTGAGTAAGGACTGTGAGAGAGAAGGTCAACAAATTGGTCTACAAGACCAATAGTTGCCACTAGATATTGTGATATTTTTTATGTAGTTTACTCTAAGAAAATTTCAAGATAATGATCATGAATTTTACATCCTTGGTTGTGTTATTTCATGTATCAAAATTTCCAGTCTCCATGATTGTGTTTTGAGGCTAGTTGGCAGTTTTGAATGAGCTACTTGTAGAGAAGGGTTTGAGTCCTTTTGTCTTGAGATGTAAAGTATTATGAAGTTTTTTATGAACAAAAGGTCATTATGTTTCTTAATATGTTATTTTTTCCATGTTTTTTCATAAAAATTGTGTTTATGTTTCAATTTTATAAGATAGAATTTCTATGTATGCAAAGGCCTAATTGTGAATAGTGTTAATTGTGTGCTTTAAGTGGTGGTTGAAGCTAAATGGTAATGTTTAACCAAAGTGAAGTTTTATAAGGTATATTTGAATTATATATTAAGTGATCCTACTATGTATGTATTTTATAATCATTTCAAGAAAGACAAAGTGTAACGTGCTCTAATGAAGGCCTAATGGGATTAGGTCTCCTTAAGGCCTAAAAGAGGTTTTGGTCCTATATGAGATGACCAACCTATTGTATTATTTTATTAATATTTGAAACATGTTATAAGACATATTTTAATTTTAATCCAAGTATGCAATAATGCATGTTCTACTAATGTGTGTGAGATCAAGTGACTTGTATAAGACAAAGACTAATTAGGCCTATTTGAGTGTGTGAGAGAGAAAGCGAATAAAATAACATATTACAGAGTAAAATAAGATATTATAGACCATATAAGGAGTTTATAGGATTTATGGTGAATAATTTATATAGGTTTTTTTTAATGAAAATCAAGTTCATATGACCTAGTCAAGTCAAGAAGAAGGCTAGTTGAGTAAAGAAGACTAGAGGCCAGTTTGGAGGGACAAAAGTGTGTTAAGAGATAAATAAGGAGATCATCATTTATTATATGAGAAAAAAAGTGTTATAAATGTGATCAAGGGTTTAAGTTTTTTAATTTAGTGATGAGTCATCTAGGGGGTTGGTGTCTCTTTGGAAGTAGGTGCTTGCTAAAGCCTAGTTGAGTTGGTGCTTAACTAGTTGGGTTTGGTGCTCCATGTGAAGTTGGTGTTTAACTAAAGTTAGTGTTTATATTATAGGAGTATATTAAATTTGAATATATTATATTATTTTCATTCCCTTGAAGTTTTTCCGCATAAAATTTGTGTTATCTTGTGTTCTTATATTTCATGCATATGTGGATGGTTACTTAGTCATTGTTTGATCTACATGATTGAATGAATGTCCATGAATGCTTAAGTGGAATTTAAAGAAAGGTTTTAAAATATTGATTCAAACCCCTCTCATTCATATTGAATCCAAAATTTGGTATCAGATATAGGTCCTTTAAATAGGTCTAAATCCTAAAGGATATCTTAGAAGCATGGATGGCTAGTCAGCAAGCCCAAGGTGGTTTCTCTACCAGTAAGGCTCCGATATTAAATGGGTATAATTATGAATTTTGTAACATCAGGATGAATATATATATTTTATGTCTCAAGGTTATGATATTTTGTAGTCAGTTATAGATGGATATAGTGCTTCTCCTATTCCACCAACTGATGTAGCAGGTAAGAAGACTAGTGAAAACAACTCCAAGGCAATACCAAGGTAAATATGGCCAATAAATATGGGAAAAATTTAATACCATCTATGAAGGAGATACCAAGGTAAATATGGCCAAGTTTTAGACCCGCAAAAGATAATTTGATAGTCTAAAGACGAGTGAAGATGAAACCATTGCATCCTACCTGTTGAAGGTTGATGAAGTTGTCAATATCATTAAAGGATTAGGAGAAGAAGTGAAAGAATCTATAGTTGTTCAAAAATTATTGATATCACTAAATCCTAAGTTTGATTCTAAGGTTTTTGTAGTAGAAGAGATGCAAGATTTGGACAAGCTAGATATGGATGGGCTTCATGGTATCTTGAATTCCTATGAGATGAGAACAAATAAAGAATGACCTCTCAAAAAGGAAACAAATTTCAAAGTTAAGAAGAAGTCAAAGGCCAAGAAAGTTAAGGATGAGGAATGTTTAGATGTTGATGATGACAAAATAATAGCCATGTTTGTAAAAAAATTGAGGTTTGGCTCATGTAAATACAAGGGTAAGTTACCCTTAGAATGTTTCAATTGTGGCAAGATTGGTCACTTTGCATCCAAATGTCCTAAAAAGGATAAATATGAGAATAATGAGGAACATGATGAACATCATGGAGATGACAAGAAGGCATTTAAGTCTAAAAAAACAAGGAGTTTAGGAAATATGAAGGTAGGAAAGGAACTTTCAAAAATAAGAGAAGCTTCTATACTAAAGAAGATAACTCTTTTGATGTAAGTGACTCAAGTGCATCTGATAGTGATGATGACAGTAATGAACTTGAACATGAAAATAATGAAACCTTAATCATGGATTTAGAATTATAAAATGAGGGTTGATAAAATTGGAAGGGCCTTATGGTTGATATAGAATCATATGAAGAAGAAGCTGAAGTGAATCTTGAGGCATAATTGGTAAGTGTCCTCGAGGAATTGAAATTTTAAAGGAAAAAGAATCACAAATTAATATCATTAGTTAAATAATATGAGTCTGATATTAGCTTGTTTGAGGAGAGACTGAGAAACACTTTTAAAGAGTATGATGAGATCATCAATCAGATTAAAGCATAAATAGATATAGTTAACGCAAACCTAAAGGCTAAAGAGGAAAAATGCATCAGGATGAAACTGAAGTGGAATCTTTGAAATTTGAGTTGAATCAAACATCTAGAAAAGTGAGGACCTTTGTGAAGTTTGAAAAGAGAACTAAGGCTCTAGATGACATCTTGAGTAATCAAAAGTCTGCAAGTGATAAGACAGGTCTTGGTTTCAAAGAAGATCAAAAGGTGTCAGCTCAAGTCAAGGAAAATGACATTAAATACAAGAAGGTAAATATTAAAATACCTATCACATAGCCTAATGCTATGAGTTATGCTAGTTCATTCAATGGTTACTATTTTTTATGTAGTCAATTTGGTCATAGAGTAAGACAGTGTAGAAGACCCTCGAAGAATGAGTACTCATGGGAATATGAAAAGAGTCATAGTTGACATCAGTCAAGAGGTATGTATAAGGTGGTTTTATAGAATTTTCATAATATAGGACACATTTCAAGATTCTATCCTAATAGAGTTAGAATGTCATCAAGTCATAACAAGAGATTTGATGTCCCTAGAGTGCAAAAAAGCAAAAAAATGAATGCATGGAAACCAAATATAGTAAAGATGAGCCATGATCAATCTACAAGCTCAATATTACTATTTTTTATGATAGAGCATACTTTAGATGTGAAGTTAAGTTAGGAATGTTTACTATTGGCTCACATTGATAATCAAACAATTGATGTAGAGGTCAAGCCTATAGTTCCAATCAAGTATAAAATGATATTGAAGGATATTTAGTCTTGTGAGAGCATGGAGATCTAGGAATCTTCTAAACTTATGTTATTTTAGTGTTCTATGAAAAAGGTGACTCCATTATGCTTCATGGAGATACACTTCAAGTTAGCAAAAGCATGGTGGATGATTGATTTGAGGGGGAGCTATTCAAGTTATTGATTGAAATTGATCTATGTTGATAAGTGGGCTTTTAATCAAAGTTAATTTATAGGTATGCATGGATTAAGGGGAAACATATTGCCTTAATGCTTCATATTCTGTGTATTGAACCTATGTTTCAAATAAGGTGTGATTTTAGATGGTAGTTTATAGAATACCCTTTGACATTAATGTCAAAGGAGGATAAAGTTAAAGAAGGAATTTTGACCAAATTGGAGGAGATAAAAATCATTATATTGAAGAACATTTTTCCATCAATGACAAAAGGGGATTTTTTTTACAAGTGTTATCATTGATGTCAAGGTGCATCTCATAAATATGCATGGTGAGTTGTATATGAGACATTAGATTGTGTCCCTGATGTTAAAGGCATGTCATATTTTAAGATATAATTTAAAGGTAACCTAAAGATTCTTTTGAGGTTGAGGTCACGATTCAGGTCAAGGTAAGCAGTACTAGTCCTTAAGTACAAGGTGTCTTGAGAAGCCAAGTCATAACAAGCATAGTCATATCATGAGAATGCATATGATGAGAATTAAGAGGTATGTAAAAAGTTATGATATTGTCTAAGGAGTATGAAATACATGTGAGAAATGTATAGAATCATCAAGGAGTTTTTTAAGGTCAGTTTCAAGCTTCAAATGTTTGAGAAGTCTAGTCATGACACTAGTCATATCATGAAGAGCCCTAGTGAGAAGGTTTAAGCATGGTGGCTTGGTGATATGGATGCATAGAGGAATAATAAGTTGTATAAGTTATTTTATAATGTATATGATTCATTGGATCACTCATGAGAGTATTAGAGTGAGCCTATAGGGGTTGGACCTACAAACCTAACATGTAACTAAACTAGTTCTAGACCCTGCTTGACCTAATGAGTTGTCATGAGATATTGTCAAGGCATATGAAGAATTTATGGTAGTGTTTGATAATTTTAAGAGGTTTTATGACATGTATATAAGGTTTTGACAGTTTGCATAGTGGCTAGAAGTTTAGTTTTAAGGCCTGATGTGACTTACAGGTTAAGGCCTAGAGAGCATGGCCAGATGGGGTATGAGGTTATGTTTACAAGGCTAATATGGATATGTGAGCATTTAAATATGTGAGTAATGTTTTTTCAAGTATTTTTTCCATGTTTTAGGTCAAATTTTGAAATATAATGCAAGAAAAAGTGTTTTGAGGTCTCTCGAGTGCACAAAATGAAGGGTTCTCAACCTGAGAAGTTTCAAGTGTTCATTGGCATGTGTGAAATTTGTATGAGAACCTGATATATTCATGGTATATGGGGAAGGTTATTATATCAAAATTATAGGCATTATTTTTTGGAATGAGGGGATAATATTTATGAATGACCGTTAAGACTGGAAGATGGTTTAAACCTTCAAAGAACCCTAATAGTGACCTGATATGAAATATCTTGTTCTAAAGTACTCAAAATGGATTGATATGGATATTTAAGTGTTTTTAGGTTGTAATAAACTCTCTAAATTACCTCTAGGTGTGATTTATTCTTCAGGTAAGTGAATAGACCCTAAAGGAAAGGCCTTATTTCTCAAAGATTTGTTGAAGTAGATAAAGTTGACCAAGTCAAAGTATGCAAATCATTGGAGAATAAATTTTGAGACTTTTATCTTGTATATATGGTTGTTTATAGATATTTTATATCCCTTATGTGTGATAAATTGGTCATACAATTTAACCTATCGCTAACAAGCTTAATGGTGCAAATTGTGAGAAAACTAGGCAAAAGTGAGTAGTTGATTAGGGTTATGCTATCATAGATTAGGGATGAATCCAAGTGCATGGAGAGGTTTTTAAAGAATTTTAATACATTTTAATTTTGTATAAATTTTTTATAGGTTAATGGATATGATTAAAATGTTGCTCATAAGTTGTCTTGTCTAGTGAAGATGAGACAATGAAGGTGCAAGTTTATGAGATTGGTCTGCAAGACCAATATTTTCATTTGAATATATTATCTATCTATCTAATAATTATATAATTATATAATAAGATAATTCACATTAATTATGAGTCTATTAAAGTTTCTACATAGGTATTTAAGGTCATTATCACCATGACTATGTTTGAAGGTAAATTGATAGATCTGGGTAAGCAAGTTGCAGTGATGAGTTAGTGGATATTTTCCCTAAGTTTAAGTATGTAATACACATGGTTTTTTTTATTTAGACTTTAATAACCTAGCCATTATTTAAATAATCTTATAATTTAGTGTAATAGGTTGGAACATTGAAGTCAAAATGGCTTATCTGGCTGAGTAAGGACTATGAGAGAGAAGGTCAACAAATTGGTCTGCAAGACCAATAGTTACCATTAGATCTTGTGATATTTTTGATGTAGGTTGATATAAGAATGTTTTAATATCATTTTAATTCATTTAAATTCCTTTTTTGTGTACTTTTAGGTATCAAGAGTTTAAGTTTCCATGATTGTGTTTTGAGGCTAGTTGTTACTCTTAAGTGAGCTACTTGCAGAGAAGTGTTTGAGTCATTTTGTCCTGAGATGTGAATTATAATAAGGTTTTTATGACCCTAAGGTCATGATGTTTTTTAATATGTTATTTTTTTCCATGGTTATTCCTAAATTTTTTGCTTCTGCTTCAGTTGTTCAAGACAACTTTTTTTTGTATGCATAAGCCTAATTGTGAAAAGTGCTAATTATGTGCTTCAAGTGGTGATTAAATATAAATGGTAATGTGGATATAAATTGAATTTGGATAAGGTATATTTGAATGATATATGAATTTATATTGCTATTTATGGATTTTGGAAGCATTCTAAGAAAGATAAAGTGTAATGTGCTCTAATGAAGGCCTAATGTGATTAGGTCTCCTTAAGGCCTAAAAGAGGTTTTGGTCTTATATGCTATGACCAACCTATTTTATTATTTGATTAATGTTTGACACGTGTTATAAGAGATATTTTAAGGGTAATCCAAGTATTCAAGTATGAATATATGACTAAGGTGTGTGAGAGTAAGTGACTTGTATAAGAGCAAGACTAATTAGGCCTATTTCAGTGTGTGAGAGAGCAAGTGAATAAAATAACATATTCCAGAGTAGAAGAAGATCTTGTAGGCCATAAGAGGAGTGTATAGGTTATATTATGAATAATTTACATAGGTTATGTGCATGAAAATTAAGGTTATATGACCTAATCAAGTCAAGAAGAGGGCTAGTTGAGCGAAGAAGGTTAGAGGCCAGTTTGAGAGACATAAAAGTGTGTGAAGAGTTGAAGAAGGAGATCATCATTTATTGTATGAGAAATAAAGTTTTATAAAGGTGATCAAGGGTTTTAGGTGGTTGATTTGGTGCTTAACTAGTTGGGGTTGGTGCTCCATGTGAATTTGGTGCTTCCCTAAATTTGGTGTTTATATTATAGGATTGTAGTTCATTTATAAATATCAGTGGGTTTTCATCTCCGTGAGGGTTTCCTCTGTAAAACTTGTGTTATTTTGTGTTCTTATGTTTTATGCATATGTGGATGGTTACTTAATCATTTGTTTGATCTACATGCTTGAATGAATGTTCATGAATTCTTATGTGGAATTTAAAAAAAGGTTTTAAAAGACTGATTCACCCCCTTCTCAGTCATCTTGCTTCCAACATCTCTAAGAACATATAAAACAATCACTTTTAATAGTTATTAAAGTCTCAGATAGTTTAGAATGGTAAGTAACAAGTTTATGGTCTCGTATTATAGAAAATACTCAGATTTTATAAAATTGGGGGCATAATATGTGGCATGTGTTCTAGGTTAGCACACATTTTTTTGTTTAGAATTGTAGTAGTTATTAATTAGTGTCAGAATCCATATACACTAGATATCATATTGGGGGCATGATCATAGCAATGACTTATTCGTTTCTCAAAATTTCACTAGTTTCATAGATTTAATGACAATATATGTCATTCTACATGTTGTATACATGAGACCCATATTATAGTAACTATTTCCACTAAAAATGAGCCTTATTCCATCTACAGTGGTCAACTCACCTTTTTTGCATTAGTGTTTTCACTACAAGAATATATTAGGATTCATACATGAATTCTAAACTACTTCACTACTTTGAGAATGCAATGATGGATTCAAGCACACCTTGAGTTATTAATCACACTCACCTATTGATGAAGATTGGGGCATGCACAATCCAATCCAATATTTTCAATGCAAATGAAATCTCCAAGGGTCCTACCCTCTTCAGTCAGTAGTTTTTTCACCAAAAAACATAACATTTTGCATACCTAATCATGTGTATTCTTTTGTTTTTATTTTATCTATAAGCTTTATTATCTTTGATTTTTGTTATTCATCTTAGGTAAGGACTAATTTTATACATTTTTCATTGCAAGTTAACATGAAACATAGTTCAACATTGTGTCCTACATTCAAGACTACACTTTATAGTTCATTTTAGGTACACACTTTTCATTTTACTATACTAATTATGCTTCATTCCATTACTATATTAAATGGGTAAAATTTAGACACATAAATTAACATTTAAGCTAAAACAATACACTTGTGACCAGTCTTTTGACACACTTAGCTCATGACCTATTTAGGACCTTTTTGATCACTTTCTTTAACCTTTTGTGTGGATGAATAATTATTTCAAAAAACCTAAATCACTTCAAAATTTCCCTATCCAAATCACTCAATGACCTAAGCTCATTTCTAGACTGAACTGCACCTTCAACTTAGCAATTTGGCTAGTTAAGACAATAACACCCTAATTAGACAATAACACACCCTGTTATTGTTTGCCTTGCCATCAACATCTTATTGCCAACTAACAACTATTTTCAAAAATTCAAAAGTCACTAAAGGGTTAGCCCACAAGTTTAACAAGCCCCATTTGAAGTAATTCTAGAAATACCAATATAAAGCCACATTTCAAATCATTTTGAACACAAGAGGCTGTTACACTAAAAACACCCAGATTCTAGTTGCACAATGAGACAAAAATCTCTATTTCTCCCAATTTTGATTACACACAACCCTAATATCCCTAAGTTAAAGTGTGAATAGACTTTGAAGGTCAAAATTCATAGTCAAAACACTTAATCACATCAGAATTTCACCAAAATTTAGCATTTTGTACTAGTCTTTCACACACACCAGTATAGCCTAACATGAATTTTAATCCCTCTTCAGAGTATTGATATGTAGGTAGAAAAAAACGTAGAGGGTGTTGAGTTCAATCACAAATATAGCTAATAACCCTTTTTATTCTTTGATTGCATTTATCTTCCTATGTCATTGATCTAGGATTTTCCAGTGAAAAAGAGTTGCATAGTGGTCCTCACACTAGATCAAAAAATCTTGCATAATATTTATAATAAATAGGTAAAGGTAAACATAACCCAAAAATATCAGATCCCTATTGTCTACCATACAAGGCCACCTTATTTAGATAATAACTTCCCCCACTACTATCTAGATGCAACATTACTATTTGGGAACCCTACTAGCTCTTGTTTTAGGTTTGCACTCAGTCAACACAGTCTTCTTGTCAGTATTAGATCCAAAGACAATTTACATCTTAGTTTTATAGCAAAGTTTATAATCCTCTTTTGAACTTTCCATATTTAATATGTTTCAAAATTTAGTAAGTTCCAAATAAGTTTGTAGCATTTATTGTATATTTATAGCACTCTAATTTTACACAAAAAATTATCACATTAGGTAATATATTATCCTAATTTTCCAAATTTGATAAAATAGTTTGTGATTGTATGCTCAAATTTACCTATCTATAAAAGCTCTATATGTGTTATGTTGAACTTTGATGATGAAGACAACCCCAAAAATTAACCTCCTTCACTTTGAAATCCTAGGTGTGCTTGTGAGGGCTAGAAACCTACAAAAACTAGGAAATCTTAATGGGTTGAGTTGACCCCAATCACTCCCATTGATGATTGATTTTTGCCTACATATTCAATATTATAAGGAGGAAAATCAAGCCACATGTAATTCTCCCACCTAGTGTGATTGTGCAATTGTGTTCTTTCACTAAAAGAATAAAAACTAATAAGTTGGCTTTGATACTTGATAATGCTTACTTTTACTCGGCTTTGGAATGCTTCAAAATTAGCTTGTTATTGTTCCTAGTGATTGGTTTTGAATTTTTAAGGAATAAGATAATTTATATCAATGTGAATTAGTGTATAGATGTGTACCAGATAAGTTCCAAGTCCCTTATTGAGTGAGGTCTTAATTTGTACATATTTGAGTTTAATTGGGTAATTTTTCATGTTACACTATCTAAAATGTATGGATTGATCCATAAGAATGTTTTATATTTTAAAAGTGATTTTTGATGGGAAAGGGTTGGTACCATTAGGCTTAGGTCAATATCTAGTGATGATACTAACCTAGTCTGATGATAGTGACCCATACACAAGAGGAATAAATTGAGCAACTGGCCATGTTTGTGTAGGATAGTTTACAAGTTTCAATAGATAGTGAGGTTCTTATAGGTGTGTAATAGTAGAATGGAAGGGTTATACTCATATAAATCACTAAGATAGGGTGAGATGGCAAGTTATGAACATATTTTTGCTCACAGGTCATGCATGGTAAATGTATGTCAAGCTTGTCATTTTCATGTACTTAATACCAAATTTTAGTGTCTACAAATTCCCCACTTTTATTCTAGTAATGGAATTTCTAGATTAAAAGAAAAAAGGCATAATTGAGTGTGTATAACACATTTTATTTTTTATAGTAAAGATCAAATTATGTAGGTCACTCCAAAGAAAAACTTAAAACAAAAATATGGTATTTAATGTCCATAGATTAAAATATGAAATTATATGAACTTGGAATTTTAAAATTAAAGACCAAGGAAGGAGTACACCTATGCATTAGTGTAAACCATGTTATCCTTGCAACTTGTTGGAGATGATGCTTCTTTATTTAAGCATTGGAGAAAGGTGATTTCTGTTAAAGTACTTGGATAGTAGTTTCTCTTATTGAACCATGTAGAAAATAAGGGTGATCAAACCCCAATTTTATATAACTATGCAAATCCTCAAGTTGGAGAGATTTATGTCTCAACCCTCATAAATGTGGGGAGACTTACGCAATGTACTAAACTAAATAACTAATTATTTTTGATAAATAATTGGAACCACATGACGGGATTGCTAGAATTAATGCCATGGTAATTGAGTATCATTAAACCTCAACATACATTACCTACAAAAACATGAATCAAACTGTTGTAGATGGATTTTAGATTCAAAATTTCTAACTACTTGGTGTAGATTGAAAAGTTGTTTATAAATAAACAACTGTAATAGTGATCACTACAAAATATGTAAGTGTCCTGAATCAATATCATATGCCTTTAGAATTTTTCCAAATGTAAACTATCATAGTGTGTATGTGAATTAACCAATATCATGCCCGCAATTGATATATAATGTTATGCATATATATGCTAAACCTAAGAAATTTTAACTCAAATGTATATCTATGTTAAAAAGTTGTAATTTTTTTCCTATAAATTGTGTACATTTTCCCATGCATATGCACTCAAGTATATATAAATCTATACTTAAGTTTATATAAAGTAAGTGCATATGCATGGCATATACCCCTATAATCTATATTAATGTGCAAATATTTGTCATGTAATTAAAATAATCATCCATGATCGAAGACTAGTCATACTCAAACACACGCACTAAAATCTTGAAAATGGAGAAGCAAAGAGAGAGAATTATCATTACTGTGAATGGAACCAAACATGAGCAGAATTAAAATACTTGCATTTAGAAATGCATGACACAAATCTTAGAGGAGAGGTTATTAAATAAGGTTGAGTGGAGTGAGCACCAACCAGAAAAAGGATAGTGGTGGTCTCACCCACTCAGAGTGGAGTGACCACTCACTATTAAAAGTGGAATGGTGACCCCAACACTCACTAGAAAAAATGAAGTGGTGACCCCATCCATAGACTAGTAAGTAATGATCTCATAAACCTCATATAACCTTATATATCCACCTAAGCAAGGTGAAAAAAACATGTGTAGTAAAAACCTACATAAAAGAGATTAAAACCTAGACTAACACCCCCTTACACAAAAGAGATAAAAACCTAGACTAACACCCCCTTAAGTGTAGCTTAGGTGGGTAGATGAATTGGGTCATGGTAACTAGGCCTGATGAGGTACCCAAGTACATAAAAAATTCCTATAAAAGAATAGAGAGAATCAAATAAGGACTAAAAATTCTCCCCAAAAGATGATGTTGAAGTGGCCCACACACCAATAAGATACATAAATGAATATACTTGCTCTTAGTGAAAGGTTTAATGAAGATATCAACAATCTATACCGTAGTCTAACAATAATAGAGATTAATGACTTTTCAATGAATGAGTTGTCAAATGAAATGCATATGAATCTCAATGTGCTTAGTCTAATGATGTTGGACTAGATTCCTATAGATCTAGACAGTGCTTTAGTTATCACAAAAGGTGATTATGTGTCGCCTGAACTATATACCAAACTAAGTAAGAATCCTTTGAGCCAAATAGCCTCAGTAGAAGCATTAAAACCTCCTATGTACTCAACCTCCATAGATGATAAAGTAATCTAATTCTAATTCTTACAAGACCAATAAATTGGACCTGAACTAAGGAAGAAACTATATCCTAAAGTAGACTTGTGATGTTTAATATTATCATCCTAGTCTAAATTTGTGTACCTAACTAGATTAATATCAATACCTTCTCCATAGTGAATCCCAAAAAAGTGAGTACCCTAAATGTAGTGGAGAATTTTCTTGGCTGCCTTCCAGTGTAGTTCATGCATTGGTTACATAACCCTAGAGACTATGCTCACTCCATATGAAATATCAGGTCTAATGTGAGTTATATATATGAGACAACCAATAAGTTGTTCATAAAATGTAACATCAACCAATGGAGAAGAAAAATAAACCTCATGTTTGACTCCATAAAGAAAGGGAATCAGAGTTAGCTTGCAGTCAACCATGTGAAATCATGAGATCAAATCAAGAACATATTTGGGTTGTGTAATGGTGATCCCTGAATCAAACTATGAAATATCAATCCCAAGGAAGTAATGTAACAAACTCAAGTCAGTGATAGATAACCTTTCCTACAAAGTAGTTTTTACTACTATAATGGAATATGAAGAACTCCCTATGATCAGTAGGTCATAAACATATAGAATCAGAGTCAAGACTGAATCATCCTACTAAAACATGTAGACATTTAGATATGAATGGAATCTATTGAACCCAACCGTGAGAAGGAAGGAATCCATATTGGCATACCAAGCCTTGTTTGAGGCCATAATTATATTTTTAAAGTTTGTACACTAAGGAAGAATCCTGCACAAAACCTTGTGGTTGTTCTATATATATCTCCTCCTCAAGGTCACCATGAAGAAATACACTCTTCACATCCATCTAATGAACATTGTGGCAATGGATAGAGTGAGTCAGATAAAGTTCATTTTGGTGACTGGTGCAAATGTCTCAGTATAGTATATGCCATGAACTTGTGAAAAACATTTTTTTAGAAACCATGCTTTGAAATTATGCACCAACCCATTTGTTGCAAACATTTTTCGATAGATCCATATACATAAAACAAGTTTTCTTCCCTTAAGAATAGGGATAAAATCCCAAATGTTTTTGCTAATCAAGGAACCATAATTATCTTCCATAGAAGTATTCAACTGAGGAGTATCAAATGCCTCATGAAATGGCAGTGAATCAAAAGCACAAGTAATGAAAATATGTGGAACACCCTAGAACTATGAACATGTCCACCTTGTATCCGATGGATCCCCATTTCAATCACCTCTACTTTGTAGTCTCTGCCTATTCCAAAGAGGACCTAAATTTAGATAGCTTGGGGTGATTTCTTAACTTTAGAAATATGATTTTATATGGAAAGAGGTGAATCCCCATCACTCTCCACATCATTTGAGTTGGAATAAGAATCCTCATCATTAAATATCTTATATGGATGATCTGAAGCATTTAAATTGTCATCATATCATAGTGAGTCCAAGGAGGAGGGAAAAGTTTCAAGCGTAGAGTCTATAAGACCCTCCTAAAAGTGCACACTCCTCTAAATGATAAACTCATGCATGGTATAATGAAAAATACTATATACCTTAACACCTTATACATACCCAATAAAGATGCAAAGCTTAATTTGAGGTTTCATGGCCTTATGTTTCTTCTTATGAATGTGAGCCATAGCTGGAGATCTAAAGACCCTGAAGTGATTAATTGTGGGCTTCTGACCACTCCAAGATTCAAAAGGAGATAATCCTTTAAAGGATTTATGAGGAACATGATTATGGATATAACATGCATAGTTTATGGCTTTAATCCTAGATTGTGATGCAAGATATTTGGAATGAATTATGAAATTTTTCATTTCCTTCAAAGACCTATTCTTCTATTTTTCAACACCTTTCTATTGGGAACTATACAGAACTATACATTGTAGATCAATCCCCTATGATGTACAAAACTAATCAAAGCGATGATTGACATGCTCACCACTTTGTTTATACACAAAACCCTGATGGTTTTCCTTGATTATTTCTTAATAAGAGCCTTGAAATCCTAAAATGATCAAAGACTTTAGACTTGTGTTGAAGAGAAAACACCCAAGTATACCTAGAGAAGTCATCAATTAAGGTAAGCATGTATTTAGTGTTGTTAAATCAAAGATTTAGTAATGGCCCAAAAATATCAATATGAATCAACTCCAAAATATAAGTAGCTCTCCATGAGTTTTATTTGTCATACTTCTCTTTATGATGTTTACCAAATATATAACCTTGGCAAATACCATAAAAAAGGTGAACATGAGGCAACCCTGTAACCATATTATAATGATTGAGTTGTTTGAATCAGTGATAGTTAAGATGGACAAATCACCAATGCCATAGTTTACTCACTCCATCTAGGTGAGTGAGAAATGCAGTAGATGGTTGATTAGGAAAAAGTGTGAGAAGGTATATAATCATGATTATTGATCTATTTTTTGAACTACCATTATAGAATCGTTATGCAACTCTTTAATGATCATTGAATCTGGGGTGAAGTCAAATCTCTTACCTCCTAAAATATGGGTGATTTGGTAAACTAATAGGATATTGATTGATAGTGAGGGAACACATAAAACATCTTCAAAGGTCCCATCACTCACTTCAACATACGCTTTCCCAAAAAATTCAACAAAAGTGTCATCACCTATCACAACATAAGGCATAAAACATGGATATAAGGATGATAACAAGTCTCATGAAGAAGCCATGTGGTGTGAAGCACCAAAATCAATCACCCATCTAGATGGTTGGGATGAAATTGTAACAAGGGCCTGGTCCTTTCCTTTGCCCTTACTACTATCTTTTACCTTGGAAGACTTGTGTGTTGATGAACTTTGGTTAAATGAATCAGGGACATTGATGTTGTTTTTCTCAGGCATATTTGTTAATTGGTCAATTTATTTCTTCATACACTTAGATTATTCATGCCCGACTTTCTTGCAATAGGCACATTTTACCTTCTCTTTTTTGAGTTTCTCATCTGAAGAGGATGACTCATATGATGATTTTGGATTATAAAATTATTTTTTACCCTTCCTTTGATCCTTCTTGTTTTGTTTCTTCTCCTTCTTGAAGTCTTCAGTTTGTCATGACTCAATAAGGCATGCAATTTTAAGGACTTTAAAGTACCCATTTGAATGAGCTTGTCTTGTTTACTAGTGAAGTCTTTGGAAAAAGCAACTAAGGATGTTATAGTCCATGCAACTCCTAGGGCACTCTTTGTAGCATAAAATTTAGATAAAAACATAGTATTATCAAGACCTAACTTAGCAAGAGTAGAGAGGATCAATATTTCATCTTTGTTTTCTATGCCACACAATTTAAATTGCAACCTAAGTTAGTTAAGTTTGGTGAAAAAGTTTTGTATAGTTTCAAAGCTACTTGGACTCAAACTAATGACTTCATTCTATATCTCATGACCTCTCATCCTAACCTAATTCCCAAAGAGTCCTTCCAAAAGAGTCTAGATCTTGTATGGTGTTTTAGCATATTCAATGTAAACAAGTAAGGAGAAATAGACAAACACAAAATATCATATGCTTCATCACACCTATTAAACCACTTAATTTTTTTGGTTAAGTTTTCATGTTCATAGTTATCCTATGTAAACCTTTGCTTCTTAAAAAAATTGCACTTTAGATTTCTAGTTGTGATAATTGAATGGAGTAAGAAGCAAAACCAAGTTGTGATCCATGGTGTAATACAAGAAATTAAGGTTGCAGAACTGAATGTGCAAGAAGAAAATAACAAGCACCACAACAACTCCCTTGAAAGTATCAGCAATGAACCCTCCAAGTTTTCAAGTACAATGCATGCTTGAGTGATGGATGTCAGACTCAATCGAAAATGTGTCCACGAGCAATCTATGTGATGTTGTAAAAAATAATGACACGTGATACTGTAACCTTTTAAAAAAAGGAGGGATGTCAGACTTTATTGATAATGCATCCGTGAAGAGTACAAGTGCAAAATGTGGGCCAAGTAAAATGAAGGAGAATAAAAAAATAAGTTTGTTTTCCCTGTAAAGGGGTTTGACCTCTTGCCAAACAAGACCACACCCTTCGTCTTCGACTAACAAGATAAATAAAAGATTATTACAAAACAATAATACTCTTCTTACAATATCTTTACAATACCTCCACCATGTAATATAATTTTTATAAAAAATAATTTAAAAAACTCCTTACTTTAATAATAAACCCCACCTCCTTGATATTAACCTTAAGACCAACCCCCCAACTTGAAATTTTTATCAAAAAATGAGATGGCCAATATGGATATTTATAATTTAAAGCACATGTAGAATAAAATTAATATTTGAGGTCGAATATATCAGTTTTAAAATAAAACTCATAAAACTTAATGAGTCGTAGCCCTTCCTTTTTAAGCTTATAAACCTTTTTTGACCAAAAAGAAGTGGTTTTAAAAAACCATGGGTTGGTATAAGAAGGTGGTTTTTGCTATAAAATAATGAGGAGAGACCAATGAGTAGTCCAGAGCGAAGAGATATCGGTGAGCGGTTCATAGTGAGGAGAACGGTCATGTGGAGGTAGGATGACAGCGTGGAGACTAGTGAGGGACGTATTTGACCATTGAAGAGTTGTTTGTGGCTTGACACCAATGAACAGGACCAGAGCCTGTGTATTATCGGTGAGGATATTTGATGGAGCAGTTGAAACCATGGGTAGAGAAGCTTTTAAATGATGTAAACCATGGGTAGAGAAGCTTTTAAATGATGAGGGGAGACCAAATCTGATCTATCGACGAACATACATATCATGGACAACTTTAGAAGGAGTCAGTGAGGATCCAAGTTCACCAATCACAAGCTAGACGATACATGTTAAAGAGTGGTACTCTACATTTTCTGTGTAAGTCATTGAATCACTACAGTGTTTTAAGCTAAGTTTTTAGAACTCACATAACTCATATCGAAGATCGATCTAAAACTTAAAAAACACACTCATGCAAATCCAAATGTGCCGATATACAAGTATCTTGTTTGAGACAAAACCACTCTCTTTTAGAACAAGTCTCCCTCCACTCTGCTTCATGGCCTATCGCAGTCCACTTCATGCTTTATCATAGCTATAAAACCATCCACTAGGATATGAGGCATTTCAACCAACATGTTAACCAGAATCAGACATATAATAATGATCGAATTAAAAGATCTATACAAAATGCAAATTGAACATTAAACTATTATAGTTTTGAGGTAAAAATGCAAAGGCCATTTTGGAGGAGTGTAGACTATAAATGATGCATTCAAATTTTTAGATTACCACTTAACAATTCATGCTAGAATATAAAATACCTACTCAATATTCTAGAAACTATTACAATAAAAAAAATTGTTACCAGAACATCTACTCTGATACCATGATGGAATCATCCACGATCAAAGACTGGTCATATACGAACACACGAACTCAAAACTTATAAATGGAGAAGCAAAGAGAGAGAATTATTATTTTTATGAATGGAACCAAATATAAGCAGAATTGCAATACTTGTATTCTAAATTGCATTACATAAAGCTTAGAGGAGAGGTTATTAAATAAGCAGGTTGAGTGGAGTGAGCACGAACTAGACAAAGGAGAATGGTGGCCTCGCCCACTCAGAGTGGAGTGACCACTCACTAGACAAAGTGGAATGGTAACCCCAACACTCATTGGATGAAGTGAAGTGGTGACCCCATCCACTCACTACTGAGTAATTATCTCATAATGATTTCTTAAATGTCATATAATATCATATATCCACCTAAGCATGGCGAAAAATACAAATGTAGTAAAACCCTACATAAAGGAGTAAAAACCTACATTAATAATAACTGAACTCATTTGATATTTGAATCACTCTAAATATCTAAAATCTATACATTAATTCTTAAAATATTATTTTTTGTTCATGAAGACTTGTGTCCCTATGACAAGCCCACTTGTAATGCCTCCATTTTGAAATGAGGGATGCGTCATGTAAGTTAATCATCACAAAATAAAAGATATTTGTATCATGTCATGCAAAAATATATCATCATGTATAATCATGTGAAATTGTGGAGAGTATACCATCATATTAATGTATATGTCATCAAGTCATGTATGCAACATATTTAATACAAGGTATATAAGTTTCATGTCTAAATATATGTATCAATGAAACATAAAATAGTAACCATCACTGAAAAGATGATTCAATAAGACTACACAGTAAACATGCATGTTATGGATAATGGTAGAGCTCAATCTCAACAAGCTCAAAAAATACAACAAGATCAATAATTAGTGTCACACATGATGCCAAGGGCCACATATAAATGACATGAAAATGTCATAACAAACATGGACCAGGTCCACATACAAAGGACATAAAGATGTTACAAACAAGGGACATAAAGATGTCACATCAAACAAATCCAAGGGCCACATGTAAAGGACATAAAGATGTCATAAACAAGCCTAATGGTCCACACACAATAGATAAACATAGACTAACCTATCATGTAAGATACTAACAACATCAATGAAGCATGTAACACATAAGTAATATTCTACACCATCCATATGTATCAATGTCACATCCAAGTAAAATAACATATCAATATAGCACTATGTAAGATATGAGCAACTGACAAGACACATGTAAGAAATATAGATAGTTAAACATGTGTTTAGCCCTAATTTGGGACATGATTGGGTATATAGGGTTAAGAATATATAAATGATAAGGTAAAAGGGTGAGTATCATATATACAATAGGCTAATTACATGCTAAACTTAGATATACCATATACTAAATTTATTAAACTGAGAGTATGTTATTAATAGAAAGTAAAATAAAGGTATGTATATAAATAACATATAAAAAGGTACTTAACTAGTTTTGATGCTAATGTAGATATGGATCTAGAATAGGTTAAAAGTAGGCAAGAAGGTAGTTTTAGAATAATCATTAGATTCTAGATCTAGTGCCTTTGGCTCTCTAGACAATTGTGTCAGCCCTAGATAGTTGTGTTGATGTTATTATCTGTGTTTGACACAAGTGTATAGTAGGAAATATCTATGAAAATAGGATGTGACCACCTAGATAATTTTAGGTTTTTCTTTGCCTTCACTCTGGTGTATTCAGATTTGGGCCATTGACTGTCACTTATTATGAAATGACAAAACCCTACCTTTCCATATTCAATGTGACCTTGGAGAAAATGAGTTAGTGGACACATGGTGTTGAATTGACCCTAATGACCCTATTTTCGAGGGTATTTCCTACATATCCAATACTATATAAGAGGGTCTCAAACTCATGTGTTCTCCCCTACATGTTGGCTTGTGTGTGAATCATGCAATGTGTGTAAAACAAGTATAACTATGACCTAGCTTTGTAACTTATAAAATATGACCATATGATCACTTCTTTAGTACTTCAAACCTATATATGTATTTTACCTATAAATAGTATGAAAAAATGGAATATTTGATCAAGTGAATGCTTGATAAAGTGATTTTCGATAAGTACCTTGGTCTCTTTGGTATTTTGCTAGGTGTTCGTAAGTGGGGAATGAATGAGGGTTGATACTATATTTATACCAATCTTATCAGGAGATAACTCATAATAAATCACTTAGGATGATCATTGTATTACATTTCATTTGATAATTAGATGGCTTTAGGGCATTGTACACTTACATTGGATCAGGATAGTAACATCAATGCTAATGCATGTCTAGGACACTAATGTCTAAGCTACAAGAAAGTAGGTAATTGCTTAAAAATTATAGAGGCATAAGATAAGTACTTTTAAAACATTTTATGCAAGATATGTTATCTGTGTCATCGATATAAGTTTGATCAGAATAAGAGATAGGATAAGGGGCACAAGATAGAGTAGATGTGAGGCTTGTAGAAGCAATGCATGTATATAACTAAGAGGAGCAACCAAGGTCTAAGTCTGACAAGTGTATAAGACTGAGGTGCTATTTAATCACAAATATCATCTACATTTCCCTCCTCCTTTAATCTAATAATGAAATTTTTATTTAAAAGGAAAAGAATAAACACTTGGGTGTGTATGTACAACTTGTCTTTACTTGAGTTGAATTTGAGTGCTTTGTTGGTGACTGAATTGCAACCAAGAGCATGTTATAGTGTAAAATTAGTGCATATAATTTGGGATAAAAGTATTTGAAATTAATTGAAATTGAAAGAGAAAGGTTTAGGAGTACACTTGTGTGTCAATGTAATCACATTGCCTATTGGCAAGTTATTTTTGCAAAATATGTATCATTATAAGGCTATGAAACTAAGATTAGGATAAATATAGATAGAGATATCCAAGGAGATAGATAGAGAGATAGAGAGATTGGAAGGCACATGTCCCCAACTTTCAGTAATAGTGAGTTTCCACCTGGCAGTTGAGATTAGCTCAACCATGTAACCCAATGATACTTATAACCTAGTGAGGTTAATTGATACAATCATATCCAACTTGGAAGGACTAAGTGATTTGATCACCTTAACCATACCAAAGGTGAGCCAACTACTGCAGTAGATTGATTTGCTAAGTCTATAAAAGTCCACATGGTATTAGTATGTGCAATGATTTTGGAATCTAAAATTGATTTGGATTTTACAATATTAGGCACATGTTGTATAACATATGCACCTTATATATGTTTCATACTGAAATGGTGTATACCAAGGGTACCAATGTATAGAATTCTGCCACAACTTGTGAATCTGAATCATATAACTATGTGCTTTGATCAATTTGGATATTATGAATGTATAGAGAACATGCTTCCAAAACATGCCTCAAATATATATGGAAAAATATAAAACTAATATAAATACCAATGTGGAGGACATGTTTCCAAAACATGCCCTCACTATAATCCGGAGATGTTAAATATTGAATAGGTGTAGAGAACATACTTCCAAAGCATGCATCCACTAAATCTATGAAGGGATATAAGTACCATATGTTTAATAAATGTGGAGAACATGCTTCTGAAACATGCACCCACTAAATTTGAACACTGCAAATGTGTGGAGGCCATGTTATATGGCATGCTCCCATTGAATTTACAAATTGGTGTAAGTATCAAATACTAAATGGGTTTTAAGAACACACTTCCAAAGCATGCACCCATTTAATATAAGAACTATGAAAAGTGTTGAATCCATGTCCATATGACATTCCCCCACTAAATCTGAGAAATGTGAATGTGTGGAGGCCATGCCTATATGACATGCACCCATTGAATTTACAAACTGGTGTAAGTACCAAATATTAAATGAGTGTGGATAACATGATTTCAAATCATTTCTGCATTGACTATAAGAACTATGAATTTGTGTAGGCCATGTCTATATGACATGTTGCCATTAAATATACAAACTGGTGTAAATAACAAATACTGAATGAGTGTGGAGAACATGCTTCTAAAGCATACCCCCACTGAATCTGAGAACTATGTCAAGTGTGGAGAACATGATTCCAAATCATGCCCCCACTAATATTCCCCCCCTTTGAGGTGAGTTAAAAATATTACTTGGTAGTTAACTCAGCTCAAAAGGGCAAGACAATTGTAAAATTTGTGAATGTAACCATGTAGCGTATATAAGGAAACATGTCTAAGTAAATGTATCATTAAATCACATAAAACTAATGTGATCACATATATGTCTAAGATTCATGATAAAGATCATGGTAAAATCTAGATAATAACAATACAAAATCAATAGAGAAACAAGCACACATAAGAGCACTCAAAATCAAGTCAACAAGCAATGATCCAAAGAGACTGTAAACAAGGGACATGTTCAAATGCTACAAAATCGAATGGACATGACTTAATCAAATGTCAACAAAGTAAGGAATGGCATATTTAAATGTCCATACCACAAACAACATCATATTCAAATGTCTAAGAAGGCAAGGATGCCATATTCAAATGTCTATACAATAAATAATGGCATATGCAAATGTTAATGAAAGCATACAATGGCACAGGGGCTACATACAATAAATCATATTAAAATGCTCAAAAAAGCAAGACAATATCAAGGAAAAACACTTAAATAAGTGTATAAATTAAAGCATAAGCAACCAACATAAATATTTCATAGTGGACCATGGATCCAATGTGTTAGTGAAAAATGTCAAGTGCATAGTGTTGACCAAATTTGACTTTTTAGTCAAATTGGAGCACTTATAGGTAAAAATTTGATTTTATAGGTCTATATGGGGTGTAATATGAGTGTAATTTGGTGTATTATAGTTCAATTGATGTCAATTAATGTTATATTGGCTTTCGTGAATTAGTGTTTATGTCTATTTATCATTTTAAGTCATTTTGAGGCTAAAAAGGTGCATTTAATGCTTTGTACAAGTTTTTTGGGAAATGTGAAGGTTTAAAAATGTGATTTCATTCCCCATGTGTCCTTATAAGTCTTAATTAATTTTTTGTAATTGAAAGTTTCAAGTTCATCAGAAAATAAATTAGTTTTCTTAAATAAAAAAGGAAGAAAATAGAACTTGTACAGTCTCCTTAGGAAGTGTGCCACTCAAAAAAGGTTGAAATTTGAATCTTCACATCCTACACACTAATATACATGATTTAACTTAATTGGAGGTGTCATTTCTTGCTCAAAACCATTCATCTCTCTTCTCACCCTTCTTGGCAAGCAAAAGTGACTTACAGGTTTGTACTTGGTACGGATAGCTCATGAGGTTTCAGGACAAATGCTCTTGGGAGATAATATTAAAATTATATACCTTAATTTTCATATAATTATTTTGAATATTCATCAACCAATTTTTATGAACAATTGCTAAGAAGTTGACTGTACAAATTTGCCTGCTCATCTGTGCATCTTGCAGGTTTTGCCATAGTTTGGAGAATTTTGTGTGAATAAATTGGTTAAATTGCTTATAGATTATATTTACCATGTCCTATAATTACTCTCATTATTTTTTTCATGTTCTAAGATGTTTTGATGAGCAAATTATCCCAAATTTGTAGACTAGACTCATTTGAAGACAACAGGCAGATTTTTATCATTTTCAGAGTCCCCATGCTTGATCATGGTCTTGAAGAGATATAATATGTTCTTTATCATGTTTTAAATGTTCTATTTTTCCCTTTCACTTTTTAAGTTTCATGCTTCAAGGTAGTTTTCATAAATTTTTAGTCATATGCAATATTCACATTTTGGCAGCCATTGATGATCATGTGCAAATGTCATAAAGGAAGTGTTCATCATGAAAGGAGGATTTTGAAACTTTTTTTGAGGGGTTAATAATATAAATTATGTATTTTAATATTTTAACAATAAGTTCGAGCTACCTATGAGGTCCTTTATCCACCTTGTTGCTATATTCCATGCTTACTACCTATATACAGTCAACAATCACCTACAGGGGCCATTGCTAACGTCATGCTGAGTATGATGATATTGGTGAATAGGTTCCAAGATTTGGAAACATAGATAATAAATTTGGTGTGTTGAAGTGACTCATAACTCATAATAGGTTGAAGATAATGCTCACTCCTATACTCTTCTCCACTACCTACTATAACTCAATGTGCATCTACATGTAATCAAAATAGAGAGCTAAGGAGTCTTTATGTGATGTTGAATAAGCATGATAAACCCCTTTTTACAAGCCCTAGCATGTGTGAAATCTTAGGGCAGGCCTAATAGGAATATCAAGTGGTCAGATATGGGTGAGACTATACTAAAAGGATCTAAAGATTGATACAGGGTTTCTTGTCCCTAAATTGACTCAACAGAGGTCTAAAGCATTTTGTGAAGGTAACACCATAAGGTTTCCAAGAGTCTTGAGAAACCAAATTGACCAATCCTTATAGTCTATAACAAGGAGAAGACCCTTGTAAGGCTTAAAGGGATGAAGAGTAATGAAGTTTGGTTTTTGGAGTCTCCAAAGTTGTTATTGTAATACTAAAATTCTTCAGTGATATCCACAAGATTGTGACTCAAATAGACCCTTCACCCAATATCACAATCCCAAGCCATGATTTCATACTTAAATGGCCTCGATGGTAGAAAAATATAATGTATGAACTAAAGGTAACCATTAGGGAAAGTTGATATTCCATATTTGAGTTTCTTAGCACCCACAGGTACTCCCTCATATGAAAAAACACACATCTACAACAAGGTCAAAACAATTACCTTAATTTGATGACAAATTGGTGCTTTAAAACTATAATAAGTGAATGTTAGCTCATGTATTGTATTTTATCACATTAAGGGGTTATAAGGAGGTCCAAGGAGAATCTATAAGCGTCATAAACAAGTATAGTGGAGGTAATTCTCATCTATAGGCAAGGGAGCAGGGTTTCTCAGTCATAGTAAGGAAAATCAGTTTGAGCCCAAGGAATAGTTAAGGTTTTAAAGTGTATGAAAAATATCAAGGGTTAATGTTATCATTTTTTAGTGTATATTCCTTTCACACTATAACCAAGCTCTGAAGAAACAAAGGACACCTACAACAAGTCTTACAAATATATATCTAGCATATAGGGAGGACTCAGTTGAGGAGATTAAAGTGCATATGAAAGCCAAGTTGGAAATTAGATGGATGATCAAGCATATGAGCATATGTATGAAGGTCATGGTGACTTAATAAGCTATAAAAAATAGGAATCCAACCCACATAGACCTCTCAAAAGCCCAGGATACACCTATAGTCAACTATGTTTGACTATCTAAGACAATGCGTAGAATAGTGGTGTTTTGGTGTCTAGCTAGCCCAAACATGAAACACACACACACACACACACACACACACACACACACACACACACACACACACACACACACACACACACACACACACACACACACACACACAGATAATTAAAAGTGATTATAAGGGAAGCAAAGGAGGTTTTGAATATTATTTTTAAGTCCTATATATATATATAATTAAAATTGATTATAAGGGAAGCAGAGGAGGTTTTTAATATTATTTTTAAGTCCAATCATACACCTACACATACATGAGTTGCTGTCATAGCAGAACATCATCAAAAACAAAATGACCCAGTCTTGAGAATGCAAGGATAACAAAGGGTATTTAGAGAGTTAAAGTGATAAATGGGCCCAATGAATATAAATTATGGTCATATGTGTATCTATAATCTATTTATAATGTAAATCAAACACATAAAAGGCTCTTATAGAGCAAAACTTAGTCCATTCCTAACACGCCTGCAGACAATACCTTTTTTACAAGTCAGTCTTGGCTATTTGAAGGTTTGGAAGGTCAAAGCATATTTAAGGAGATAAAATTTGGTATAGAGAACATTTAGGTCTTTGATAAAATCCTTAAATATTCATTTTTACATGAGGAAATAGGGGATTTCCCTCTATTTTGTCTTAGATAGAGGGCACTCCCTTTTGAACACAAACCTTGCATTTTGGAAGTTTAAAGATGAAAGAGGAGTCATAAAGTTGTTTGAACATGTAATGAAGGTGGATACATTTAAATGAAACCTATGAAAACATGAGAAATCAAATAGGAAAGAGTGGAATTCAATAGGGTGGTCTGGACACCAAGAGTTGCAAGCAAACCTAGTAAGCAAGGATTAGGCCTAGAGGCCAAATGGAGGGTCAAAACCATTATTAGCATGAGATGAACTTCCCAAATTGTTGTAAAATGTATATGAAGGTATTAAATGTTTTTTTTAACTATAAAGAGGAAAAATAATCCATCAAAGATCATTCTAAATTCTAAGGTGTAGTCAAACCTGTTTAGCAAGGGTTAAACATAAAGCCAAGTGAGGAGTCATTTGCATTTCTAGTATAAGGTGATCACTCCAATGAATTGAAACATGTTCATGAGGTGGATTTATAATTTTTATAGCTTTTTTATGTCATATAAAACCAAAGACTAACCATTTTTGAACCTTGAAGCAACTCAGACTTGCAAGAAAGTAGAAAAGGAGCTCGATAGGGAAAGATTGGAAGCTTATATCTTTCATGATGATTTGCATGGGGGATAGATAATTTTAGAAAATTTATAAGGGTTATTGAAAAAAAACTTGTGGAATATGTTTTTATTTACAATGTCCCAACTTTATGAATAAAGCTTAAGGGCTTAAACTGCTCAGAAACCCTTACAAACCCTCATCTAGGACCAGTTTAAGAAAATGGAGTTGGATAGCTATCCAGATGGAATAGTTAGACCATGATGGATATTTTAATTTTTAAAGGACTCCCTCAAGATACTTCACATTCCAACTAGTTGTATATAACTATACGAACATGGTACAAAACAAGGGTTTTCTCACTATTTTGGGTGTTTTGCAGGTTCTATAAGGATTAAAGAGATGAAATAAAGTTTGGGGGAAAGTTTAGGACCTATAATAACTTATTATGGTCATATTATTCTTTTAAATTTGTTCTAAGTGTGCAAACCATTTGATTCATTTCAGCCATTCAAAACTAGCATATTGCACAAGCAAGGGAGAAGTGTGAAAACTTTAAGTACATAGATTTTTAAGGTGTCCCTGATGCTTATAAGGACATGGATAGAATTTAAACATGTAATATACTACCTTTAATAAATTTACATGGAAAAATTATGCCTTTTTGGAAGCCAACTGTGCAGGGTGCATGAAAGGATTTCTTTTTGGACTACAGATGATGATGGTTCCTTTCTAGCTGATTTCAAAAGACTAGGCATGCAAAAAATACATGGAAAGGCATGTATAATGTCCCTAACCTACATTAAAATCATCATATGAGGTCATAATTAACTATAGAATGTTTAAACAACTCCAATCATGAAGGCAATTTTTTTGAACCAGTTGAGGAGTTTTCTTGCCACTTTTCATGAAATTTGTGACTTGGATTGACACTTATAGCTCTTAAAATTATATGGTTCATCCCATAAATTATCCACATGCACAAGTAACTCCTTTTATTAGATTAAAAAGTGTACTTATGACCATTGGACTTCTCACTTCTTCTCTCTCTCACAAGTTCTATAAGAACTAGCCATTTTGGCCATTGTATTGGATGCTCCACTTGAGTATGGTGAAGCTTTGCTCAAATGTATACCTTTTGATCAATAATAAAATTGATTTTTACCTCCTCTATGACTATTTTTAGTGTGTTAAATTATGTGGATGTATAATTTTTAGATATTTTTTATGACAAAGAAAACCAAAGACTAACCATTCTTGGACCTTGAAGCAACTCAAACTTGTAGGAAAGAGGAAAAGGAGCTCGATAGGGAAAGATTGGAAGCTTATATCTTTCATGATGCTTTTAATGGGGGCCAAAGAAGTTTAAAAAATTTATAAGGGGTCTTTAACAACAAACTTGTGGCATTTGTTTTTAGTTCCAATGTCCCAACTTTATGAATAAAGATTAAGGGCTTAAACTGCTCAAACATCCTTGCAAACCCTCAGTTAGGACCAATTTATGAAAATGGAGTTGCATAGATATCTATATGGAATATTTGGACCATGAATCCT
Source organism: Torreya grandis (assembly GCA_037957365.1). Classification (NCBI taxonomy): domain Eukaryota; kingdom Viridiplantae; phylum Streptophyta; class Pinopsida; order Cupressales; family Taxaceae; genus Torreya; species Torreya grandis. The sequence goes on from JARHVA010000008.1 coordinate 11,778,585, forward strand.
ATTGAACTTTTGAAATGACTCCCTCAATCTACTTCACATGTCAACTAGTTATATGAAATTATATGGACATGGTACAAAATAGGGTTTTTCTCATTATTTTAGGTGTTTTGTAGGTTCTACAAGGAGTCAAGAGATGAAAAAAGTTTGGGGGAAATTTTAGGAATTTTAATAACTTCATATTTTCATATGACGATTTTAAATTTTTTCTAAGTGTGCAAACCATCTGGTTCATTTTAGCCAGTCAAAACTGGCATATTGCACAAGTTAGGGAGAAGTGTGAAAACTTTAAGTAGATGGATTTTTAAGGCATACTTGATGATTATAAGGCCATGGAGAGACTTAAAACATGTCATCCACTAAATTTTATGGATTTTTATGAAAAAATTACACCTTTTTGGAAGCCAAGTGCGCAGGGTACATGAAAGGAGTTATTTTTGGACTAAAGATGATTATGGTTCCTTTCTAGCTAATTTCAGAAGACTAAGAATGAAAAAAAATGCATAAAAAGACATGTCTGATGTCCCTAACTTGAATTAAAATCATCAAACCTAGTCCTAATCAGTTATAAGATGTTCAAACAACTCTAATCATGAAGGCAATTTTTCTGATCTAGTTGAGGATTTTTCTTACCACTTTTCATAAAGTTTGTGACTTGGATTGACACTTGTAGCTCCTAACCTTCCATGGTTTATCCAATAACTTATTTAAATTCATAATTAACTCCTTGTATCAGCTTGGTAAGTGTCCTTGTGACCCTTCAACTTCTCACTTCTCTCTCTCTCACAAGTTCTATAAGAACTAGCCATTTTGGCCATTGTATTGGATGCTCCACTTGAGTATGGTGAAGCCCTGGTCAAATATGTATCTTTTGATAAATAATAAAACTTATTTTTACCTCCTCTATGACTTTTATTATTGTTTTCAATTGGATGATGAATATTTCTTAGTGAAAACTATGGATTCCTTAGCATTTTGTTTCATTCTTTCACCTATTTGTAGCCTCTTCTTTCAGGCCATGTGAATTGTTCTTGGAGATGTTCATGGTAAGTGAGATATTATATTAATTAGTGCCCTCATAAGCATATTTTATAGTACTCATATATTTACATGTTCATGAATAACCTCATAATGTAGTATTGATGTGAGAAGATGAAGATTGGAGAAGTGTATGTTTAGTTTGTCCTTTGATTTCAAGTGTAATGTGCATATGGTTGGATGTCATCAGTCAATTTGGTGTATCAAATCCATTAGGTTGGTTTAATTTTAGTTATATTTTTTCATTTTCACCCTCCAAGTTTAGTATTAGTTACAATTCAAAGTGGTACATCAAGGGAGCTAGCCCTATCTAGAGATTCACCTCATTCCTTAGACTGCCTACAAGTCTAGAGGTGATTTCATTATGCTACTTGGATGAGGAGGGATTTGCATCTCCTTAAAGGGTGAAAATATAAGTGTAAACACATATCATATCAATTATCATGTTTAAAATATATGCATGGATAAGGCATGTGTAATTACATATGTAATATTAAAACATGATAGTGTAGAGTGACCATCGAATCATATAACCTATGTGTATGAAGATCATAGAGGATGGATGCCCCCAATGTCATGGTGACATGAGTAGAGGAAAATTTCAATACCCATAAGTGAATATAATCATGTATATGTGTATGTAGGATAAAATTATATGCTATCACTCAACATGGAACTAACACATAGATGCTAAGGAGCCAATAAAACATATAGGTGCCAAAAATGTTTTTGGATTTTTGAATGTTTTTGAATTTTTTCAATGTTTTTAGAACATTCACCAAATTCTTAACCCTAATTTAGGATGTGGATCCTCTTGGGTATATAGGGTTAAGAATATAGAAATTATAGGGCATAATGGTGAATATTAGATCTACATCAGGCTAATTAAATGTTAAACTCATATATACCATTAATTGAATTTATTAAATTGAGAGTAGGTAATTAATAGAAATTATAACTAAGTTATGTATATAAATGACATATAAAAAGAGGTACTTAAGTGGTCTTGATGCTAATGTAGATATGTATCTAGATCTAGTTGAAAGTAGACATGAAGATAGTTATGGAACAATCATCAAATTCTAAATTTGGTACCTCTAGTTCTCTAGATAATTATGTCAGCGCTAGATGGTTACATCGAAGCCACTATCAATGTTAAATGTTAGTGTCTAATATATAATAAATATTGAAACATGATGAGACCAATTGAATACTTATGGGTTTTACTTCACCTTCACTCTGGTGCATTTAGATTTGGGTCATGAACTATCACCCCTTATGAAATGGTGAAACCCTAGATTTCCATCTTCAATGTGAGCTTGGGAAAAATGGATTAGTGGGCATATGGTTTCAAACTGACCCTAATGAAACCATTATTAAGTGTGATACATACATATCCAATACTCTAGAAGAGGTCCTCAAACTTATGTAGTTTTTCCCTATGTGTTAGCTTATGTGTCAATCATGCAATGTGTGGAAATCAAGTATAATAGTGACCTAGATTGTAACTTAGAAAATATGACCTTATGATTGTTACTTAAATACTTCAAATCTATAGATGTGTTTTACCTATGACTAATGTGGAAATAGATAAGCTTTAATCAATTGAGTTCTTGATAGAGTGCTTTTTGATAAGTGCATTGGTCTCTTTGGTCTTTTTGTTAGGTGTACATAGGTAAGGAATGAATGAGGGTTGATATTATATTTATACCATTTCTATCAAGAGATAACTCACATGAAATCACTTAGACTAACCATTATAATAAATTTCATTCAAAAATTAGATGACTTTAGGGCACTAGACATTTGTGTCAGGTTAGGACAATAACATTAATGCTACTATATGTCCAGGAGATTAGTGTCTAGGGAGCAGGAAAGTAGGTACAGGCCCATAACATGCAAATGTGTAAGATAAGTAATTTTAAGCATTCTAGGAAAGATAGGTCGTCTATGTCATCGATATAAGGCTATTCAGACTAAGAGATAGGTCAAGGGGCACAAGATAGAGCAAATGTGAGGTTTGCAGAAGCAAGGCATGTATATAACTAAGAGGAATAGCCAAAGTCTAAGTTTTCCAAGTGTACAAGACTGAGGTGCTACATAATAAAAAAATATCATCTACAACATGGTAAAGAGGTCATATAGATATATAACTTGTGATAGTAAAACATGTGGAATAAGATTCCCCCATTATTGGCATGGCCATTGGCTAGAGGAAAGTCCAACATCTATATGTTCAGGTGTAACTTGTATGTCCTAAATCACATTAATATACCATGGATTACATGTGTGTATAAAAATAATATGCTATATACTAGACATGTGATAAATAACATATGTAAATCGTGTAATATAGTAATCATCTCATGCTCAAGTTTTGATTTTATTTTTTGAATTTTTTGTATTTGTTGAGATTTTTTATTTTTATATTTGTGAAATAATTGAAATTAGTGCTCATAAATAAGTGAGTAGATCATCCTCATCAGGATTGAAGTCGATATCTCATGGTTTGTACTTGATATTATGTAATCACATTACCTCTACTCATGATTATTTAGATTATGTACTTTTTACTATCTCAAAAGATTTTATGTTTTGATGGTAAGCATTATTGTCATGTCCAATCATGATTACTCTTCTTGCATGTGAGAAACTGAGGTAATAATTGGTTTTATTCACTGTAGCTTAAATATTTTACAACAATTGTTATTTCAATGTAAATTCCACCCAATATTAGGAGGCATGACCCATATGTGTGTGCCAACCACTTTTGGCCCAAAATCTATTAGTAAAATGATATATCCAAGGGGTTCTTTCCAATGTGTGTTATGTTATACTTCATAATGTCATGTCCCATCTGTCTTAAACCTATAACATTACATATGGATTCCCATTTAATATCATCAATTTGGATGGGATAATAACAATCACCTTCCATGTGTACTTTAATGGTCAAAGCCTCCTGTCAAGGATTTTTTTTATTGTTGTAGTTGAAAATGGTGTCTTTTTGGAACTTGATGTAAGTGGTTCTTGTTGATTTTATATTACCCTAATAATTCCTTCTTTATTTTAATTATGTATCTTATTTTTTAATTTGTCTCAATAATCTATGCCATATCCTGTGACTGTATGATACTGATAATGAAAATATGATTTGAATTATTGATGTGAGAAACTTCCCACGTCTTGATGTGTAGTAGATGGTAATGTGATGAGATTATGATCAAGTAATATTTGTATTATTGTTCTTGGTTTATATTGAATACTTTTTACTTTAAATGGTGTTGGAGCTTTAGTATCTGACATCTCCACATTATATATTTAAATGTATGATTTCTTCTTTGTCCAGGTCATGTTTGAATATAGTGTCACCTATGCCTAATGTGAGATAATATTTCAATCATTTATTTTCATTTTAAATGTATTGATGATTTATCTAATTTCCTTTACTTTGACCCCAAAATATTGTGTTTGAATAAGAATTTATTATTTATCCATTTTTGTTGTATATGAATTATCTCGATATTATCCAACTCTGATAGGTGTGAATAAAGTATGAGATAAATAATCATCTGAAGGATTGAAGTTTGACTTGTGTATTTGATAATCTATCATCTCTGCCATGTTGGTATCATCATCATCACTTTCATAATAATTTATGACCATGCCATTTTTATTTTCTGAATTCACCACTAAAGGAAGATCAAGAATAGATTTTAGTTTCTCTATATTAACATGTGGTTCATGTTGTATAGCTTATTTGTATGTTATGATTGTCTCCTTTTCCTTTTCAGTATTTGATTCGACTACCTTATATGTATTCACTTTAACTAATAGAATGGGTTGTGATAGAGGAATGATAGAATGATGTTCCAATTGTGATTGTGATTGTTTGTCCTTCGTAGATTAAGTCATCTTACAATATATGAAAGGGCCATCATTTTCTAGTTGTGTATAATAATAGCCTTCATGCATGAAGTTGAACATCTTTGTAATGTTGATGGTACTAATTCCATATCATGTATCCATGTTTTTCCCCAAAATAAGTTGTAATGTAACTAATTAGGCATAATGTGGAAGGTAGTAGGAACCATATTGAGACCTAATTTCACATCCAATGATATGGTCCCAAGTATTCAACTCAAAGTGTTGTCAAATCATTTTATGCTTTGATCTAATTTTTGAATAGTATTTGGGTTGATCCCCATTTTTGTAAAAAGGTAGTGTCATAGATATTTAGTCCATAATTATTATATACCAACACATGTTTGACCATTTTATTTTGCACTTAAACTTGAGTGAATAATGGGAGATTTTTCTCTCGTGTGTTGGTAGGCAAGTCTTCCTTTGTCAAAGGTGATGAATTATTTGATATATTGAATGTATTCATGATAGAGGCAAATGATGTAGGCTGTGTATCATTAGGGAGAGTTATTTCTTGCAATGACTCAAATAAGATGTCTTTATAGACTATTGATCTCTTGAATAATTCCAAGATAATTTTTTTTTTAGCATGGGTGTTATTTAGCTTAATATATAATGTCATACCTTATGGATTGATTGGATTGTTTCATGGGAGGTGGAGGGGGTGATGAGGAACATGTTGAATACCTTTGTTTTATTGCACATAATGGGGCACCCTACCTCGTCTAGTGGTGATACCATGGACTATTGAATCCAAAATAAGTTGTGGGTGAATAATGGGAGCAAGATGGTAGCTAGTACAATATTCAGGTCTAGGAGGAGGAGAAACAAAAGGAGTCATGCATGCCCTTTAGCATCTAGTGGTAAAAAAAGGAAACTCAAATTGGATGTTGTACAATATGATTTAAATAATGTTTGGGATTTTTCTTTTTTAGTTTTAGCCTTATTAATGTTCTTAGATTTGATCCATTTTATTATATGATTGATAAAAATATGACATACCTAAGTGGAACAATATGAAAATATTATCTTCATGACTTGCATTAAAAAATAAATATAATGCGTGTTCATTACAACCATGGGTAATTTTTATTATTAAGGAATAATTACAAATCAGGCTTGAAAATAAAACCCTATGGCTAAAATGTGAAGGCCTAGAAGGATGAAATCCTAAGAGATACCAAAGGTTTCACATAGTTTGATCAAAGTATGGGTTCATAAATATGTCCTACCCTAATATGGATTAAGATGGACTACTTAATCTAATTAAGATAGAATCGTGAAATGAATTCAAATACTATGATATAGAATTCAAGCATACATATAAATGTAAAATAATGAAATTGATTGCAATGATTTGACAAGTGGTATATGCTAAATATAGTAAGTACACAAAGAGATAAGTACTTAGCTTTTTTGATTGATTGTCATACTATAGCTATGTTTTGATAATGGAAAATAAACTAATGTAGGCATGTGATTTGTCAGGTTCTAGAATTGTATTTCTATTTGCATAAGGTCGATTCCATCAAGTATGAGTTAGTATCAATTATTGATATTGATTTATAGTGGTTGGTAGTGACCTATGCAAAAAAATGTCTTTATGATTGTATGGTCACCTTCACCTAGCTTTGAAAGGTATTTATGTGTGATGTCAAACTTTGATGATGCACGTAACCCTACAAATCAACCTCCTTCACTTGAAACCATAGATGTGCTTGTGAGGGGTAAAAACCTATAAAACACGACATAGTGTAATAAATTAAGTTTATCCCAATCACCCCTATTGATGATGATTTTTGCCTATGTATTTTATATTCCAAGAAGGTAAATCAAGCCACACATAGTTCTCCCACCTAGTGTGATTGTGTAATTATACTCCTTCGCTATAAAAATGCAGCTAATGATTTGAATTTGATACTTGACAAGGCCTGCTTTGACTTGGATTTGGTATGCTTCAGACTTGGCTTGTGATTATCCCTAGTGTTTGGTTTTTAATTTGAGAGGAATAGGGTAATTTTTCTCAATGTGCAATAGTATACAAATGTGTACCATATAAGTGGCATGTTCCATATCAAGTGAGGCCTTGATTTGTATATATACAAATCCAGTTAAGTAATTTATCATGCTACATTATATGAAACATATGGGTTGACCCATAATAATGTATTAGATTTTCAAAGTGATTGTTTCTAGGAGTGGATTAGTACAATCAGGCGTAGGTTAGTATTGAATGGTGATATTGACCTAGTTTGATGGTACTAACCTATGCAAACGAACACTAAACTAAACATCTAGGCATCTATGTGCTGGATAATATGCAGGTTTGAAACAATAGTGAAGTTCTTATAAGTGTGTAACAACATGATGTAAGGGTCATATCCATAGAAATAACTAGGGTGAGATGGTGAGTTATGGCCATATTTTTGCATACAAGTCATGCATGGTAAATACATGTCAATCTTATCATTGCCAAGTAACCAATACTAGATTTTAATGTCTAAAACATATAATACTAGTGAGAAATAATAAGTTGATTTATCTGAGATTGACATATTGAAACAAAAATACATATAAATTAAGATTGATCTTTAATATATATTTTAAAAATTAAATTAAGAATAAAAATAAATCATCAATATTATAAATTACCTAAGCAAGTTAATATTATAAATATTACTATTATTAATGAATATTAAAGCAATAATAATAATAATAATAATAATAATAATAATAATAATAATAATAATAATAATAATAATAGATATTAAGAAATGAAAAAAAATATTAAGAATTTACTAAAAATTAAAAAACAAATAAACTTACCTACTTCTTTGTTCAGAATGACACCTCACTCCTCCATTCTCTCTCACTTATTTCTCTTATCCTTATTATTATGGAAATAAGGTTACAATATTAAAAACGAGAAGTTATATAAAGTTAAAAGTGAAAAATAAATCACCTTGGGTCCCACGTTAGTAATTTAGTGACTCCACTTTGGCACCAATAGTGTTGTATTTGATCCAAGATGTAACACTATTGTGTTGTCATAATTGCACCGAATTTGTGTTGCTTTCAAATTTTGTGTTAGAAATTGGCATCATAAATTCAACCTAGATCATGATGCCATTGCCACAAAATGTAGTGGTGAGTTAAGGATGTAGAAGGGTTATTTTATAGGGCCCCTTCAAATCTCCCTTCTAATAATCTTTAATATCCCTAGGATATGTTATCTTCCACCTACCCTCTCTTTCATCTAATGTGACTTGATTATGATATGCTTTGGTATTGAAGTAAATATAGGTTGAGGTGATGGGTATAACACATGAATGAGATATATGCTCCCTAAAAAATCATTATTCAAGCATGTGAGTAGGGGTGATAAATTAGAGTTTGGCTTTGTCAAATGTCATTATTAAAGTGACATTGCAAGGCATTGGATGTGTTTGAGAGGCAATGATAAATAATGGAGTTTAGTTTATGTTTATTAGGTTAAGGAGTATAGAAATAGGAAAGGACAAGGACTGCCCTGCATTTTCTAGTAAGCTCTTAGGGTGGTCTTAAAAATGTGTCTTTGCATATAATTATAAAAAAAATTAGGGTGATGAACGAACCAAAAGGGGAGATGCTAATCCTAATGAAAAAAAAATGATTTATGAGTTTTGCACCACCATTTATTGACTCATACATAATGATGTTGTTAGAAGTTGGTTTCTACCCTGTGTTAGCCTAATATGCTGAAGGCAAAATCCAAAATGTAGGGTTACATCAAATATTGCAAATACTGGAAAGATAATGGGAAGACAAAAGTTAGACTTCATTTATGGGTTTCCAAGAACATAAAAAGGTAATGATTCTATCTTTTTTATTATTGATATAATTTTTAAAAATGGCAAACTTCATTATAAGGAATAAGACAAGTGATATCACAAACATTTCTTATTTTTGTTTTCAGGGAGCTAGTATGATTGGATTGATTTCCCAAAAGCATAGTTTAAAATAGAGATACAAAGTTTGTTGGTCACTTTTGGATAACTTTTTGGAGAATGTTTTAGCACAAGGTTGAATTTCAACTTTGTCTATCATCCAAAAATAGATGGGAAAATAGAGGTAGTGAATATAAGCCTTGCGAATTTGTTGAGATCTTGGTAGGGAGCAAACCCAAATAGTGGGATATGATTTTAGCACAAGTTGAGTTTGCTTGAAACAACTTAGTAAATAAGAGTACATCAAAGACTCCATTTCGTATTTTAAATGGTTGAAGGCTTAAAAATGTTACTGAGTTAATCAATATAGTTAGAATGGGTATAAGAAATTCTAAAGTGGAAGATTATGCGATGTATGCAAAAAAAGTGCATCAATAATTAAAGTGGAAGTTGGGGAAGAGTGTCATAGATTACAAATAAAATGCAAATATTAGGAGAATAGAACAAGAATTACAAGTAGGTGACTTAATTTTCACTCATTTGAGAAATGAAAGGTTCTAAAAAGGAACTTATAATAAGCTCAAGTAGAAGAAGATTGGGCCATGTATTTTTTTGATAAAATTTACAATGAACACCTATGAGATAGAGCCACTAGATGGGATGAATATCTTTATTATATTCAATGTAGCATATTTGTACCCTTACCATGAGGGACAAGCAAGTGGTTATGATGTGAATTAATATTCCTTGATTTTAGATTGGAGACAAAAATTACTTGAGAACACAAGAGGAGAGATAAAGAAGGTGATGGATTTTAGGATTTCCAAGATGATATGAGGCAATGAGTACATCAAATAATTGGTCAAGTGCAAGGATAGAGTAGCTAAAGATGCAACTTGGATGAGTGTATTCAATATACAATAATGAAGAAGCAGTGGAAGATCTCACATAAGGTTTGTGAGTATGATTATATGGATCATTTTATATACCTCGGGTGTATGATGCACTAACATCTAGGTTAACAAGTAATCTTGTATCAACCAAAAACATATGTTATATGTTTGTGCATGCTTGTAACATGTTGATATTGTCAACATGGTGAGACATGGAAAAGATGATCTAAATCAATAAAATAAACATCTCCAGAACTCTAATATGTTGGGAACATCAATTGGAATAAGTTTTAGTAATATCCTAGAGGTCAAATTGACCTTTTCTATTCAAATTAAAAAAATACTACTTAATGCAGGTGGTGGTTTCAAAATTATCAGTCTCTATTAACCAATTATGTAATAGTTAGTTTATATTAGCCATTAATTTCACTTGTGGAAGTTGAAAAACAAGATTAACTACCCAAGATGACAAATTTTGACACGTGGATTATTTTCCAATAGACGGGGAACTCAAAGAGGCAATCAAGGAATCAATATTATTTAAAATATTTTTGAATCAATTTGAAATGGAGCTTTGGAGAGTAATTTATGGATTTAGCTTTAATTGGGAGAAAGTAAATGGGAGAGAGAGAGCTTGCTAGAATATTACTAGGGAGTGTGTGTGTGTGTCCAAGAACAAAACAAAGAGTGTATCAGGTCTATTAAGGGATAGTGTTGGGGATGTTCTTATTTATTTTGTATGTCAATTCACAAAGTATATATATGTGTGTGTAATCCTTTGTAAAAATTTCTTTTCAATTAAATAAAGAGTGTGTTAATTGGTCTCAATCTGAATGTATTGCATCTAAGTGTGTGACCATTAGTTAGTGTGAGTATAGACTTGGGAAAATGCAACCATTAACCCGGCCTCCTCATTCACATTTGCATCGATAGAAGACAAATAAATGCCAACAAAAGTTATAGATTTGATGGAATATTTTGAGGAGATAATGTCAAGTGATATACTAAGTGGGTTTCTACTTGTGAGAAATACCTCTCATCATATGGATTTGATGACTTGAGCAAGTGTACCAAGTAAGGCCCCACATAAAAGGAATCCATATATGAGTGAAGAAATGAACAAGAAAGTTCAAGTTTTTTTGGATAGAAGATTGATAAGAGTTTTTTTGAGTCCTTTTGTAATTCCAACAATGTTTACATCAAAGAAGGATAGAGAATGTAGAATGTAAAGATTCAAGAGTGATTCGTAAATTAGGTGTATATTCCTCTCAAAGTCTCATCAACTTGGATTCTATTCTCTTACCTTAACAAATAAATGGATATGCAATTTTTATAGGTTAATAACCTTGTAAAAACAAAGATAATAAGTGTTGAAAGTGAAATTTACAACCTACTAAACATAACATGAAGCATATGGATGAGCAAAGCACACAACACACACAAGATTTATCCTGGAGAAACCCAATGTGGGAAAAACTCCAGTGGGTGAGGTAATCACACTCCCCTTCCAATATGTAATGTAAGAGTATACAAGATACTGCCAAGTTGGCCTATATGGATGGAAAATTCCGTACCATTTTGTCCAAAACTCATACCAAATATGTTTTGCACTTTATCAGACACTTCTTCACACTTCCACATAATTAAACCAATCATCTACAACTAGGCAATAATGAGATCATAGGAACAAAGTGTTAGGATTGTGGAGCTAAAAGCTTCACTGATGCAAACAGGAGAGGAGGTTGCTGAAGGTTGCTGAGTTGCAGAAGAAGTTGGGGTCGGTCTGATCAGCCGATGTCGACGGGATAGCACAGAGAAGCAACCGACGTCGGTCATATATCGGCCGACGTCGGTCACCTCCAGGCGGACAGGGACCGGCGTCGGTCGCCTGTGTGGTTCGACTGCGAGCTATTTACGGGCAGTTAGCTAACGAACCAAGAGTTTGCATGATGAGTGCTAATTTTAGACTCATAGCTGCGGATCTAATTATGGTAATTAGATGTCTAATCATTGTTTGGATGAGATCTATATAATAGACTCATGGTTGTATTGTAAAAGTGTGCTAGGGAGTAAGAGAGCATAATTATAAGCTCCTTCTGTGTGTGAGGTAGAGCTATGGTGCGTTCCTCCTAGTGCCACAGTACCAGGTGTGTTGGTGCTGGATTGGAGAGCCAGCTGGGTTCTTCAAGAGTGTAGGATCTTGGTCACAGTTGCATGGCCTATATAGGAGATCTACATGGTAAGTAAGATCGTTGATCTGCAGGTGTATGTGTGTGCAAGGTCGAGGTTCACAGGTGATTAGAACCATTGCTTGATTTGCAGGTGTGCAAGGTCATACAGACAGCAACACTACAGGGAGCAGTATCAGGCAGGATCTACTTGGAGTACAGGTGTGTACTCGGATATAGCAAGAGGAAGGCAAGGGAGTTCCTTCCATAAGTATGGTCTGTTGAATTGCAGGTTGTTGCAGATTCATGGGAGATCTACTTGAAGTACCTTGAGTACTTGTGGAGTGCGTGGAGCACTTGTGGAGTGCGTGGAGCACTTGTGGTGTGCGTGGAGCACGGGAGGTGAACACCAACTCTGTATTTGAGTTGGGTGTTGGGACCTGTGAGAGGGAGAGCTTTGGGGAGAAGAATTACTGTTCACTTGAGGTGTGGGAAACCTCTGTAAGGTGGTGGAGAAGAAGTGGCATCTTCTTTATTGTATTCTTTTCTGTATAAAGTGTTAATACAATTTGGTATTGTCTCTCATATCATGTGTTATTCTGAATTCTAGTTACTTGGTGAATCTGGTTAATTTCCGCATATTAAGTTGCTTGGTTTTAGTAATCAAATTGTGTGCTTCCGGTGTACATCCTCCCAACAAGTGGTATCAGAGCCTTGGTTGTAGGTTCTTGAGCTTGATACCAACAGGTGGTATCTGAGCTGAGGTTGGAGGAAGCAGGTTTTGTGTTTGGTTACAGGTCACTCTCAGGGGTTTCTGATCGAGTGGGAGTAGAGCAACAGCAGATCAAAGTAAGCTAAGAATGGAGGAGTTGAAAAGCACAGATGGTCACTCACGGTCCTATGGAAAGAAAGAGCAGGTAAAAGATTATTGTTGGTTGGTAACAGATCAGCATGAAGAAACTGAAGATACAGATGTAGCAGGTATTGTTGCACAGGATGTGTTTGCAGGTTTCTTGGATAAAGTGGAATCTTGGATAAAAGATTCGGTTGCCTCTTTCCATGCAGTTCCAGGTAGAGGAGCTGGTAAGCCTTGTCAGATTGTTGGCAAAGGCAAAGTGAAGCTGAAATTGCAGGCGGCCAACACACAGGTGTTGATGAAGGTCATGCAGGTCCCAGGTTTGGAGATATGGCTAATTTATTCAGAAAGATTGGGTGATGAGAGATGCACAAGAACTCTCACAGCGGATGCACTTGAATTAGCTGGTGGTAAGAAAACAGGTATCCTTTATCTACTTGTTTATATTACTGATTCTTATTTTGTTGCGGAGACGTGGCTTCGTAGGCTTGGTCACATGAGCAGGAAGGAGATGCATGTTCTTAAGCGGAAGACAGATATATTTGACAGGCTTAAGAACTGGAAAGCCTTGGTGTTTATGGAGGAGATGGCGGACAAAACCCAGTGTATGTGGCTGGATACTTCTGAGCAGGGCAGTTTGGACATGGATTTTGATTCAAAGAAGCTCACGGGTAAAAAGTCATCACTCACAGGCGAACACAGGTACCGATGTCGGTCAGGAAGAACCGGCGTCGAACAGACAGGTGCCGATGTCGGTCATGTGCAGACCGAAGCCGGCGATGTCGGGCAGGGTAAGACCGATGTCGGTCATGGGACCGACGTCGGTAGTATTTAAGACCGAGGTCGGTTAGGAGAACCGACGTCGGCAGCAGGGACACCAGCGCAGGCAGGTTGGTAGTCAGGTACAGACGCATGGAACCGACGTCGGTCGGATGCAGATTGTGGGGTGACCGAGGTCGGTCACTGTAATGAATTTTGGGTGGACAGCAAGCTGTCAAGGAGTCTCAAACACCCATACGGAGGACTGAAGGCGTAAGTAGGCCCTCAAATTTGTTGTTCCTCTTCTTCATACTTGTTGCTGATTTTAGAGCAGGAAGGACCCAGGATACAGGTGTGAGCTTGGCATGGATGAGGATGTGATTCCTTGGAGGAGAACCAGACAGGTGTGTCTTGGTGGAGATGCCAGCAGGTATAAAAGCACAGAGACGAATGGATACCTTAGTAGAAGAATAGAGAGAACGGATACATGAGACGGAAGACCTGGTTATATGGTCTTGTGGAGCTGCAGGACAGTGGTACAGGTTTTGACAGGTGGAGGATGAAGCATGGCTTCAGTCAATGTCAGGGTAACTACTGTGGTTTGTCTTACCAGGGGGATGATGAGTCGCGACATCATTCTGTTGCTGTATGTGGATGGTATGTTTTGCTATAGCAGGTGTGTACATACAGGGTTTTGCTGAGCTAAGGGTAAGATTAGTTCAGTGGCATGTCATGGGGAGTTTGGAGCAGCGGAATTCTTTGGCATGGGAGGCATGGAGATCACAGGTTGATTTTGTCTCGAGTGGGAGCTGATGTGAATCAGGTGTTGGCGAGGTTCGGGATACAGAACCGGAGCACACTAAGGGCTGGATAGGTACAGTGTCCGAAATCACATGAGGTCTGGTATAGACCTGAGTATTCCCATGCAGTGGGAGCTGTCAGAGAGTTAGGAGCCAATTCGGGGAAGTGGATTCTCAGGTTTTCTGAGAGGGACCGGCAGCAGGTGTTGCTATGCAGGGTCAGGACTTCACTACATGTAGTTGTAGGTTCGGATGTGGCAGGTTACTCGGATGACAGGTGGTACACCACGGGATGTGTGGTGGGTTGTCTTCAGGTGGGAGCTTGAAGAGGGATACAAACCAGGAAACAGATTAGACGGAGTACAGGTACAGGTACAGGTACAGTGCAGCTGTTTATCTCCAAGTGGGAGATTGTTAGGATTGTGGAGCTAAAAGCTTCACTGATGCAAACAGGAGAGGAGGTTGCTGAAGGTTGCTGAGTTGCAAAAGAAGTTGGGGTCGGTCTGATCAGCCGACGTCGGCGGGATAGCAGAGAGAAGCAACCGACGTCGGTCATATATCGGCCGACGTCGGTCACCTCCAGGCGGACAGGGACCGGCGTCGGTCGCCTGTGTGGTTCGACTGTGAGCTATTTACGGGCAGTTAGCTAACGAACCAAGAGTTTGCATGATGAGTGCTAATTTTAGACTCATAGCTGCGGATCTAATTATGGTAATTAGATGTCTAATCATTGTTTGGATGAGATCTATATAATAGACTCATGGTTGTATTGTAAAAGTGTGCTAGGGAGTAAGAGAGCATAATTATAAGCTCCTTCTGTGTGTGAGGTAGAGCTATGGTGCGTTCCTCCTAGTGCCACAGTACCAGGTGTGTTGGTGCTGGATTGGAGAGCCAGCTGGGTTCTTCAAGAGTGTAGGATCTTGGTCACAGTTGCATGGCCTATATAGGAGATCTACATGGTAAGTAAGATCGTTGATCTGCAGGTGTATGTGTGTGCAAGGTCGAGGTTCACAGGTGATTAGAACCATTGCTTGATTTGCAGGTGTGCAAGGTCATACAGACAGCAACACTACAGGGAGCAGTATCAGGCAGGATCTACTTGGAGTACAGGTGTGTACTCGGATAGAGCAAGAGGAAGGCAAGGGAGTTCCTTCCATAAGTATGGTCTGTTGAATTGCAGGTTGTTGCAGATTCATGGGAGATCTACTTGAAGTACCTTGAGTACTTGTGGAGTGCGTGGAGCACTTGTGGAGTGCGTGGAGCACTTGTGGTGTGCATGGAGCACGGGAGGTGAACACCAACTCTGTATTTGAGTTGGGTGTTGGGACCTGTGAGAGGGAGAGCTTTGGGGAGAAGAATTACTGTTCACTTGAGGTGTGGGAAACCTCTGTAAGGTGGTGGAGAAGAAGTGGCATCTTCTTTATTGTATTCTTTTCTGTATAAAGTGTTAATACAATTTGGTATTGTCTCTCATATCATGTGTTATTCTGAATTCTAGTTACTTGGTGAATCTGGTTAATTTCCGCATATTAAGTTGCTTGGTTTTAGTAATCAAATTGTGTGCTTCCGGTGTACATCCTCCCAACACAAAGACTCAAACTTGTTACAAACAAAGTGAATCCAACTTCCCTTCCTTCTCACTATGTTTTCTGATATTTCTTGTCTTTCCTAGACCTGTATTTAAGCTCCCTCATCGTTAGAATCTGCCCAAAACCTAAAATAAACAACCAAATGTCAAAACATTTCACATTCTAATGTTCTCAATGAAGCTCCAAAGTTCAATAGTCAAGCTCCAGAGTCTAATAGTCTAAAGCTTAACAGCCACTCCTAAGATATCCTAGATCTTGAGTACTTTAATTTTTGATGAACATAACTTTTGCATATGACCTCAAAATCAATTATCATTTTTTGAACTTGTCTATTTTTAAAGATGAATTCAAATATGAGACCAAAATATACTTTTAACTTCAATTAATTATTAAATACATTAAACCAAATATACTTTTACCTGATGCATTATTTTCACACATATAAGAATCCCCTTGATGAGATATTAGATTGGTAGAAACATAACCTATTTCACATAGCCTCTGTAGACACCTAAAACTGGTCACCAATGACCTCCAACCAAGCAATTTAAACCATACATAAATCTTTGGGTCACCATGAAATGTGTCTTTACAGGTGTGAGCTCTTGAAGATGGCCTATTGAGCTCTTGAGTGCATTCTAGACACCCTGTCATGCTTTTAGGCCAAAATGATCAAATCATGAAACTACCATCATAAATGTAAGTAGAACTTGCCTATTTTTAAAGATGAATTCAAATACGAAACCAAAATATACACTATTTACCAAGTTGTGGGGCCTTCAACTTGGTTTATCATTTTTTTTTGAACTTGTCTATTTTTAAAGATGAATTCAAATATAAAACCAAAATTTACTTTTAACTTCAATTAATTATAGTTTTCCCCCTACAATAGAGACTATGGATTTTTACTCAAGTTTCAAGAGCTTGTGACTTCTCAGCTCATCATTATGAAGATGTTTGGATCACCCTTATACTAATTTTCCATAGAAGCACATTTGATCTTATATTCTGAGTGTATGATTTTTTTTAATAAAGTGTCTTAAGAACATGAGTTACATCTAATTAAGCATAGTGAAAATATCAAATGCGCATGACTAGTACATTAAGACCCAAATTTGGATCAAGGAGATATCAACAAGATCACCATCAAGTATCGATTTTCATTACCAATGATGGGTAGATTATGAGATTGTTTGAGTGAAGTGAAGTACTTATTCAAGACTGATTTCAGGAATGGTTACCATCATATCAAAATAAGACAAGGAGATGAGTGGAAGACTACACTTAGAACCAACGAAGGATTCTATCAATGGTTAGTAAATTTGGTTTAACCAATGCCCCTAATACATTTATGAGGTTTATGAATGCAATGATGAAGCATTTTCTTGGAAATTTTATGGTAATGGACTTAGATGAGACACTAATTTTTAGCCAAAAAAAGAACATTTGGTGCACCTAAAATAGGTCATATAAAAATGAAGCAGGAGAAGTTGCTAATAAATTTGAAGAAGTGTTCATTCATGAAGTAAGATTCCATGGAGACTATGGATATGTGAGGGATCAAGAGGGAATTATATCTATATGGGTTCATTTGTATGCATTTCATGATGGCTTATGTTGTGTCAACTACAACAAAAATAGTGGCTCCTCCTCCTCCAAGATCAAAACCATGGAATAGGCTAGTCGAAGAAATGATGGAATAGGGTCGTTGCACCAATAGCTAGGCTAGGGAGAGTTATGTCAATCTAAGAATTAGTATATTCGAGCTTTATGATTTCACAAGAAGGATTTAAGATCCAAATTTATAATAATTTATAATATTGTATATAGTTATTATAATATATATAAACTAATATTGAAGTTATATATATTATTAGTATACATATTTTATATAAATTTATATGAAATATATTGAGAGAGATATTCTTGAGGTGTCCATTTTATTTATTTCACAAATCAAAAAATATATTTAGGTACCTTGAGAATGATATCTCTCATTATTTATTTATAAGAAATATTTCTACAAATTCTATTATAATTATTAGAGGCATAAGTAAAATAAACACTTCAAAAATAATACTTTTTGAAAAAAAAAAAGTATAATTATTAAATTTGATTCTTGATAAGTAAATAAAAATATTTAAAAAAATAAAATATTTAAATAGATATTAAATAAATAGACTAATTATTGAATAATCCATGAAAAAATAATTAAAAAAAACCATTCAAACTAATAAATTTAACAAAAATATGAGCACTTAAAATCCACTTTATAAATGATAAAAATCGAAATTTATTATGATTTGTTATAGAAAAAAGTTGGTCCAAATCCCATCACGATGAGAAAATCACCCTTCTAAAAAACACGTGGACAATTACAATACCATGACCGCTACCCTAGAGTACATGCTACCACATTTGTACTCATAATCGTGTCCATTGGAATTTCAAATATACTTTGGAACATTATTTTATGGAGGATTTAATAATAATAATAATAATAATAATAATAATAATAATAATAATAATAATAATAATAATAATAATAAAAAAAAAAATAATAAAAATAAAAATAATCATGGTTTTATTAGGAGAAAATTAGATTTGAGTAGGATATTCAATTTTATGTTATAAATAAGAAATTGATATATATAAAGTTATAAAGATGATTTTAGACAGGTTTCATTCGCAAAAATATTATGCGGGAAAAAAAAAGAATACAAATGAGAATTATGTTTTTTTAATTATTTTTATTGAATTGCAAATAAATGAATTAATTAAACCTATTTTTTAGATATATATTTAATAATGCATTTATCAATTTTATGATTATGTGATAGTTGTTTTCGACAAATCATTTGGTTAAGTTACTTAATGTTAGTAAATATTTATTCGTAATCTGTAAATAAGCCGCAATAATTATCTTAATTAGACAGCGTGGTTAAGTTTCTTAGTGTTCGTAATATTTATTCGCAACCCATAAATTAAAAATTGTAATGGTCCTCAAGAAAAAATGTATCTAATTAATAATATAAGATAGCATGCCTTAAAAAATAATTTGAAGGTAGTTTGGTAAATATTTTTGTATCCAATCAATTCCGCGTATCCAATAAGAACATTTCTTGTATAAATGTGCATCAAAATATTGACGTTTCTTTTAAGCAATAAATAAATGAACTAAATATGCTTTTACTTAACAATTTTTCATGATAAGCTTGAATTTTAAATAAAGTAAGGACTAATTAATACTGTGTAATTTAGGTATATATTATATGAAATCCACAGTTTGCTAAATATTTATGTTGATGATATTTACAAGCTATTAAAATTATTCAATATGTGAATATGTGACTAACTTAAAAGCAAAGACACTCAGATCATTTTAAAAGCAATTGGTTCATAAATGTGCCAACCAAAGACACTCATTTACGTTAAGTCTAATTCATATTTATCTAGAAAAAATGTATTGTGAACTATTTATTATATTTAGCCTTAGTCGCCACAAGGATTATATGGTAAGCAAAGTGAATTAATTTCATCCAACTGCTTTTGTGATGCATCTAAGGAATGCCATAAGCCGACATTTTTTTTTGGATCAACAAGGAGTGGTTAAACCTATTTTCAGTGACCATTGTAAAATACAAGTGGATGGATAACAATGGAGATGTTGACATGGTTGTAGTTAAATTGTTCAACATATTTAACATTATGCCAGTAGTTATTTGATCTATATAGTAATTCATTGTCGTATAACACTGCAATGGCGGTGGGCAAAATACATCTTAATTAAATATTTTATGATTATTATATTAATATAAATGGAATAAATTCTCAAATAATATATAGAAGAATATTATTTTATATTTAGGTGTTGAACTTTAGAATTGACAACGTAATATATCTTGTCAAAAAAATTGATTAGCTGAAGCAAAAAAATTATTTACCCAAATCATTCGTATAATTCATAAGGACTAATAACCTCTATTAAATATAATTTCAAATCATGGGAATGTTACAAATTCTATTTTGATGTTTAGTAAAATATTGTAAAATAGGTTATGTTTTTTTGTAAGGAATATAAATAAATTACTCCTTATTGCACAAGAATCATCTTAAAAAATGGTATTGCCTTTGCTTTGGGGATAGGATCACTAATAAATCCCAACATCCCTCATTGTGATAGTTTTGTCAGTATTTCATGTTTTAGTGACAAGAGACTATCCATAAATTATTCTATAACATCTAAGGAGTTTTATAATTCTCTTTGATGTGCTGTTATCCTAATTCATGTTAATGAGAAGAATGCACCAACATTTTATAGTACAAGCTTAAACTCTTGAAGTTTATTATGACCATGTTGCAACTTGTCACTATATCATTTGATTTATCAAAACTCCGTTTCAAGCTCACCCCACTTTAACTCGAGATCATCCAATTCAATATCTCCATGCAAAACAAGGCTTGTAGTAGGGGATAAATTAGTTTTACTCACTTTATCTCTCGAAAAAACCCAAATTTTATGCTTTTTTTTCCAAAATTTTTATCACACTCATCATTCCTAGATTTCGTCTTATGTCATCTGCATAAAAATATATATTACAAATAGCGATGGTAAGCTAGTGTGATGGTAAATTTGCACTACTAACGTTATCATAGAGTTATTTTTTATAAATATTTTGGAGATCAATATAAGTCCATTTATAATGAACTCCATGCACTAAAACGTGAAAATCAAATATTGAAGTAACAAACTATTATGTGCAAAGATTGAATCAAAAATAAAACTTATTGATAGAATGGAAGAAGATATTCAATCCTTAGAAAAAAATAAAAATAATTAAAAAATTTAAAAAGCTTCAAGAGAAAAAATTGAATTTCTTAGCTTATGTGAAGCATTAAGGACTTTAGATGTAATGTTTTCCACTTTAATAGGGGCACGCCTTACTGCACACTCACATACTTGAGTTCTCTAACCAAAATATCATTAAACAAAATAATAAACACAAATAAAAAAATTTCAAGCCAAATCCAATGTACAGAGGTTTTCATTCATCAAAAGTCTACAAATTCAACATAAATGCTACAAATTTCTAATGTTTGTGTTCAAATAAAAAATTAGTCCCTGTGTTTCAAGAAAATGGTTACTACAAATTTCTAGAGTCTATGTGCCATGAAAATGATCACGTTTAGGTTGTTAATGGGAAAGTAATTTAAGTGAGCAAAACATGTCTTTTATTATGGTTATGCTTTATACATTCCTTGTCAATAAATGTCAGTGTAGCCACCAAACATCCCGTTACACAATCTTACTTACAAGTACTAATTTTGATAGTCAACCTTGCTTGCCATGAATTTTTTTATGATGAGTATTTATTTAACATATAATATATAATATTATAATATTATATATATTATAATATTCAACTAAAATTATATTATAATAATATTATATGATATATAAATATAATTATAATTATTGTAATATAGATATTTAAGAACTATATTAATATACCAATTATCTAGTATATATATCTTACATAAATATATGTAAAAGATGCTAAGAGATATCATTATTGAGATGCCTTATTCTATTTATTTCACAAATCTAAATTCATATAGATACCTCAAATGTGATATCTCTTGATGTCTTTTATATAGATTATATAAAATATATATACTAATTAATTAATTGATAGTTAAATTACAAGGTATCAATTATCAAATTTAATAATAAAATAGATGCGTTTATAAATTTTCGTATCACCTTTTTAATTTTGAAATTAAATATTTTGTCTATACTATCTATACTATTATATAAAAGATATATTTTTTAATCTATATAACATGAAATTTTATTTAACATACATATGAAATAACTTTACATTATAAATTTTTAAAATAGAAATATAATAATAATTTATTTTATTCATTACCTATGATAGTTGAAGTATATATTATTTAGATTTGATAATAATATGGATTCATTTATAAATTTTCATATCACTTTTTAATTTTGAAGTTTTTTTTTTCTATATTATTATATAGAAGAATAAAAAAAAAGAGTTGATATTAAATAGTTATATAATATCATATTGTTTAATATTAATGTTTTCAATTGATTAATATATTTTTAAATAATTATATAATATTTTTTTATATTGTTTTGAGTTATAAATATTTAATTATTTGTATCAATTTAATTACAATTCATTTATCCATAATACATTACCTAGAATTAAATATACATTTTAAGTATATTAATTTTTATTTATTCAGAGCAGAAGACCTTCAATATTTTGAATTTCAATTTGAGTGGGAAAACCAGAACACCAATTTATACACGGACATGAGTGGAAGGCGCAGAAGGAGGCTTCTTCCATTAGGACATGGGCGAGAAGGAAAGTAAGGGAAAAGAGGAGATGAAGATGACCCAGATCTAGGTGGACTGGGGGTTGTCCATACCACCGTTGACATCTCCCGTAAGTTTGAATGACAAGTTGGGTGGGATAGAATCAGATCTGAAGACTGCTGGAAGGAAATCTTTTTTCAATTTCAATTGGTTTGGTTTGGAGTGGTTATAGAAATCCCAACCAAATCTTGTTCTATCAAAGTGGATGATAGAGGAATCCACTTTGTTGTTTTCAGTGGGAGGAAAAGCCCATTTACTGTCTCATCTGCATGAAGTTTGTGCGGAAGACCCAAGTGGTAGAAGACCTTCTACTTTTAGGGGATTCTCGTTCTACAGAGTAAGTCTTAGGGAAGTCCTGTCAAAGGGTGTCAGCGATTCAAATCTCATTAATTTGAAAGATCTTTGACTATGTTGAGGTTGTGGGAACCTTTAAAACCCTTGTGTTATGGTTGCAAGAGCTTTAAAACCCCCTTGTTATTTCATTTACCAAGGTTGTGGGAGCCTTCAAACCTTTATTTTTTTATTGATACGGTTGTGGGAGCCTTAAAACCTTCTAGCTGGACTTTGTAAAGATTTTGGGATCCTCAAAACCTTCATTGTTGTATTTGGTTTGGTGGAGAATATTTAAGTCCATTTTGTTGTGCTTTGTAATATTTGGCTGTGGGTCCATCGCGCAAAACTCTCCCTTTTAATATGGAACCATTTATCAAAACCCTCATTTATCCAATTCATAACTCCGATTTTAAAATCATTTATCTCATCAAATAAAAAAAATTCATTTATTTATAAAAAAATTGATAATTAATTTATATTACCACTTAAATAATACAAATCAAACAATAAAATAATTTATAAAAAATAAAACAATTAAGTGATAACCAATATAATTAAAAATAACAAAAAGAAGTGATGTGAGTTCCCAAAAAAAAATAAGAGAGAAAAGGTAAATTCAAAAGTATGCACATGTCACACAAATTATAAGAGTTTCCCTATATTATATGCCCTCCTCTGTATTATATGCCTTTGTGTTGTGCACGAGTATCATTTTTATGTTTTGTGTAATAGAATAGTAGCACTTGTTTACAACACAACTTCCATGTATTTCATTCCTTGAACTTCCTCATCAAATGTCACTCATAAATAATGAATGATTCATGTTATTAGGAAGTGAAAATATTTATTAATGGTGTTATTACATAAGGTAAACCTTGAAAGAACTCAGTGATAAAACTCAAACTCAATGATAAGATTATGGTAAACCTTTTTTCCAAGTGTCGCATCCAACTTAACATGTGATGGTGGAGGATGTCTTGAAATTAAGAAATATGTATTTTAAATTTATAATATGTATTTATTTAAATATGTATGTTAATATATTAAAAGTTGAAATATATATTTTATAAAAATAGAATATCAATTTAATTTGGATAGAGGCCATCATAATATTTTTCATTTACCAATTTTTATCAACAAAGTTATATTGTATAAGGGGGAGTGTTTTATATAAACATATATCTTTTAAAACATGTTAATTTATAAAAAATAATTCTGTTATAACTTTTGGTGACATAAGTAAAATAAACACTTCAAAAATAATACATCTCAGTACCTTTTATACTTTAAAAAAAAAATATGTATGATTGTTAAATTTAATTTTTAATAAGTAAATAAAAATATTTAAAAAATCAAAATATTTAGAAAAAATAATAATTTAAATAAATAATTACATCATTAAATAATCCATAAAAAATAACAATAAAAAAATTCAAATTTATAAATTTAATAAAAATATGAACAATTAAAATCCACTTCATAAATGATGAAAATCAAAATTTATTATGATTTCTCATAAGAAGGAGGTCAATGTTATAACACTATCCCAAGATTAGGTTCAAATCCCATCATGGTAAGAAAATCACCCTTCTCAAATACACCTCGACAATTACAGTACCATTACCACTATCAAAGAGTACATACTACCACATTTGTACTTGTAATTTCTTTGAAGCATACATAATCCCCAATTGCTATGGGGTTAAAATACCATTGAATGTTTCCAAGAAAGATTGTCCCTTACACATTGTGGCATTATTTCAAAGCCCTTTCCAATTCCAACCATCATGTTGTTTTAAAATCTGCCATACAACGACCTCCTTAAAATAAATGGATTCTCACCTCATCCACAAAAACATAAACCCTAAAAATCTGCCATAGAAACATAAACCCTAATTCACCCACAACTCACCCCTGCAAGCCCTAGAATAATATTTATTATCTGTAATAAAATTTCCCTATAAAGCCACATATTAAGGATGGGATTGTGGACACTCTAGTTATTATTTGAAATATAATATATATGTTGTATTATGTAATTTTATTTTGTGTGTGAGAGTAGAAATATAATGTTTGATTCATTCTTAAAAGTTAATATGGTATAATAATATCATCATGATTTTTTATGTTATAATAATGTTGATCTTTTTTTTTTAAATGAATTTTTTTAGTGATGGTTAAATGGATGTCAAATTTAATGATTGAATTAAAAATGAACACATTCAATCCATTATAATCCACAACCTCTAGATGTTATTTTAGAATGTCTTTCAACATATACACACACACACACACAATACTAGCATATATATCCTCTGTTAATGTCTCAAGAGTACGAGTGCATTTGTCCCTCATGGCCAAAAACTCGGTCTGGACTCCCTTGCCCTTGGGTTTCTTCAAGCTCAATTTTGATGGAGCTGTGCGGGGTAATCCTCGTGCCTCAGGGATAGGTTGCATTATCAGAGATCATGTTGGCTCTCTGATTAGGGTGGTCTCTTTAAAGTTGAGTGATGGGACATATAATAAAGTGAAGCTCATGTTTTAGCTTTAGGCTTAGACCTGATTGTCCATGGTGGGGTGGAGAAGGTAATATTGGAAGGCAACTCAATGGCCTTGATCTAAGCAATCCATAATCACGGAGCTTGCGCTTGGAAAATTAATTTTTTTTGGGCTAAGGTTGGGAAATCCTCAACTCTCTAAGCTCTTGGGAGGAATCTCACTACTATTGAGAAGATAATTACCAGTGGAATTCTCGGCCAATCAAGGCATCTCACAATCTATGGAGCTCATCATGGATAACTCATGGGAAACTTGGCTAGAGGCAAAGTGGGTGATCACTTAACCTTTCTTTTTTACCTTCTTAATGTCATCCCATAGCCATCGTATTAGCGATTAATGATGGGGGGCCTTTCATTCCAATCATAACCTCATATCTTCATTTGAATGTGTGTCCTACACTTGTGGATGGTGAAGTGAAATGGCTAGCCATTTATGAGGGATAAGTGATCGTCTGCTTGTAGGCTTGTCATTTGATTTACCTAATTTGGTGTGGGTTAGATATTTGGATCTTTGTATAAGTAATAATCTAATAATATTATGCTGCCACTCTATCTCACAAGCATCCTCTTTGGATGGCTACACTACATACAAGGTGGTGCCGTATTTGATGCAAGGTTATAATAGGCTCTTACTTTTCACATGGTCACTTTTCAATCTACATTTATTATCACTGAAACACATTAATATAAATATAAAAATATATAAACCTGGCATCAGATTGTTGTCATAATTTTCAATGTGGCCTCCCATTTATTTTTATTCATATTAATCTATAATTATCATAATTATAATTATAGGATCATTCAAAATGAGTATAGTGATCACAATGCCTTATCACAAAATCCCATGGAACTCAAATCATTCCCATGATATCTAAACATTATATGGTTAAATAGATGTCAAATTTAATGATCGAATAAAAAATGAACACATTCAATCCATTATAATCCACAACCTCTAGATGCTATTTGAGAATGTCTTTCAACATATACACACACACACAATACTAGCATATATATCCTCTATTAATGGCTCAAGAGTATGAGTGCATTTGTCCCGCATGTCTAAAAACTTGGTCTGGACTCCCCTGCCCTCGGGTTTCTTCAAGCTCAATTTTGAAGGAGCCGTGTGGGGTAATCCTCATGCCTAAAGGATAGGTTGCATTATCAAAGATCATGTTGGCTCTCTGACTAGGGTGGTCTCTTTAAATTTGAGTGATGGGATAGATAATAAAGTTGAAGCTCATGTTTTAGCTTTAGGCTTAGACCTGATTGTCCATGGTGGGGTGGAGAAGGTAATATTGGAAGGCAACTCAATGGCCCTGATCCAAGCAATCCGTTATCACAGAGCTTGCGCTTGGAAAATTAAAATTTTTTTTGGCCAGGGTTGGGACATCCTCAAATCTCTAAGCTCTTGGGAAGAATCTCACTCCAATTGAGAAGATAATGTGCTATTGGACTTCCTAGCCAATTAAGGCATCTCACAATCTACGGAGCTCATCATGGACAACTCATGGGAACCTTGGCCAGAGGCAAAGTGGGTGATCACTTAACCTTTCTTTTTTACCTTTTTGGTGTCATCCCATGGCCATCATATCAGCTATTAATGATGGGAGGCCTTTCATTCCAATCATAACCTCATGTCTTCATTTGAATGTGTGTCCTACACATGTGGATGGTGAAGTGAAATGGCCAACCATTTATGAGGGATAAGTGATTGTCTGCTTGAAGGCTTGTCATTTGATTTACCTAATTTGGTGTAGGTTAGATATTTTGATCTTTATATAACTAATAATCCAATAATATTATGTTGCCACCCTGTCTCACAAGCATCCTTTAATCACCATTGCTGCAACATCTCGACTTATTATCAAGGCAATCCAACAATCAAATTTCTATCAAGTGCATCCATTGTCATTGGGTTCACCATATACTATTCAAGGAAGGTGAATGTGATTGCAAAAGTGAGGTATAATTGTGTAGTTACATTTGAATTAATTCATTTTCCCATTATGAGGTGATGTTATAGATTAGGATAGTTTTAGGGATTTTAGTTGATCTCCATAGTTCCTTGGATGTAAAATTCTTACCACATCACATTTTTGATGACCACAGTGAGAGTATGCACCTAAATTACACCACTTCTATCAATTAATTAAATAATATCATTAACACTAATTCTAATTTTATTCTTACATATCCTACAATATATATTAACATTACATCACCCCATGTTCTAATTAATTCTTCTAATCATATCCTATTTATCAATAATCCCACTTATCTATTATTTTGAAATTTAAATTCATCCCTCACCTACTATCAACTACCTCCACTATCCCTCCTACTAATCTCCCCTCTAAGATCACTACTTAATCTTCATTTATCACTCCTAACTACATCTAGAGTCTTATACATCCTCTAAAATCCTCCACATTATTCCTCTCTAGAATTCTCTAGAAATTTTATATTCCGAAAAAAATCCTACATCATCTTCTATATAAGCAACCACATCTCCATGCAAATCCATCTTTCAATATTTGGAGAATTAATGCCAATCTTTTTAAAACTAATAATCCAATAATCTTATGTTGTCACCTTGTCTCACAAGCATCCTTAATCACCATTGTTGCAACATCTTGAGTTATTGTCAAGGCAATCCAACAATCAAGTATTTATTAAGTGCATCCATTGTCATTGGGCTCATCAAATATTATCAAGGAAGATAAATTGGGCTGAAATTTTTGAGGTATTGCATTTCTGTTCAAAATGTGGCATTTATAACAGAAATGCAACTTCATGCAAACTCGATGCAACATCATTTTCGTATAATTTTTTTGTGTCAATATTTTCTTTCAATATAGAATTCACATTTGTTTATTAGTGTTATTTTGATCTTGCTAGAGATATTTAAGTCAATAATAGTGATTTTGTAAAATCTAACTTTTTAAATATAAATATGTCTAAGAGTCAGTTTTGGCCTGCACAAAAGCAACTTTGTTTTGTGTAGTTGTAGTATTGCTTCTCAGATATGTGAATTTGATTTTTGACTATGTTTTTGTAGGTTTACGCTTGAAGAGCCACAATAAACTACTAACCACTTAGCTTGCAGGCCTCGCTTCTCCCATAATTGTCATATAAAACCTCTTCTAATATATTTTTATCACATTTAATTGGGATTAATTAATCTTAATTTTATTGAGTGTGTGTGTCCAAATTTCAATTAATTTAGCTTAATTATTGGCTTGCTTGTT
Organism: Torreya grandis; assembly: GCA_037957365.1. Classification (NCBI taxonomy): domain Eukaryota; kingdom Viridiplantae; phylum Streptophyta; class Pinopsida; order Cupressales; family Taxaceae; genus Torreya; species Torreya grandis. Next base: position 11,807,089 of record JARHVA010000008.1, read on the forward strand.
TGTCCCCTGAGGATTAGGCTATGTATTCTCTCCCCTTGTACTCATAGAGTGAGTATAGGGATAAAAACCAGTTGATAAACCTCCTCTTTTTCTTTCTAAGGGTAATGTGATGTGGATTTCATCACCACACACTTGTCATAGTCTTTAAGCGGTTTATGACATGCATTTCACCACCATATACTATTCCATAGTTCGTGTTTTGATGGAATATAAATATCAAGGACATATGTCATAAGTCTAAGTGGATTTTTCCATACAAGATTTCGTGAAGTGAGGAGGTAACAATCCAATACTTAGGCTTCAAATAGAATCCTTATGCAGATTTAGGCCCCACTATATGAGGTATATAAGGGACTCCTCTAGAGAGCCTATATATCCTAGAATAAGACCGTCAACCACAAACAACTTTTAGTGTAGGGGAAACAATATCCTCAAAGAGCACTCACCACGTACAAATGTAGAGTGAGGGTTGGGAGACCAACCTAGTTACCATTTTACGTGAATAGATTAGTAGGTTGGTAGTTGCGTTACACACCCATATCTACTATTATAGGCTTTTGGAATGATTTATATAGTTTGAGTGTTATCGAGACTTGTGTTGTTTATACACCTTCACACCAAATAAGAACCACATCAAAATAAAAATCCGAGTCAAACCAAGATCTAGACATCTCATCATCATCCCAAATAAGTCATAAATCAACCTCCATCGTATTCCAAACATTTAATCCACCTATCATCCCCTAATCCTAACATTCCTTTGCATCCCTTAGTCCGATTATACATCAACCAACATCTTTAGTCCAACCCCAAATAATTCAACATCCTATATAAATTTCAATCTCGTCATTACCCTGTCAAATGACATTACTTATAGTCTAAGCTTATCCATATCCATACTTGTCAACCAATCATTTATAATCCCGTCAAGTCTAAAATCATCCCTAATCATCCACTAAATCAACCATGCACTTATCTTGGTCCATGTTAGAAATAACCACTTTTGCATTCCATAATCACCATCATAAGCTTTCTTGCATCTAAACCTAGTCAATTTTGAATCATACACCCAATCAAATCAAATCAAATCATCCACTTAGTCAAATAGAATCCAATCAATTATTTACTTAATCATCTAAGTTGTCCATGGAGTTTGTAATGTTGTGGAGTAGTGTTTATCTTTGTGTTGTGCATGAGTATCATTTTTATGTTTTGTGTGATATAATCATAACACTTGAGTACAACACAACTTTTATATATCTCTTTCCTTGGGCTAACTTCCTCATCAAATGTCACTCCTCATTATATTGATACGTGTTCCTTCAATAACATCCAGATAAATTGGAAAATGTAATAACGTGAGTGTATTAACATTTAATTTTTTAAACACTGACATTATTAGAAAAAAAGACAACTAACATGACAATTAAACAAATTATAATTATAATTGAAAAATTATTGTAAATTTTTTCTTGGCACAAAGAAGCAGCATATCCTACCCACCATTTACATGCATTTCGCCAACAACATATTGTGCCTCCATTTTCATGCGGTTCACAAGCAACATATCCTACCCACCCAAACAAAATATACAACCAATTTTAGACATATTGAAAAAATAATACGTGTTTTTTTTTTTTTTTGGTTTTGAATGCATTGTATTTATTTACCCTATGTTTTTATTGTAAAAAATATACACACAATGAAATGAAATAGATCAAAAAGGCCATATAACAGTTGGCCATTTTTATTAAGCCGGTGGTCATATGCATGTGACCGAGTAATCATGTGGATAAAATGTTAATAGGTTAATTTTATTTAATTAGTACATACTTATTTTATAAAACAGAAAGAATAATGTTTTGAATTTTTTTTAATATTAATTTGAAATAATTTTATATTTCCTTTAAATTTTAAAGGTTTGATATTATGATGGTGGAATGTTATTCGTTACATGATGTTATTTGTAAAATGTAAATTGCATTATCGTTGAGGATTTTAAAATTATAAAGCAATTTAATAATAAGTTGAAGGGGTTTTGAAGGAAAAAATTATATAAGTTTATTATTAATTTTATTATATAAATTTATTATTCTTGACATTTCAAAGTAAAAAATGACATTAAGTAAATATTGATTTGAGGTATTAATTTTTTTTTGAAAAGAATTTGAATGAGATTATTATTAGTATATATATTTTAGATAAATATATATAAAATATATTCATAAATATTATTTTTGAGATATTTATTTTATTAATATCACAATTTAATATGATATAAGTGTTTTGAGAATAATATTTATCTGTATATTTTACATAAATTTATTTAAGAATGTGTGTATTTTACATAAATTTATTTAAGATATGTATGTTAGTTAATAATTCAATGATAAATCTCAAATCTCAAATTCAATGATAATAACATAATAAACCTTTTTCCTGACTGTGATATTCAACTTAATATGTGATGGTGGAGGGCATGTTAAAATTAAAAAAATATGTATTTTAAGTTTTTAACTTGTAATAATATCTGTTTATAAAATTACTTATTTAGTAAAAAATAATAATATATAATAATATCAAGGGGGTTTTAATTTATAACAATGTGAATATGTAAAATTATATAATTAATATGATATTATAATGTTCACTAGATTTAAAAAAATAAATTAATTTTTAAATTGACCATCAAATAAATGTCAAATTTTAAATTGGAATTAAAAGTGAACACAAGATGTAATGTATACAACTATTTATAATATATATTAATATTACATTATATAAACTAATTTTACTAATTAATATTATATTAATATATATAATAATTATACTATTATATATAAGCTAATATTTAATTGACTATATTAACTAATATTATATATATAGTTAATTAATTTTGGCTTATGGTTAAGTCTTTTTGGTGGATGGTTGGTTGGTTTTGGTTTTGGGTGATGATTTGTTTCATTCTTGTTTTTGGATTTTTTTCGGTGAATCTTTATCTGTTTATGTTCTTCCATTCTTTCGATTTTCCTTAGTTTCTTGCATCTCCTCTCTCTTGGTGTACTCCTCCTTAGGAGGTGGTGTCCTCTTTGTTTGTTGTTTTTCTTTTTTCATTCTCTTTTGTTGCGGAGAATGGGCCCCCGATTGTGTTCCATATTGGTTCATACCTCTAGTCAAAAGCGTTTTATCCTATCAAATTAAAAAAATTATATTAATTTATAATATTTATATATAGTTACTATAATATACATATAAACTAATATTTAAGATACATACATACACACACACATCTCAAATAAATCTATGCAAAAAATGTCGATAGAGATATTCTCGAAGTGCTCATTCTATTTATTTCACAAATCACAAAATATGTATAGGCACCTAGATAATGACATCTCTCGATATTTTTTCCATAGATTTATCTAGATATGTATGTTAATATATTAAAATTTAAAGTATATGTTTTACAAAAATAGAATATCAATTCAATTTGGATAGAGGCCATCACAACATTTAGATTCCTACCTTTTCCATGTATCAATCGAAAACTAGGTCTTAAAAGGTGAAGTGTTTTTTATACATATATACTTCTTAAAACACACTAATTTACAAGAAATGCTTATACAAATTCTATTATAACTATAGGTGACATAAATAAAATAAACATGTCAAAAAATGATATTAATCAATATTTTTTGTATTTTTTTTTAAATATATAAAATTGTTATTTTTGATTCTTGATAAATAAATAAAAATATTAAAAAAAATTTTTTTAGAAAAACAAATAATTTGAATAAATAATTATATCCTTACATAATTTATGATAAAAAATAATAATAATATTGAAACTAATAAATTTTCAAAAAAAACGAACAATTAAAATCCACTTCACAAATAATGAAAATCAAAATTTATTATAATTTCTCAGAGGAAAGAGGTCATTATTATAACTCTATCACAACATATGGTTCAAATCCCATCTGGGAGAAAATCACCATTCTCAAATACACCTAGATAATTACAAATACTGTGACCGCTACCCTAGAGTACAAACTACCAGATTTGTAATTGTAATTTTTTTAAAGCATACATAATCCCCAATTATTATGGGGTTAAAATTCCATTGAATGTTTCTAGAAAGATGGTCCCACACCCTTTGCGAACCCTTTGAATCCACGTATTAAGGATGGGATTGTGGACACGCTAGTGATTGTTTTAAATATTATATATATATATATATTATTGTGTAATTTTATTTTGTATGTGAGAATAGAAATATAACATTTAATTGGTTTTTATAAGTTAATATGATATAATAATATCAACATGATTTTTTATGATATAATAATATTAGTCTTGTTTTTATAAATGATTTTTTGAGTGACAGTGAAATGGACGTCAAATTTAAGGTTTGAATTAAAAATTGAACACATTCATTTTATTAGAACCTACAACCTCCAGATGTTATTTTAGAACACCTCTCACACACACACACACACACACACACACACACACACACACACACACACACACACACACACACACACATATATATATATATATATATATACTCCACGCGGCTCAATCAAAATTGAGCTTGAGGAAACTCGGGGGTGGGGGAGTCCAGATCGAGTTTTGCACAGTGGAGGACAAATGCGCTAGTACTCTTGACCCATTAACAAAGAATATGTATGTTAGTATATTCTTTGTTAATGGGTCAAGAGTACCAACGCATTTGTCCTGCACTGTGCAAAACTCGATTTGGACTCCTCCACCCCCGAGTTTCCTCAAGCTCAATTTTGATTGAGCCGCGTGGGGTAATCCTAGTGCCTCAGGGGTAGGTTGTATTATAAGAGATTGTGTTGTCTCTCTAATTAAGGTAATATATTTTAATTTGAATGATGGGATAAATAATAAAACCAAAGCTCATGCTTTAACTTTAGGCTTAGACCTGATCATCCATTATGGTGTGGAAAAAGTAAATTGGAAGGCGACTCAATGGCCCTGATCTAGGCACTCTATAATTGTGGAGATTATGCTTGGAACATTGAAAAAATTTTGGGCTAGGGTTGGTACATCCTCAACTCTTTAAGCTCTTGGGAGGCATCTCACTACTACCAAGAGGCTAATGTGATAACTGATTTCTTGGCCAATCAAGGCATCTCGTAATCTATGAAGCTCATCATGGACAACTTATGGGAAGCTCGATCAGAGGTGAAGTGGGTGAGCACTCAACCTTTCATTTTCCCTTCCTAGTTTCATCCCATGGCCCTCATATCAACTATTAGCGATGGGGTGCCTTCCATTCCAATCATCACCTCATATCTTCATTTCAATATGTGTGTCATACACGTGTGGATGGTGTAGTGATATGGCCAACCATTTATGAGGGATAAGAGACCATTTACTTGTAGGCTTGTCATTTGATTTACCCGATTTGGTACGAGTTGGATATTTGGGTGTTGTGGGTGATTATGTGATATGGGGCACCTTGTCAAAATAGCCATTAGTGAGTCTTTACTTTGAGTGATTGCCGATAAGAGGGAAATGTTGTTCAAAGGTGGCATTAGTGAGACCAAGCTAAAAAAGGTATTTGTGCTTCAATCTAGACAGTTTGGAGGTGGTCAAAGAAATATTGGGTCTATTTTTTTAGAGACCCCTTATAGGGTCAGGGTGAATGCATACATTACTTCTCTATTCATCAATATTTTTCTCCTAGTTGTGGAAGATAAAAAACTAGTTAGGGCAGTGGTGGAGTCACTGATTAAGTCACGCTTTAGGATTGGATGGCAAGAGATAATTGTGGTTTTTCTAGCTAAGAGTATGATGGAGTTACAACTCTCAGGGAGGGAGGTCCATGGCATTATTCCCCTATCCATATTTAGTGAGCTAGAAGAAAGGCTCTTTGTGACTATGGATCACACAACCAAGCTATAGGGTTTTCTTCGTTCTCCAACTCCTTCAGGCAGAATGGTCATAACCTTGGATGTGAATGCTTTATAAACCCTCTACCTTATTTCTCAGTCATCCTTTGTATGTGTCAATTTTCAAGGGTGATTATTGTGTCTCAGATCTTGAAACACATGTATGGGGGGCATCCTATGCCACCTATGATATGATTTGAAGCTACAGGGAAAAGTGAAACGGTGGTGGCCTATACTTAGTTTGCTTCCTCTGCATTAATGTGAGCACAAATTGAGTCCAACCTGAAAGCTCTTAGAGTGGGTAGTTCCCTGATGCCCCCTGATGAGGACAACCCTGACTCGCCCCCTGATGGAAATCAACTCAGTTGGTCATTGGGGAGCATTTGGGTGTAGCTCAATGATCAGGGTAATTTCTCGTTGGAATAATGTTAGTTTGGCTTGGTGCCATTTTTTTTGGATATGTATATCCTATTGGTTAATCTAGTTTTTGGCTTGACCTGGGAGGTTGTTTGTTGAATTAGGTTGTTGGTGTTTTAGTTAAGTTTGTTGTTGGTATGTTAGATAATTTTTTGTAAACTCCCCCATATCATGGATATTTTAGAGTCACAGGTTTTTGTGTAATCAGTTCATTTTTAATATAACGGGTGAGGGACCCTTAACCCTCAATTATCTATCCAAAAAAAAATACTAGCATACATATTTTAAATAAATATATATAAAAAACTCTAATTTATATCATTCTCGAGGTACTTATATGATTTTGGATTGTGAAATAAATGAAATGGGCACCTTGAGAATGATATATCTCAATGTCTTTTACATAGATTTATCTAAGATATGTATGTTAATTAATTATTAAATTTAAAATAAGAAATAAATATATGAAAAAATAATAATATTAACTAATATAATATTTGAATTTTTAAATATCTAATTAAATGGTTTGTTCCTAGTTCATATTTTGTTTGTTACATACATTTTCTTTTGTACATACAGTTGCCCCTGACAACTATGTATAGGGCCTCTGTCTATAATTTATAGCAATAGTTGTATACACCTAATTCTACCACTTTCATAATATCATTCACACTAATTCTAATCTTATTCCTGCATTTTTTACACTATATATTAACTTTACTCCATCCCATGTCCCAACTAATTCTTCTAATCACATACTACTTATCACTAATTACATTTGTTTTTCTTGTAGCTTGTTTTTTTTTAAACAAGGGGAATGGAGTTTGTAACATTTTTATGTTTGGAACAATAACACTTGACTACAACATAACACAGTTGGCCCAAAGGTCCAAGTAACACCGGAAGGGATTGTTTAGTAGGGTAAAATATGGTGATATAACCTAGCATTCATCCATCCCTTCCTCATCCCCATCCATATGATAGTCCCCTAAAGACTTGGTTGTCATGTAATCCTCATAGCTATTGTTCAAACCCTTTCCACTATCTTTGGGTGGAAACATGAACCTTAACACATTGTTGTCCACAACCCTATTATCTTCTATGGATTCGCCACTACCCTCTTCATTAGAGCTAATGATTAAAACCTTATTTCCAAGTTGTTTTCTTCTCTTTTTAAATATCTTCTCAAATGCATTGATGTCCTCCATCTCTAATCATGAATTATATGTCTGCCTGTGGATGAAAAAGGCAAACCATGTGACTGCCTTAGAGCCTTCAACATACTATGTATTATGTTTGAACAATGTTTTGTGTTCAATACTCATATCAAATGCATAAAGTGAGCACCTTGCCATGACAATAAATATAAATGTTCCCACCATTTATTGGTCTTCTAGATATCTCGATTCCCATGTAAAGTGCAGTTTCCACACAAAACTAAAAGTCTTGTTTGTAAATTGATTATAAAGAGTTATGTGTTTAAACATCTTGTGTGATTGGTGATTATAAATTCTAATTTGAGGGGGGTTATTACCAATTACTAGTTACCAAAAAAACAAAAATAAAGTTAGAAATGTTGGCCTCATTGACCCTTCACAATTAAAAATAAAGTTAGAAAAGTCATATATTATATCTAGATTGAATATTCACATCAAATTTTGCTTGTTTTATCTTTTTTGCATTCAATTAAGATTCAATATAAGATTAAATATTAAATTAGATTCAATTTACTATAAAATTTAAAATGTCATACCTCTTTCTGACATTACATTCCCATTCTATCCTACACTAGATATCCTTTAGGATACTGGAATGCCATTGGAATTATAACATTGGTTTGAGTTTCACATCAAACATGGAGCCTTCTCGTAATCAAACCAATGTCATATTGTCTTCATCAAACATTTAAAATAGCAAACTTCTAATAAAAAAATTGCCATCTTACAAGTGGTGTACCCCTTTCTGATGGATGCAAGTCATGTAAATCTTACAACTACACAAATGCGAACTACCATGAAATCTAGATGACATATTTCGTATGAAGGTTTGGAATCAGAATGTTGATGATTATTGGCACATATCATGTCTAAGTATGATATGGAAGTAATTTTTTGTCAACCACATCACACCATGTTTGATCACCTCGATATATGGATGAGAAAATAATCACAAATGGTTGGAGTGTTTATAATTTCAATCTTGATATTGATTATATGTACCCATGTTCACTTCAATTTTTTATCTAAATCCCAAACCTAAAATTACAAATTACTCTTCATTGCTTCTAATTTTTCTATCACCATTGTAACAAAAATAATTTCTCCTTTGCAATCACCAAGATAAAACCAGATCACACACAATTAGCTTGACCCCAACATTTTGGGGTATTCAAACAACCAATACAAATGTTCAACGATCGAAACTAAGTGAGTTACAATTTTGACATAGAGATTGGGTAAAGACATTATCTTTTTCTTCAAAGAATGCAAGGCATCATAGTTTAAAGCATTGCATGGCGATTCACATCTCGATCGGTCTGCACCCACAATTACTTTACACGAACTTATTTTGACATCTAAATACATTCTTATAGAGAATGAAAGTGGTGAAATATTTAAAGGAGAGTTGAGCGAAGATGGAAAAAATCAATGGCAAGTTAATAATCATGGGTTTTGAGTGCGGCTTAACTATCGATTTACATTATTTTGCTTTGCAAAATCCCAAATATGTTATGTTAATTATGGAAAATCTCAGCGACATCATGATAGTTTGCTATTTATATTTAATAAATATTAACTATTATATAATTTATATTATAATATTTGTGTATATTAAATATAATATATATATTGTATATAATATCTGTAATTAGTATATTATATAAAATATATTTTAATCTAGTTGAGTTAAAAATAATAGTAACTCGATACTTACAATTGGCAACCCGATAGTACATTTGAAAATGCAAAACAAATACAAAAAAGATATTACAATATTATCTATTATTAAAATATATTTAAATTAAAGATGCAATAAAATAATATGATATATAAATAAATAAACATCTTTTTAATTTATTAAATTTATGAGTCATAAACATTAGTGAAATACAATATTTAAGGATTGCCATCACTATAGTCAACCATGCATTCCACCACGTGGCTCCATGAAACACATGTAATGGGTGCCACCTGTTTCTGTCTTTTGATCTGGTTTGTTGTGGAATAGTCAGAAAATAATACCACAGTTAATGTGTTTTGAGATTTTCTATAGAAATTTTTAACATTTGCCACTTTTTTTTGGTCTGCATTGATAGTACTCACCAAATCCTTGATAGTACAAATGAGGCAATTGTGACAATTGTCAAAACTACATTCCTATTCAATAGATTGTAGCTATGGGTGGCCATGGTAATTTTTATTGTGCTGCCATGTTGCAGATTAGTTTGGGTGCTCTTTTGTTATGTGAGGCTTCATGAGGAGAATTGGATGGCCCATCAAAGGAGGGATTAAATATAGGTGCCATAATGGAATTGGACATAATTATTATCAAAGGAGGGATTAAATATAGGTACCATAATGGAATTGGACATAATTATTGGAAAAATAGCTAAAATTGTTATTGAGTTGGCAATGGAAGACGTGAACAAAGATCCCAATGTTCTAAATTCCACTCGTCTCAACCTTCATATATCGGAATCCATTGAAGATGCACTACAAGGGGATTTTGGAGTTAACACCTACTGTATTCACCATCTTTCATAAATTTCATGGGAGAAAGAAAAATAATTAGAGATGTAGATTTTGATTTCGTTCTCGTTTATGTTCCTTTTTTTTCCATATTCCCCACTCTTTAAATTCATCCGTGATTGAAAAATAGAAAATGCATTTGGAACGAACATTACACTACTGGAACTGTTAAGAAAAGAATGCATAAGCATAGTTGGGCCACAAACATCAGTGGTGGCCATGTTTGTGGCATATTTGGGTGTAGAGCGCACGTTCCAGTAGTAACATTTTATACCACAAATCCCTCTCTGTCCATGCATCGATATCCCTTCATTCCTATGGCACCCAATGATTCAATGTAAATGAAAGTAATAGCACAATTGATTAGTTTCGTACATCAATTCCTTTCTCAAAGCTACGCATCTCAGTGGTCTGCATAACATTCCAACGTGGGTCGCCATTTTTAGTTTGCCCCAGCCCTGTATATGGGTGACAACATCTAAGTATAGAAGGCAAGTACAGCGACACATGGTTTCTATTAGGAAACCACAAACTCTACAACAACATAAAAATAACTAAATACAATAATGTAGATAATTAAATAGATAAACCCCAATATTTATGTGGTAAAACTTTATCACAGTTAAGGAAACATTCACGGTGCAAGATATCAAGTTTTATTAAATCTAAGATGAACAGATTACATGTGAATTAGATATGTAGATTACATGTAAACTTCATAAAGATAAATATGCCTAATTTCCAAAACACTGTTAGGATTCCTCCTCCTCAAAATAGAGTGGAAAAATGCTATCTTGTTTGAAGGTTGATCAAGTCCTTGTATGCGCTGAAGAAGGCTCCTCGAGCTTGGTATATGAAAATAGATTCTTACCTTAGGGAGTCTGGTTTCAAAAGGAGTAATTCTGAACCAGCTCTCTATGTAAAGGTGTCTGGTGACGATATCTTGATTCTCATTGTATATGTTGATGATATATCCATCATTGGGAGTAGGGATAGTTGCATTCAGTAGATAAAATATGACATATGTTATACTTTTGACATGATAGACTTAGAGGTATCGAAATACTATTTAGGTGTAGAGTTTTAGCAAGGTAATTGTGATATTTTCATGTCAAAAAATAAGTATGCCAAATCATTGATAGAAAGGTTTAGAATGATGATATCCCCATATTATAATCATGACTCAGGGAATGGTGTAACTAGCAGCTGAGTGGTGAATCCACTATGAGTAGTCGCCTGCACCTTGACTATCTCTATGTGGGTCACTTGTACCTTTAGGGTCCATTTTTTCATTTTTAGCTCATCCCTAATTATTCTTACACCTTTGTTTGTGCTAAGCCTACCTTGAGTCAAGTTTTTGTATAGGTTAGGGCATTCCTTGACCTTATGGGACCCTCAACAATACCCATATATGAGATGTTTAAGTAAATTGTACTGATAATGTTCTATGGAGCCACACTTATAACATGAGCATGGTGGGAACCTCCCACCACTACATTTGTAATCCAACTCACACACCCATGGAAGTTGGAGTTAAAATTTCAGTAGACACTGCTTCACCACTAGTCAATGAAATAATGCATTGATAACTAGTGGGTAGCCTCATTTACCTCACTACCTCTAGACTGGATATTTGTTTTGTAGTGAGTTTTCTATCTCACTTCATATCTAATCCACAGGGAGTACATTGGTTTGCTGCAAAATGAGTATTAAGATATGTCAAAGGTACTCTTGACTTTAGCATAGTATATAAGAAGTCCATAGATTTTGATCTTTCAGAACATTCTGACTCTGATTGAGTAGGATCAGTAGATTCAATAAAATCTACAACAGAGTATGTATTCACTCTTGGTTTAGGGGTTTTCTCATGGTAGAGAAAACTACAAACTAAAGTGGCATTATCTTTGATAGAAGTAGAGTATAAAGTTGTGATCAATACATGTTGTGAAACTATGTGGAGAAAGAAAATATTGGAGGATCTTCAGTTTGAGTCATCAAAGCCAATTCCATTTTTTGGTGACAACCAAAATGTTTTAAAGATGGTGAAAAATATAGTATTCCATGCCAACACCAAACACATTGAGGTTCACCATCATTACATGTGAAGTTTGGTTATAAATTAAGACATTAGTCTCTTTTACTGCGCCACTACAGAGCAACTCGCTGATATACTAACCAAACCACTTGGTTCAGACAAGTTCATAAAATTTAGGGATAAACTTGGTCTTGTTTTTAGTTTAGTCATTAAGGGAGGGTGTTAGTGTATTATTATAAATACCTTAGATTAATGACTAAGGTATATTATCTATGTATCTTGCTAGTGTGGTTTTAACCACTTGGATAAATAGGTTAGTTGGTTTGATGGGCCTAGCTATTTACACTACCTGATGTTTATGGTTATACCCACCTCCTTATTTTTCGAGTGTTTATTTTGTGCCTATATATTAGAATTCTCTATATTATTTATGTCACTAGTTAATACATTTCTCAATCTCTTTTATGATTCTAATAGTCCTTATAATTAGAATGGTACTATTCAAATTTAACCTTCACAATAGGAGAATGGGTAAATTAATTGACATTAAAAATTTAATTTTAAACAAGACTAAAACCTCTATGAGTAGATTTGAGTACAATATACACATTTTAAAGTTTAGATGTGATTTAGAACTCATATTGTAAAAATTATTTATAGTTTTGGCCATATGTACTCAATTTGACACTCTATAAGTGACATATTTCATATTGGTATAGATTTAGATACATTTTGGGGCAATCACAGGGCATATGTAATACATTTTATAGGATAAATTTAGTTTGAAATGATATTGGTTCATGCATATACATATATTTTAGTTGGCACATATTTAATTCAGTATGATACTAATTCATGCACATTATGATAGTTTATAGTTGGCATAGATTTAGTGTTGTATGATGTTGGTTCATGCACATTTACACATTTGTGCCTTTATAGTTATTTACCAAGTATTTTTAAGTGTGGATAAATATTGAATCTATAAGTCCATCTACATCAATTGATTCATGTTTAAATGAGTAATGTGGTTGAAGTTATGTGCCATTAAACAACTTGGACATTACTCTATGAGCACATTATGTGGTTCTTTTTCGGCATCTTAGGTTACAATATTAGTGCTTGATTAGTTATATGTGGGTTTAGGTAATTTTTATTCCAATCGATAGCCCTTGCCTTAGTTAAATTTCAAATTGGAGATTGATCACCCTCAATTTCACCATCTTTTTCAAGGGCTTCAAGTAGGAAGCACAATTATTCAATGCTTCGATAAGGAAGCATCTCCAAAAATTTATGATGCAACATAATTATCCTTTTACTCTAATATTTTAATTGATTGTAATTCTAGAATAAAATGGAGCATTTGTGATCTGGGCAACAATTTGGGTGACCATTCGGGTGACAGTTAATTCCTCAAGGTGACCATTCAGTGATAGTCATTCCTCAAATTTTGTATTGTTTTCATTTTGTATTGTCGGTGATAGTCTTTTCCTCGAGCCGTTATGTCCTCGATTGATTATGTCCTTGAGCGTTGTATTGTTTTAATGCTGGGACGTTAAATCATCACCCGTTAATTCCTCGAGCCACACAATCTCCCGAGGTTATTTTCAAAAATATGTATAAATGCATTGTAACCTGAAAGGGGAAAGTAGACATCTCTTCTCAGAGATAAGCTTATATTTGTATTGCGATCTGTAATTAATACGATGTCTCTTCTCAAAGAATTCATTGTTATTGTGTTGTTTTTATGCTATTGCAATCTTCGTCAACCAAAACTTCTGAGTTTTGGATCAGTGGTATCAGAGCTATTTGTCTTGAGAGTGTATGTTCCCGAGGACGAGGTCAGGATATATGAAACTTGGGTGGGAAGCGACAGAGCTTCTAAATGCTCCACCTATGTGCCCAAATGACCTCAAATGGCAGACGACACTGAGACATCTAATCCTTTCAAGAAAATGGTGAATGAAGCCCTCCAGTGGCAACAAGCGCAGATGCTCCAACAATTTGCTCAAATTCTTCAAACACTTTTGATGGGAAATTCTGGATCTGTGGCTACACATCTGGGCTCCTCATCGAGGGAGCTTCCTTTTAGTGCCCCAACACCATTCAAGGTTCAGGTAAATTTTGATATTCCCACATTTGAAGGCAAAATCAATGTTGATGCAATGGAAAATTGGTTGGATCAATTATCATCCTACTTCTCTGTAAATAAGTTCACCGATGGAGAAAAGATCACTTTTGCTCTTTTGAAATCATCATTGCCCATGAAAAACTGGTGGGAAGTGTACAAAAAGAGGTTCAGTATGGATATCATTGGCCTTGGGGTGGAACCCACCTGGGATGGTTTTACGAAAGCAGTAAAAGAAGAATACTATCTCATCGATGCGTATGATGATCTGTACATACAGTGGCAAGAACTTCGCCAAGGCAAGGATCAATCTGTGCAAGATTACACAGACACTTTTCATTCTTTGTCTGCAAGACTGGGCATTCAAGAAAGTGAGAAACATAAAACTCTCAAATATCATGGTGGACTACAATGGTACATCTGAGGGGAAATGGAACTCTTCAATTTGGAAACCCTTGATGAGGCATATAAATTTTTAGTGAAGATTGAATAGAAGCATGGTAGGAAGAATACAAAGAGTCAACCTTCAAAATGGAAAAGTGACAAGGAAGGTCAAACACGAGGCCAAAATTGGAAGCAGAAGGAGTTTCAGGATAAGAAATCCTAGAAGGGGAAGGTTGGAAAATGGTGTGATTACCACAAAATTGGAACTCACTCCAAAGAAGAATGTCGGGCCATCAAGTCACTACTCTCTGAGTCACAATACTCGACGTCTACTACTCTGCCTCATACACAACCTATAGTCGAAGGGGACGAAGAAGAAATTGTAGATGTTGAGCCTGACAACATTGTTACTTCATCACAGACCCGTGAGGAAAGACCAGATGATAAAGAAAGATTGTTTCACTCCAAATTATGGGTAAAAGGTAAGCCTTTGCATTTCATTCTTGATAGCGGGAGTCAAAAGAATTTAATCTTGGCTAAAGTTGTGAAAAGTCTAGGTCTATCCATGAAGCCTCATCCAAAGCCATATAGTATTGGGTAGTTGAGCCTAGGGAGAGACCTTTGTGTCACCCATCAGTGTCTTCTTTCATATGCTATAAAACCATTCCAAGGTGAAGTCTTGTGTGATGTGGTCAATCTAGAAGTTTGTGATGTCCTCCTTGGTCAACCGTTCATGTATGAACAACATGGCATCTATGAATCCCAAACCTGAAGGATCACCCTCACTCTTGGAACACGAAGCTATAGGGTACCAGAGGTACCACCTCCCACATTAGTTTCCCTGATCAGTGCTAAGCAATGCAAGAGATTGGTGGAGAAGACAAAGCAATTTGTTCTCATGATGGTCAAACCACAAAGATCCAAGGAGACCGATGTTGCGGTCTTAACTACGCAATCAACACAACAACAAAAGCAGATAGGATGAATCACAGGTGAATATGATGACTTATTCAAGTTACCCACAGGAGTTCACTGCATTGCCAGGTAAAACATTCTATCAATTTAATTCTAGGTTCACCTTTGCCTAACAGCCCTATGTATCGCAGATCAATTTTGGAGAATGATGAGATAAAAAGATAGATTCAAGAATTGATCAAAAGGGGTCACATCAGGCCAAGCTCTTCACCTTGTGGTAGCCCAATCATCTTGGCACCGAAGAAAGATGGAACATGGAGGCTTTGCATTGACTACCGAGCCCTGAATAAAATCTCTATGAGGAATCGCTACCCTCTCCCCATAATCGATGACTTGCTGGACTAGCTCCATGGTGCAAAGTTTTTCACCAAAATTGATCTCAAATTTGGTTATCACCAAATTTCCATCGATCCCACTGATGTCTGGAGAACTACATTCAAATCTATGGAGGAGCTCTTTGAATGGTTGGTTATGCCTTTTGGCCTAACTAACGCACCTGCAACCTTCATGAGGATGATGGATGACATCTTATGACCCTTCACCAACTCATTCGTGGTTGTCTACTTAGATGACATTCTCATCTATAGAAAAACATGGGAAGAACATTTGCAACATGTCTGTAAGGTGCTTCAAACTCTTTGGGAGCACAAGTTGTACGCTAATCTTGACAAATGCACATTCAGAATGACAACAATTCAGTACCTCAGGTACGTTGTGAATGAGTAAGGGGTCCACGTCAATCCAAAAAAGATTTGGGTTATTCAAGAATGGCCCACACCAAGGACCCTCACAGAGCTTCACAACTTTTTGGGCCTTGCAAATTTCTACCGCAGGTTTGTTCTTGGAGTTTCACATGTTGCTTGGTCACTAGCCCAAGTGACTAAAGGAGGATCTAAAGCTACATTTCAGTGGGGTGAAATACAGTGAAGGGAATTTGAGAATTTGAAGAACAGACTCTGCTCAGCTCCTGTTCTTGCCTTGCCAAATTTGCATCAACCATTTGAGTTGATGACAGATGCATTTGAATATGCCATGGGAGCTGTCATCATGTAACATGGCCATCCTGTTGCATACCACAGTGAAAATTTCACCAATACAGTCATGAAATATCCAAAATATGATAAGGAGCTCTACGCCATTGTACAAGCCTGCAAACACTAGAAACACTACATCTTGGGGAAAGAGACGGTCATCCACACTGACCACAGACCATTAGAATTCATCTAGATGCAAAGCAAACTATGAAATGAGAGGCACCAAAAGTGGGCCACGTATCTGTCAGGCACCTAGAACATAAATGCTCTGATACCACTTGTTGGGGATCAACCAACAATCTTGATTACTATGTGAAAGCAACTAAATGTGGAATTAAATCAGAATGATAAGTAACTAGAATAAAAAATAGCGAAGAACAAGAGATACAAGAAACCACCCTGAAAACTTGTATTAAAACTCTTCTAGAAGGAATACAATTGAAGAAACCTCTTTTCTTCCACACCTCTCTCAGATGTACAGATCTCTTTCCCTCAAGAGTTCTCTCTCTCAATTACAATCAACTCCAACACTTGGATTGATACACATATACAATTCTGTACTATTCTTCTACTTCTACAATAAGCTATGAAGATCTATCCCCAATATATAGCTTTAGGGATAATGAGAAATGTAATTACAACCATCAGATACACCTCCTAATCTAAGGCTTAAAACAGTTCTACTTAAAATAGAAACTCAGACTCAATACCAATAGTTATACTAATCATGCAAACATTTTGTTCTATCCACAAAAATAGATTCTGGACGCACAGGTGACCAATGTCAGTCCCTGCCTGTCTGCCTGTGACCGATGTCGGCCGATCATGACCAACGCCGGCAGCTCCCAGTCGACTCTTGACTGACATCGATCGCTCCTAACTAACGTCAGCGACTGTGTAAGTCCAGCAACTTCTGCACTCACTCATTTGGTGAAGCTTTTAGTTCCACACCTTAACAGTATCTTCAGCAATTCCACCTGATAATCAAACACAAAAAGGGGAGCTCAAATATAGCTATAGATTTCTTAAGTTGCCCACCAATTACTGTACTCACAATAGTGCTTGACCTATGCAGACATGAGACTGCCACTTGGGGTGCTCTGTATGAAGCAGATCCTACCTTTGCTGGCACATATCAAGCGCTCCGAAAAGGTGAACATGTTTCTAACTTCTATTTGCAAGATAATGCCCTCTACCATATGGGGCACATCTGTGTTCCTGTTGCAGAGCAACAAAAGATGATATGGGAAGCACACTTCAGTAGGACAGCTAGCCACTTTGGTATCGAAAAAACATTGGCAGTTCTTCAAAAACACTTCTACTAGCCCCATATGCGCAAAGATTTGGAAAGATATCTCAAATCTTGCACCCCATGTGCAATCACCAAGCCAACAAATAAGAAGCAAGGATTGTACACACCATTGCCAAACCAACCAGGCCTTGGGAATCCATCTCAATGGATTTTATCTCATGTTTGCCCACTTCCAAACATGGAAAGGACTATATTTTTGTGGTAGTTGATCATTTTTCAATAATGGCTATCATGCTTGATTGTAAGAAAAATATGTCTGCTGAGGAAACTGATCAATTATATTTTATTCATGTATGGCTCCATTTTGGTCTCCCCAAGTCCATTGTCTCAGATCGAGATAGCAAATTCCTGAGCCCCTTCTGGTCCACTCTATGGAAGATGATGGATACTAAGCTAATGAAGTCCACAGCCTTCCATCCACAGACTGATGGTCAGATCGAGGTGGTAAACCACTTGATTGTTCACATGATTTGGATGTATCACTCCAAACATCCACGCACATGGGATGAGGGACTTCCGTTCATCCAACATGGATACAATCGGGCACTGCATAACTTGACCAAGCACAGTCCATTCCA
This sequence comes from Torreya grandis, assembly GCA_037957365.1. NCBI lineage: Eukaryota > Viridiplantae > Streptophyta > Pinopsida > Cupressales > Taxaceae > Torreya > Torreya grandis. The sequence goes on from JARHVA010000008.1 coordinate 11,825,625, forward strand.
AGTATGTTTTGGGTTCCAACCCATGGCACCAATTGATATAGCTGTTCCATTCTCCACCATGGAATACACACCTCATGGAAGCTCTGAGGCAGCAAAAATGACCAAATTTATTGAACACATGCAACATATCCAGCAACAAGTTCATGACATCCTGGAGAAGATGAATCAAAAGTATAAGCTACACCATGACAAACATAGGATTGCACGCCATTTTGTTGTGGGTGACAAGGTTTGGTTATGGCTTTAGAAGGAGTGGCTTGCAGGCCCACACAGAAAGGTTTGGCCTCTGCGATATGGTCCATACACCATCACCAGAAAAGTTACAAAAAATGCTTTTGAGTTGAACCTACCAGCCTACCTTGGTCTGCATCTAATATTCAATGTGGAGCTCCTCAAACCATATCACCCACCTCTATTGGACACTTTAGTTGTGGCAGAACAACTAGACATTGATGAGCTTGATCCACAGAGTTTTGCTCTAGTAGAATAGAATCAGATTATGGATACTTGGATGAAGACAACAAGAGGACACTCTATTTCACTATATCGAGTGGTCAGAAGAGGCTAGCTTAGCCACCAAGGTGAGTGGCTCACAGAGAATCAAATCAAGACACAGCTACCCCACCTGACGGGGAATATTGACGCAATGGGGACCATTGCTTTTCAAGGAGGGAGGAATAATCTGGGCAACAATTTGGGTGACCATTCGGGTGACAGTTAATTCCTCGAGGTGACCATTCGGTGACAGTAATTCCTCAAATTTTGTATTGTTTTCATTTTGTATTGTCAGTGATAGTCTTTTCCTTGAGCCATTATGTCCTCGAGCATTGTATTGTTTTAATGCTGGGATGTATGTACTCGAGCGTTGTATTGTTTTAATGCGAGCGTTGGATTTTTTTAATGTTGGGACGTTAAATCATCACCCGTTAATTCCTCGAGCCATGTAATCTCCTGAGGTTGTTTTCAAAAATATGTATAAATGCATTATAACCCGAAAGGGGAAAGCAGACATCTCTTCCCAGAGATAAGCCTATATTTGTATTGTGATTTGTAAGTAATACGACATCTCTTCTCAAAGAATTCATTGTTATTGTGTTATTTTTATGCTATTGCAATCTTCGTCAACCAGAACTTCTGAGTTTTGGATCAATTTGTAGATATTAAAATATGGTATTTGAAACTTGAAAATGGTAGTCTTGATCTACACTTATCCTACATGACTTGTGCATCTCCAAAAAAATATTATTTATATTTCCCACACGTGCATACTAGTTATGAGTCCCATCTATCCTAAGTTTATATTAGTCACCTATATTAACCTCTCAATCCATGCTAAATAAGTTGAATATCCTACTATGACATTTATGAATCACCACATTTCCATTCATGTTTCATAGACATTAGCGTTAGACTCATGTGGTAACATCGATGGAATTGTCTTGAGGTTGATGTTATTGTTATTCTCCTAGCAACAACTATTTTTAAAAATCAAATCATTCCCATAGATTGGCCCATTAAACTAGCAAGGTATAGAAAATTATCCAATTGAATGTATTGAAATATAAATTAAGGTTAAGTTTATAGATTCATCTAGAACATATCTATTAAGCATCTATACACTACTATATATTAAGAAAATATGGCCCATTCTTCCCAAATTTAAAATTAGTTACTAAGATCAATCATCAACCAAGTTTGAAGCACACCAAAATATGTCAAGAGTTAACATTGTCAAAATCAAATCTAGTTTTCTAAATGTGTTCATATAGTGAAAAAAAATAATTTTACAATCACATTAAAGGTAAAAATTGTGTCTTGAATTCCATCTTCATATTAATGGATACATAGGAAGGGGTGAATAATCAAGGGGTGACTGGGGTTAGCTTAACCCATTTAAATATCTTCATGTTTTACAGGGTTTTATCCTTCACAAGTGGACCTAGGGTTTTAAAGAGAAGTTGATCTCTAGAGTTGCACACATAATCAAGGGTCAAGATTGCACATAAAAATACATTGTAGGTAGGTGCATTACACTATATAGCCACATAGATCCAAAAAACCACAAGACAATAACATCCATCTTGAGGTCATTTTTGTTTGAAGAATCCTCCCTAGCTCTACAATACTTACCCTGTGCGCACATAAAATTGGTTCTAGATCTAGATGAATCACATGCCTTGTTCTATTCAATCTCCATGCCATCAGTTAGTCACAATCAAACTGTCAGATAGTGAAGCTAAGTATCTTATTTTTGATGTAATTTCCATCAACAAAAAATCTCAATATCAAGTCAATTCTAATATGGTACATTTATATTTATGTTTGAATGCTTTATATTACAATTTAAATTAATTATTCTATTTTATCCTATTATGATTCACATTAATCTAAAAATAAGGTAAACATAGCCTTAGTTCCCTTCCCTTTTTATTTTATTTGTGTGGCTTTTTTTGTCTTCTTTTTTCTATTTTCTTGGGTTAGATTACATGCCAATAGGTCCCTAATTCTAATTTGAGAAGGTTAAATATACAAGATCTCCTAGAGGAATTTTAATAATAAGTTTTGAAGAGGAAATTCAATGAAAATTAGTCTAAACACACTCTAAAGGTTTAGTTTTTCCTTATATGGACTACATACAAAGTATTAGCTATCTTTCATACCAAAATAAGGATAGGTAAATGTACATGTAATTGCATCTCCACCTAGGAAGAGAAGATGAATGCTCTTACTTGAAATATGAATTCAACTATACTAAAAGTATATTAGGTCTCATTCCAAGTGTATGGGATACATATTTACAAATCATTTATGGGTTTTTTACCTTGCTAACCCTTTCATTTTTCCTTTTGCAAGAAAATTTGGTGAATTAGGTAAATAATATGAAACAAGATAATTCATAAAATCCTACTTGAGAATTATAGAAAGTGAATACATGGGATTGTAGGACATCACTTTTCACACTTGGAAGAAAAGTATTAAAATACTAAAGTGATTTTAGTATACATTTGATTCACAAAAACACATTTGGTGAGCACATAAGGGAAAAATGGTAGACCATTGAATCCGCCCATGGTATATTCAGTGGTATAAATCTGCCAAATCCATTCTTTAGAATTTGAGTTCTAAATTTGACGTAGTGATATAGATAAACCTACACAACCTAGATCTAATCACCAAATCCTATTATTCTATCCAAGTGTGTTAGATTTCAGTCATTCACTCTTACAGTGCATAGTTTAGCTTGTATTTACTTTGCTATTATCTTGTTTGTTCTTATTGATGGTAATAAGGTAGATTACTTGTTATTTTGGACTATCATATTGTTAAAAATACTTTATGCACCTATTTTATGTTTTTGTTCTTATATTATTTAGTCCTAATCCACTTCTAGTTAAATGTTTTTGGTGAATTTGATACTTCTACATCCAACTTCTTGCTCTCATACCTATTATGGTTTTTTTCATTCATTCATTTTAGTTTTGATTATTAGGTTTTATTCTTCCCATTCCATCCTAGGATTTTATTTCCATTTGTGGCTCATAGTTTTTGCATTTCCTAATTAGTATCATGGTTTATATTAATGAAATGGATTCAAGTGCTATAACTTTGGTGAAAGAAATTATGTTGAATGTGAAAGATGAAAATTCTATTTCTAGTGATAGAATTTTTTTAAAGAAATTTATTGTGAAAATTTTTAAAGAACATATTTTGGAAATTCCTAATTTTATTGTATAAATTGTGAATATTGTTAATGAAATAGTTAATACCCATGATTTCCATACATATCGCTCTAGGGAGTGTATTTTCATTCCTTCATTTTCTGAGCTTTATGATCATTGTGTGTCTTCACAAACCATATCCAATAATGTGCCCATGTTTATTATCAATAATAAGATTTAACCCTTGAATTAACCCTTTGTGAATCCTAGTGTGTCTTCCCAAGAGATATTAGCTATGATGCATGTAATAAAATAATTACAAAGCAAAGTACAATTTTTATATTTAGAGTCTATTGCATTCAATTATCGGGCTAATTATAATGTTGTATTTGGCCAACCAATATTACATAAGATCCTTAACTCACTTTTTCCATGTGATTTTTTAATACCTAATTTTTCCTTATTTTATGGGTATGTTGATCCCTTTTTGCATCTTAAGTACTTTATATATTCTCTTCGTAAATATAATTCTAAAGATATAATTTTACATAAAAAATTCCCTATAATATTAATATATCATGAGTTTATTTGTTTATACAAACTTCCTAGTGGTTATCTACATGTATATATTAAGTTGGGAGAGGCCTTTTTTGTTCATGATATATCAATAATAAAGGACTAAGGGATACTTTTGAGTGTCTCCCATTTTTTTACTAAGTTAAAACTAAACATGTTTATGAATATATATTGTGATTTATGTCTAACATGCACTAACTGATGTCTCAACCAACAAACTTAGAGAAACATTATATTTGTTATAGGGGTCTTATCTATCCTTCAAAGATAATTTAATTTATCATACTTATGAATCTTTAAAATATATTTGATGTGAGGCTATGACATTAGAAAAAGATTTTGCGTATTCTTAAAATCTAAATCATAACAATCACACTCCATTTTGTACTTCTCCACTTAGATTCCAAGAGCCTAAAAATACTACATACTCACCATTGGATAGAAAGAGTGTAGCTCATACAACATGCCCTAATAATTCCATTAGTGGGTCATGGAAAATTCTTAAGTTACAAGATAATCCAGATGTAATATTGAAAATCATGCTTTATTTAAATTTGATAGTACTTCCTCATATTAGGGATTGCGACACCTCCATACACCAAACTCATATATATATATATATATATATATATATATATATATATATATATATATATATATATAGTATCGTGCCTCTCATAGAACTCATGAACATTAATACAATATATATTATGCCTTAAAATTAAAAAAAAAATCATGATCTTATTTATAAATGTGACATTCAGTTTCTTGAACATACTAAAAACAACAATACTTCTCCTAGAGTTGAACAACTTACTCCACATGATTTATCATCTACTACGAAAGAGTTACATAAGAAATATATTTGTAATAAAGGATTGCCTAGACTAAATTTGTATAAAAAATAGGTACTTAATAAGGAAGCTCCTAAAAAAAACATTAATAAAAAATGATCCAATCAAAGTTTCCAATGATCTTACCAAGATATATATTTCAACTACAGAACCTTTGATCATTAGTGCTTATGTAAAGGGACAAAAATGACAAGGAATTATTATTGATGATAAATATAAATCTAGTTTTTGTATTAATTACATTCTTAAGTTTATTAGATATGATATTGAACATTTGACTAAGACTTATTTACTAGAATGTGTAATGATGGGGTGCATTCAATTCCTTATATCTCTAGGTCCCAAAACATGTCACACCACATGTTATGTTATGTCAACTTTGTTCATATACAATTATATAATAAGTACTTGGTTACAATTAATGAATTCAACACTTGATGATGCTCATGATCATATAACATTTAATTTACAAGGTGATAAGATTTCAATTTCAATAGATAGAATAACTAAAAATAAAGAAGACCATCCAAAGGTGGATAAGGTTACATGTTAATAATTTGTGCTAAAATAAAAGTCTAATACCAATCATACCATTCACAAATGAAAATAACCCAAGGAATTATCACCCAACATTCCATCTCCTAGATTTTAGTTATAATAAGAGATTCAAATGTACTAGAGATGATGACTTATTAGACATGGAATTACCACCTTCTATTTCTCTTTGTTATGGGCATATGCTTATAATTATTATTGTAAATACTTTAGGTTAATGCACCTTTTTAGTGTGGTTTTAAATACTTGGGTTAATAGGTTACTTGGTTTGATAGGCTTAGCTATTTGATGCTACTTGATGATTATGGTTCCACCCACCTCCTTATTTATCAGTTGTTTCTTTTATGTCTATATAATAGGATTCTCTGCATTATTTGTATATGATGGTTAATATATTTCTCAATCTCTTCCTAATTATAATAGTCCTTATAATTATAATTTTATGATTTAACTTTAACCTTTAGGATAGGAGAATGGGTAAATTAATTGACATTAAAAATTTAATTATCAACAAGACTAAAACCTCTATGAGTAGATTTGAATACAATATACATATTTTAAATTTTAGATGTGATTTAGATATCATATTTTAATAATTATTTATAATTTTTAGACAATGTTTGGGCCATATGTAGGGCATATGTACTCCATTTGAAACTCTATCAGTGACATATTTCATATTGATATAAATTTAGATACATTTATGGGCAAGTCCAAGGCATATATACTCCATTTTATAGGATATATTTAGTTGGAAATGATATTGGTTCATGTACATACATATATTTTAGTTGGAACATATTTAATTGGGCATGATACTAGTTCATGAACATCATGATAGTTTATAGTTGGCATAGATTTAGTGTGGTATGATGCTGGCTCATTCACATTTACACATTTGTACATTTGTAGTTATTTACCAAGTATTTTCAAGTGTGGAGAAAACTTGAATCTATAATTCCATCTACATCAATTGATTCATGATTAAATGAGTAGTGTGGTTGAATTTATGTGCCATTAAACAACTTGGACATTACTCTATGAGCACATTATGTGGTTCTTTTTTGGCATCTTGGGTTACAATATTAGTGCTTGCTTAGTTATATGTGAGTTTAGGAAATTTTTATTCCAATCAATAGCCCTTGCCTTAATTACATTTCAAATTGGAGATTTATCACCATCAATTTCACCATATTTTTCAAGGGCTTCAAGTAGGAAGCACAATTATCCAATGCTTCGATAAGGAAGCATCTCCAAAAAGTTATGATGCAACATAATTTACTCACATATAGGTGTACTCCTTCCTTGATATTTCAAATTTCAAGTATAGTTTAGATTTTAAATATCATTCTATGGAAATTAATTACTATATTTTCATTTCATGTTTTTCTTGGAGTAAGTCATATATTTGGATCTTTATCCTATATTTAAAGTGCGTTATACACACTTATATATATATTTATCCTTTTACTCTAATATTTTCGTTGATTATAATTCTAGAATAAAATGGAGCATTTGTAGATACTAAAATATGGTATTTGAAACTTGGAAATGGAAATCTTGATCTCCACTCATCCTAAATGACTTGTGCATCTCCAAATAAATATTATTCATCTTTCCCACACGTGTGCATACTAGTTATGAGTCCAATCTATCCTAAGTTTCCATTAGTCACCTACATTAACCTCTAAATCCATGCTAAATAAGTTGAATATCATACTTTGACATTTTTGAATCACCAAATTTCCATTCATGTTTCATAGACATTAATGTTAGACTCATATGGTAATGTCAATGGAATTGTCTTGAGGTTGATGTTAACGTTGTTCACCTAGAAAACAAATATTTTTAAAAATCAAATTATTTCCATATATTATCCCATCTGGAACATATCTATCAAGAATCCCATATATTAGCCTATCTGGAACAAAGTTTGAAGCACACCAAGATAGGTTAAGGGTCAACATTGTCAAGATCAAAGATATATTTCTAATTGTGTTCATATAGTGAAAGATCATAATTGGATAATCACATTAAGGGGAAAATACTATGTGTGTCTTGAATTCCATATTTATAGTATTGGATACATAGGAGTGGTGAATCATCAAGGGGGTGATTGGGGTTAGCTTAACCCATTTAAATGTTTTCACGTTATATAGATTTTTATACTGCACAAGTGGACCTAGGGTTTAAAAGAGAAAAAAGCTGATCTCTGGAGTTGCACACATAATCAAGGGTTAATATTGCACATAAAAAGACATTATAAGTAGGTGCATTTCACTGTATAGTCACATAAAGCCGAAAAACCACAAGACAATAACATCATCCAGAGGTCACTTGTGTTTGAAGAATCCTCAATAGCTTTACAATATCAACTTTATGCTCACATAGACCTGGTACTAAATCCAAATGAATCACATGTCTTGTTCTAGTCATTTCCCATGCCAATAGTCAATTATAGCCAAGTTGTCAGATAGTGAAGCTAAGTATATTATTTTTTGATGTAATTTCCATAAATAGAAAATTTCATTATCAAGTAAATTCCAATATGGTAGATTTATATTGGAATGATTTATATTAAAATATAATTTAATTATTCTTCTTTATCCTATTGTGATTCACATTAATATGAAAATAGAGTAAATAGAGCCTTAAATCCCTTCCCTATTATTTTACTTGTGTGGCTTTTTTTCTCAGTTTCTCTCTTTTTTTGGGTTAGATTACATGCCAATAGTTACCTAATTCTAATTTAAGAAGGTTAAATATACAAGGCCTCCTATAAGAATTTTAATAATATTTTTTCAAGATGACATTCAAGGACAATTGGTCTAAGCACACTTTAAAGGTTTGGTTTCTCTTTATATGGACCACATACAAAGCATTAGCTATATAATGTACCAAAATAAGGATAGGTAAATGTACATATAATTGCATCTCCACCTAGGAAGAGAAGATGAATTATCTTACTCAAAATATGAATTCAATTGTACTAGAACTATATTGGGTCTCATTCCAAGTGTGTGGGATACGTATCTACATATCTTTGATGTTTTATTGACTCCACTAACCCTTTTATTTTTCCTTTTGCAAGAATTTATTGTGAATTAGGTAAAGAATATGAAACAAGATAATTCATAAAATTCTACCTGTGAATTATAGAAAGTGAATACATGGGATTGTAAGACATCACTTTTCACACTTTTAAGAAAAATATTAAAATAATAAAGTGAATGTATTATGGATTCAATTCCCAAAAACACATTTGACAAGCACATAAGAGAAATTTGGTAGACCATTAAATCCACCCATGGTATATTCAACAGTATAAATCTACCAAATCTATTAGGAATGGTAAAGGCATTCCAATCTTAGAATCCAAAGTGTTGGCAATAAAACATCACAAGGGAAGCTATAGATATGAAATGCAAAAATAAGTTAAATCATATATATTCAAAAATGAAGCATATAAAAGCATGCTTGTATAAAGGAAGACACTTGCTTATATAGGCAAGGAAAAACATATAACTAGCTAAACTGGCTTATGTGGGATAAAGCCTCACATAGGACAAACTCACTATAAGATAAAAAATATAGCTAAGATAATAGCAAATGTGAGAAATACATACTCTAATACCCCCCTCAAGTGAAGCTAGGGGCTAATAAAATCCAAAAAAGAAATTATGGCATATCCACAGTATAAGTCCTGATAATTAGGCCTAATAAGGTACTCATGTACAATATGTAACCATAAAATAAATATGGAATATATCCTCATGAACACCCCCAAGCATAAATTCTGAAACCCCAAACATGCCATGCCACTCAAGGAAATGAGGTGTTGTAAAAGGCTTCATGAATATGTCTATAACCTACTATTGAGTCAGAATATACTCCAAGATAAGAATGCCATATTGAATATGCTTATGAATGAAGTGTATATGTACCTCAATGTGCTTGGTTCATTGATGTTCAAATGGGTTGTGAGATATATGAATTACACTCTGGTTATCACACCAAAGTACAGTGGGTGAATCTTGTGTGAATCCAAACTCTATCAATAATTGATGAAGCCAAAGAACCTGCTGACTCGTTGTAATTATTATATAATAATCATATTCTATAGATGAAAGTGAAATAGCCTACTAATTCTTACAAAACCAAATAATAGGTGAAGAACCAAGATAAAATATGTAGTTAGAAGTGGAACACCTATCATCAAGAGAACCTACCCAATTTGAATCACTATACCCAACCAAATGAGTAGAACCCCTGATGTAGTGTAATCCAAAATGAGTAGTGCCTCATAGAGATTACAAGATCCTCTTGGTATCCTATTAATGACTATCATGAGGGTCATCTGTAAACTTAGATACAATCTCAACTACAAATGAAATGTCAAGGCAAGTATGGGTCAAATACATAAAAATCCCTATCATATGCCTATATAATGTAGGATCACAAATTGGAGTAGTACAAGAGGTAGTGAGAGTCACACCATACTAAAAAGGACATGGCTTGCAATCAACCTTACCAAAATGCTAAAGTAGAGCAAGTGTGTACTTATACTAACTCAAATAGATCCCTGTATTTGACTATGAAATATGTAGAGCTAGGAAAAAATGTAGAAGGTCGGGATATATCATGTTAAACTATATTGAAAGTGCTTGTTGAATAGTTTGAATTTGAGAAGAAGAACCACATGATGAGAAGAAGATCATCAACATATAAGACTAGAGTAATAATGTCTTCCCCAATATGTTGAATATACACTATGAGATCATAGTGGAAGTGAAAAAATCTAATGGAGAGAATAAATGAATCCATCTTCTCATACCAAGATTGAGGGGCCTATTTAAGACTATAAAGAGACCTCCTAAGTCGACAAATAAGAGAAAAATCATGAATAAGCCCAACAAGTTACTCCATATATATTTCCTAATGAAAGTATCCATACATAAAATCACTCTTAACATCCATCAGATATACTAGCCAACACTGTGATGTAGCAAGAGAAAGTAAAAGGAGAATATAATCCATCTTGGTAAAGAGTGAAAAAGTCTAAGAATAGTTAATACCTTCAAATTGAGATAATCCCTTTGCAACAAGATGTGACTTATACTTATCAATAGACCCATCAACTGCATACTTGGTGCGGTAAATCCATTTGCACCCAACTGCTTTTCTTCCCTTAGGAAGAGTGACCAAATCCCAAGTGTGATTCTTCATCAATGAAGAATACTCATTTGTCATTGCATTATGCCACTCCTGTATCCCATGAGCCTTTAAAAAAGACTATGGATCCCAATAAAATGCCTAACATAAAAGTCTAGTACCTATAAAATGTGTGTGATGATGTTGAGTAGGTCAAAGATCCTGTATGAAAGGTGTTACCTCAGAAATTATAGTACTTGCCAACCTAGGCATAGTGCCAACATCAGTGTGAATAAAATCATCATCCTTGATAACCTCCTCATGAATCTATTGAATTGTCTCCTTAAAGAATGAATCCTCGAGAGGAGGTGAATCATAGAAAGAAGACAAACAAGGCATAAGATAAGATGAAGAATCATGAGATGTGAAATGCTCATCAAACTATACATGAGTTTGAAAATAAACAACATGAGTATCAAGATCTAAAATATGATAAGCTCTCATGTCCCCTTAATACCCTAAAAAAACCAAAGGTTTGCTATTATTTTCCAATGATTTACTTTTCTTCTTTAGTATAAACTCCCAAGCAAGGCTCTCAAAGACTTAAAAAAATGAGACATCAAGCTTGGTTCCAAACCAAGCCTCTTCTAGAGCCATATGTTTAAGTTCTCGATGCGGTGTGTGATTATGAATGTAGTTCACATAGTTAACTACCTCTACCCAATAGATAAGAGGTAAATCCCATGAATGCATCATGAAGTTATCCATCTCCTTCAGATTTTAGTTCTTCCTTTTTACTAAGCCATTCTGTTGTGGAGTATGTACAACGTAATGTTGGTGAATAATACCATGGGGTGCTAAAAAATTAGTAAAATCTTGACTATAGTATTCTCCTCCATTATTTGTACAAAGATTCTTGATGTAACTTGATGATTGTTTCTCAACCAAAGCCTTAAAGACTTTGAAGTGAGAAAAGACATCACTCATATACTTAAGGAAATAAACCCAAGTATGCATCAAGAAATTGTCAATGAAAGTAAGTGCATACTTAGCTCCATTTAAGGAAGGAGTAGGTAAGACCATCAAATCACTATCCACAAGCTCAAGTGGTGAAGAAGCTCTCATGGGCATGACCTTAGGAAATGGATCTTGGTGTTGTTTCCCCAATGCACAACTAGGGTAGATTAGATCAAGACATGAAACTGTAGGAATACCCTCTACCATACTGTGAGTGCTCAACTCCTTCAAATATCTATAGTTGAGGTGTCCAAATCTCTCATGCTAAAGCTAACTCTCAGAATCTACATGAAAAACTAAACACGTCCCTAAATGAGGAGTATCATCAAAAACCTCCAAATAAAAAAGTCAAGAACTATGATCAACAACACCCTATGCAATGAGTGTTTGTGGCTCTAATAAATATTAAACTTTAAGACCATGTGGTGTGAAAGTCACTATCTTGCCCTGACCAGAATGACAAATATGATACACTCAAAGTAGATTAGTGGTGATTCTTGGGACATATAATGCTTCATTTATGAAACCACCATATAGCTATATGTCACACTTCCCATTAACATAAATGAAGGAATAATATCCAAGTTCAATGTTGGAAGTGGAACTCAAACTAAGAGATACAAAGGACTCATTGGTAGAATTTATATGGTGTGAAACACTAGAATCTAGAATCCAACTATATAAAATAGATAACTATGATGTCCCAATAAAATTAATTGATTTCCCATGTTCATGAGGTAGATAGGGAGTGGAGGTATAAATCTTGTGATTCCTAATGACATCCTCTAAGGCTTGCATTCTTTTGAAACACCTAGACTCTTCATGGTTAGTCCCCCCACAATAGGAGCAAGATAGGTTAGACTTATTCTTGTATTTGAAATATGGTTTGGATTTATATGTAGAATTTTTAGTGGGATTAGGTGCATTTTGAGGTGTAAAATGAGTGCTTTTATTTTTACCCTTAGATTTTCCCTTAGACTTAGGATGTGAGGCCACTAATAGTTTTTGAGAGGTGGAAGACTCAAGGTGAGATAATTTGGATTCCTCCCTAGTGAGTCTCTCACAAAAAAACTATAAATATAGAATTTTTAATGAAGTAACTAATGCATCCATACTAGATAAAAGGGTATAATCAAAGATTTAGAATGGGCCACTCAACTTAGACAAGATTAATGATGCAGGAGCATCAGGCTAAAAGATGTCAAATTTTGTGTTTTGGTCACTAGTGGTCAAAGTTGGTAAAGTTTGGATGTAATGTGTGTCAAGAGAAATTTTAAGGTCCATTTCATGTATTTGAGTCCATTCAGAGTTCTCAAAGTGTGTTATAAGTCTTCTAGGTGTTTTCCCTCCAAAACAGGGAATTTAAAAATTCAAATGTTTGAATGAAGTCTAGGAAGGCTAAATGCATGAAATGAGTGAACATATGAGTAAAGTGGAATTAAGGATTATAGTGAGGTCATATAAGGAGTAATTAAAATTCATATATGTTAACTCATAAAGTGGAAGTCATGTTTTTGTATGCTCACCCTCACCCATGCATTGGGTTGACAAGAAAGGAGGTAGTTTTTGTAACTAAATTGATAGCCAACATTGAAGTTGGTGAAAATAAACAATGGTACATGATTTTTAGGGAGAGTATAGGGTGAGAGAGGCTATAATATGAATTTATAACTCTCAAATAATGGAGAGAAATATTATATAATGGGGAGAATGTTCAAAACCCTTATGATGGAGGACATGTCCAGTTTTGGATTAAAATTGTAAGAGTGTTTCTTCCCAATGAATAAAGAAAAAATTGTGATTGTATATTATAATTATAATATATATTCATTTTTTTTAATCCATAATATATTTAGGCTCTTTGAGGCCATTAAATTTTTATTAGTTTTCCAAGGTTGCAGGTTTGAATCAAAATTTGTAAGTCATAGTCTAAGAATAAGAACAATGGTGTGTTTCTCCAAATGAGTGAGGTAAAGACTATTAAGATATTTATATTGGATTATATTGGGATGGAAAATACCTTAATATGTATAAAATAATCTAAATAATTTAATACACTCAATGTAAATACCAATGGACTCTAACAAATAATCTTGTAGACTATTATACCTGAGTCAAGAATTAAAGTTGATACGTGAATCTTATCACATGACTCTTCATCATATGGAAATAAGGATTGGTACATGTTAATTTTTGTTGTAATTTTTTTATTAAATTACAAATTATAAATTTTAGATAATACACAATCCTTGAGTGAGTATTAAGTTCTATGGTAACACTAATACCCTTGTTTTGTAACCAGAGACCCTGTTTGCATAATCAATGTCAAGAAACTAGTTGAAGAGATTGATCAATACATGGTAAGGTGTTTGTATTAGTGTGAGGAAAGTTTTAGAAAGTTAAATTGGAACAAAAAATATTGTATCAATTGTAAAACTTTAGGTATGTATTAAATATTTGGACAACCCTATATTCTCTTACATAGCGAATATTAAGATAAAAAAACACAGTCTTTTCATTTATAGAGAGTGATTAGGGTTTGAAAAAGGTGATATAATTATGGGTAAATGTGTATTGAGTGCATAAATACCTAATTTAGGTCTCAATATATCTTAAGGAAAAAATAAACTAAATATTTTCATTGTTGTTCCTTCTTTGCCTTGCACAGTCAAGGAAAAGGCTCATAGTTGACTGTATTTTGTAGTTTTTAAACCCTTAATGTATTGAAGAAAGATGTATACCTATTTAAAAAGATAAAATATGTTAAAATATAACTTTTTAAAGTTATTTTGTCCTTTTAAATTCTATATAACTCAAATAATGGAATTTTGAATGCCCACGACTTGTGTAGGGTCAAGGAAACCCTAGGATTAGGGTTTTGTCATTTTTGAGAGTTATAACCATTTAAAAATCTTAAAATTTTGTGAGATGAATTTTTTTGTTATTTAAAAATAGGAAAATATGGTTTGGGTATGATAGTGTATGGATATGTATGAATTTTAGGACTGTGGTAAGGTTTGAAGGCTAATTAAGCCTAAAAGAGGGTTGATTTACAAAGGAAGTATGATTTAGAAGATGAATTAGGTAATTAAAATTTGTACACACCTCAAAAGGGATAAATTGAGATTGAAATTTTAATTACATATTGGGAAAAGTGACTAGTTTGACTAAACAAAGATAAATAACTTAAAAGAAGGCTACAAGTTTTATGAGAGCATGGTGAACCTTGGGTGTGGAATTGAAGGGTGGAGTTTATTTGGAAACTTGTAAGACGATAGGGTAGGTAATTTTTGATCAATTAAGAATCATAATTTTAATGATAATAAATCCTTGAGGCCTATATCAAAAATTGACATTTGAAACCCAAGAAGGCTGCCTAGTGGAAAAACTAGTGAAAGCATATGAAAGAGTTTGTGAAAAGAATGACTTGTATGAGATAAAGTATGAGTTATGAGCCATATGATTAATTTTATAGACATAAAAAAGTGATTAAAATATTAAAATAAATAGTTATATATGTTAAATTAACTATAAATCCCAAGAGTTAAAGAGAAAGATTGAACTAAAAATGGAATCATTAAGACCAAATCAAGTAAATCATTGTGACTATTTGGGTTTAGAATAATATGGTGATGTATTAGAGACTTATAAAACTATAAATATGCATAATTTTGTATCATATTAAGGTAATATCTCATTTTTATTCATTTTGAGTTTTTCCAAGTTGTTGATTTGATATAGGCAAGATATGCTATGAGGTATGCATGAGAGATGACACTTGTAGGGTATTGAGGAAGAAAAGGATGTTGTAGGTATAATACATTGAGGTTAGTATATAGTTATATCATATTTAGGAGACAAAAACATATCCCAAAAGTCCTATGAGGAAGGACTAGAAGCTAGTTAGGAAAGACTAGAAAGATATAGAGAAAGAGATTATTGAAGCTCCAAGAGAGAAGAGAGAAGAGAGAAGAAAGAAGACTCCAAAAGAGAGTCAAGAAGGATAAAGAGAGGTAATATAAATAGGAATAAAATAATATTAATGGCCCAAAATATGTCTAAGAGGAAATATTAACAAGCTTGCTAAGAGGAAGGTTTAAATAGGCTTAGAAAATAAAAAAGAATGGAGAATATGGATATAGAAAGAGAAGTGGAAGACATAAGAAAAGAATTGGGGAAAGGTATAGAGAGGATAGAGATAATTATTAAGCTCCTAAGAGAATAATAAAGCTAATGGACTAGCTGGAGTATGAGGAAAAGGGTGAAGTGGCCACTAAAATCACTTGTGAGAGAAAGAAGACACAAGATGAGTGTATTGAGAGATGAGAAGAAGAAAGAAAGTAACCCAAAGAGGCATGAGAAGAGAGATGTTGCCAAGTGAGAAAAAATATATAGAGATATAAAAGAGGGTTATAATTGAATATTAAAAGGAGATAGAAGTGCCAAGAAGAGAAAATTAGGGTGAAGACAAGAAGAGATGGAGGATGTCTATGCCAAGGACATTCAAAGAGACTATGTGGTCTCTCATTTTATATGCTAACATTATTTTCAAGTTTGTATTTTCAGGTATGCAGAAAAGTGTGGTGAAGTCCAAGAATTAGGCCTCAAAATTTTTTAAGGATGGGCCAAGAACAATACCCATCAAGTGGCAAGAGGATGACAAAGAAAGAGAGTCTCTTGAAGAAGAGAAAGTCTTGAAATTTGAGAGCATTCCACATGTTGAAAATGAAGATAATGAAGAATATTATGATGCATTACCATGTATAGTAGCTAAAACCAAATAAACAGTACACCAAGAAGACATGAAGTTCACCCATGAAGACATAAACTTGCAGTAGTTGCCTTTGAAGATAAATTAATGCCTAAATGTTGATTTTGATTGCATCTATGATGAAGAAAATGATGATATGTAGATTGAGAGAAAGAATGACAAATTGTAGACCTAAAAAAGAGAAAAAGGGCATAGGTATGTATGGATTAAGTCGATGAAACAAATAGGTAATGAGAATAAAGAGGATAACCTCAAACAAGATGTCAAACAAAGCAAGAGTATATGTGGAAAATACACTCAAATATGGAAGCGAAGCACCAATGACAAAGTACATCAAGTTGGAATGATATATAATAAAGGTATAAAGCATAAGAGAGATGGAAAAATAAGCAAGAGTCAACCCAAGAAAGTAAAAGGTAGTAAATGGGTGTTAAAAATCATGATAAGAGCACAAGTGAGTCCTATTGTAAGTGTACTCCAAGCAAGCATGAAGCTAGAGGAAGATAGCAAGTCAACAAAGTAAGTGCATGCAAACTAAGTCAATGAGATGAAATTAAAACCATGTAATAATAATATGAGTGTTATCCAATTTTTTTTTTCAAATTTTATTTATTATGATTCATTTGAAGTTGACTTCAATAGTGAAGATATCTTGTACATGGGAACATGCATTGATAAATGATTGTGTAGTAAAGCAAGATGAGGATGAATCACCTAAAAGAGTGCTTGAAAAGCATGGTACCTAGCATAAATATGTTTATATGAATCTTAAAATGAGGAATTCCAAGGATAAAATAAAGAACAAGTTACCCAAGCAAGTGAAGAATAGTGTGAACCAAGGTTTAATGAGGATGTTGAAGAAATGGATGCACTCAAGTTGTAAAAAGAGTTGGAGATGTTAGAGGAGATATTAATTCCATAAAATGGGATTTTTATAGTTGAGGTAAAATAGGTAAAGGTCAAGTATGAACTCCAATAAAAATAAAGAGAGGTGTAACAAGGAAAAGCACACGAAGTTGTGCAAACAAAGATGAAAACAAGCAAGCTAATTAGTGAGCAAGTGGAGTGTGAACAAGCACACAAGGTGAGTTAATAAAATGGGTCAAGATAAATATGAGGTTGTATTTAAAAAATAATAATATGGAAAGCCTGATATTGGTCAAATAACATTGTACTATGGTGAGGATGAAAAAAACAAGAAGTTGCTCTTGCATAACAAGCAAGGTGATAGGAAAATACATCAAAATGTGAAGAATACTGAAGAAGGGGAAGAAAAAGAGAGTATAAAAAAGAAAATGATAGATGTTGACATGAAAAATAAGACATTAGAGCCTAAGGGAGAATATTCTAGCATGAACAAGGAGCCAAAATCACTAAACAAGCAAGCCACAGTTGAAAACAATGATGAAACAAACTATCAAATAAGCATGAGAAAAGAGAATAAGGTCTATATGGTTGAATATGTGTATGATAAAGGAAAAATTCACATGGAATAGGTGGTATATGAAGAAAATAAGAGAGTAAAATATTGGGAACATTTCATGGAAGTAGAAGAAGCATGGACGGAAAAACTAAACAAAGCCACAAGGAAGAAATACAAGCAGTTGGCAAGCAAGAAGGAGCAAAGAAAGAAGAATATCAATCATGTGAATGTGAAAGACCCTAAAATAACAAATTATAAGGCGATAAATAAATTTGGATGTTCAAGTTTTTCTTCCTCCTGGGGAGTATGATGTAGGAGCATCAGGCTAAAAGATGTTAAATTTTGTGTTTTGGTAATAAGTGGTCAAAGTTGGTCAAGTTTGGATGTAATGTGTGTCAAGAAACCTTTCAAGGTCCATTTCATGTATTTTAGTCCATTTGGATTCCTCAATGTGTGTTATAAGGCTTTGTTTTACTCTAATTTTTTGCTTTTCTTAATTTATAAAGAAAGAGATAAAATTGAAATGAAGGGTGTGTAGAAAAACCTAGTTGAATGTGTGCACGTTGAACCTAGATGATTGATGGAGAACTCTTCTTTGGATAGGAATTAATAACCTGTAATAATAAAACACTTAAACAAAACTTTTTTGTTACACAAGTAGTTAGGTGGATTGCCTAGCGTGAGTTAAATCTAAGAAAGTGTGAGCTTCCTAGGAAGTTGTCAATCCACCTACTTTAAACAGTTAAGTTTATAAATGATAAATAAAGTACTTACATTTAAATAACAAAAATTAATTGAAATTAAATACAAGAATGCTTGTTAATAAGATGAATAAATAAAGCAATAGGTTTTCAATGCTAATGTTCAAGTTGGTCAAGTCAAAGATGGTCAAGAAAGGTAAAGGGGTAAATGGCCAAGAAGGCAAAGGGGTAAATGGTCAAGAAGGCAAAGGGGTAAATGATTAAGATAGTCAAGAGGGTAAATGGTAAAGGGAAAATGGGTAAATGGTTAAATGGTTTAGAGGTCAAAGTGGTAAAGGGGTAAATGGGTAAATGGTAAAAGGGATAAAGGGATCAAGAGGTTAAGATGGTAAAGAGGAAAAGGGGTAAAG
Organism: Torreya grandis; assembly: GCA_037957365.1. Taxonomy (NCBI): domain Eukaryota; kingdom Viridiplantae; phylum Streptophyta; class Pinopsida; order Cupressales; family Taxaceae; genus Torreya; species Torreya grandis. Next base: position 11,844,742 of record JARHVA010000008.1, read on the forward strand.
GGATAAAGGGAAAAGAAGAGGTTAAAGGGGAAACCTTTTAGAGGTCAAGATAATAAGGCCAAGGGATGAGGTTTAGAGGTCAATAAAGAAGAGGCCATAAGAAATTGAAATATAAGAAATAAAAACAAATAACCTTGATGGAGCTTGAAGATGGTTGTTGATGAAGATGTTGAATATGGTGTTGAAGAAGCCTAGTGTGATTTCGACAGAGTCTGGCTACTTGATGCTCTTCTCTCCTCCAAGATGGATGACATCCTTGACAAGTGGACACAACCTACAAGATAAATGATTCTTACCAAAATCTAGTTGAATGAAGAAAGGGGGGGTCATATTTAGAGCATTTCATGTGAATAAACATGACAAAGAGTGGAATAGTAGAAGTATGGTGCCATTTTCCAAGTGGGTGGATAAGTTGTCATGAAAGATAAAGAGGGTGGGATTCCCACTTCATAAGTGTGTCTCCCACCTTTGTTGATGTGTCCCCCACCTTGCAAATGTGTTCAAGGTGAGTGGAGATAATGCCCATGGACCCAAATCAGTCCAAAAGACTTTCCACCAAGATTTTCTATCTTTTGTTCAGCACTTAAGAAGGTGCCCCTCAAAATGTGGTGCCATTTTCTTCATGTGTGCATAAGAGAGTCAAGAGATATGGGTGGTGGGATTCCCACTTTGCTAATGGGTCTCCCACTTGGTTGGTGTCTCCCACCTTGCTAATGAGTCCAAAATGGGTGGAGATAATGCCCATTTTGTCCTTTCCAAAGCACTAAATAAGTGGGCACTCCATTTTGACACCACTTTCATGCATGAAGACAAGTTTTGATGTTGAATGCTGGCCCCATGGGGAAAAATACACCATTATTTGGAAGGTGGTCTTTGTGGTGCTTAATGAGGTCATTAAGCACCTTGGAGAAGGGTCCCAGGTATGGTATGATGTCCCACTTCAAGCCACCTACTTCCAAGCCATGTCACTTGCCATATCACTTGCCATATCACTTCTGAGTCACCTTCCATGTCACCATGCCATGTCATCATGAATAGAGAATAGAGAATAGTGACAATTGAATAGTGACTTGGAATAGTGTTTTCAAATAGTACTATGTAAATAGTGATAGGTGAAAGTGTTATTGGTTAGGTTAAGAGGGTTGGGCTTAGGGTTAAGAAGGTCTACGGGGTCCCGAGGCATTTAGACATCTAGAACTACATGTGTGTAATTTTTTAGTGTCTACATTTTGACCCTTTTTATTATGTGGCTTAATAAGCTACAAAATAAAAATGGATCACTTGGTCAAAGGTTAGGTTGCCCCGAGTATGGGAGGAGGTGTTCTCCCTCAAACTAAGAGTTGATGAGGGAAAATAGAATCAAGTGTGGGTTTAATAAATGATTAGTGTTAAGGCACTAGGGTGGGAAAAAATGGTGGGGCACTCAAAATGCAAATAAGTGCACAAAAATTAATGAAGTACAATAACCAAGAGCACACGCAGACTAAAGTTGCAAATGTTAGTAAAATAAGGGTCAATTATAAGGGACAAGTGACCAATGTACCATGTGACCATAGCTACAGTTGGGTACACCTGTTAGTCTCTTAGACAAAGTTAGTGTTTTTTAGGTATTCAAGTTTGGAAGGGCTCACTCAAAAAACACAAATGATATGGTCATAAAAGGGTGGTTTAAAGTTGAATGTTCAACATGGTAAAAATGGTTAGTGTGGTCAAAAGGCCTAAAGCAAGGTTGTTGAAAAATATGTGATAGTTTAGGTCAAAAAGACCAAGTCAAGGTGGACACGGGCTAATGGTCAGTTGGTCATAGAGAGTGGTTGGTAAGGGTTCAGGTAGGGGGTGGCTGAGCTGAATCCATATGCACTAGGCAAGTAGATCTTTCCTACATAGTTCCATGGATATGATATCCAATTAAAAATTCAGGCCAAATATAGTTTTACAAGGTGCAATTAAAAAGGATCAAGGCAAAGGCATCATAAAATATGTGATAGTTCAGGTCAAAATGGTGAATGTTGAGGTGGATGCAGTCTAATGGTTAGTTGGTTGGTTGGAGAGAGGTGAAGGAGGAGGTAATAAGTCAATATAATAATCCCACATGCATGAGGATTAGATACAATAGATAGGCAAAAGATGATAAGTAAAAACTAAACACAATACCAAATGCCATAAAATGCCTTTGATGGAATAATGGAAAGGTTCCTTCATGAGAAGGTGATAACTTATGAAATTATGTAATGGCACAAGTAAAGTGGTAGTAGCTATCGCTAAGAGCCGAGTTTTAGAAGAGGAAAATCTATCAGAATCTACATAGTCACTATGGTAAAAAGTCATCATCGATATGAGCTGAGTTTTATTGGTTGTAGAGGAAAAAAAGACTTGCAAAGATTTTCTTTGAAGGATTTACAAATTCTAGTGGGTAAAGAATCAATAAACCGTACCTTACTCAGAGTTGCATAATCAAGTGTAGAAAAAGGTGGCCATGTCTAAATCCTCTACCCTATGACATCATGACCAATGACTTGGGGGTTCCACTAGGTAGGGCCTAGCCAACATGAAGTTTTGGGACCCAAGATATTGCATATATAGATGAACCCATGATAACATACTATGATGGATAAAAAGTGTGTTAATCGCATTATGTCAAGTAAGTTCAAAATGTGTAGAGGGTTTAAAGGGGAAATTAGTGATATGTAATGTGAAGGGAGTAGCTGGAGAGGGACAAAAAAGAGGACCCATGCTCAACATACAAAAACATTGAAGGAATAAATGAAGGTACTTGAAGCAGCAAATTAGACAAGATTTCATGCATTAAAGTAAGAGATTGGAGGACACGAGTAAGTAGACAAGGATATGCACATAGAATCAATACAATTGGTGACCACACTCTAATGTGTGAGGAGTTGGAGGTTAAATGGGACAAAATACAAGAGATCCAAAAAGGGATGATGTGAAGGTAGATAAAGAGATGGATGAAGTAGGAGTGATAAGACAATGATTTTAGAGATAAAGATGAAGTTAGATAAGGATGGAAGGAACCAAACATGGATATGAAGGAAAAAAAGAAGATCATGAAGAACAAAGAATGTCATTAAGGAAGAGGAGAAAAATGAAATGAAATGGAGAGATGAGAAGTAAAAGAAATGGTAGAAGATGGGGGTGTGAGGAATTTACTAAAAAATGATAGATTTGAGAATTGAAAAGGATGGTGAAATAAGTGTAACATTAATAAGGGGGAAGGGGAGGATTAGAAATATTGGAGGCCATGAAAGAATTGAAAACAGGTCTAAAAGAGAACAAAGAGAACATAATTTGGTGATGAAAATAAAAAATAAGGGAACACATGGAAGAAAAGGAAACATGAGGAAAAAGGAGTGAAATGGGGACATAACAAAGATGACAAGAGAGTGAAGAATCAAATCGTAACGTGACCAAGTAAGCATGGATGATGATAGGCAAAGAGAGGAATAACATAGTAAATCATATGGTAGTGTTGGAGATGAGAATGGATGGAAAATAGGAAAGGGGTTAATAAAAATGAGGGGAAGTAAAGGATGGGTGGACAAGGTGAAAAGATAAGGTAGGCATCAATCAACTTATTAGAAGATATTGACAAGTTGAATGGGTGATTAAAGAGATTGACAAGTTGAAAAGTGGTGAGGTGCTAAAGAAATAAGGGAACACAATGAAAGCGAATGAGATGAAAAGAAGAGATGAAGATTAGGGATGCTAAGAAAGAAAAAAAGGAAGGAAAAAATAAGGGGGTTGGCAAGGATATAAAACACAAACACTCACATGATTGCTAAAGATAAGTGAGTACTGAGATGGAAAGAGGAAAAGGGGAACATAAAGTACAAAAGGTGGGAATAGATAAGAAGAAAAGGGAAATTATGGAAGGCTTCTCAAAGGATAAAGATCTAGTTTGAAGATATTTATGGAGGAAAAAAAAGACAGAAAGGATGGAAGGATGAAAAATAAACTAAAAGATGAATGGAAAATGGGAAAGGTGGGAAGAATGGCAAATCGACAGAGAATGGTGACACATGTAAGAAAAAAATTGGATGCTAGAAGCAATGAAAAGCATGCTAGATGTAAATTATGGGAAGGAGGAAAATAAAAACTAAGAATTGGAATGAAGATGTCATTGAAGAAGTGGAAGAGAAGTAAGAATTTTGTAGTAAAGAAGAGAAATATGTAAAAGTGTCAATCAGTGTGCAATGGAATAGGATGGTGTGGAATTAGCGAGGAAAAGAGAGTGATGAAGAGGGTATAATAAGTTACCAAGGGCAAGGGGAGATGATGAGGATGGAGAAAGAAGATAAAGGAGAGAGAGGGCAAGGTTGGTAAGAAGTGGAGCAAGGGACAACAAATATAAAAATTGGGTGGGGCAGCAAGCCACAAAGTATGCACAAGGAAAGGTGATGGGGAGGACAATGAAGTGGAGTAGATGGTGGATTTATAGGAGATAAAAGAGGCATATGAGGAAGGTTGTCAATCATTGTCAAAAAAGAGATTGACAAGATAGAAAGGTGGCTAAAAGAGATTGACAAAATGGAGGGAGGGAGACGGTGAAGAGATAAAGAGAGAAGTTGATGAAGATATTTTAGTTGAGAAAGGACAATAAGGGATGTGACCGAGTTGTCCTCAGTAACTGAGAATTGCTTACATTGTCCAAAAAGACCTCAGGCTAATGTAGTTTTCCTAACGATGGGGAAAAAACAAAGAGGAATTATTAGATGTTGTTAAAACATAAATATGCTTATAAAAATCCAAAGCTTCCTTGATGTAGGATGCCCTAAGAAAGAGGGCATTTTTAGTGATGGAAATGAGTGAGAGGAAAAAGTGGATGGAAATTGTATGTTAGTGGCCGAACTACCCTTAGAAGTTAAGCAACACCTACATGGTCCATAGACATCAGGCCAATGTAGTTCAACAAAGGTTGGGTTAGTGGTGTTCAAATGGGTTACCCAAATTTGATGGATCACATGCTTCAGTTGGAAAAAGGGTGTGCATTGAAGGTAGGTTGAGGTTGTAGAGAAAGGTTTCTCCAAAAGGTGGGTTGATATGATTTAATTGATCATATATAGGGATTTGATGTTAATTATGTTTTGATTTTATTCATGGTTAGGGTTATGATGTTGATGTTTGGATGGATAATAGTGGTAGCACATAAGTAGGTTAAATGACCATACTAAATGTGGGAAAAGACATGAAAAATCATGAGACATAGGTCCAATGGAATACATGACTCAACAATGAGAGAATAAGAAATGAGGTATAATGCCTGTTTGTTGAGAGGGACAAAACAAAACAAAACTCGAAGTTGGATTGGCTTAAAGAACATAAGCCTTTTGAATGTTTTGCATTAGCATGCATTGGTTGATAAAAAAGGTTTCTTGATTTATAGATAGTATAAAGGTAAAATGGGTGATAGGTGGTGTGAAGGGTAATGGGTGATATGTATGGTAACCTTATGTGGATTAGTTTTCCCCTTTTATAGGTGACCTAAGAATGATAATAGACAAGTCCATGTCGTATGCTAGGTGTAGACTAATCAATGCAATAAGTCTACATGTAAAAGCTGATTGTGGCTTCCACCTTATTATGCTACTTGAGAGCTGATTACGACTTTAGATTTTATTTTAGCAGTGGGTCTTTTGATTTATTGATGTATATGGGAAGTTGAACGATGTGGGAAGATTTTAAAAAATTGCTCAAACTTTTAAAAATTTGACTTAACCATCCTTTAAGGGAGTGGTCTAAGTTTATAAGCTTTATTTAATGCTTTTTGATAGTTGTCCTTCAAGGGAGCAGTCTACATTTAGTTTAAGCATTTTTTTGGGCAACTATCCTTCAAGGGACCAGTCTATAATGGTAGAGTTATTGACCAAAGTAATATTTTGGTATCCTAAAGTCTTTTTGATGTGAGGTTTTTAGACATGGACAAGTTTAATTAGGCTTAGAGGTTTAACTTTATGAGGGTATAACTTTAACACAAGAAAGTTAATGATATGTGAAAATGAGTGGTTTTGAGAGATAATGACCATGGGATTCCATCTTGTTAGAGACAAAAAGTATCCATGAGAAACATGTTATGGGTAGAGCCGTGGTACTGATATTTATGATTATGTTATGACTGTGATGGTTAAATACATGGTTCCATGTTGTAATCAATTATCCTCTAAATGAGAGGATGAAGATGGGTGAAGGTGAAAATCTCGTAATCAAGGGATGAGCTTAAGTTAGACAAAAAAGTGAGCTCGATCCTTTTTTAATATAAAAATGTATGTAGATGTGAAACATTGAGAGGCTCAAGTTTTGGTTTACCGTTGAGAGAGGATAAATGATAAGCTCATGACCATAGCTACAGTTGGGTACACATGTTAGACTCTTAGACAAAGTTAGTGTTTTTTAGGTATTCAAGTTTGGAAGGGCTCCCTTGAAAAACACAAATGATATGGTCATAAAAGGGTGGTTTAAAGTTGAATGTTCAACATGGTAACAATGGTTAGTGTGGTCAAAAGGCATAAAGCAAGGTTGTTGAAAAATATGTGATAGTTTAGGTCAAAAAGACCAAGTCAAGATGGACACGGGCTAATGGTCAGTTGGTCAGAGAGAGTGGTTGGTAAGGGTTCAGGTAGGGGGTGGCTGAGCTAACTCCATATGCACTAGGCAAGTAGATCTTGCCTACATAGTTCCATGGATATGATATAGTTTTACAAGGTGCAATTAAAAAAGATCAAGGCAAAGGCATCATAAAATATGTGATAGTTCAGGTCAAAATGGTGAATGTTGAGGTGGATGCAGTCTAATGGTTAGTTGGTTGGTTGGAGAGAGGTGAAGGAGGAGGTAATAAGTCAATAGAATAATCCCACATGCATGAGGATTAGATACAATAGATAGGCAAAAGATGATAAGTAAAAACTAAACACAATACCAAATGCCATAAAATGCCTTTGATGGAATAATGGAAAGGTTCCTTCATGAGAAGGTGATAACTTATGAAATTATGCAATGGCACAAGCAAAGTGGTAGTAGCTATCGCTAAGAGCTGAGTTTTAGAAGAGGAGCATCTATCAGAATCTACATAGTCACTATGGTAAAAAGTCATCATCGATATGAGCTGAGTTTTATTGGTTGTAGAGGAAAAAAAGACCTACAAAGATTTTCTTTGAAGGATTTACATATTCTAGTGGGTAAAGAATCAATAGAATGTACATTACTCAAGAGTTGCATAATCAAGTGTAGAAAAAGGTGGCCATGTATAAATCCTCTACCCTATGACATCATGACCAATGACCTGGGGGTTCCACTAGGTAGGGCCTAGCCAACATGAAGTTTTGGGACCCAAGATTTGCATATATAGATGAACCCATGATAACATACTATGATGGATAAAAAGTGTGTTAATCGCATTATGTCAAGTAAGTTCAAAATGTGTAGAGGGTTTAAAGGGGAAATTAGTGATATGTAATGTGAAGGGAGTAGCTGGAGAGGGACAAAAAAGAGGACCCATGCTCAACATACAAAAACATTGAAGGAATAAATGAAGGTACTTGAAGCAATGAATTAGACAAGATTTCATGCATTAAAGTAAGAGATTGGAGGACACAAGTAAGCAGACAAGGATATGCACATATAAGCAATACAATTGGTGACCACACTCTAATGTGTGAGGAGTTGGAGGTTAAATGGGACAAAATACAAGAGATCCAACAAGGGATGATGTGAAGGTAGATAAAGAGATGGATGAAGTAGGAGTGATAAGACAATGATTTCATAGATAAAGATGAAGTTAGATAAGGATGGAAGGAACCAAACATGGATATGAAGGAAAAAAAGAAGATCATGAAGAACAAAGAATGTCATTAAGGAAGAGGAGAAAAATGAAATGAAATGGAGAGATGAGAAGTAAAAGAAATGGTAAAAGATGGGGGTGTGAGGAATTTACTAAAAAATGATAGATTGGAGAATTGAAAAGGATGGTGAAATAAGTGTAACATTAATAAAGGGGAAGGGGAGGATTAGAAATATTGGAGGCCATGAAAGAATTGAAAACAGGTCTAAAAGAGACCAAAGAGAACATAATTTGGTGATGAAAATAAAAAATAAGGGAACACATGGAAGAAAAGGAAACATGAGTAAAAAGGAGTGAAATGGGGACATAACAAAGATGATAAGAGAGTGAAGAATCAAATCGTAATGTGACCAAGTAAGCATGGATAATGATAGGCAAAGAGAGGAATAACAGAGTAAATCAGATGGTAGTGTTGGAGATGAGAATGGGATGGAAAATAGGAAAGGGGTTAATAAAAATGAGGGGAAGTAAAGGATGGGTGGACAAGGTGAAAAGATAAGGTAGGCATCAATCAACTTATTAGAAGATATTGACAAGTTGAATGGGTGATTAAAGAGATTGACAAGTTGAAAAGTGGTGAGGTGCTAAAGAAATAAGGGAACACAATGAAGGCGAATGAGATGAAAAGAAGAGATGAAGATTAGGGATGCTAAGAAAGAAAAAAAGGAAGGAAAAAATAAGGGGGTTGGCAAGGATATAAAACACAAACACTCACATGATTTCTAAAGATAAGTGAGTACTGAGATGGAAAGAGGAGAAGGGGAACATAAAGTACAAAAGGTGGGAATAGATAAGAAGAAAAGGGAAATTATGGAAGGCTTCTCAAAGGATAAAGATCTAGTTTGAAGCTATTTATGGAGGAAAAAAAATACAGAAAGGATGGAGCGATGAAAAATAAACTAAAAAATGAATGGAAAATGGGAAAGGTGGGAAGAATGGCAAATAGACAGAGAATGGTGACACATGTAAGAAAAAAATTGGATGCTAGAAGCAATAAAAAGCATGCCATATGTAAAATATGGGAAGGAGGAAAATAGAAATTTAAGAATTGGAATGAAGATGTCATTGAAGAAGTGGAAGAGAAGTAAGAACTTTGTAGTAAAGAGGAGAAATATGTAAAAGTGTCAATCAGTGTGCAATGGAATAGGATGGTGTGTAATTAGTGAGGAAAAGAGAGTGATGAAGAGGGTATAATAAGTTACCAAGGGCAAGGGGAGATGATGAGGATGGAGAAAGAAGATAAAGGAGAGAGAGGGCAAGGTTGGTAAGAAGTGGAGCAAGGGACAACAAATATAAAAAGTGGGTGGGGCAGCGAGCCACGAAGTATGCACAAGGAAAGGTGATGGGGAGGACAATGAAGCAGAGTAGATGGTGGCTTTATAGGAGATAAAAGAGGCATATGAGGAAGGTTGTCAATCATTGTCAAAAAAGAGATTGACAAGACAAAAAGGTGGTTAAATGAGATTGACAAGATGGAGGGAGGGAGACAGTGAAGAGATAAAGAGAGAAGTTGATGAAGATATTTTATTTGAGAAAGGACAATAAGGGATGCGATCGAGCTATCCTCAGTAACTGAGAATTGCCTACATTGTCCAAAAAGACCTTAGGCTAATGTCGTTCTCCTAACGATGGGGAAAAAACAAAGAGGAATTATTAGATGTTGTTAAAACATAAATATGCTTAACAAAAATCCAAAGCTTCCTTGATGTAGGATGCCCTAAGAAAGAGGGCATTGTTAGTGATGGAAATGAGTGAGAGGAAAAAGTGGATGGAAATTGTATGTTAGTGGCCAGACTACCCTTAGAAGTTAAGCAACACTAACATGGTCCATAGACATCAGGGCAATGTAGTTCAACAAAGGTTGGGTTAGTGGTGTTCAAATGTGTTACCCAAATTTGATGGATCACATGCTTCAGTTTGGAAAAAGGGTGTGCATTGAAGGTAGGTTGAGGTTGTAGAGAAAGGTTTCTCCAAAAGGTGGGTTGATATGATTTAATTGATCATAAATAGGGATTTGATGTTAATTATGTTTTGATTTTATTCATGGTTAGGGTTATGATGTTGATGTTTGGATGGATAATAGTGGTAGCACATAAGTAGGTTAAATGACCATACTAAATGTGGGAAAAGACATGAAAAATCATGAGACATAGGTCCAATGGAATACATGACTCAACAATGAGAGAATAAGAAATGAGGTATAATGCCTATTTGTTGAGAGGGACAAAACAAAACAAAACTCGAAGTTGGATTGGCTTAAAGAACATAAGCCTTTTGAATGTTTTGCATTAGCGTGCATTGGTTGATAAAAAAGGTTTCTTGATCATAAGTTGTAAAGTAAGCTCTAAATCCCTTTAAATAGTATAAAGGTAAAATGGGTGATAGGTGGTGTGAAGGGTAATGGGTGATATGTATGGTAACCTTATGTGGATTAGTTTTCCCCTTTTATAGGTGACCTAAGAATGATAATAGACAAGTCCATGTCGTATGCTAGGTGTAGACTAATCAATGCAATAAGTCTACATGTGAAAGCTAATTGTGGCTTCCACCTTATTATGCTACTTGAGAGCTGATTACGACTTTAGATTTTATTTTAGCAGTGGGTCTTTTGATTTATTGATGTATATGGGAAGCTGATCGACGTGGGAAGATTTTAAAAAATTGCTCAAATTTTTAAAAATTTGACTTAACCATCCTTTAAGGGAGTGGTCTAAGTTTATATGCTTTATTTAATGCTTTTTGATATTTGTCCTTCAAGGGAGCAGTCTACGTTTAGTTTAAGCATTTTTTTGGGCAACTATCCTTCAAGGGACTAGTCTATAATGGTAGAGTTATTGACCAAAGTAATATTTTGGTATCCTAAAGTCTTTTTGATGTGAGGTTTTTAGACATGGACAAGTTTAATTAGTCTTAGAGGTTTAAATTTATGAGGGTAAAACTTTAACACAAGAAAGTTAATGATATGTGAAAATGAGTGGTTTTGAGAGATAATGACCATGGGATTCCATCTTGTTAGAGACAAAAAGTATCCATGAGAACCATGCTATGGGTAGAGCCGTGGTACTGATATTTATGATTATGTTATGACTGTGATGGTTAATCACATGGTTCCATGTTGTAATCAATTATCCTCAAAATGAGAGGAGGAAGATGGGTGAAGGTGAAAATCTCATAATCAAGGGATGTGCTTAAGTTAGATAAAAAAGTGAGCTCGATCCTTTTTTAATATAAAAATGTATGTAGATGTGAAACATTGAGATGCTCAAGTTTTGGTTTACCTTCGAGAGAGGATAAATGATAAGCTCTTGATCCATACTTATGGGTTATGATGTAGGGTCTAAGCCAATTGAATGTAAACTTGCCTCGTTTACTTTTCTCCATGTGGTCACATGTTGGTTTTCCTTTAGGATGAGGTCTCCAATATTGAAGTCTCATTGTTTGAGGTGCTTGTTATAAGTGCGCTTGATTCATTATTAATAGACACAATGATGGTTAAGCATGGATAGGTGATGTTCATCAAGGATTTCAAGTCATGATAGATGTTATTAACAATAATCACTCTCAAAAATGATGTCTCACAAGGATATGCGAAGCAATGGAATCTGGGCTTTAAGAGGCAAGATTGCCTCTACTCTAAATACTAGAGAGAAAGGGCTAGCACTCGTATAGGCTCAAATGCTAGTGTGATAGGCCAATAAAGTGAAGGGGATATTCAAATGCTAATCCTAACGTAACACATTGACTACTTTGGTTAGCATTTTATTGAGGATTTTATTAGAGGCTTTTGATTGTCCATTTTATTGTGGATGATAAGGCAAATAAAAGGTTAACTTGATACTAAATACATCACAAATAGCTTGGACTTGCTTGTTCTTGAAAGATTTACCATTGTCAGTGATGATCTTATAGGGAACACCAAAATGACAAATGATATGGTGATTGATAAAGTCAACTATATTATTAGCATTGGTCAAGACAAGAGGAATATATTCCACCCACTTGGTGAAATATTCAATGGCTATGATGATGGAGCTATGTCACTGTGAATAATGAGGATTGATTTCCCCAATGAGATCGATACCCCATTGTGAGAAAGGTCAAAATTCCTTAGATACTTGGAGGCCATTGGTTAGTGTGTGATGTAAGTTAACATGTTGTTGACATTTAACACACTTTTTTACGTAATCACAATAGTCCTGGTTGAGGGTGGGCCAATAGTAGCCAAGGTGAAAGATACATTTAGTGATGGATAGACTGATAAAGTGTTCCCCATAAATCCTATCATGTGTTTCCTTGATGGCATGGGAAGCTTCATAGTTGTGTAGACAATAGAGAAGGGGGCCATCAAAAACATGTTTGTAAAGATTCCCCCTAGTATGGTGTAACGATAAGTACTCTGAACAAAGGCTCTTTTGGCATTTCTCAAGAGGTTGAGAGGAACGATGCCAAAGTTGAGGTAGTCAAAGTTTGTTGGTACCAAATGTTGAAAGGAGATGCTTCTGCATTACAAATGGTAGGGAGGTCAGATTGGATATAAGAGGGTGTGGTAAAATGATGAATAGTGATAAAGATTTTGGAATTGGAAGGCTAAAAAGGGATTTGGAAAGCAGGGAAGACATTATATCAGCAAATTTATTGGTAGATTAGGGAACAAATTGGATATGGTAATGTTCGAATGGTACTAGGAGCTCATCAACTAGTTGTTTGTATTTTTGTAAAATATAATTCTTACATTGATAGAAGCCATTGACCTAGTTGACCATGAGTTGTAATCACCAAATACATTGATTGTTTTAATACCCAAGGCTAGAGCGGTTTAGAGAACTATGAATAGGGCTTCATACTCATCCATATTATTGGTGCATTCAAATTCAAGTTTAAAAGAGAGAGGAAGTGGTTTTCCATTGAGAGGAATGAGAATAACTATAACACCCCCACCTTGTTGGCACTTAGAACCATAAAAAAACATAGTCATTTGGTTGGTTATGCCATCCTCTTGAAAAAGAGTCATGATAGCATAGCTCATCTGGAAAAGCTAGAGGAAGTGGTTGGTTGTTTGGTAAAGGAGCTTCAACCAATTGGTTGGTAATGACTTGCCTTTTAATTGACTTATATTAGAGGAAATCAAGGTCAAACTCAACTAGGATCATGAGCCACTTAGCCATACACTAGTTTTTGTATGGTTTAGAGTGCATGTACTTGAGTGGGTTGGTGTTGGTGATGAAAAAGGTTTTGTGATTAAAAAGGTAATGGCACAGTTTAGAAGCCACAAAGACTAAGGTGAGGTAAAGTTTTTCAACATTGGTATACTGAGTCTTGTACCCTATAAGTGCTTGACTTATATAGTAAACAACTTGCTCCTTGTTTTGTCCATCATGGTGAGTTAGCATTACCCCTAGGGAATTGTCAATGGTGGAGATGTAAAGGTAGAAGGGTTGTTATTCTTTAGGAGGAATAAGAATGGGTGGATAGTGGAGGTACTCCTTGAGGGAATCAAAGGATTGTTGGCAATCCTTGGTCCACTTATATGAGGTATCTTTATTAAGGAGATAGTGGAAGGGTTGACATCAGTCAGATAGCTGAGAGATGAAATGATGGATTGATTGAAGCTTCCCATATAGGCTATGGAGTTGCTTAAGGTTGGTAGGAGGAGGCATCTCCAGGATTGATTTGAACTTGGTAGGGTCTACTTTAATTCCTTGAAGAGAGATGATAAAGCCAAGAAGCTTTCTTGAAAGGACCCCAAAAACACATTTCTTAGGGTTAGCCCTGACATGGAAATGGATTAGGTGTTCAAAGATCATGGATTTGGATTTTCCTAAGAGATCATTGACATAGTCTTCTACGATGGTGTGGATGACATCATGGAAGATATAGGTCATGGATAGCTGATAGGTTATGTCAACGTTCTTCAGACCAAATGGCATGACCCTATAGTAGAAGGTTCCTTATGGAGTGATGAAAGAAGTCTTATGCTAATCTTTGGGAGCAATCAAGAATCTAATTATATCCTGAGAAACCATCCATGAGAGATAAAATTTCATGGCTAGCTGTAAGATCAACAAGTTGGCTAATATTTGGCAAAGGAAAGTCATCCTTTGGACAAGCAAGGTTAAGGTCAAAAAATTTGACACAAAGATGAAGTCCCCCTATAGATTTGGTAATGGGAACGATGTTAGGAACCCATTGGGGATAGTCAATGGGTTGGATGAAACTAATAGATAAGAGGTGTTTAAGCTCTTCCTTGACTAGAAGAGTGATGTGAGGGTACATCCTATGACATTTTTTTTGAATAGCTTAGTGTCAGGATGAGTGATAATGTTGTGGAGGGAAATAGAAGGGTCAATTCTAGGCATATCCTGATAATACCAAGAAAATGCTATGCTTCAGTCATGAAGGAATTAAGGGTAGTCTTGTTGTTCTATAACATTCAAAGATTGATCTATTTTGATAATGCAAGGGTTATCTTGAGTACCCAGGTTGACATCAATAGTGGATTCATTCAATATGGTTTGGTTCTCAAGAGCAAGGGATTTTTGGATAGAAGAATCCCCCGCATTGAGGTACGTAAGAATGATATCATCATCTTGATGTTGGATGGTGTTAATGGTAGGAAAATCATTTTCTACCAATTTAATGATGAATGGGAGGAAGATTTTTAGTTTGGCTATCCTTTTGATAGGTCAAAGGGCCCAAATTAACAATATTGACTAAAAAAGAGTTAGGAGGAATGATGTCAAAATCCTTAAAATTTGAAGGAGGTTGGGTTGATGAGGAGGGGATGTCTTCTTCAAAGGTGTTAATAAGTTTGGGTGAATTGGTGGGTTCTTCAGGTGGTACAAACCCAAGGCCAAATGACTCATGAGGTTTTTGGGTTTTGATCGAAGGTAAATTGTGAGGTCCTTGTTCATATCAACCAAGGTCAAATCCCTTCCAAACACACCTATGAAGGTATAATTTATCAAATGTTGGTTTGCCAAGGTAGGAAAAGTTAGAGGTAAATGGCCAGATGGAAGAGGTAGTGGTTGGAGAAAGAAGTGGTTGATCAAGTCCCTCATAGATGAAGTTCATTTGATGGTTGGGGGGATTGAAAGGGATGATGGTTCCGATGTTAGGGTTATAAAAAGGGTCATGTTTTAGGTTCCCATATTCTTGAGGAGTAGGAAAGCATTCAAATCTAAAAAGTGATACCCCCTTAACAACAGATGTTGGAACATAGATTCCAAGGGATCCTCTATGGGGATTTGTGAAGAGGGGATGGACGAGCTAGTTGACGCTTCATTTATGGTTGGTGGTTGGGGTGTAACTATTGAAGGTGTACTGGATGGGGGTATAAGGACATCATTTGGGTGATAGATTATGTTGCATGTTGAAAAAATACTTGGGTCTACTTGGATGGTGATGACTTGACCCTCATGCTCAAACTTGATGTAACGGTGAAGGGTAAAGGGAATACATCTCATGGAATGAATCCAAGGTCATCCTAACAAGATGTATTATAATTCTCCTTCCATAACATAAAAAAGTTTGGGGGCTGTGTGAGTTCTTTCATGGATATGAAGGATGATAGTTCCCAAGCTAGTGGCCATGGTATCATTGAAGGAGTGAAGGACAACTGAGGATTTAGATATGACATTATTGTTAGGATCCACTACTCTCCACAATAAGAGCACATATATATGATTACCTCTGTATAAGCAAATAAACACGGAATTTAACCAGAAAGATAAAGTAACTAGAAATATGAAACAACACAGAATATGAGAGACAATACACAATCTTGTATTAATACTCATACAGAGGAAAATACAATAAAGAAGATGCCACTTCTTCCACCTCTAAGGCTTGCCACACCTCAAGGAATTCTTCCCTCTCTCCCTCATGATCCCAACAACCAACTCAAATATAGAGTTGTTGTTCACCTCCACCTGTCAGTAACACTCTGCCAGTACACCAAGTACACATCCGTACTCCAAGTAGATCTCCTGCTCTCTACTGCGACCTGCAAATCACCAGACCCTACTCACCATGTAGATGTCTCTACACCCCTGAAGAACCCTTGTCCTTGCCTCACCAAGTCCTTATGATTCTTCAACCAGTACCCCGGTGGATCTTCTCCAATAACTTGCATAACCTGCAACTCTCTCTGATCATACACTCTCAGCACCCCTTTTGGAACTAGGAGGAACACACCATTGCTCTCTTCTCTCAGAAGGAGCTTATTTCTACTCTCTTACTCTCTAGCACACTTTTACTATATAGCCCATGAGTCTATTATATAGATCTCATGCTTACAATAATTAGACTATCTTAATTATAATAATTAGACACGCAACTCAAGACCAAAAATAATCTTTATTTGCAAACTCTCGGTTTAATGAACTAACTGTCTATGCAAAGAATAGTTCTGGAACCGCCACAGGTGACCGACGTTGGTCCCTATCTGCTTGGAGGTGACCGACATTGGCCGACCTCCTGTCGATGCCGGTTGCCTTCCTGTTTACCTCTGCCGATGTCGATTGCCTTCTGCACTGTACTCTACCGACGTCGGTCTCCCTGAAACTCAGCAACCTCCTCTATGTTTGCAACAGTTGAAGCTTTTAGCTCCACAACCTAACAATCTCCCACTTGGAGATAAACAGCTGCAACTGTACCTGTACCTGTACACCATCTAATTTGTTCCCTGGCTTGTATCCCTCTTCAAGCTCAATCCTGAAGACCAACCACCACACACCCTATGATGCTCTACCTGTCATCCAAGTAACTTGCCGCATTCACATCTACAAACCCATGTAGAAAAGAACTTGACCCTGCATAGCATGTCGACCTGCTGTTGATCCCTTTAAGAATCCACTGAACTGCCCTCCAGTGCTTCTTTCTCGAATTGGCTCCATACTTTCTGACAACTCCCACTGCTTGGGAAAACTTAGGTCTACACTAGACCTCATGTGATTTCAAACACTTGTTCTAAGCTCTACTTGAACTGTCTAGCCCTTGGTGTGCTTACTGATTCTGCATCCTGCGAATTGAACCCTACCAACACCTTCTTCACATCAGCTCTTATTTGAGACAAAATCAACCTGTGATCCTCCATGTCTCTTATGCTAAAGAATTTCGCTGCTCCAAATTCTTTATAACATACCTCTGAACTAACTTTACCTTTTAGCTCAGAAACTCCCTGCATGTGTAACCCTGCAACAAGCAACCACTCCACATACAATAACAAGATAATGTCGTGACTCATCATCCACCTAGTAAATAAAAGACCAAAATAATTACACTGACATTGACTAAAGCCATGCTTAGTCATCCACCTATCAAACCTGTACCACTATCCTGCAGCTACCTCAAGACCATGTACCTTGGCCTTCCGTCTCATGTGTCCATTTCTGCTCTTCTTCATCCTGAACATCCATTCATCTCTTAGTGCTTTCTTCCAGCTGGCAACTCCACCAAAACACTCATGTTTGATTATTCTATAAGGAACCACAATCCTCATCCATGCCAAGCTCTCACTATTTCTTGGATCTACCTGTTCTGCTTCTTTAATGACTTCCTGATTCTTGACCATCAATGAGCAACAAGTAGTGTAAAGAAGGAAAACAACAAATTTGAGGCTTACTTACCCTTTCAGTCCTCCATATAGGCATTTGAGACTCCTTAACAGCTTGATGTCCACCCAAAATCCATTTCAGTGACCGATGCCGGTCACATCTCAGTCTACACCCGACCATCGTCGGTTCCTTGCGACTACCTCATCGCTGACGTCGGTTCTCCATGACCGATGCTAGTGTTTATCTGTCCTTGACTTGCCAACATCGGTCTGTACATAGCTGATGTCGGTCACTGCAAAGATGCTGACGTCAATTTTCTAACTGACGTCGGTTACTGTGTTTTCCTTGTGAGTGATAACTTTTACCCGCAAGCTCCTTTTGGGTCAAAACCCTGTTCAAATTAACACAACCCTACTCAGAATAATTTAGTTTCCTCACCTGATCTCTGTTCATCATCTCCTCCATGAAAACCAAGGCTTTCCAGTTCTTAAGTTTGTCAACGACATCTGACCTCCGCTCAAAAATGTGCATTCCCCTCCTACATATGTGACTAAGCCTACGAAGCCACATCTCTGCAACAGAAGGTGAATCAGTAATATAAGTAGATAGATAAAGGATACCTACTTTCTTACCATCATCTAATTCAAGTGCATCCACTGTGAGAGTTACTGTGCATCTCTCATCACCCAAATTTCTTGAAGAAATTAGACTCATCTCCAAGACTGGTCCCTACATGACCTCCTTCAACACCTGTGTGTTATCCGTCTACAATTTCAGCTTCATTTCCCCTTCGTCAATAATCTGACAAGGCTCACCAAACCCTAAATAAATCTCTCCAAAGTCTCCCTAGACATGCTCATGAAAATATGCTCTATTTCGGGCTGCATGGAAAGAGGCAACAAAATCTGTGAACCAAGATTCTACTTTATCCAGAATACCCTGTGCAACATCACCTACAACATCTGCTCCTTCTTCATACTGATCTTCTACCAACCAACAATATTTATTTCCCTGCTCTTTCTTTCCATCAATCAGACCATTCGTGCTATTCAATTTTTTCCATTCGTAGCTTACTATCTTCTGCCATTGCTATACTCCCACTCAATCAAAAACCCCTGTGAGTATCTTGTAATCAACAAACACTAACCAGATCTGAAACCACCTGTTAGTAACCCAACCAAAAGCTCTAATACCAACTGTCAGGATCCACTACTCTCCACAATAAGAGCACATATATATGATTACCTCTATATAAGCAACTAAACACGGAATTTAACCAGAAAGATAAAGTAACTAGAAATATGAAACAACATAGAATATGAGAGGCAATACACAATCTTGTATTAATACTCATACAAAATAAAATACAATAAAGAAGATGCCACTTCTTCTTCCACCTCTAAGGCTTGCCACACCTCAAGGACTTCTTCCCTCTCTCCCTCACGGTCCCAACAACCAACTCAAATATAGAGTTGTTGTTCACCTCCACCAGTCAGTCACACTCTGCCAGTACACCAAGTACACATCCGTACTCCAAGTAGATCTCCTGCTCTCTGCTGCCACTTACAAATCACCAGACCCTACTCACCATGTAGATGTCTCTACACCCCTGAAGAACCCTTGTCCTTGCCTCACCAAGTCCTTATGATTCTTCAACCAATACCCTGGTGGATCTTCTCCAAGAACTTGCACAACCTGCAACTCTCTCTGATCATACACTCTCATCACCCCTTTTGGAACTAGGAGGAACACACCATTGCTCTCTTCTCTCAGAAGGAGCTTATTTATGCTCTCTTACTCTCTAGCACACTTTTACTATACAGCCCATGAGTCTATTATATAGATCTCATGCTTACAATAATTAGAATATCTTAATTATAATAATTAGACACGTAACTCAAGACCAAAAATAATCTTTACATGCAAACTCTCGGTTCAACGAACTAACTGTCCGTGCAACGAACAGTTCTGGAACCGCCACAGGCGACCGACATCGGTCCCTATCTGCATGGAGGTGACCGACGTCGGCCGACCTCCTGCCGATGCCGGTTGCCTTCCTATTCACCTCTGCCAATGTCGGTTGCCTTCTGCACTGTACTCTACCGATGCCAGTCTCCCTGGAACTCAACAACCTCCTCCATGTTTGCAATAGTTGAAGCTTTTAGCTCCACAACCTAACTATTCGATAAGTTGAGTTTTTTATAGGTGTGAGAGGAGATGATGTTAATGCTATCTCCCTCATAAATCATGATGCATTTGATATGACTTTGGTTGATGTAAGCTATAACAAAGAGTGGAGGATTTGGGTCCTTAGGGTGGATGGAAGGTATTTTTGAATCCTTGAAGGTGACAAGGTTGGAAGTTTGATGAAGGGCACCAATAAAGGTGGCTAATGGTTGAGGGTCATCAGGTTGGACCTCGATGGATTGAAAAGCCTCTATGAGTTCTTGGTGGTGATGAGGAAATGTAGAGATCAACTCATACAAGCTCATTTTTATCGGGGTCTGATGAAGCTGCTTGAGGATAGCTCTTTGAATTGATATGACAAGGTTAGATTGGGGGCACCTAAAATAGACACCTTGGGTCTAGTTGAATATGGAGATGGTTGGGTTTGGATTGGTTGGGAGTTGAAATAGGGGTAAGTCTAGGGAATGGACACCTTATCCTTCCCTTTATCTTTTTGTTGTGATCTAGTGACCACATTGATAATATGGATAGAAGGAGAGGTTGAGGTAGTAAGGTGGTTAGATTCATCTTCACTTTTAGGTGAGAGTGGAGGAGTGGGCAAGTGTTCACTATGTTTGGTAGGTATGGGTGATGGTTGGTTTTTATGGGTGACATAGGAGGTTCATCTGTTAATATATCATCCTCATCATAAAGCCAATGGATAAGTGATTCAAAAACTTTTTAGTTTTTTGTATCATGGCCAGGTGTCCTATGGTATAAGAAAATAAAGTTATCATTGAACCATGACAATTTTGGGTGAGAAGGGTCAAATGGTTTTATGGGTGATAGGCTCAAAGAAGAGATTTGCAACAACCTTTGTAGAATGGTTGAATAGGATTCAAGTAAAGGTATTGGAGGTGATAGGTTTTTGGTTTTAGGGGTTATAGCCTTCTTAGGAGTAGAATTCATCATGGTAGTTGTTGGTGGTAGAAGGTTTTTGTTTAGTGGGTTTGGTTGGGATAGTTTGGTTATGGTTGGTTTGGATGTGGGTGATTTAAAAGGTGGAGGGTGAATGTTTAGTGATAGGTGGGAAGGTAGAGGTAGACTTATTAGTTTAGGATGATGGGTATTTTAATGATTTGGTGGAGGAGGGTATAGGTGAAGAAAAAGGAGAAGGTTTAATAGATGAACAATAGGTGATAGGGATAGTAGAGGGATGGGGCCCTAAGATAGAAGGTAAATGAGAAGGTGGTAGTATGGGTCTAGTTCTAGGTAGGGGTTTGGTTACTTGGGTCTTGATTGACTTAGGTGGTTGAGGGTTGGTTAGTTGGGTGGAGGTTTTGGTTGGTTGGATGGAGATTTTGGTTGGTTGGGTGGAGATTTTGGTTGGTTGGGTGGATATGGTAATAGGTTGTTCAATAAAATTGGTAGGCTAGTTTGCTAAAGAAGGGGTTGGAGGTTCTAGTTTGGTAATATAAGGAGACCTAGTTACTGCTAGAAGGTAGCCTAGTCTAAGTTGGGTTTGGAATCAAATTCCAATCTCTAAACCAACCTAGAGAAGGGTTTGTAGGTTGGCTTATCTCCTTGGGTGGTAGGTTCAAATGATAGACCCATAGGTTGGGGAAGTGGGGTGGTAACCTTATCCTCTTCCTCAATAAAAGGATGGAAGGTTGAGATAGATGGCTTCTCTGTGGGAGGAGTGGATGTGGGTATTTATTCCTTGAGAATGATTTCCATGGTTTGGGGGAGTTGCTTGGTAATTAGCGAGGAAGGTAAGATAGATGTGTGGTCCAGTATGTCAGTTGAAGGGGAGGTTGGTGACTCCACTATCTCAATGAGTGGAGGAGGAGGAAGGGGTAATTCCTCAGTTTGGGTTGTCAAAAGGGGAGAAAGTAAATCCACTACCTCAATAAGTTATAGAGGGTGAGGGACAGGTAGATTGGTGAGCAGGTTCTTTAGTAACAAATGTGTCAAGAGCCATGCTAACAGTATGGGTATCATGAGAGCAATTGATGTTGTTGCTCTCATTTTGGTTGAAGCATGGTTTGGAAAAGGTTGTCTAAATATATAGAGGGCTTGGTTTGGTAGTGCATTGGGGTTGTCCAATGTGAGCTCCCCCTTATCAATGAGGGATTGGATAAGGTTATTAAAGGTATTTCACCTATTGATATCATACCCTATAATGAGATAAAAAGCACATGAATCACTCTCATTATACCATCCTATTATAGGGAGAGAAACATCAAATTTTTGGGGTGGTTTGATAGGTGGAATTTGGATGATGTTAGCTTTAAGAATTTTGTCCAAAATTGATGCATATGACTCTCCTAAAGAAGTGTATTGGTTTGGGGTAATTCATTTTTGGTTTTGGTTTGGTCGGTTGGTGTTGGATAAGTTTGATGAATTGGTTGAGTTAGGTTGGTTGATATTTAGGGGGGGAGCGGTTTTAAAGACAATCGAGTTCATCTTTGTCTTTGGTTTGGTATTGGGATGGTTAGATTGGTTGTTTAGTTTGGAAGAAGAGGCTTCGTTGGGTTTGTAGGTTGAGTTCTTGTTCTTCAATTTTAACTTCCCTTCATCAATGTATTTGTTCTCTAGCTTACGTACCATGGTAAAAGCTTCATCAAAGGTTTAGAAGATTTGGACACACAACGTGGAGGAGAAATGATTGGCACATACTCGTGTAAAGATATCTATGAGTATAAGATGAGGTAAGGAAAATTAAATTATTATAATTAGGCTCCTCAAATAAGCCACAAAATTGGCAATAGATTCCTCCTCAAATTATCAGATGGAGTAGAGGTCGGTGATAGAAATTTTCTTAAAGATGTTAATTGAAAAATGATCCAAGAAAGTTTGGGCTAGTTGGGTGAAAGAGAAGATGGAATGCTTTGGGATGGCACTATACCAATCCAATGCTGGTCCGGATAATGACATAGTAAAGGTACAAAGGATAAGATTGTCATCATGGGCAATCAAGTAGCATGAATGCCTAAATGCTCTTAGATGTTGTTGAGGGCCCTCCTTGCTTTGAAATTTGGAAAATTTTGGTAATTCCAATTGAGGTGGATATGGTTGAAGAGGAACTGATGGATGGGTTCATTATATATTTTGTCATAAGAGATAAGGTTATGTGATCCAAAGATGGATGACTCAAGCATAGTCATTTTGTCCATTAGCATCTTGACCAAGTCTGTTTGAGGTTGTTGGGGTGCATAGTTATATGGCATATTTTTTGGGGGTTGGGTGGATGTGATGTGTGAATATCTAGTGGATGGTTGAGATGATGCCCTATATTGGTATGTGGTCATTGAAGGTTATGTAATAAGTGCCCATATGGGTTAAGGGGAACATACGATTGGGTTGTAGGTGGAGGCATGTATCCTTGGGTGTTAAGAACGTATTGATAATATGTCACGGGTATGTATTGAAGAGTTGATGTTGGTTGGTTTATGTTTGATGTTGAAGTGATGTGTCGGTTAGTTGGTTGAAGTTGAGTGGTGATCCTAATGCCGATAGGTGGTAGGGTAGAAGGTATGGAAAGCACCAAATTTTGGAGCAAGGTGGAAATGTGTGGGTTAGTGATGATGAGAAGGGTAGTAGTATCATGGGTATATGGCATTCTTATGGTCAATGAAGGTTGGGTAACATGTGGTGAAGTTGATCCTATGGTGGATGGGATATGGGTTGATGTAGGTAGTGTTTGGGTGTTGGTTGGGGGTATTTATTCATTGGTTAGATTATCTGATGATGTGGGTAATGTTTGATCACTGGTTAGGTTGGTGGAAGAGGATGCTTGGGTGACAAGAGGTTGGGTGGAAGTAGAGCCAACCATAAGATGATAAGTCATGCCAAAATATGGGTCACTAGGAGGAACCAAATCAAGAGGGTGATAGTTCAAGGTTTAGAGGTAATGTTAAAGGATAATGGGGTTGTTATCAAGAAAAGTGGCAAAGTCTACGTCACCTTGGGAAAATACCCTAGGCATGATAAGAGGAGTGGAAGTGCGAGGTGGACCTTCAACATCTGATGTGTATTCCATGGAAGAAGAGGAAGAGGAAGATGAAGATGGTGGTTCTTGGTTTCTCAACTGTTGTTTAGTGAAGATCATGTGAGAAAATAGGAAAGAAAATGATTTGAATTCACACCTCAAACACAAATAAATCAAAGAAAAAGAGAAAATCAATCAAAACATACACTAAGATGCATTAAGTATTAGAGTTTTAATTATCTCACTTTTAGCTTATGCCTTTAGAAAGTGTGAAGAAGAAATTTGGCTTATAGAATAGGTCCTAGAAAGACATCTATGTTTGGTTTTAGGTTATGTTTAGGTGCTCAAAAGAAAAATCTGTATTATATCAGGTACATGGCTTAGTATTTGGGGCTTGCTCCTCTCACTTCACAATCCCATAGCCAGTGTAAGCGCTTAGCCGATATACCATTTATATAAAGTTTATACTCAGCCGAAAAACTGAGTGGGTTCTCCCTTTAGTAGTGAAGTCCAAGTAGGATTATCGAGAAAGGGTAAGGTTGTCACTAGGTGATGAAATCCTAGTTGGGCCTTGTCTCAAGTGTGTTTGATGTTTGATTGATGTAGGTGGTTTGGTTTAGTGTGTGATAAGAGTGATGCATGATAGGAGAATTTTCCATTATTATCACAAATAAAAATTCTTAAGCAAATGTGGGAGCATGATTCTACTAAAAACATGGAGAAAAGAAGGCAATTGAGATTAAATTAATCTCAGTGGTTGGAGAGAGGAGATAAACTACCTCAAAAAAATTGAAATGTCAAATAATTTCAAGGGGATAAAATATTTAGCTCTCATGTGCATCTATTAAATATATTTAAGCTATTTGTTGTAGTGTATACACTAGGCACCTTATGCCATCAAGTATTACACTACCATTAATATTATTTAAATACATTGCACTATTTAATTTTTTGATTAAAATAACCCTGTTATGGTAACTAGGATGCCCAATGTGATCAAATAGTTAAACAATAAAATTGGGAATGCCAATAATAAAATCTAGATTAATAAAGAAGAAAAGTTTGAATGTAAAGTGAGGTCCCTAAACATGGAATCCAATCTAATCAAGATCAAAGGGGGTGAGGGAAGTAGTGCAAAACATGTGAAAAGGTGCAATGTTTTTCATGTTAATGAGATAACATCAAGGGGCGATAAAAGTAGATGAAGATTTCAAAATCAAGGTGATATTATCATTTCTTATATAACTGCATATGTTTTTGTTGGAGGTATTGGTATATTATCTTATGGAAATTTATAAAATTGACATAGATTGAATATAAAATCAAAGATGAGGCACCCCAAATCCCATGTCCAGGGGACAAGGATCAACTAGGCCAAGATTGAGATGTTGATACTTATATGATAAAGGAAGAAGTTTAAAATATCTAATTTATTGATTTAAATGATTCATCTCCATCATCATCTCCAACTATGTATAATCCACTTCCATTTTTTGTATCCCTTGGACCCATTTCATTGATTATTTCATTCCATCATTTTTGTATGCACACCATTTCAATTCTGATGTTGTGGGCTTGACTATAAAGAAGAAAATATTACATCTTGAAAAGCCACCAACTCCAACTCACCCCAACCAACCAAAGATATATGGTACTAATGAGCATATGCAATCGAGTGTGACTGCCCAAGTTCATGACATGAAGCATTCATGGTTAGATGATACTAACACGGTAGGTCTTACTAATGACCTCACACATTTTGAGGTGATTCGTTCGGGTGAGGTAGACTAATGCCAAATAGATGTAGGAGTGGAGTGAGGTAGAGATAAAGTGTAGAGTAACAACAAAACAAATCTGAAGAAAATAAAGAGCAATAAAATACACAAGGTGACATCATTGGGAATCAGGAAGGGGACATTTATACAACAAAGGAGGATGTATGGATGATTGATACCACTTCATCATTGGGTTGTTCCTTTTAAAAATTGGTATATCTTAGAATCATAACAAGTTGAATTTGATGTTCAAATTTGAAACATACATGTACAATAGTGTAGACATATAAATTTAGTCATAGGTACTTGACAATGCTAATTCTTGACATATTTCTTACCCCATGACTTGCATCCAATTACATGAATCTTATTAACTATTTCTCTAAGCCATTTATCTATATGTGGGTTTGAACATTTATTTTCCATTATCACTACATAAAACCATCAATGTTAAATGATTTAATTGATTAAAATTAATTTCATACTGTCTCCAACAAAGGACAAGTGTCCCTGATCCACGCTAAGTGGATGAGAGCGCATTGGGCCTCTATCCACTTAGGTTGGTCACATCCTATGTAAAATAATGACCAATTTCCAAATTTGAAATCAATATTTTGGGTCTTCCTGCACGTTTAACATGGTCGACTAAATGAATTTATCAAAATATTCACTTATAAATATATATCAAGAGTCTTTTATTTTCCCCACTTACTATTCATTTAGTTCAAGCATATACACTTCTGCACATTAAAAAAATATGTCATATTATGTCCAAATTCTAAATCATTCACAAGGACCACAAGTCAAGTCAAGAGCCTTCTAAATCAAGTCAAAAGATATCATTGTCAAGTACTAAAGCCATCTTCTAGTTATATACATAAAGTCAAAGGATTGAAATTACACATTCACTCAAAGTGGGAGAACTACGTGGGCTTGATTTCCCTCCTTGGAGTATTGGATAAGTAGGCAATGACCAATCATCAAGGAGATAATTGAGGTCAACTCAACGCATTACACTCCCCTCTTTTCTTGTAGGTTTTCAATCTATCAAAGTGCCCTAAAGGTTTCAAAGACGAGAAGAGAAACAACAATTTCTACATGAAAATATCGTAAGTGAGATATCTTAGATTAATCAACATCCACAAGTGAAATAAACACAATGATTAGTTTTTAAGCACAATAAATTATGCACTATGTCATCATCCACTTTCTACACTCATGTCCATAAATATCTTCTACTTCTGTTTCTGATCTGTCATTTCAATAAATTTTATTTCTTTATCTTGTCTTGTCTATCACCTATCACAGTTAATTGGGACAAGTCTGTGGTCAACAAACTAGAACGTGTTGCATTGATGTCCATTTACAGTGGACCTATCTAGATTCATATTCTAATTTTGTCCCTATTTATGACCCTGCAAATCACCTCTTCTTCTGATTTTCACTCTCACACAATCAAAACAATTAATATAATCAGTGTGCAAGCTAAGTATATCTTTTATTAGTACTTTTCAAAAATTACAACTGTTCATAGTTAGCATCGTGTCAAAATTAGAATTGTTGAACATTGCTTATCTTTAGCATTATGATATTATCTAGTTTTACACCTATTAAAATGCATTAAAATTTATATTGTTTTATTAAAAAATAGGGAAAAAAATATTGGTGAACCTGAATTATTATTTTCAAGCCCCTTTTTTTTTATTTGATTTCAATTTCATTTTTCAAATTTGATTTTTTCTGTCTTTTAAAAAACTATATTCTAGTAGTTTTAAAACTCATAGGAGTTATTTTTCTAGGCAAAATGGTCTCCAATTTTACCTATGTTGTGGTGTGTAGGTACTACCCTAATACTCAAGCCATTAGACAACATTATTTCTGGATTTTAGTTTTTAGCCATAGGAATCCTTTGACCGTTTCTTCTTGTAGTGCATCAGTAAGCGGTTAGCGTTGGGAAGTTACTCTCAACATACCTCACGAGACAGGGTAGTGCAACTTAGGAATGGTGGAACACTCCATATTGTGTTCACTATTTATGACTAAAACCAATATATTTGAGAGCCTACAAAGAAAACACAACCTTGTCTAGTTCCACCCTTCTCCTTTCTCTTTTACACATTTGCATGTGAGTCAAGAAAGTTGCATCCTCTCTGCCTCTAAGGCATAGTACTAGAATAAGTGGACCTTATATTTAACATATTTAATTTTATTTAATCTCTTATAAAATAGATATTGATCATCAATATAACTATGCAACTCTCCAAAATTATGTCCACATTGAAGATGATATTAGTGATGAACAAATGATCAAGTTAATGAAACTATGCATGAAAATCAAAATAATCCTACAAGCTCCAATACAATTGATCCAAATGAACTTATTGGAGTAGATCCTGAATAAGTCAAATAAATTTTTATTTTTTGACAAAGGATTCAACAATGTTCCCAATAAGTGGATAAAGTTTTTCGATTACTCCTAACATATAAGACTACAAGTCAAGAAAATATTGTATCACCCAATTACAACAACAAGATACGCCTTTCAAATTTGTTAATCCTACTTTGGTTACTACCATTTCTTATTTTCCGATATCAATCTTTACAATTATATGTGCCAAAATCTCTAGGTAGGGGGGCATAACTTGGTTTAAAATAGATTAACATGCCTATCTCTACAAGAACATCATATATACCTTCCTTGGTTACTACAAAATGTCTTATTCCAACTTCACCTAACGTATCATCTCTTTAGAAAATTGTTCTAGCCTTACACATTAAAATATTGCTATCAAAGAAAGATATTTCCAAATCTACTCACGAAATGGGTTATTATACTCTATTTCAAAATCCTTTGGCACCTGAAATAACATCCTACCATTACCAATAGGATTTATATCTCTTAAGTACCACTTTATGAGGGTAAAGGAGAACTTGAGAAACATCTTTGATCATTCCATGCAACATGTTTGGACTATGCTTGCAATGGGAAACTACTCACCATGATATTTCCAAGAAGCCTTAAATATTATGCTCTATAATGGTTCTATGATCCCCCTCTTTAATGTGTTAGATAATTCAACCCATAGGTAGATTAATTCCTAACAAATTTCTCAATCAACATTGGTGAATATTTATCTTATGCAAAAATTGCTAAGCTCAAGCAAATGTCACAACCAATTAGTGAATATGTTCTTCAATATAAGACTCTACTTGCAAAGATGAAAACCTCTATGGAAGATAATGAATTGAAATATATTTTTACATAACTTGTTAGATCGACTCCACCAATCAATCATGTTTGATAAATTTATATCTTTTGATGACCCATGCCACACGGTTAAAAGACAAAGAAGTCAAAATAACAAGCTAGAGTATGCACCAAGTGTTCCATCTACTTCCAATATCAAGTTTCAAAGCAATTTAAATTACAAGGCCAAATATAATGAATGCAAAAAATGAAGCAAATGTAACAGTTCATGCAATAACACAATCAATAAACAAACTTCAATTGATAGCTCCATGTACGAGGTAATTTACAAGGTTACCACAACCTCCTCATATCTTGATATAAAAATCAATCGATTGCAATCTTATATCCCTATATCCACCATTAGAGATTGATTTAACCAAACCTCAACCTAAATGCTTTGATAACAACGAATATTGTGACCACCACAGATGCATTGGACATTCTACAAAGAAATGTTATAGGTTAAGACATAACATACATGATTTGATTGATGAAAACACTCTTGAGTTAAGCATACCCATAGGGGAAGTTAGACCACAATAGAATGACAATGCAAAGCCAAAAATATTATGTAGTCATTTTTTAAATAGTCATATACAATAAAATACATAAAATTCAAAATTACATCATTCATACAATGTGCATCCTCCTCCTAAGTCATATGGACATCCAATAGACATAATTATTTGTACATTTATAGGCACATTGACACCATGTTTGGTAATTACATTTGATGACAATAAAATTAATAATGATGATTCATATAGACATGCACTCTTTGTTATATCATATATCAACAAAAAACCTATTTATAATGTCATTATTAACAATGGGTCAAGCAAAAATGCATGTACAATGACACTTCTTCATAGTCTTGGATAAATAGAGTAAGATTTACAAGATACATTAAGAGTAGTCAAAGCATTTAATGGTCATACACAGTATAATTTGGGACATTAGTGCTACTTCTCAAAGTTGGTTTAGCAACAATGGCTACTATATTTATTTTCTTACCAAGCATAGGGTTTTTCAATATGTTATTAGGATGCCCTTAGACATAAACTAGTTGTGTAGTACCATCAACAATGTTTAGATGCTTCAAGTACATACATTGTAATAAAGTGGTCAAGGTTCATGGCATTCCATGTGAGTAACCTATAGAATCAGTGGTAACTCCTGCTCCTCCACCAACACCACCAAAATTGGTTGTGTAACCTATTCAAGATCATAGTCAGAAGGCAATTACAACACCTTCTCCAAACCACAGTCCAAAGATAATTAATGCACCCATCCAAGATAATAATGTAGAATCAATTGTGGCACCTATAAATAACCTTCCTCTATAATCAGTTCAAGGGGAAAGGGAATAACTTCATAATTAATAAGCTTTTTATCAAAGAGTTACTCAAGGTTAAAAAAATTCTAAATTTTTTATAGTATGTCCCAAGGCAAACCCTTGGATAATTAAACATGTTCCACAATAAACACAATTAATGTAACTTTATTATATTATATAATAGACTTTATTAGGTCTTGCACTTGCTCAAGCTTCACAAGATCTTATAAGTAGTGATCAAAATAGTTATGAAAGACTGATCCCCAAGAGTATCCCCACAAATAGCCCACTTGTAAAAGAACCACCCTATCCCCAAGAGTATCTTGTGTATTCCCATAAAATGCTTTGAACACTCTATAAGTAACATGTGAATCTTGTTTTTTATAACCAAGAGAATAGAGAAGTGTCATGCTACACGCATTTTCAATTGATACATTGTCTAGCTTGACACTATGGATGGATTGCTTGTTAACATATACTTGAATAAAAAGTGCATGTCTATTTAAATCATCATCAAAAAATTCACTATCATCAAATGTGATCATAGGATGTGATGTTCATTTACTTTTAACTATACCAATAATTCTATCAAGTGGATGTCCATATATAGAAGGAGGACGAACATTGTATGCATAATGAACTTTAGAACTATCCTTGTTAGTTACTTCATGATTTGGAAAATAATTCTTGTACATTTTGAGATTTTAATTATAATTTTCTTATGGCTTAGCCTCTTTAATAGGTGTACTAATAGCTATGATATTTGTATCAATGAGATATTGAATCTTATACTTGAGCCTAAAACATCTATTTGTATAATTACCAATACATCTATGATAGTCAAAATAGGCATTGCCATCAAAATTTATAGATTTGGGTCCAGACATATCTATCTCCATGTATGAAGGAAGAGTGATTACATTACATTCTAGGATCTTTTGCATCAAACATGAGGAGGTGATGGTAACCTTGTGAATTGTCTTCTTGTTAGATCTTGTAGTTGAAGCTCTTGAAGTAGATGTGAAATAACATTAACTATGTATTTTACTTCATTATTACTTTTATTTGGTTTGATCTTATAATTTGGATTGAATTTAAACTTGAAATTTGAATTATAAGGAACATTTGAGACATACTTGATTTTTTTTAAAGTAAGTTATTTGACGTTACACTATTTGACTATGTGGCATAATTCATCAAAAGACTTGAACTTATCAAACATAATGGATTCTTGAAGAGGAGAGAGCAGAGCAATCTTTGTGTAAAAAAATATTGAATCTCACTATCATCCATTTTATTTTTCATTTTGGCAAGCATGTTCTTGTACCTTAGCACATATTCATTGATTGTTTCATTAGACCCTTGTTTGATTTTCTCACTTGGAGCATATGACAAATTTTCCCTAAATTTGATATAAAATTATGTCAAAAACTAATTTACCAAATGATTAAAAGCCTTTTTTGATTGAAGAGTAAGATCATAGAACCATCTAGAGCATATGTTTTTAGACTTTTTGAAAAAAGCTTTGTCAATAATTTATCATTATCTACATAATCTAGAGAAGGTACATGGAAGACACACAAATGTTGTTCAGTATCACCTTTGCCTTCATAAATAGGAAACTTATGAACCATAAATCTAATTGGTAGTGGATAAGATGCAATTTTAGGTGTTAAAGGGTTATGTACCAAGGAACATGACTCTATGAAAGGGATATCATGAAAAATAGATTGATCAATGTGGGAAAACTTAACTTGTAATGTAAGGATGGTATGTTCTAGAATAACATTTGAAGAGGTAATCAAAGGAGTGAAAGTAGCATGAGTAGGCATAGGCATGGATATATTGTGGAGAAAAATTTATGTCCCCAAACCAAGAGATGGTGCCATAGAAGTAGTAATTAGAATAGATGTAATAATAGAAGTAGAAACATTGAAAGGACCATCTTGGGTGCCTTTTTGTGTTCATCTCTAGCCACATATAATAATGAGTCAACCTTTTCAGGATGCTCATGAAGATATTGTTGGAATTCTGTATCATCATTTGAATCATCATCCTCTTCTTGAGTATTGGATTATGAAATAATAACTATGATGCATCCTTCAAGAGGGTGTAATGTGAGGTAGAAAAAGTCCTTTGAAATTCCCTGTGTGATGTAATTGGTGATATATGATTTCTCTTTCTGCCAAGTATTTTTAGATTAGATATTGTGACCATGAGTAATAGTAAAAATGATCTTGGAAGATGGATTTACTTGACTTAATCCATGAGTGAGGGACATGAAATTATACCCAAGACCTACATTACCTTCGTTACTAGAATGAATAAGAGGATAGGTAATTCCTTGAGCATATTTACCCAATCCTTTCCCAATTGTATACTTATAATTTTGTACATATTTAAATTTGAAACCATATCAATTAAAATATATGAATGAATCTAAAGTAAGCTTTAAAAAATTACCAAATTTGAAGCATGTAGAGATGAAATTCATAACATCTTAGAAAGTAGGAGAAGATTTTACAAAAAATGCATAATCCTATGTAACATATGAGAGAGACTTTCATCGATTGAACCCATTATGAATATAATATAATATGAATCAAGACTTGTTACAATATAATATAAGCAATGCTAGTGTCTATCAATATAATATAATGTAAGTCAAGCAATGTGAATGGCTATAAATACAATACAAACAATAAATCAAGGTATGAGGGTGATCTAGACAAGCATTTGAACGATTTGTAAGCTCTTATATATATTTGGTCATTCATTGATTAGTGTCAAACCAATGTTACATAGCACTAAATACAAAGTTAGAACTATGCATGTATCCCACTAACCCTATTTCCATGGGTAAGTTGAGAATAACTTACCTTGGTGATATGATCCGCTCAGGTATACCATAAATAAAATTGATAAAAAGGCTTACATTGGTGTAAACAAGGGACCCTAGGAATTTAGGATATACTATGAGGTATGGGGAAATTAAACTTTGTGTTTAGTGTTGTACTATAGATATGAGTATTGGGTTAAAACCCCTCATGCCATGATGTTTATAAATAGAATACTACGTAGCCATTCATGACAATTACTAAGTAGTTTTAAAACTATTAGAACACAACTTATAAAACAAGAAAAAGAAATGAAAAGTAAAGTGAAACACAAAGGTGAAAGATTTTTGTATTCAAAAATCAAAAAAATTCAACATAAGTTCGAAAGAAAGATATTATGTGTTGGAATGATCTAAGGTGAAAAAATAATTTATTTAGTGTCAAATTTAATCCAAGGTCAAAGAAATTGAATTATTGTGCATCGGATATTATCAAAGGTCAAACATTGTTTTCTTTTAGTGTTATTAATTTAGAGAAATATGAAAGAAATCCTATCCTAAAATCAAGGAAAAATAACAATCAATGTTCTAAAAATAATGAGTTCATCAGAATGTTTAACCCTTTTAATTTAAGAATCAATTAAATCTATTGGAATTAAACTATTAAAATTAAAATATTGATATGTACCAATTTGATATGAAAATATTGTCAAATACAATAAACTAAAAAATTTGGAAACTTGTTAAAAATAGTAAATTGGGCTAGGCTTAAAGTGTACCTTAAAATAATAATATATCTGATTGTGTACACTTTATTAAATCTCAACTATATGAAATGACCTGAAAACATAGTCATGTTAGAAAATTATAAGTTTTTTTATTTTGGGATAAGTCTGTAATAGGTGAATAGGGGTGTACTACAACCTTGTCTGTTATTTGATTTCATGTCCTAAGTGACTATATTCTA
This sequence comes from Torreya grandis, assembly GCA_037957365.1. NCBI lineage: Eukaryota > Viridiplantae > Streptophyta > Pinopsida > Cupressales > Taxaceae > Torreya > Torreya grandis. The sequence continues at coordinate 11,878,469 of JARHVA010000008.1, forward strand.
TATTTATCGATCTATGATTGTATGACTATTTCAAAAAGTTGACTATTGATCTCTATCGATTGATACTTTGTGAAGAAAACTTGAAAATAACAAAAACTTAGTCATGCATATGCATTAGATGATAATTAGATAACAAAAGAAGTAAAAATGGGTTAGTAAGGATAGTTGCGCTACCTTAAAAAATCCATTTTGATTGAGCACTACCCACATAGGCCAAATAGGCCTCAAACTGATGTAGTTCTCCCTCATAGAGTGATTGTGTGATAGATGATTATGCAACTAGAATGACTTTAGTTAGATAATTGATTGAAATTATTGACAATGGATACCCTTGACCTACAATAAACAATATTCAAACTTGGATATTGAATATTAAAATGTTGTATAGTTGAGATAGGGAGGAGTAGTGCTCTTTTTATTAGTGTGTAGTGATTTTTCTAGAGAGATTTAGTGGGGTTATAATGAGTAGATTTGATATGCTTTTTTTAAGAATAATTTCACTAACTGAATTGATAGATACATAGGAGAGACATTGTGTAATGTCTCAATTTGAAAAAGTGACTATTGGAGCACGAGAGACAAGACCAAATTAGGGGATAAAGTTGTAGTGTGTCCCTATCTAGATAGTGTGGACTTATCTCAAAAGATTTAATAATGGGGGCACATATCTAACAGGAGCCTATGGGTTGAATTAGAGATTAATGTAACTAAAATTAGGATGTATGTATTATATTTTAAATGTTTACAATATAGTGAAGGCTTTATTATAGATTATAAGTTAGTGAAATGGCAGATAGACCAAGTAATGGTAAGGATGCCAAGAATAAAGTGTGTAATGATTTTGTTAGAGAGATTCAATGGGGTTATAACGAGTATCCTTGATATGATTTTATAGGATAATATTTAAAATAATTTCATTAACTAAATTTACAAGATACAATGGAGAGCCATTATGTAATGTCTCAATTTGAAAAAGTGATTGTTGGATCATGAGAGACAATACCAAATTAGGGGACAAGGTTGTAGTGCATCTATTTTCGGATAGTGTGGACTTGTCCCAAAAGATTGATTACTATGGGGACAGGTCTCAAAGGAGCTTATGGTTTGAATATGGATTAATTCAACTGAAATGGGGATGTATGTATGATATTTTCAATTTTTATAAGATAGTTAAGGCTCTTGTATAGATTGTGAGTTAGCAAAATGGTGGATAGACCAAGTAAGGGTAAGGATGCCAAGAATAAATATTGTTCAACATTAATTAATAATTTTATGTGTCTACAATGTCCTTAGTTTGACATTATAAAGACTACGAAAACATCTCTTTGGTTTAACTCCTCCTATTGAGCTTCAAAGACCTCAATCAAGACTTGACCTCCACAATAATAATTCTTTATCCTCCAACTCCTCCTTTTAATATTTAAGAGCATAAATATGAGCACAAGCATAGTAGACGTGTTGGAAATGATATTTATGACCCCTATGTATAGAATTTAAAACCTATAAATAAACTATAACTCCAAGCCAACTGTATAATTATAGATCGATACAATATAAATGTCATAATATTGTGTTATCCATGCCAATATAATACAATAGGATTAGAATTATATCATCAGTGTTGATATAGTACGAAGATAAACAAACATGAAACAAACTATATATGTAGTGTAAATACAATAGGAAATATATGGAGGTTGCACAATTAAATAGAAGGAGACAAATAAGGAAAGAATAAAAAAGACTCAAAGGAATTTAAGATGATAGTGATGTAGGTATGACATATTAGTATGTGAACATCTTTCAAAAAGTAACATTAACCAACCCCACCCATTTATCGGTGCACTCCTTAAGACATGCATTTAGGGAGATTAATGTCCTAATGAGTCCTACAAGATAAATAATCAGTAAAAGATAAAGATGAAAAAATACCAATGTATACAAGTATTATGTTCCACATGGAAAAATATGTGTATAGATGTGGTAAAAAGAAAACAATTATGGGTATTATATCCTTATATACATGTATACGTATAGATATGATCATGTATGAGTCCATGCTTTTTATATTAAAATGTGTAAAAGCATATATAAAACTAACACAAGAAGGCACATGGTTGTATGTGAAAAGATAGGAGAAAGGTTCATAACCTATAGGAATAAGATGAGGAGGATTCTAAGTAACCTATATATTCCCTTAGAAATCAATGCATGTTGTGAAAAAATGTCTTGATATATGTCTTGTCATCATCAAGAAGTCAATGCAAGTGTTTATAATGTGATCAATAATCAAACAAACTATGCTAGTGAAACATAACAAGTAACATGAAATAAGTATGTAGAAGAATATTGATTAAAATTTAAGGTAAGTGCCAAAGTATCAAATGAAGAAGATATAAGAATATAATCAATATCTAGGTGAAAGCAACAAGTAAGGTAGGACATATATAAGAATAATTATTATGTACAAGACTGTAGTATAATAAAGATGTATCAATGAAGTCGAAGATTCAGGTAACAAGGCCACTTGTTAATGCAGTCAATGCTTGGATCCATGATATATGAATAAATTATTTCATTTGATGTATCATAAAAATGAATGAAAGATGTGTGATAACTATCATCATTATTAGGAATAATATGTGTATAATGAGGTGCAAGATCTATTGAATATTGCATTGGAATAGATCATTAGAAATGATTGGTCTAGGTCTCAAATAAACCTTAAGGCATGGATGTGGAGGTGTTGTATGTATCAAAGGTGCTACCATAGGATTTGGAGCCTGAGGAGATTAAAAAAATATGATTATGTCTCATGTTAAAATATGGTATGTGCATATGATGATTATATTGATGTAGGCAAAGTGGGGACCACAATAGGATAAATGAGCTTCACCTTTCAAGGTGCACTAGGTGGTTGATGAATAGGTATTTCATAAGGTGAGCCAAAAATAGTGTATAATTTTCTATTATGCATAAATTTGACACATTTTTATATTATTGATGATATTTATTTCACTCTATTAAGCCAAGGGTGTCCAAACATTATATTATATGATCTTGAATCAGGCATAACATGGAACCAACCTATGCATGTCCTAGGACCAATTGTGACTGGATGTCTAATACAATATAATGGTGTATGCTCATTTACATCATAATCATGTAATATTGTGGTTACAAGACACACATATTTGTGAGTGTAGGCTCAATTATATAAGAATGACATTGAATTGAGATTGTCGCTAGAGCCATTATTGAACATAATGGCATTTGTGATAGAAGAATTGTGGTCAACAAACCCATGTTTATAAATTGAGCCATTATTTGATTTATCATTAGGTATTTTTGGGTGAGAATTTAGGAGGAAGATATTTCATTTTATAGCTTGATACAATTCCAATGATGTTATCAATCTCATGCTCAAGTTGCATGCCAGAGGAATAAATAGATGTGGCCATATGCATATTAGTTTACTTTGGAGTGTTTTGGTTTGGAAGTGGGTTGTTAAATATTTACAAGAGTTGATTGAGTGTTGATATTGATTCTTTGAGGTTATAATTATGTCCATCTATAAGTCAATTATGTATTTCATCTTGTAACACAAATTGGAAGATCTAATTATTGAATATCTCAAAGCACAATGATAATCACAAAATAATTTGGGATTATAGCCTTTAGGTAATGGTTGAGTTGTATCTCATTAGAGTGGTTCAATAAAAGGGATAACATTACATAAAAATAGCCTCTTTCATATATAATGAAGTGGATTTGGTAAAGTTGTAAGTTCTCTTCTTTGATTAGGCACTGTAAATGTAACCCTATCATGTGTTTGTGAAATTATGTTGATAGTATTGGCCTCATTTTTAGCTTGAAAGTTTTTTTATTAAGGATAAAGGGTATATTTTTTTTGAACTACGGACCTTTACCCTAGGAGAGAAACAAAAAGTTGAGGCCACACTTCACTTGATAACATTAGATTGAAGAAAAACAACCAAAGAACAACTAAAAAGTAGAAAAAATATGGCCTAGAATGCCAAGATTTTAAAATAATAGTTACTGCCCAAACTACAAAAACTAAACTAAAAGATACAAACTAGGAATCTCCCATGAGATTTTATTTGTTAGATATGAGAGACATTGTCAAGGGTTTCAAACCTTGTTTACCTTTACCTTTCTTTCTATAGCTAACAACTTTCCATTCTCCTTCCTCCTCGGGATTTGGCAATATGAGAATGGAGATATCCAGAAAATCCTCTTGATTCTATATTTAAGTTGAGTCAAATACTCCTTGTCTTTCTAATGGAGACTAGGTTGCTGGATTTGATCTAATCTCTACATTTCCATTATTCCTCTCCTGTAACACAACAACCCCCCTCTCCTTGATCGTTTATTCACAACATAGAGTTTCATTTTGATGATTCTGCTCCTCTTCTTCCAAGTGGATCTCTGATTTTGAACCCTCATTATCACTTTCAGTATCCTCTAACACTTGAACCATATTATGTTCAATTTCTGCATGTTTCCAACATCATACCCTCTTATTGGATTTGAAACTTGGGCAATCATTCACAAGATGACCTATTTTGAAACATATTCTAAACCTAAAAGGGATACCTTAAAAGTCAAGGGATTGCATCCATTTTTTCTCCCCCACCCATAGTTCTAATTGAGAAGGTAAATATTTAGTAAAATATACATAAACCAAAATATGAGCAAATGTGGAATGTCCCTTAACATCAATCAATTTGTCAATGGTCCAAAAATTTCCTATTGTATTTCCAATGGTTGAAAACACCACATCATCCCAAAAATGGTAAGGAAGATTTGGAAGCCTAATCCAAATCAATTTAAAATTAAAAATTTTAGTTTTACCATTAAAATATGGGTGCCAAGTTTACTAGCAGAGTGTGTTTATCCTAGTCCTAAACCATGTCATTAAAAACAACCTCTTTATCTACTACATAATTAAAAATCAAAATAAAAAATTTCAAGAATAGGGGCAAATCTATATTTCACCTTCCACCCTATATTTCCATTTGGTTGAGATCCACTTATGTAATGCTATTAGAGTCAGCCATAACCCTTCAAACTTACAAATTAGTCCCTATGTGGTTAGCCATTATTCCCTTGTAGTGATAAATTCTATCTCTTTTTTATCAAACAAAACAATAGGGGTATCCATCATTGGAATCAAAAGAGAGCTTTTGCATCCTCCCATAGCCTCTGTAAAGGATCTTCCACTAGATAGCTACCATGTTTTCTGACCTCCAAATTTAGACTGTACATTTGCCTCTAAAATCATTAGATCTTCCCTCCCCTATTTCCATCCTCATATTATCTCAACTAAATTCACCAAACCTTGATTATTCCATGGATTCAAAATTCGTGTACATCTTGGGGTTTGATTGGCAGCCTCAGATCTGAGCTCACCATCTGTTAGCCTTTGATTTGTGTTAAAATTATCTTCATTTGGTAGAAAGAGTCCAGTGACCTTTCCTCTACCTTTTTCAACTATGATGCCAAGCCCGCTATCTCTCTTCTCCCCTAAAAACTTTGATAGAGCCCTCTATTTATGTACATCAGAGAAAGAAACCATTATAATGGCATAAATCCTAAGCTCAACCTCTATCTCCATGGGTAATGTTGCTATTGCTGAGCCATCCGTTGTCATCACTGAGCCATCCATCAATGAACCATAGCCAAAATCTACCACTATTCCATCATTATTAAGATTAGCAACCATTGTCATGATTTTCGTTGCCATTAGATATTCATAGATAAAAATATTTTTAGCTTGAAAGTAAGGCATGTCATTAGTCTAAGGGTTGAATGTTTATTTTTTTGATATTTGGGTGTATTGGATGTTGAATAAATTGATGTATCAATTAACATATTTGCATCCATAATATTAGTATAAAATTTGTGTAAGGAATTAAAAATGTCATCAAATGAATCATATTTTCAAATTATAATATTTAATTTAAGAGGATTGAGCAAACTATATGAGATTATGCTTTGAAGTTCACTATTAAGAAGCACATGCGACATCTTGGTAAGAATGGTTTTGAGTTTAAGAACATATTCGTAAATGTGTTCATTAGATCCTTGTTTGATTTGGGCATGTGATTTAAAGTGACTTATTGACTATATTTTATCAAAAAAGGTAGTAAGACGAGGTAAAGTAGCTCATCAAATCTATACATGGATCCTTTATGAAAATAATAAAACCAATCTAAAGCATACCCTATGATGCTTCTAGGAAACATTTTGGTCATGTGTATTTCATTATGGTGATACCCAAGATAAGATGTGAATAAGGCTTTTATGTGCTTAGATGGATCCCCATTTGTATAAAATATTGTAAACTTGGGTATTCAAAATGATGGAGGCAAGGGTTGTATAAACACTTCTTAAGCTCATAGGTTGTGTAATATGTCTAAAGATGAAATCACATGGCTACATTTGCTACATATTTATGATAATTTTGAAATTTGCATCTTCATCTGATTGATGTGTTGTATTATTAAATCAGTGGATGAACTGCTAGGTGTAGGGGTTATGTTGGTATACTCATTAGTATATATAAAACCAAGATAATTAATATATGAATTCATTGGAGGCACATTGGTCTTTGGATTGTTAGGAGTAACTATAAATGCATAAGGTATGGTAGTATTGACTAAAGGTGTTAGGGTATTAGGTGGATATTTGTATGAGGATCACTAGCCTCACCATTTGATGTAAAATGGGTAAAACCATTGAATAGAGGCTTATCATGTAATTATTTCTTATGTATAAGATCTTGTCATCTAGATTTAAATTATTGTAATAAATGTTCCACACATCCAATATTTTGTTAAATTTCTATTTTGAAGCTTTCAAGAGTTTCCATCCTATGTAGATCAACTTATTTGGCATGGTTAGGGTCTTTATAGGTTTCATTATCACTATCGTAAGTTATAATAATGGGAAACCTATTAGAAAGTGGTTGTGAATTTAAATCCACACTTACAATAGATAAATTATCATCATGAATAATAGTCATGGCTAATAAATGTAAGACATAAATCTTACAATTAGATTTATAAATAGACCAAAGCCAAAATAAGATGCAATTCTAAAAATTCATATTTGGAATGAAAAGCCAAAATGAATGAGAGTTGTAAACCCTAGGTTGAATGTAAGAAAATGTTGGGGTTCACCATTTATGTTTACTCTAATCCTGGTTGTATACAAAATAAGGAATAAATGATTGTAATAAATAGATTTTATAATATAGCTATGAACTTTTATAGAATTTAAATCTACCTAAATGGATAACAATAACAACAAGACAAAGTTATAAATGAACATGGCTATGGAAAATAAGTACAAATAATAATAAATGATCACACCTTATTGTTATAACAACAATTTGAGAGTCTAAATATGGAATATTAATGTGTAGGCTAATTGTGTACTAATATTAAACTTTGATTTAACCTCAATATCCTCTTGGAGTTTGACTTGGGAAAAATTGTGCTAGATGTATTTGTGTTGTTGGGTGTGTCTCTGTTCCACCAAGTTTTTCTAGTGCAGAGTTATGAAACCTGGTTTTTTATGTCACTGGTTTTCTTCCTATCTTTTTATCTTCTTGTACCTTTGCTTTCATGATTTTTTAGGTAGAATGTGCTAAAATGACAACTCCTTCTCTTTGACCTAGCTTGGCATTCAAAATAAACAATGGGTAAGGCAATAATCCAACTATCGAAAAGGTTTTGAAAACTATGTATCCGACATGTTGTAATTGGACCTCCATGTAGTTTTAAGTGAGTGTAAATGGAATAGTTTGAGAAAGGATTTTGAGCATCTTCTTTTATAGAATTGTGGATGTATCTATATTCAAGTTAAAACCTTCACTTGATATAATGGGATGATGAGAGACCAAGATAAATGACTATGTCATAAGTATGCTAGATATGATCCATGAAGCCCAACTTTAGGTAGAAATAATAAATATATGTTATGCATGGATATGTTCTAGATCTTGACCTTGATTTTTCTAATCTTTTTTATGATACCTTAATATAAAGTCTAAATTATTTAAGATGACTTGTATATATATGGTACTTTAAGACAAGTTGAACACTTAGCTGAAATTTGAAATGATATAGATAAAATTTAAATGTGAAAGATCAATGTAAACAACAAAAAGGACCCACAAAGGTAAAAGGGACATACTCATACATGGCACATGTTTTCCGAAGGTGCACATGCACAAGGCATGTGTCTAAGATGGAATGAACAATGGATTTAGATCTCGATGAGGAATATGATAACATATGATATTTAGTCCAAAGATGCCACTGGATAGATTCTGATAAGTGTTAGATATTATTTTAAGGTTCAAGGGATAAATGGAGATTAATCTGGGATTAGAGATGTCCTAGAAATACATAAATTTATAAAAGTATATCAAATATGATGAATTGGGGATAAGACACTATGAAAAAGGGTCTTGTATCAAATTTAAGTGTCTATGCTGTGTATTTGTGTGAATAACGTCTATTTATCTAAGTAATAAAACACCAATGGAAACAAAGCTATCATATGACATTGATTAGATGTAGTGCATTATAATGCAGGTAGATATAATTATCATGCAATGTCAATTGCCAATAGTGGTTTCTAAGCATTCATTAGATGCAATGTAATCCTACATTCCAAGTTTCTAAATTTTAGTAGAGGTAAAGTACAAAAGTAATTTAATATTATTTACCACTAATTGTATTAAAAAAGATAAAATAGAAAAAATAAGTATCAAATAAGAAGTCAAATAATCTTGAAAAAGAAGAGTGATTTGAGAAAATTCAAGAGTCATAGAAAGCTTTTATAAGCACTTGTACAATAAATTGTAAAGCAGACCATTTTGAGTGAATAAGAATTATATCATTTGGGTCTCCATATTTGTCTTTATTATTTCTTGTAATTTCATGTGTTTGTTTGCAATTCTAGTTATTTTATATTCTTCCACTAAACTACTGCTAACAATGGTGTGGCTTGCCGTGTTGAGTCGAGCCTCATTCCATGCAGCGAAGATTTGATGGTAAATGAAAAGGGTTTAGTTTGAAGATTATTGCTTCCAAAAGCATCCACGCAAAGTCTCCACGCAATCAAAACAAGTCAGGGATTTGAATGTTTTAGACAACCAAGATGTAGAGGTGCAGCCATATGCTTTTAAAATAAATCCCAATTTCATTCCCCGCTTGTGTTGTTCTCCTTGGCATTCATTTGACCTTGTACATCACGGGTTCGAATTCTAATTTCATTCACCTTGTGTGGATGCTGATGAGTTTTGGCATTGCGCACCCATTTCCGTTCTGGGAGGAGGTCTGCTAGTCTTATATGTTGCTTTATTTCATTGAATAGAATATAGCCCATAATTTCTCCCATCTCTTTTCTGTTTGATTGAAATTTAACAAAAACCAATGATGTAACTTCGAGTGAGAAGGTTTTAACAAATGGCGGCGTTCAAGAGCAGGGTTGTTGATCTTTGATCAGACACGGAGAAGGCGCTACCATGGCGTTTGGTCAATAGATGATTGGCGGCGATATCAGAAAAGAATACACAGTCATCTTGGCTCGCAGTGGATTTTAATGAAGAATCAGAAGGAAGCTTATTATACAGTTGGCGCAATGAATGTCTCATCGGTGATGCCGCCAGGCCCATTGCTGCTTCGCCAACGTAATGAAGAAAACCATCGGGTTTTTTTTTTCCCAAACATAAAAAAGTTTTTGAGTCTTTTGTAAAGCAGACGGGATAACAACAGTAGCAGACACATTGGTAGCGTCTGATACGACATTATGGTAATTAGTAATTGTCATATATGCACCTATGTTTTGCGTTTTTTTATCTTAACTTAGAGAAAAAACGGCAGCACAAATGGTAGTCTGCATATGGACGCAGGGTAAAGGTGAATCATGACTCTAATGTGGCAGTGTAACACATTAAATCAGAAATGCATTGAAACATGGAAACTAGCTTTTACCAAGTTACACCTGGCTAGCACGGGTTTCCATATTTATGGATCGTCAAGGCAAATCAAGATAGGCTTGTGGACTACAAATCAACATACATTGAATGCATTTCAATGGCTATTTCTAACACTTATTCTACTTTAGAAAGGCTTCAAAGAGGAAGGAACAAAGACTCTTTCTTGGTGATATAAATGGATTTGACTCTTATTGATATCTTACTCTTACCTACATGATATATATTGTAAAAGGTCTAAAACAAACTAGAAAGTTTATAAGTTTTGAAAAATTATTAATATATTTGAAGTTAGAGTTGTAGAAGTGGACGAGCTCCGATATGTGAGGTCGTTAATGAATTAAAAGTTGTAAAAATTTGAAATGTTTAAGACTTTTTTGTTTCAGGACGAGATACATTTTAAGTTGGAGGGAGTGTTAGTGTCTTGAGATGAGACATATTTTAAGTTGAGGTGAGTGTTAGTAGAGGTAAAGAACAAAAATGATTTAATATTATTTTCCATTAATTGTATTAAAAAAGACAAAATAGGTGTCAAATAAGAAGTCAAATAGTCTTGAAAAGGAAGAGTCATTTGAGGAAATTCAAGAGTCATATAAAAAGATTTTATAAGCACTTGTACAGGGAATTGTAAACCATACCATTTTGAGTGAATAAGAATTATATCATTTAGATCTTCATATTTGTCTTTATTATTTCCCGTAATTTCATATGTTTGTTTTTAATTTTAATTATTTTATATTCTTCCACTAAACTATTGCTAACACTAAACCAAAACAAACTACTTTAAAATAGTCATTTCTATTTTTTTAAATAATCCTTTTTTTAGCTAATTTTCTAGCATAGTTTGACAATAAATTGTAGACAATGATTGATACTAACATTGAGCTTGACCTTCTGTTGTGTTGCTGGAGAAATTAGGCATCCCTAAGAATAAGTTTGACATGTGCATCATTCCCATATATGTGCATTATTCTTACTATTTTTCTCGTTTTCCCACTCCACTTGGTCCTTTATTACATCAACAAACTTTAGAAATAACCCATATCTTACAAAATAAGTATAGCAAGCATTGTTTGGAAATATGAAAGCATACTTGTAAGGGAAGTATATCAGTGTCAACCATGAGACCAAAATTAGGAGGTAGTCTTCAATAAATATGAGCCACCACACCAATCTTTGCATATGGCAATTTTTATAACACCTCAATCTTATTTAGATTAATTTTGATAAGGGCACTTGTGTTATATTCTTTAAATGTGAGCTTTAGATGTTTATGAATTCTTCTAAATTTTTACTTTAATCATTGAATATCACTATTAGAAATACCCATGAGCTTCGTAACATAAATATCTATTATTTTTTGACTATTAACCAACCACTGCTTATTGAATGTATGAGTGTTACCTATGTTCCAATACTCTGAATAGAGTTCAAACCAAACATAGTTATCCCAAATATGTATGCATGAAACAACTTGAGAAATATAGAACACAATACAATTTTTTGACATTTGAAACTTGGCACCATGCAACTTTGACTTCATCTATTCAAATTTCACTATATGAACTTTGATAGGGGTACTCCTTGAAGGGTTTTTAGATGTGTATACTTTTTTTATAATGTCTCAAGAGCAAGTTAGGTGTTTTCTCGATGTTCCTCAAGTATGCCAAGTGACGTTCTATTGCCAAATGTCCATAGAGGTGAGTTGGATGTGAGGCATTGTATTTGAAAAATTTATAGCTCCTTTACCTTCTTAATCTCAAATTTATTTTTATAAATTCTATTTAAACTAAGTCACTCTATAAAATTATTAACCACTACATAGTTTTTAAACATTATTTTTATGGTAATTTCATAAATATTTCAAGTTGTACACAACTTTTTGATGGAAGATTATGTTGCCCACCATATTATATTTTAGATTGTAAAAATTGACATGTCTAATATACCTATAAGTTCCTATTAAAAATCTTCTTTAGTGTATGAATCCCCATATTATCTACTTATGATAGTGTTATACATTTTCTATTCAAATTTGACTAATAATTTAGTTAGGTACTCTCAATTTAAATACTAAGCACAAAATTACTTTATTGAATAATATGAACAAACCCTCTAATCACCACATATTTTCTTTATTCATTTTTATCCTTCAACCTTTCCCTTCATATACTCCTTTTTATAGATAAGATAAAAAGATAAAACTAATATATGCCACATAAAATAGTTGTTGCCTTCACTTGTGGATGCTACAAATTTGGGATTCCACAAATCTTATTCCATTCCTTTTCTCATTTCACTTGAAATAAAGCCAAGAATGAAGATTGAAGATGGTTCCTCTACTTCTTTTATTCCTCCTTTAGCTTATTCATATCTCACATCCTTCTCTTTATTATTATTCCAATAAACATGTTCTTCTCTCTTTGAAGAATTCCCTCTCGATTCATCCTTTGCACGATTGATCTTCTAATCACAACATCTACAATTAGAGTGATGTTATTTGCTGTCATCGTTGAAACCATGGCATTTCTTTGAATCTCACTAGTATAGCTTTACCTGGCCCCATCTCTCATTTTATTGGAAACCTCTCTTTCCTTAAAACATTTTCTCTTTAGAACTACGACATCCATGGCCAAATTTCACCTCAGCTAGAAAGGTTATTTAGCTTACAAATTCTTCGATTGTCTTACCAAGATCTTGAAGACTAGATCATTTATGTGTTCATGTTTATGAAGAGTAAGACAACTGCCATATGAATAATTTAGTTCTTAATAAATTTGGATATATAAATTGGAAGTTAGAGTTGCACTAAACTATGTAGTTCCATCAAATGGTTTCTAATTGCTTCTAATTTGAATTATTTTTACATGAGAAATGAATTATACAGATTTATATAAAAAAGAAATATGCAGGAAGTATATAATGAATGACGATATAACGAATATATAAATTTATATGTAACAAATAAAAACATCAAGGTTGATTTTTTTATTAATATAATTTTTAAAGCTACTTGCTTGAAATGCCAAACTTTTTGAGAGTAGTTTTTTTAATCAAACCTTTTAAATATAATATCTACATATTATTATTTTTGTTTAAAAATATATTCTTTAAACTCTTTATATAATATAATAATGTAGATTTTTTATATATTTCAAGTTTAATCTACTCTTACACTATTAACCTATTACTTCTATTCGAATTATTAATATATGATATAAGCCTTATGTGTTAAAGGTTGAATTTAGGACTGTTCATTACTTCCATTTAAATTATTAATATAAAATTAGACTTTACATATTAAAATTTGAATTTAGATAAAGAGTTTGAAAAAGTTTCTATTTGAATTATTGATATAAGATGTAGACTTTAAATATTAAACATTGAACTTAGATGAAGAGTTTGAAAATTTCATATTATATATAAAATATCTTCAACTCGCTCATCCATTCCTTTATGAAGGAAAAACCAATAAGTGAAAAATCAATCTTTTAAACCACATACTCTTGAGTAACAGGGAACGGATTTTTTTATAAAAAAAAAAATTCGAAGTTAACAACCAATCGTCTTTGACTTTAGATATGAACATTCAAAGTGATATCCATCGAATGACTAATTAAGAATGGCTAGCAACTTAAATTGAAATTTCACTACTCACAGGGCAATTTCGATCCATCAAATGATTCTTTCGAACATTAAATTGTTAATTATATTTTTAAATATACAGAGGATGAAACTTCTTAAATATTCTGTTCTGAAAGGAAGGTGTTGCAAAATAATATTAGTTGCCCATTGTTAGTTGCTAAGAAACTCCAGATTCTATCAAAATATTTTAAAAGTCTTCAAAATTTTCTCAGTCTATACCGTAAATGTTAGACAAATTTAAAGTGTGATGCAACAAATATCATTTCAAATGACGTAAAAATGCAGATGGGTTGATAAGATAAATCGACTTTTTCTATTGAATTTATTTTTCACACCTATAAAGCAAATGGCTTCTCAAGCTTTTTATTAAATAATCTGACAGCGTGTGGATAACAGCTTCAGTACTTTTTTATTAAGATGAAGATGGAGATGGTTTTTGTGTTAGTCTCGCTGTTTTTCTGTGCAGTTGCACCTCCTGCTCATATCTCACATTTTTCTTCTCATTCTTATTATTCCGATCAACACGCTCTTCTGTCTTTCAAGAATTCCCTCTCCATTCATTCTCTCCACGATTGGTCTCCCAATCACAACACCTGCAATTGGACCGGCGTTGTCTGCTCTCTTCGTCGACAGCGTGTGGTTTCCTTGAATCTCACAGGTATGGCTTTACTCGGCCCCATCTCTCCTTTTATAGGAAACCTCTCTTTCCTTAGAGTACTTGCTCTCAGGAATAATAGTTTCTACGGCCAAATTCCACCTCAGCTGGGAAGGCTTTTTCGCTTAAGAATACTTAGACTGTCCGGAAATGATTTGGAAGGCTCCGTTCCCTCCACTCTTGGAGGCTGCTTTTCCTTGCAAGTTCTCATTCTGTCTGTTAACCATCTGAGCGGAACCATTACCTCCCAACTTGGCCTTCTCTCACGTTTAGATACCATTTCATTAGGAATAAACCAACTGACAGGCACAATCCCCTCCTCCCTAAGAAACTTGTCCTCTTTAACCGTCATGGATTTGGGACAAAACAGACTCCATGGTGGTATTCCCCTTGAATTGGGTATGCTTACTCAAATCCAATTTCTTTATCTTAACAGCAACTACTTTACAGGACCAATTCCCACTGCCCTTTCCAACTGCACTCATCTCCAATATTTGGAATTACATAGCAACAACTTAACCGGCCACATTCCCTTGCAGTTTGGTAAACTATCAGAGTTGCAAAAACTTACTTTATGGGAAAACCAACTCACTGGAGAAATCCGAAGCTCCCTCTCTAATTGTTCTCTCCTTCGAATGATTGACATAGGCCATAACCAACTGAGTGGCACAGTGCCCTTGGAGTTTGGTAAGTTGCTCCACCTTCAGTGGCTTTGGTTAGAGGGGAATCATCTTGTGAGCGGAAGCAGCGGTTTGTCTATTCTAACGGCCTTGACTAATTGCTCCTATTTAGAAGAAATACTATTGTCTTTTAATCTTTTCACTGGGGTCTTGCCCTCTTCAATTGGCCGGCTTTCAAGGGTATTTTCCCATTTGGATTTGAGTTATAATAAAATTGAGGGAAACATACCGAGTGACATTGGCAATCTGACAAACTTGACATTCATAGATTTATCTAACAATTTTTTGAATGGGACCATTCCATCCACGCTCAATCAACTTTTAAACCTAGAAAGATTGTATCTGCACAAGAACAATTTATATGGAACAATTCCAAAACATTTGGGTCAGGCAGAAAGGCTTGGGTTGTTATCATTGAGTGAAAACATGCTTTCAGGGCAAATTCCCGATAGTCTTGGGGATCTTCCTCAACTAAGAGTTCTTCTTCTTCATCACAATCAATTGTCAGGGAAAATATCTGCCAGTTTAGGGAGATGCAAAAATTTGGAAAAGGTAGACTTGTCTTACAACAAACTCACAGGGAACATACCCCCAGATGTTGCAGGTTTTCCAAATCTCTTGTCATATTTCAACATTTCTGGTAATTTGTTACAAGGTTCTCTTTCAATGATGAGCAAAATGGTAATGGTCCAAGCTATAGATGTGTCTCTCAACAACTTCTCAGGTGAAATTCCAGCTGCACTATCAAGTTGTATAGAATTAGAATATTTGAATCTTTCTTGGAATTCTTTTGACGGCCCAATACCAACATCACTCACTCATTTGAAAAATATTGAGGATATTGATCTTTCCAACAATAATTTGTCTGGTGCAATCCCAATGGATTTCAAAGAGATGAAAATGCTTCAATATATCAATCTTTCTTCAAACAGGTTAATTGGAGAGGTTTCAAAAGGAGGAGTTTTTTCAACACTTGATGAGTCTGCAGTTATGGGAAATCCTGGTCTTTGTGGCAAATGGATAAATTTGCAGCCATGCTCTCATTCCAAACACAAACAATTTTCCTTCTCCAAAAAGGTAATGCTACCAGTTGTGATTGGCATTTCAATCTTCATCATGTCATTATCATTGTTTGTATATTCTTATAGGAGACATACAAGTCAGAAAATGGTTGCCCTCAATGTAGGACCCCCAAGAATTTCATATGAAGAGCTTGTAGAGGCAACTAGTGGGTTTACCCAGACCAATCTCTTAGGAGTTGGTAGTTTTGGATCTGTCTATAAAGGGATTCTAAACAATGGCACAAATATTGCTGTTAAAGTTCTCAATATGCAAGATGAGAATGCTCACCAAAGTTTTTTCAGAGAATGCAATGTAATAAAAAGAGTCAGGCACTGCAATGTGATCAAAATCATTTCAGCTTGTTCCCACCTTGATTTTAAAGCATTGGTTCTTCCATTCATGTCAAATGGAAGTTTGGAGAAATGGCTATATCCTCAGGGAGAAGAAGAATGCAGATTAAGTTTGAATGATCGGTTAAAAATAGCAATAGAGGTAGCGCAAGGGATTGCATATCTGCATCATCAATGTTTTATGCAAGTGATTCATTGTGACTTGAAACCTAATAATGTGCTACTAGGGAATGATATGACTCCATATATAGCAGACTTTGGCATTGCCAAATTACTATTTGGAAATTCAATGGATTCATTGAATTCTACAAATACACTCAAAGGATCCATTGGCTACATTGCACCAGGTATAGATTTTTCACCATTAGAAAAACTATTATCAAAAATTTATTTTTCTATTTTGTATGAATACTTAAAATGGATTGAGAATCACTAAACATTGTATTGTATTATAGAGTATGAAATGGGTGGAAATCTTTCAACAAAAGGAGATGTATACAACTATGGCATTCTACTTTTGGAGTTGTTGACAAGGAGGAAACCAACATATGAAATTTTTATAGAAGGTCATCAAATCAATCTTCAAAAGTGGGTAAGTATGGATTTTCCAAATAAAATTAAAGAAGTGGTGGATAACAGCCTGCTTAGAGATGCCAATGAATCAGAGATATCAAAGGTATTGATATGCCTTACTCAATTTCGACAAGTAGAGCTGATTTGCACAAGTGAGCTGTCTCAACGACGTCCAAATATGATGGAGATAGTTAAGAGATTAGAAAACATAAGAGATGCATTTCTCGGAACTCCTATAACTTTTCAATTACCAATAAATATCTCGTCTTTGGTTGTGAATACAAGTGGTACAAGAAATACTAATTCACAGAGCCATGAAAGTTGGTCTACATCTACATCATAGCTTTTCACTCAAAAAAGAAATTCATATAACTCCATTTCTGTTTAGATTTATTCTTTGTGGTTGTGGGAAAGGCGAAGCAAACATCAGTTGCAGAAGAAAGCCAAGGAGGAGTCTAAGCAGCAAACAATGAAGTACAATCCAATAGTCCGCAGTTCAGAGCCGCAAGGCTCATTTTTCAGCCCCATGCTGCGTTAGGCGTGTTTTGATGAGTGCAGCGCTTTTTGTTTGCTTAATATTCATTATGTTCCCATCAGAAAGGATGACGAAGTACAGGTTGTAAAAGAGTCATTCACATTGAATTTAATATAATTTTAGTATATTGTGAGGTTAATTAGTGTTGGTTTGTTAATTACTGTTGCTTTGTTTCTGATTTTTTCGATTCATTTATGCACTTCACATCATCGGTCTGTAAAATTTTATTTTTTTATGTTGTAGCTTTTTTTTTTTAAAGTTTTTCTTAATGATAGATCACTAATTATGATTTGTAATATTTTTATTGTAAATTTTATACACATTTTATTTAAAAGTCTTTTATTTTTTTCATTATAAAATCATAAAATCGTAGTCAAATTTGTCCTAACTTCATAAAACATGATTGACATGATATGGTTATAATATTTTTCAGTGTCAAACTTACATTAAATTTAAAGGTTCACCACACTTTAAAATTTAGGGGAGAGTTATTTAACATACAAAAATGTATTGATTGATATTTATTAAGATTTTTATATTTAATTTCTTTGTTTAAATTACATCTAAATTATTTTATAAATTCATAAATTTATTTAAAATGATTTTTAAAAAATATAAAATGATTTAAACAAAATTTAGATAAAAGAATTAAAATTTAAAAAAATTAATAACATTGATCAATACATTTTTACATGTCAAATAATTTTTTCAAAAATTAAGTTGTTAATTATATTTACAATCATGCAGGGCGATGAAATTTATATGTTATGATTTAGAATAGAGTTGTAATGAAAAAAGTGGAAATGAAAGGTGTTGCAAGATAATATTAATCATGATGCAAGCATTCAAAGTGATGGCCATTGTTGGTTGCTAAGAAATTCCAGATTCCATCAAAATATTTCATAGGTCTTTAATATTTTCTCTATCTATACATGTGCGAATAAAGTCTGAGACATTCAATATAGTAAATCTATAAATATTTGACAATTTTAAAATGTGATGCAACAAATATTATTTCAAACAATGTAGAGATGTAGATGGATTGATATGTGAGCTTTTGTCCAACCTCATTTAAATTTGAAATTTCAATGAATGCTTATATACTAATTATGACCAATTATGTTCATTGTTATGTTGGTATAGTAATTTTAGAAATGTTTAATTTAAATAAAAGGACAAATTATTTCAAATAAAGAAGTGTAATATTCTATAAATTAAGTAATTTTTGAGGGGCAATAATTTAGAGGTGAATTTTTTTGGAAATGCAAATAATAAAAAAATGATAATAATGTTTTAAAACTAATCAGTCAAAATGATAAGAGTAACACTAAATGAAAAAAGATAAATCAACTTTTTCTATTGAATTTATTGTTCACACCTATAAAGCCCATGGCTTCTCAAATTTTTAATTAAATAATGTGTTTCTCTATGGAGTTGCATACGCTATCATATTAGATTTTGTCTAATTGGATTTTATAATATAGCTATGAACTTTTATATAATTTAAATCTGCGTAAATGGCTAACAATAGCAACATGACAAACTGATAAATGAACATGGCTATGCAAAGTAAGTACAAATAATAATAAATGATCACACCTTGTTGCTATAACAAAATTTTGAGAGTCTAAATATAGAATATGAATGTGCAAGCTAACTATGTACTAATCTTAAATTTTGATTTGACCTCAGGATCCTCCTGGGGTTTGACTTGGGAAAAATTGTGTTAGACGTATCAATACATTTATTTGTACAATTCCTAATACATCTATGATAGTCAAAATAGGCATTGCCATCAAAATTTATAGATTTGGGTCTAGACCTATCTATCTCCATGGGTGGAGGAAAAGTGATTACATTACATTCTAGGAGCTTTTGCAAAAAAACATGATGATGTGATGGCAACCTTGAGAATTATCTCCTTGGTGGCACTTGTAGTTGAAGCTTTTGAAATAGACGTGATATAGCATTAACTATAAATTTTCTTCATTCTTTCTTTCATTTGGTTTGCTCTTAAAATATGGCTTGATTTGAAACTTTACATTTGAATTAGAAGGAACATTTGTGATATCCTTGAGTGTTTTCAAAGTAAACAACTCGAATTCATTTTTATTTGACTATATGGCATAGTTCACCAAAAGTCTTGAACTTATCAAACATAATGGATTCTTGAAGAAGAGAGAGAAATCTTTGTGTAGAACTATATTAAATCTCGTTACCATCCATTTTATTTTTCATTTGGTAAGCATAGTTTTGTACCTTAGCACATATTTATTGATCGTTTCATTAGACCCTTGTTTGATTTTTGCAATTTGAGCATAGGATAAATTTTCCCCAATGTTGATAGAAAGGTATTTCAAAAACTAATTCACCAAATGATTAAAATCCTTTACTGATTGAAAAGGAATATCATAGAACCATCTAAAATCATATTATTTTAGACTTCTTGGAAAAAGCTTTGTCAACAATTTATCATTATCTGCATACTATAGAGAAGCTACATGGGAGACACACAAATATTATTTAAGATCACCTTTACCTTCATAAATAGGAAGCTTGTAAACCACATATATAATTGGTAATGGATAATATGCAATTTTAGGTGTTAAAGGGTTATGTACCAAGGAACATGAGTCTATAGAAGGGATAGCATGAGAAATGGATTGATCAATGCGGGCCAACTTAGCTTGTAATATAAGTAAGGTATGCTCTAGAGTAAAATTTGATTTGGTAATAGGAGGAGTGAAAGTAGCATGAGTAGGCATAGGCATGGATATATTGTGGAGACAAAGTGACGTCCCCAAACCAATAGATGATGCCATAAAATTAGGAATTGGAATAGATGCAATAGTAGAAGTAGAAACATTGAAAGGACCATCTTAGGTGTCTTTTTGTGTTATTTCTAGCCACATATAATAATTAATCAACCTTTTCAAGATGCTCGTGAAGATATTGTTGGAATTTTATATCATCATTTGGATCATCATCCTCTTCTTGAGTATTAAATTTTAAAATAATAACCATGATGCATCCTTTAATAGGGAGTAAAGTGAGGAAGGAAAAGTCTTTTGAAATTCCTTGTGTGATGTAATTGTTGATATATGCTTTTTCTTGTTCCCAAGTCTTTTTAGATTACCATGAGTAAAAGTAAAAATGATCTTGGAAGATGGATTTAATTGACTTAGTCCATGAGTGAGGGACATGACCTTATACCCAAGACCTGAATTACCTTCATTACCAAAATGAACAAGAGGATGGGTAATTCCTTGAGCATATTTACCCAATCCTTGCCCAATTGTATACTTATACTTTTATACATATTTAAATTTGAAACCATATTGATTAAAATATATGAATGGCTCTAAAGTAAGCTTTGGAACATTATCAAATTTGAAGCATGTACAGATGAAATATATAGCATCTTAGAAAGTAGAGAAGATTTTACAAAAAAATACGTAATCCTACGTAACATATGAAAGAGACTTTCATTCATTTAACCCATTATGAAGATAATGCAATATGAATCAATAAATGTTACAATATAATCTAAGTAATGCTAGTGACTATCAATATAGTATAATGTAATTCAATCAATACTAATGACTTTAAATATAATACAAGCAAAAAATGAAGGTATGTGGGTGATGTAGGAAAGGGTTTGAATGATTTGTAGGCTCTTGTATATATATGTTCATTCATTGATTAGTGTTAAACCAATGTTTCAGAGCACTAAATACAAATTTTGAACCATGCATGCAACCCACTAACCCTATTTCCATGGATAAGTTGAGAATAGCTTCCCTAGGTGATATACTTCTCTCAGATGTACCATAAATCAGATGGATAAAAGAGACTTCCTATTAGTGTAAACAAGAGACCCTAGGCATTTATGATATACTATGAGTATCAAGAAAATAAACTCCATGTTTAGTGTTGTATCATGGATATGAGTATTGGGTTAAACCCCTCATGCCATGATGTTTATAAATAGAACACTACGTAGCCATTCATGACAATCACTAACTAGTTTTAAAATTGTCAGAATACAACTTCTTAAACAAGAAAAATAAATGAAAAGTAAACTGAAAAATAAAGGCAAAAGAATTTTGTATTTAGAATTAAAAAAATTCAACATGAGGTTTAAATAAAGATCTTAGGTGTTAGAATAATTTAAAGTGACAAAATAAGTTATTTAGTGTCAGATTTAATCCAAGGTTGAAAAAATTGAATTATTTTGTATTGAATATTATCAACTTGGTCAAACACTATTTTATTTCAGTGTCATGAATTTATAGAATTTTGAAATAAATCCTGTCCCAAAATCAATGAAAAATAATAAGTAATATTCTAAAAATAATGGGTTCACCAAAATGTTTAACCTTTTTAATTTAATAAATACTCAAATCTATTGGAATTTAATTATTGAAATTAAAATTTTGATATGTATTGATCTAATATGAAAATATTGTCAAATATAATAAACTATATAGAATTTGGAGACTTGATAAAAATAGTAAATTAGGCTAGGGTTAGAGAGTGTCCATTAAAATAATAATATATCTGACTGTGTAGACTTTATGTAAATTCCATTTATATGAAATGATTTGAAAACATAATCATGTTAAAAAATTATAAGTTTTATTCTAATGGGATAAGTCTTTAATAGGCAAATATGGGCATACTATGGTCTTATCTGTTAATTTATTTCATGTCCTGGGTGACTACATTCTGAATTTATCAATTTAAGCTTGTGTGACTATTTATGAAAGTTGACTATTTATCTCTATCTACCGATATATCATGACGAAAACTTGAAAATAGAAAAACCTTAGTCATACATATGCATTAGATGATAATTAGGTAACAAAAGGGAGTAGAATTTGTTAGTAAGTATAGTTGAGCTAGCCTTAAAAATCCATTGTGATTGAGCATTGCCTCAATAGGTCAAAAGGGCTTCAAAATGAAGTAGTTCTCTCTCTTAAAGTGATCGTGTGATCCATGATTATGCAACTAGAATAAATTTATCTATATGATTGATTTAATTTCTTGATAACATACACCCTTGACCTATAATAAACAATATTCAGACTTGGCTATTGACTCTTAAAATTCTACATAATTGAGATAGGAAGGAGTACTTCTCTTTTTCTCAATGTGTAGTGATTTTGTTAGAGAGATTCAGTGGGGTTATAATGAGTATCCTTGATATAATTTTATTGGATAATATTTAGAATAATTTCCCTAATTGAATTGATAAGAGACATAAGAGAACCATTATGTAACATCTAAATTTGAAAAATTGACCATTAGAGCATGAGAGACAAGGTCAAATTAGTGGAAAAGGTTGTAGTGCATCCCTATCTGGATAGTGGGGACTTGTCCTAAAATATTAAATACTAGATGGATAGGTCTGACATGAGCAAGTGGGTTGAATAGATAATAATGCAACTAAATAGAGATGTATGTATGATATTTTAAATGTTTACAAGATAGTGAAGGCTCTCTTATAGATTATGAGTTAGTAAATGGAAGATATACCAAGTAAGGGTATGGATGCCAAGAATAATTTTTTTAAAGTATTAATGAATAATTTTATGTGTCTACAATGTCCTTAGTTTGGGACTCTAAAGACTAATAAACCATCTCCTTGGTTCAAATATTCTTATTGACCTTCAAAGACCTCAAGCAAGACTTGACCTCCACAAGAATAAGTCTTTATCCTCTAACTCCTCCTTTTACTACTTAAGAGCATAAATATGAGCATAAGAATAGTAGATGAGTGTTGTGTGTATTGGAAATGATATTTATGACCCCTGTATATATAATTTCAAACCTAGAAATAGATTGTAACTCCAATCCAATTATATAATTATGGATCAATACAATATAAATGTTTTAGTATTGTGTTGTCCATGCTAATACAATATGATAGGATTAGAATTATATCATTAGTGTTGATATAGTATAAGGATAAATAAACATGAAATAAACTATATTGGTAGTGTCAAAATAATAGGAAATATATGGATATTGCACAACTAAATATAAGGATACAAAAAAGGAAATAGGAAAAAAGACTTGGAGGAATTAAGATGAAAGTGATGTAGGTATGACATATTAGTACGTGAACATCTCTCACAAAGTAACATGAGCCAACCTTACCCTTTTCTTGGTGCACTTCTTAAGGAATGAATTTAAGGATATTGATGTGCTAATGAGTCCTACAAGATAAATAATCATTAAAAGATAAATATGAAAAAATACCAATGTATAAAAGTACTATGTCCCCCATGGAAAAATATGTGTATAGATGTGGTCAATAAGGAATAATTGTGGGTAATATATATTTATATACATGTATATTTATAGATATGATAGTGTATGAATACATGTTTTATATATTAAAATTTGTAAAAGAAGATATACAAGTAACATAAGAAGGCACATGGTTTTACATGCAAAGATAGGATAAAGGTTCATAACCTATAGGAGTAAGATGAGGAGGATTCTAAGAAACCTATAGATTCCCTCAAAAATGAATGCATGTTGTGACAAAAGGTCTTGATAAATGTCTTGTCATCATCAATAAGTCAATGCAAGTGCTTATAATATGATCGATAATCAAAAAAATTATTCCAGTGAAACATAACAAGTAACATGAAATAAGTATCTATAAGAATATTGATGTAAATTGAAGTAAAGTGCCAAAGTATCAAATGAGGAAGATATAAGAATGTAATAAATATCTAGGTGAAAGCAAAAAGTAAGGAAGTACACATAAAATAATAATGCTTATGTACAATACTATAGCATAATAAAGTTGTATCAATGAAGCCTAAGATTCAGGTGGCAAGGCTACCTCTTAATGTAGTCAATACTTGGGTCCACGATATATGAATAAATTCATTCACTAAATGTATCATAGAAATGAATTTAATATGTGTGATAACTATCATCATTTATAGGAATAATATGTTTATAATGAGGTGGAAGGGATATTGAATATTGTGTTGGAATAGATCATGATAAATGATTGGTCTAGGTCTCAAATAAACCTTAAGGCATAGATGTGGAGGTGTTGTATCTCTCTGAGGTGATACTATAGGAGTTATAACCTAAGGATATCACAAAATATATGATTATGTCTCATTTTAAAATATGGTATGTGCATACAATGATTCTATTGATGTAGGTGAAGTGGGGACCATAGTAGGGCAAATGATCTTCACCTTTCGAGGCACATTAGGTGGTCGATGAATAGGTATTTCATAAGGTGAGCCAAAAATAGTGTATAATTTTATATTATGCACAAATTTGACATAATTTTTTAATATTTATGATATCTTTTTCATTCGATGAAGCCAAGGGTGTCCAAACATTAGATTATATGATCCTAAATCAGGCATAACATTGAGCCAAACTATGCATGTCCTAGGACCAATTGTGATTAGATGTCTAATATAATATAATTATGTATTCTCATGTACATCATAATCATGTAATATTTTGGTTACATGACACATGTATTTATGACTGTAGGATTGATTATATAAGAATGACATTGAAATGAGATTGTTGCTAGATCCATTATTGATCATAACGACATCTGTGATAGAAGAATTATGGTCAACAAACCCATGTTTATAAATTGAGCCATTATTTGATTTGTTATTAGGTGTTTTTTAGTCAAAGAATTTAGTAGGAGTATATTTCATTTTATATCTCTACACCATTCTAATGAGTTATCAATCTCATGCTCAAGTTTCATGTTAGAGTAATAAATAGATGTGGTCATATGCACATTATTTTACTTTGGAGTGTTTTGGTTTGGAAATGGGTTGTTAAATATTTACAATAGTTGATTGAGTATTGCTATTAATTTTTTAAGGTTATAATTATTTCCATGTATCACTCAATTACATATTTCATCTTATGATATAAATTGGAAGATCTAATTATTGAATATCTCAAGGCACAATGATAATCACAAAATAATTTGGGATTATAGCTATTGGGTAATGGTTGAGTTGTATCTCACTGGAGTGATTTAAGAAAAGAGATTAAATTACATACAGGTAGCCTCTTTCATATCATTAGGAGCTATAAATTCTCTTTTTTTACTTAGGAGCTATAAATGTAATCCTATCATGTTTTTGTGAAATTATGTTGATAGTCTAAGACTCCTTTTTTAACTTAAAAGTTAGGCGTGTCATTATTGTTAGGTTTGAATGTTTTTTTTTTTTTTTTGATATTTCAATGCAATGGATGTTGAATAAATTGATGTATAAATTAACATATTTTCATCCATATTCTTAATATAAATTTTGTGTAAGGCATGAAAAGGTCTTCAAATAAATCATATTTTATAAATATAATATTTAATTTAAGAGGATTTAGAAAACTATTTGAGATTATGCTTTGAAGTTCACTATCATGTAGCACATGTAATATCTTGGTACGAATGGTTTTGAATTCAATCACATAATCGTAAATATGTTCATTAGGTCCTTATTTGATTTGGGCATGTGATTTAAAGTGACTTGTTGACTATTTTTTATCAAAAAATATAGTAATAAGAGGTAAAGTAACTCATGAAATCTATGCATGGATCCTCTATGAAAATAATGAAACCAATCCAAAGCATACCTCATAAGCCTTCTAGGAAACATTTTGGTCCTGAGAAGTTCATCACGGTGATACCTAAGACAAGATGTGAATAAGGATTTTATGTGCTTATATGGATCCCCATTTTTATAAAATATTGTAAACATGGGCATTCAAAATGGTGGAGACAAGGGATGAATGAACACTTCTTGAGCTAATAAGTTGTGTAATATGTCTAAAGATGAAATCACATGGCTACATTTTCTAGATGTTTATGATAATTGTGAAAATTTCATCTTCATCTCATTGATGTGTTGTTGTACTATTGAATTAGTAGATGAACCACTAGGTGTAGGGTTATGTTGGTATACTCATTAGTATATCCAAAACCAAGATAATGAATATATGAATTCATTGGAGGCACTTTGGTCTTGTGATTATCATAAATAATTGTAAATGTATAAATAATAGTAGTATTGACCAAATGTGTTATGGTATTAGGTGGATATTTAAATCAGGATGACTAGCCTCACCATCTGATGTAGAATGGGCAGAACCATTGAATGGAGGTTTATCATGTAATTAATTCTAGTTTGTATGATCTTGTCATCTAACTTTCAAGTATTGTAATAAATGTTCCACACATCCAAGATTTTGATGAATTTCTATTTTGAAACTTTCAAGAGTTATCATCCTATGTAGATCAACTTATTTGGGATGGTTAGGGTCTTTATAGGTTTCATCATCACTATCATAAGTTGTAATAATGGGAAACTTATTATAAAGTGGTTGGGAATTTACATCCACACTTACCATAGATAGATTATCATCATGAGTAATAGTCATGGCTAATAAATGTAAGACATAAATATGAAAAATTAGATTTAGAAAAGAAGGACCAAAGCCAAAATTAAATGCAATTCTAAAAATTCAAATTTGGAATGAAAATCCAAAGGGAATGAGGGTTTTTAAACCCTAGGTTGAATGTTACAAAATGTTGAGGTTCACCATTTATGTTTACCCTAATTCTAGTTGTATACAAAATAAGGAATAATTGATTGCAATGAATAGATTTTATAGAATAGTTATGAACTTTTATAGAATTTAAATCTACCTAAATGGCTAACAATAGCAACATGATAAAGTGATAAATGAACATGGCTGTGAAAATTAAGTAAAAATAATAATAAATGATCATGCCTTGTTGCTATAACAAAATTTTTAGAGTCTAAATATGGAATATGAATGTACATGTTAGCTATGTACTAATCCTAAATTTTGATTTAACCTCAGGATCCTCCTGGAGTTTGACTTGGGAAAAGTTGTGATAGATATATTTATGTTTTTGGATCTATCTTTGTTCCACCAAGTTTTTCCACTCCAGAGTTGTGAAACTTGGTTTTCGTGTCATTGGTTTTCTTCTTATCTTTTTATCTTCTTGTACCTTCACTTTCATGATTTTCTAGGTAAAATGTGATGAAATGATGACTCCTTATCTTTGACCTAGATTGGATTAAAAACAAACAATGGATTACAAATTATTCAGTTATCAAAAAGGCATTGAAAACTATGTATCCTTCATGTTGTAATTTGACCTCCATGTAGTTTAGAGTGAGTGTAGATGGAATAGTCCAAGCAAGGATTTTGAGCTTTCTCTTTTCTATAATTGAGGATGTATCTATATGCAAGCTAAAATCTTCACTTAGTATAATGGGATGATGAGAGACCAAGATAAACAACTATGTCACAAGTGTGTTATATATGATCCATAAAGCTCAATTTAAGGTAGAAATAATAAATATATTTTATGCATGGATCTGTTCTAGGTCTTGACCTTGATTTTTTTTTAATTTTCAATGATACCTTAATATAGAGTCTAAATTGTTTAGGATGAATTATATAAAGGGTACTTTAATATAAGTTGAGAACTTAACTGAAATTTTAAATGATAAGGAAAAAATTTAAATATGAAATATCAATGGAAACAAGCAAAAGCACCCACAAAGGTAAAAGAGACATACTCATACATGGCACATGTTTGCCCAAGGTAGACATACACAAGGCATGGATCTAAGATGGAATGATAGTGGTTTATATCTTGATGAGGAACATGATGACATATATATTTAGTCTAAGGTACTAATGGATAGATTCTAATAAGTGTTATATATTATTTTAAGGCTCAAATGTTAGATGGAGACTAATTTAGGGTTAGAGATGTCTTAGAATTACACAAATTTACACAAGCATATCAAATATGATGAATTTTGGATAAGACACTATAGAAAAGGGTCTTGTACTAAATTTAGGTGTATACGCTATGCATTTGTGTGAATAAACTCTATTTATATAAGTAATAAAAAAAGCTATCATATGAGATCGATTAGATGTATTACATTATAATGTGGGTTGATATAATAATTAGGCAATGTCAATTGCCAATATATGGTTTTTAAGCATTCATTACATGCAATGTAATCCTCTATCCCAAGTTTTGAAACCAAAAAAAGGCTACTTTAATACAATAATTCCTATTTTTTTAAAATAATTCCTTTTGTAACTAATTTTCTAGCATAGACTGACAATAAATTGTAGACAATGATTGGTACTAACATTGAGCTTGGCCTTTTTTTGGTGGAGAAATTAGGCATCTCTAAGAATAATTTTGACATGTGCATCATTCCCATATGCATGCATTATTCCCACTATTTTTCTCTTGTGTTCCCACTCCACTTGCTCCTTTATTACATCAACAAACTTTATAAATAACCCATACCTTACAAAACAAGTATAGAAAGTTTTGTTTTGAAGTATGCATGCCAACTTGTAAAGTAATGACACTCTATCAACCATGAGATTAACAATAGGAGGCAATGTATAACAAATATGTGTCACCACACTAGTATTTGCATATGGCCATATGTATAACACCACAAATCTATCTATATTAGTTCTAATAAGGGCCCTTGCATTATATTCCTCAAATTTGAGCTCTAGACACTTATTAATTCTTATAATTTTTTACTTTAACCATTTAATATCACTATTGGAAATGCCCATGAGCTTCGTAACATAAATATCCATTATTTTTGGAGTATTACCAACCACTCCCTACTAAATATCTGAGTGTTGCCTATGTTCCAATACTTTGAAGAGGGCTCAAACCAAATATAGTTATCCTAATTATGTGTTTGTATGCAACAACATGAGAAATCAAGAATACAATACAATTATTTGACATTTTATACTTGACACCATGCGAGTTTGACTTCCTTTATTCAAATTTCACTATATGGACTATTCTAGGGCTACTCCTTGAAGGGTTTTTTGATGTGTATACTTTTTTTTTATAATGTTTCAAGAGAATGTTAGGTGTTTTCCTGATGTTCTTCAAGTATGCCAAGTGATGCTCTGGTGTCAAATGACCATAGAGGTGAGTTGGATGTGAGGCATCATAATTGAAAAAATTATATCTCCTCTACCTTCTCAATCTCAAAGTCATTTTTATAAATTCTATTTAGACTAAGTCACTTTATAAAATTCTTAACCACTAGGTAGTTTTCAAACATTGTTTTGATAACAATTTCACAAATATTTCAAGTTGTATACAGCTTTTTAATGTAATATTATGTTGCCCACCATATTAGATTTTAGACTATAAAAATTAACATGTTTAATAAAACTAAAAGTTCCTATTCAAACTCTTATTTAGTGTATGAAACCCCATGTTATCCACTTATGATAGTATTATACATTTTCTATTCAAATTTGACTAATAATCTAGTTAGGTACTCTCAATTTAAATATTAAGCACATAAGTATTTTAGTGAATAATGTGAACAAACCCTTTCATCACCATAGGTTTTATTTATTCATTCTTATCCTTCAACCTTTTTCTTCATCTACTCCTTTTTATAGATAAGCTAAAAAGATAAAACTAATATACACCACACAAAATAGTGGTTGGCTTTACTTATGAAAGCAACAAATTTGAGAGCCCACAAATCTTATTCTATTCATTTTCTCATTTTACTTGAAATAAAGCCAAGATGGAAGATTGAAGATGGTTCCTCTATTGATTTTATTCCTCCTTTAGCTTATTCATATCTCACATCCTTCTCTTTCTTATTATTCGTATTAGCATGTTCTTCTCTCTTTCAAGAATTCCCTCTACATTCATCCTCTGCACGATTGATCTTCTAATCACAACATTTACAATTGGATTGGTGTTACCTGTGCTCATCTTTGAAATCACGGGGTTTCCTTGAATCTTAATGGTATAACTTTACTTAGCCCCATCTCTCATTTTATTATAAACCTCTCTTTCCTTACAACATTTTCTCTCTACAACTACAACTTCTAAGGCCAAATTTCACCTCAATTGGAAAGGTTATTTAACTTACAAATTCTCTGATTGTCTTACCAAGATCCTAAAGACAATTTCATTTGTGCGTTCATGTTTATGCAGAGTAAGATAGCTTCCATACAAAGAGAGGTGTTCAACTATATTTTACTGCTTAATAATTGTGGAGATATATGGGAAGTTAGAGTTGCACCAGACTATGTAATTCCATCAAATAGTTTTCCAATTGATTCTAACTTGAATTCTTTTTGCATGAGAAATGGATTATACAAATTTACATAGAAAAGAAATACACATGAAATATATAGTGAATACCTAAATTTATATGTAGCAAATAAAAATATCAAAACTGAAATTTTTTATTAATATAATTTTTTAAGCTATTTATTTGAAATGCCAAAATTTTTGAAAATAATTCTTTTTTATATCAAACCTTTTAAATATTATATATATATATATATATATATATATATATATATATATATATATATATATATATATAATTATTTTTGTTAAAAAATATATATTTTAAGCTCTTTATATAATACACTAATAATGTAGATTTTTTATTTTATTTTAAATTTATTCTACTCTTACATTATTCAATACTTACTTCTATTTAAATCACTAATATAAAATATAAATCTTACATATTAAAAATTAAATTTAGGTGAAGAATTAGAAAACTCCATATTATATTAAAAAAAACCTTCAACTCTCTTATCCATTCCTTTACAATGAAAAAACCAATAGGTGAAAAATCAATCCAATAAACTACCTATTTATCTTATTTTTCTAATTTTCAAAGTTAACAACCAATCGTGTTTGACTTGAGATAGCAACTTACAGTGGATTTTTTTCGATTTAACTATACAGGCCGATGAAACTTAAATGCTCTGTTAAATTGATTGGGCTGGAAATTTTATTGTCTCTCTCTGCAAGACAAGTGCTGAATGAAGATTAAGATGAAGATAGAGATGGTCTCTGTATTACTCTTTCTGTTTCTCTCTGCACTGCCTGCTCACATCGCACATTACTCCTCTCTTTCAAGAATTACCTCTCCCTTCATTCTCTCCACGATTGGTCTCCCATTGACAACACGTGCAAATGGACTGGCGTTGCCTGCTCTCATCGTGTTCGTTCCATTGGTTTCTCTTTTTACAGTACTTGTTCTACGGCCAAATTCCACCTCATCTGGGAAGGCTGTTTCGCTTGAGAATACATAGACTGTCTATAAATGATTTGGAAAGCTCCGTTCTTTGCAGGTTCCGTTATTCTGTCTGTTAACCATCTGAGTGGGACCATTCCCTCCCAGCTTGGCCTTCTCTCACATTTACAAACCATTGGATTAGGAACGAACAAACTAACAGGCACAATCCCTTCCTCCATAGGAAACTCGTCCTCTTTAACGGTCTTGGATTTGGGAGAAAACAGACTCCATGGTGGTATACCTGTTTAATTGGGTAGGCTTACTCAACTCCGATTTTTGCAATTACATTGACAACTACTTAACCGGCCACATTCCCTAGCAATTTGGTAAACTGTCGGAGTTGCAAAAACGTAAGTTATGGGGAAACCAACTCACTGGAGAAATCCCAAGCTCCCTCTCTTATTGTTCTCTCCTTCGATTGATTGACTTAGACTTTAACCAATTGAGCGGCATAGTGCCCTTGAAGTTTGGTAAATTGCTCCACCTTGAATGGTTTTCGGTATGGGGGAATCATCTTGTGAGCAGAAGTAGCGGTTTGTCTATTCTAACAGCCTTGACTAATTGCTTCTACTTAGAAGATATAGATTTGTCTTATAATTATTTCACCGGGCTCTTGCCCTCTTCACTCGGCCAACTTTCAAGGGTATTATCATATTTGAGCTTGAGCTATAATAAAATTGAGGGAAACATACCAACTGAAATTGACAACTTGACAAACTTGACATTCATAGATTTATCTGAGAAGAATAATTTATATGGAACAATTCCAAAACATTTGGGTCAGGCAAAAAGGCTTGGGTTGTTATCATTGAGTGAAAACAAGCTATTAGGGCAAATTCCAGACAGTCTTGGGGATCTTTCTCAACTAAGAGTTCTTCATCACAATCAATTGTCAGGGAAAATATCTGCCAATTTAAGGAGATGCAAATTTTTTGAAAAGGTAGACTTGTATTATAATAAACTAACAGAGAACATACCGCATATGTTACAAGTTTTCCAAATCTCATGTTTTATTTCAACATTTTGGGTAATTTGCTACAAGGTTCTCTTTCAGCAATGAGAAAAATGGTAATGGCCCAAACTATAGAAGTGTCTCTCAAAAACTTCTCAGGTGAAATTTAGTTACACTGTCAAGCTGGACAGCATTACAATATTTGAATCTTTCTTGGAATTCTTTTGACAGCTCAATACCATCATCACTCACTCATCTAAAAAATATTGAGGACATTGATCTTTCTTGTAATCATTTGTCTAGTGCAATCCCAATGGATTTCAAAGAAATGAAAGTACTTCAACATATCAATCTTTCTTCAAATAGGTTAATTGGGGAGGTTCCAAAGGGAGGAGTTTCTTCAACACTTGATGAGTCTGCAGTTATGGGAAATCCTGGTCTTTGTGGCAAAAGAATAAATTTTCAGCCTTGCTCTCATTCCAAACACAAACAATTTTCCATCTCCAAAAAGGTAATGGTACTAGTTGTGATTGACATTTCAATCTTCATCATGTCATTATTATTGTTAGTATATTCCTATAGGAGACATACAAGTCAGAAAATGGTTGCCCTCAATGTACAACCCCCCAGAATTTTGTATGAAGAGCTTGTAGAGGCAACTGGTGGGTTTACCCAAACCAATCTCTTAGGAGTTGGTAGTTTTGGACCTATCTAGAAAATGATTATAAATAATGGTATTAATATTGTTGTTAAAGTTCTCAATTTACAAGATGAGAATGCTCACCAAAGTTTTTTCGATAATGCAATGTATTAAAAAGAGTCGAGCACCACAATGTGATCACAATCATTTTGGTTTGTTCCCACCTTGATTTTAAAGCACTGGTTCTACCATTCATGTCAAAAAGAATTTTGGATAAATGATTATATCCTCAGTGAGAAGAAGAATGTAGATTAAATTTGAATGATCGATTAAAAATAGCAATGGAGGTAGCACTAGGTATTGAATATTTGTGTCATCACTATTTTGTGCAAGTGATTCATTGTGACTTGAAACCTAATAATGTGCTATTAGGGGAGGATATGACTCCATATATAGCAGACTTTGGTATTACCAAACTACTATTTGTAAATTCAATGGATTCATTGACTTCTACAAATGCACTCAATGGATCCATTGACTACATTGCACCATGTCTAGATTTTGCATCATTAGAAAAAATATTTATTTTGTATGAATACTTAAAATGTCTTGAGAATAACTAAACATTGTATTTTACTATAGAGTATGGAATGGGTGTAAATATTTCAACAAAAGGATATGTATATAGCTATGGTATTCTACTTTTAGAGTTGTTGACAAGGAGGAAACCAACATATGAAATTTTCATAGAAGGTCATCAAATCAATCTTCAAGAGTGTGTTGGTATGGATTTTTCAAATAAAATTAAAGAAGTGGTGGATAACAACTTGCTTAAACATGCTAATGAATTAGAGATATCAAAGGTATTGGTATGCCTTACTCAATTTATACAAGTAGGGTTGGTTTGCACAAGTTAGTTATCTCAACGATGCCCAAATATGATGGAGATAGTTGAGACATTAGAAAAAATAAGTGGTTCATTTCTCGTTAATCCTATAACTTTTTAATTATCGATAAATATCTCACCTTTGCTTGTGAATACAAGTGGTACAATAATTACTAACTCACGGAGCAAAAATTAGTCTACATCTATATCATAGCTTTTCACTCAACAAAGAAATTCATATAATTCCATTTCTGTTTAGTTTTATTCCTTTGTGGTCAGGGGAAATGTGAAACGAGTCATAGTTGCAGAAGAAGGCCAAGGAAGAGTCTAAGTAGCCAATATTGAAGTACAATCCAAGAGTCAACAGTTCTAGGCAGAAGAGCCACAAGGCTCATTTTGCATCACCATGTAGTGTTAGGCATGTTTTGATCAGTGCATCACTTTTTCTTGGCCTCAAGTATAATTTTCATTCTATTCCAATCAGAAAGGATGATGAAGTTCAGGTTGTAAGAGGGTCATACACATTGAATAGATTACTAGAGAGAAAGTCAATGGTTCTACTGTGAATGTTGGTTGTGGTGATGAAGTTGAAAGCAAAAGGTAGAGTTGTTTAGAAAGGAAATGGCAAAGTTGTTTATAGCAGAGGATGTTGCTCAACCTCTTCATAATGTTAACTAAATGCTATTTTTGGTAGTAGGCAAGTGTGAATTTACATGCTGAATAAGGCTTGAAATTTTCCTAGAATGTGGTTTTGGTTATAAATGTTATTTAAATTGATCAGGACTAAAGACATGTTTAGTATTTAACTATGTTTCTAATATTTTATTTACTTAAGGAGGTGCACGTTAGAGGTGACAAGATGGGAATATTGAGCCATGCTCTTGCCTATTTCTAATGGAATTTTTATTTTGGAAAAGCTCATTAGTCAACAATGCTAATTGTTAATTAATGTTGCTTTGTTTCTTATTATGTTCTCTTAGATTGAATAATAATATATTACATTTTATATAAGTTTAGTATAAGAATTGTATATGTAATGTCGTATTAAATTGAGAAGATGTAAGGTCGAATTATAGTTTTTTTTCCAACTTGATTATATGTAAGACAGACGTGGCTATTGATTAAATAAATATATATAATAGAAAGTAAATTCAGAAAAAATAGCTATTATTCTTAACTCTTGTCAAGTTTATTCATTATCATTCTACTTTACAAAGACAATTAAATTTTTTGAAGTAACTTTTGTTGAGTAAAACGTGTAAGCTTGTTTATAGAGTTGTTTGTTTATTATCGGAGTTACTATTAAGGTGTTGATGAATCCCCGTGCCTTCCAGCCTCCAAATTCCTTCACCATTCACCACCAACTCTTTGTCTGCCGACAAAATCTATCCCATGTTGACCATGATAAAGGTGTGCTTGTGTTTAAAGTTATATTTTAACTTGCTTACATTTAAGGCTAAAGTTGTACATCATTGTTTGGCTCGATTAGTTTTATTAGAACCCAAACTTGCTAGAAATATTGGAGTAGAGCCCCACCCCGTACATTGTTTTTATAAAATAAAAAATAACAAGTGGATATTTTATTAAGAGAGGTGGGAATTTTTGTGGGGACATTTTATTAAGGTTGTGACATTATTTTATAAGTGGTGATGCAAATTTTTTTTTGAAGGGTCCAAATTGTTGTAAGTGGGAACCATAATCATGATGGGTGGCGGGCATCACTTAGTAGTGTTTATTTAAGTGAAGGGAGTGAGTTGCTTTATTAGAGGGGGAAAAATTGTAAAATGGATAATTTTAAAGAGGTGTATATTTATTGGAATTTACATTTTTGAGTATTTTTTCTTTCATTTTTATATGTCGAAGATCAATGGGTGAGGTTCGGTTTAGTAGGAGGTTATACTTCTTCACAGATAAAATAAATTTGTTTTTGCTTTATTTTATTTCCATTTTTTTGGATGTCATTTTTATTGCTCTTGTTTTCTCTTGGCCCACATTGTTATCCTTGTTATCACACTTTGTACTCACGAACGTATTATCAGCAGACTCTGACGTCTCTTTTTTTTATTGTGCATTATTTTTTTTGTACCACTTTTATTCTTATGGATGCATTTTTGACAAGGCTCGATGTCATACATTCTTGAGTACAGTTTTTTGCCATACACTGATCCCTTGTTTTAGGAGTAACTATCTTGCTCTTGATGGTGTCTTCTATAGATTGATAGCATTCTAGGTTTTATGCATCATCTAATTTTTGTTGTTGTATGGGACCTTTATTTTTAGTCGCACTGAGAGTCATGGATATTTTTATTCATGTTTGTATACTCTATATTGAGCACATTACTCTTTAGTTGTTAATTATCCCATCACCACCAAGGCTATCTTCTTGAGAGATATTTATTTTGTATCTTCAATATATTTTTGACAGTTGACAATCTCCTTTATATTTATTACGGAGCTTGATCTCCTTCTAAATAGTATCTATTCTGATGAATACATTGTCAGCATGTCAGTGTTTGAGTAGTGGATTTAGTTCATTCATACATACATTTTTTATGTCACTCCCCCTGATCAATAGGATGGGGGGTATGGTGTAAATCCTACTTATTTAGTTATCGTGTTCCTTGCTAACCCTTGGTACACTGCATCTTCTATCAATAGATCAAATTCAATTGGTGAACCATTTTTTACAATCGACACCTCTGATAGTCTCTTTTTGTAAGAGCTATTCTGGTGCATTTCAGTGTCAGTTGTTTTTTATGATTGAGCAGTGGATTTGAACCACTAGTGAAAATTTGAGTTCCATTGAGACTTTTGAGTCCATCGAGTGCATTTATATTTGATGGCTTTCATTCCATCTAGTGCACCTCTTCAGCATTATGTTCAAGTATTAAGTCGTTTGCTTTCTTAGGACACCTTGCAACTTATGTTTTTTGCTCTCTCAACTTTAGCTATTATTACTTTTTTTGGGTACGTTGTAGTGATATATTTCATCCTTGGTGACTCTTTTTCTTAGTATTTTTTATAGAGTTAGTCTCGTATAGAGTACCAGTTCTTATTTGACTTAGCAGTTATAATGATTCATCATCCATGTAGTCTAGTAAGATGGATTGGTTACCATAGTGACACTTTGTATTTCATTATGATTTTATACATGGGTACCTAATCAAGCTGAGTTATCGAGACCCATCAGTCTATTTGCTTTATCTTTTTTTCACTCCCTATTATGCGAATAAAGGAGGGTGTTGGAGTAAAGCGTGTAAGTTTGTTTAGGGAGTTGTTTGTTTATTGTTGGAGTTACTATTATATTTTATGGACATATTTATTGAGTGAAAAATAATAATAGAAACTCCTATCTTTTAGGTTGTTCATGCAACAATAATTTGTTGCATGAAACAACCTATCTTACCTATTTAATAGGCACTCCCATGTACTTTTGACTTGGTTGTTTTTGGAGACCCACACAAAGATTGTGAATATTATTCAAAGACTTTATTGTGCATATTTTCTCTCTATACAATGTATATGTTATTTGTGTTGTGGCAATGATTTACAAGAGAGATCCTGTTGGTTATGAGTTCTTTATGAACTTCTTCAACTTTTTGCCAAATAGCAAATTCTGAAGTCTAATTTTCTTGGTTGAAGTTTTGTAATCTCTTATTTTGTGTATTTTTCTCACTCTACTTAAATATTCTGAAATGAAAAATCTTTCATGTCATATGTCTCTATTCAAATCTCCTTCAATCATTCATTTTATCCATAAACCTATACATTTTTCTTCATTTTAATAAATAATCAAGCAACCTAGAAATTAACAGTTTGTGTAAAATGAATAAAATTCATAAAAAGAGATTGAAATGTTTGTTATAGATGTTATTGCTTAGATAAACACATATACAAAATATGTTCAAGCATATATAAGATCCAATAATTGTTTGATAAAAGAGTTAATGGAATGTAATTCATGAACTACAATCATTGTTGAATATGAATAAACTAAGCTTGTAGATTTGTAAGTAAATTTAGTTGCATTTATAAAGCTAAATTCAACCATTTTTGCCAACATTCTCCCAAAAAATGCCAAAATGAATAATTCAACATAAAGTCTGGAGATTCATCTAAAACTAGTTAATTTAGCAAATTTTTATAAGATGATTTCTCATGGAATGCAAATTTCATTGTATATGTGCATTAAATGGAATTTTTAAAGGAATCCCTGGACATAAGTGAATTTAATTCCTTGGTGTAAATCTAAATAAAGAGATACAAAACAAAGTATTGAGATGCCTCCAAAAATGATTGAAATAAAAATTTAGTCAAATTGTGTAGTAATGATTGCCTTCATAAATGTGTATGCATTGTGCAATGCATTATCTATTTTCTTACATATTAGTGTATATTATTACCCTTCATCTCCCATCATTAATCAAATTTGAAGGGCTGGTCTTATTTACAAGTTGAAGGGTATACATTCATCCAACCCTTCCATTATGAAAAGTTGTAAAAATAGTTGTACTTCAGGTGACAAGACAAGAGTAAAGTAAGTATACACTTCATTAAAAAATATGTTAAACAAAATGTTTCTTTTCCAATATTTATAGATTTCAATTTCTAAAATGGGTTTGAACTCTTTGAAACTTGCAGGGGTAAAATATTTTGATAATATGAACATATATATGTTTTTTAACCGTAAAATAGAGTGGAAAGTTTTTGAAGACTATATAGAATGAAAAGGAAAGTTTTGGATAGACTTAAACAAAGTTTCTAAGGATTATAAAAATATTTATGAATTATTATAAAAATATATTTACTCTTTGATAGTTAGTTATTTAAATATCATTGACATAAATTTTGAATGGAAATGTTGATTGAATAACCATCACAACTGTTTTACCCCTAAACAAATTATGTTTGGAAAAATAATACTTTTGAAAGTAGATTTTTGCATGAAATAGATAAGAATGTTTTTTCTATCCTTTTCACAGTTGTTATTTCCACATTTTTTCATGAAATAAATAAGAATGTTTTTTCATTATTTATAATGCATGAGCATTTCCCTTTCCCACCATTAAAATAAGTTTGCATTATTATTGGGATTAATTCCTTCCATTTAAATAATCATTTCATACCTATTATAATGAAATAAATTAAACATTAAAGGTTAAAAGATAACATTGAAATCTTTGAATGCCTAGTAACTCTTGTGCCTTGAGTTTTGATGGCTATTTGATCTGTAAACTTTCAAGTCACTAACTTACTAGGATTAATAGACTGATAACTTCTTTTTCTACTTTGAATTTACTCCAAAAAAGATAACTTAATTCATATAATGATCTAGAATCAATGTATATTTGTTATGTTATAAGATAAAAATGATTAGGAATTGAATATGAATGCATATACACTTAGACAAAACTCATAACAATAGATACAAATGATAGAAAGACTTTTGACCTAGAAAACCCCATAAGGTGTAAGGAAAAACTAATTGGAAGAGGCAATGACTTTACTTTCTATTGTTTATTGGCCAATTATGTATTATAATGAGATATAGAAAAAGTACAACATAGAACTATCATACTCACAAATATTTCCTCACTATTTCCTTACTCAAATCCTTCCTACAAATATCTAAACACTTGATTTATTAACTAATTCCATCATATGTCCATGTTGTCCTTCTTATCCTCTCTGAAGATATCCTTTCGTGAACAAAAGACTTCTCAATCATCTAAGAATTTGAAGAGATAATTTGTCTTTTTCTAAATCATCTATGTGGTTATCTCGGGCAGAACCACTAGTTAATTTAGACTAACGGTTTCAAATCTTCTACCTATATGAACTAGTGGTTAAGTAACCACCATGGTGGTTACACAATTGTCACTTGCATGATGTGGCAATTTTGACACCATTGCTATAACTTCTACCTTGAATCTCTAATGATGATTGAAATAGGGTCTATTTTCTTCTATCTAATGAATGGATTATTTTTGGATCCTTATGGATCATACCTCCCTTATTGAGAGGCTTTTGTCCCCACAAAATATTTCTTAGTAGGGGAAGAGATGTGGAAACAACTCCTCCACCCTATCTTGGAGTACCACTTGGATTACCTTGGCGTCTTCCCCTTGAGTCCAATATTCCAAGACTCTTATGATCTAATGTGTGTCTCTTTGAACTTCCATTGAAGTACTACATCCTCCTCCAATTCTTCTTGTGTGTACATAACCAAGTATTTTATGGAAATTAACAATTATTATTCTACTTATTCATCTAGCATAGATGTTTCATACAAATGCAATTGATCATAATTGACAACTTACAACATTAGCATGATTGAGGGTAAATCAAGCTTGAAAGCATTCTTGCCAATTTTTTCTAAGATGGAAAATGGTCCATACCATTTTGGCTTAAATTTCCTAGATTTTCCTTGGAGTCTCTCTTTTCTCAAATATAGCCATACCTTGTCATAAACCTTGAGTATGTGTCCTTTATAGTGATAGCCATGCTTGGCCTTGTACTTTGTGTGAGACTTCTCTAACTGAACTTTCACTTTGAGATGGATTTGTGTAATCTTATCAATGAAAATTTCAACTCTTTTTATCTCTGAATCTTGCTTTTATATCTCTACCTATTGTTCCAATGCAACATCAAGTGGATTAGTTCAAAAATAACCCAAGCATGTTTCAAATGGTGACTTATTTTTGGATATTTGTATTTCTATGTTTTTTTAGTGTTTAATATATTCCAAAGACCTATCCCAAATCCTCATATTTGAGTTGTTATGACCTCTTATTAGCTAAAACGAAGTTATATTAACCACCTATGTTTGTTCATTGATTTGAGAATGGAAAGTGATACTTCATTTTATTTTAGTATCCATCTTTCCCCATAGTGTTTTCCCAAGAACCTTGAGTCTTTATCTAATACAATAGACTTCTAAGGTAATAAAAATGCACCCAAATATTATAAAAAAAGAGTTCAATTGCTTCATGCCTTTTTGCTATTTTATTACATGCAAATAAAAGACACATTTTTATAAATCTATCCACAAAAAATATAGATAGGCATGTCCATGCTTGAACATAGGTAATCTACCATAAAATCAATGAAAATACAGTAGGAAAATTATTAAGGAACCCATTTAAAAATAATTATAGAATGGGTTGGTGAATCTGTCTAGACTCGGATTCACTACTTTAGTGAAACCTATTAGAATGGCTTTCATGTTGATGGAAAAAAAATAGAATTTTATATAGATGAAAAAATGAATCTATAAAAACATTTGTAATTTATTGGAAAAAATGGTGAGCCTAGCATTCACAATAAATGGAGTTTGTAGTAAATAAAGTATCAGTTCATATAATTATCAATATTTACAAGAGATTCACTTAACTAAATATAAAAATTGGACAATTATTAAGGGATTAAAGAAAAAAATTTATTAAGGTCAAATATGTGGGAATTGGGTTCCTCACATTATGTGAGATCAGTGTAAATGTTGAGGGAAGAGATCAAGATGATAAATTCCTCCATTAATATCCTTTTGTGATTTGATCTCAATAGGACTGATATAATCAAAATTTTGTCATGTCACATTTATTTCCATATATTCATGAATGTTAAATGAGCTTTGCAAAAAATAAAAAATCCTCACAAAAACTAAATCAGCCTTATCTATACTTGCCCCGAGTATCTTGTTGTTGAATGAATTTTAATTTATGAGAAAGTTTTTGACGTAAATCATTTTAAAAAGTTACAATATTCATTTATTAACGGAGTATAATTTATGGAAATTGGGATCCTACCATTATTATCCTCATGTGATTTGACTACTAAGGGACTGATGGCTTCAAGGCAACATATTTGGTTGTATTGGGAATGATATAATCAAATTCATTCCACATCACTTTTATTTACATATATTTTGAAGTTTGTTGTTGGGGATGCTATAAATTCACTTCATACTTTTATTGGCATTGTCGATATTTATTCTTATATACTTTATTTTATGGTGTTGTATATATTTGAGTTATGGCTAGTGAGTTGATTACAATACCTCCCCATTTTTTTCTCTATACATAATAAAGAGAGACCACATTTTAGTTTCCTATATTTGACATTAGGCTAAAAAACATCTTTTCCACTCTATCAAGGGATGTTGTGAGGGCAATATAAGATATTATCAGTATTTATTATGTTGAGATGGACACGAGAAATAGATTTAACTCTAAAGTTTCATCATAATTTGTGAGCAACCCCATGGGATTCATCCAAGATAAAGGATTAGTAAAAAAAATTGGTTAATATGTTTATTAAATATAAGTTTATTGGTGGGCTAGATAAGGATTTGAATGTGACTCATTCAATGATTCCAAGAATATTGTTTGTATCTGGCATGGAGTTTTGAGGTTTAGTTTTCATGGCTACCTTCAAGGAATTAGAGGAAAGGTTATTCTCCTTGGTTTGTTTTATGTATAAAATACATAGTTCCCTGGTGGAGGGCTAACACTTTTGGGGAGGAAAAAAACTAGTCTTGGATATGACCTCTCTTTGGTTTCCCCCAAATGATATTACCAATTTTGGAGCACCATAAAGTCGATGTGGCTACCAATGCAGTTCAATATCTATAGATGGTAGTCTGTTGGACTATTCTTACATGGATAATTTCAATCATGAAATAATCACAATGGATGTTGGTTTGGGCATATCATGTAATGGATTTATGATAGTTCCTCAATTTGGGAACTTTGGCAATTTGTGAAGGTTGTTTGAACTTTAGAAAGATTGGAGAGCTTTTGTTATATTTAGTATATAGATGTTAATCTCTAGTTTATATATAGATGTTACTATCTAGGCTATATAAGTTTTTTTAATGAAATGATATAAGCACTGTAAATAATATTGATATTTTAATTTAAAATGGGAAGGGACCCTTTAACCCTTCTTTACCAATTATGTTTCTTGTATATTTGATAATTAAAAATGACATAATTTATCAATTGCATAATAATGATAACATTTAGGGAGAGTAGAAAATGGTGTGAAAAAACTAGAAGGCAGGGTCACACTCTTTTATGCTTGGTGGGGGTTGTGGTAAGGGCAAGGATGATCTAAGGCTTCTCGAAGCAAAGATAGAATGAACCAACATTGGTTAGGATTCAAGGTGTAAGAAAAGAATCTAACTCTTTAGAAGGCTTTCAAGATAGGGCACAGATGGGTCAATAAATTAACTGTTTGGTAGACTTGGAGTAGGTTTCCTCTGATGTGGTAGCTAGAGTTAATTATGTTCAATTGGGTAGTGAGTCTTAGATTGGATATTTTAAATAGGTAGAGGATGAGTGACATCTTTCTTTCCCATTTAGTTCTCAAGATGGTTTGTCTATTGGTCAAGCTAAAGAGATGGTATGGTTTTTAGAGTCCTTTTCATGGAGTGTATCTATTTTGGAGGAGTGTGCTCTTATTATCAAATGTGTGGGGCAGTGGGTGACTATCGATGAGGTGTAGGAGTGGGTTGTTAGTAATTGGGTCATGATTTAAAGGTTAGTTTTCTTTATAAAGGTTTATTTCTAGTTGTGTGCCATGGCAAGGAAATCAAGGTTGAGATTTTAAACAATCCCTACTAGTCAATGAATGGAGTGGGCTTGTGGATCCAACATTAGATTCCAAATTTTGATACTCAATCTGACATAATTAGGCATTTAACGGTTTGGACTAGGTTGTTTTCCCTTCTGATAGAATATTG
Source organism: Torreya grandis (assembly GCA_037957365.1). Lineage (NCBI taxonomy): Eukaryota > Viridiplantae > Streptophyta > Pinopsida > Cupressales > Taxaceae > Torreya > Torreya grandis. The sequence goes on from JARHVA010000008.1 coordinate 11,922,399, forward strand.
GAGTAAGTATTACCTGATGACTCTAGGTAATCTTTTTGGGGAATTCATTGAATTGGATCCGGTTATAGAGGAAGGGGTGTTGGATTATTTTTTGTGAATTAGGGTTTTTATGGATTTGGATGCAGAAATTTTGGAAACCATTCTAATTAAAACACAAAGGGCTATTTAGAATCAATATTTTGACATCGATAAAATTCCCTTCTGATGCTTCTTATGTAGAAAACTAGGGAATAATAATTTTTTTATAAGTCTCTGAATCGGTCTCTCTCTGTCAAGCCTCTCCTCTTTAATATATGTTATAAGCACAAAGTTAAGCATATTTCTAATTTCATTTTGAAAAAAAATGGGTAGTTTTTGTCATCTTCAATGTAGGTCATTAAGAACCCGGTGCTCGATCTTAAAATTTAGGAAATTGGGTCTCTTTTGGTAGCTTTGGGCAAAGGTGAGAGCTTGTCCCCAGCTTTGATGGTTAAAGGATGTGATTTCATTGCTAATAAATCTTTGTTCTTAAAATATCTTATTCAAAATTCCCCCTCTCCTCTTATTCCTTTGGAGTCCCTTTATGCATCAATTTAACCTACTAATGTGGATTTGACTAGGGGAGAGGAAGTTGAGGGTTTGGTTGATTCTAATGAAGCCTAGTTTGAAGAAGAGTTGAACTCCCATGAAGTGTTAGGTATATCCCAATCTCAAATCATGATTTCTCAACCTGATTGGGGTTATTCAAAAAAAAAAGGTTGGAAATCTATCAAAGATCAAGTGGTTACTGCAGTGTCAGATGTCAAGTTGGGTAGATTGCAATAGTTTCTCGACTCTAAAGTATGAGGGGTGGAATTACCCTCTTCAGGAAAATGAAGATTATCTTTTGAAATGTTAGGGGACTAAATTCCCCTAATAAAAGGCTCAAGGTAAAGTGTTTGTGTTGTGATTCAAAACCTGATATCTTATTAATTCAAGAGTCTAAGTTGAACTCATCTGAAGCATATTTTTTTTTAAATTTAGCATAAAACTTTGGGAATGTATCTTTGTGGATTCATTGGGAGCCTTTGGGGGTTTAGGCTTGGGGTGGTATCCCTTTTTGGTTCAAGTTTCTTGTATTGGGTCTAGTTTAAACTGGCAATTCTGTAGGGTGGTTAGTTTTAAATTAGATTTAAATTCTCTTTTGGTCAATATATATGGTCCTTCTCTGCTTGATCTAAAGAATCTTATTTGATCTAATCTTACTACTTTTTTGGCTTATTTTATGGAAGAAAAAGTGGTTTTTGGTGGGGACTTCAATGTTATTATTTATGCTAAGGAAAAACAAGGGGGTCCAATGTTATCTTCTAAATCCCAACTTGATTTTTATAACTTTATCTTGGTCAATGGACTCTTAGATTTAGTTCTCAGATAGGGTAAGTTTACTTGGATCAATAAGATATTGGGGAGAAGTAGTATTGCAGAGAGGTTGGATTGTTTCCTTGTCTCAACTAACTAGTTTTATCATAATTGGTCTTTGAAAAGCTCTATGTTTCCATGTTTTGGCTTAGATCACTTTGGTGGAATTGTTGATATATGTAGGTTGTGCTCTAGTAAATTCAGATTTTAAATTTGAAATCATGTGGCTTCATGACCTGATGCTTCCTAAACTGATGAAGTCTTGGTGGTGATTTTAGCTGGTGAAATTTGGCTCCTTGATGTTTAACATGGGTAAGAAACTCCAATTTATCAAACAATGTCAAAGTAATGGAATGTGGTCAAATTTAAAACATCTTCAAGGAAAAAGTGAGTGTGGAGGTTTAATCAAGTGAAGTAACTAAGATTATCATGGTTTTTGGGATGACTGCTCAGAGTTATGATTTAGAAAAATGACTCTCTTTGGAATATAAATAACTATTACAGAGGGAAGAAATCCATTTGTAACATAAATTTAGGGAAGGATGGCTTAAAGATGAGGATAGAAACATAACTTCGTTTCACAACTCCACTAAACTCAAACTTGACATCTCTCGGATCTCTAAAATGTCTTCATCTAGTGGGGTCTTGTTAGAGTCTAGTTCTGATATCAATAATGAAGTAGTTTCCTTATTTCAACATTTGTTTTTAGATGATAAGAGGTCCAATATCTTGGCCTAGGAGAAAAATATGGCCTTCATTCCCAAGGTGATCTTCGAAACATAAAATGTTATTCTTATAGCTTCCTTTTCATTGGAGGAAGTTTTTATTGTGGTTTTCTCTATGGCCAAGGATAAAACCCCTGGGATGGATGGATTACCCATGGCCTTATTTCAATCCTTTTGGGAGATGATGGGTCAAGATGTCTTGGATATGGTGAAGGAATCACGTTGTAAAAAAAGGGTTCTCCATAATTTGAATGTCACCTTATTTCCTAAAGGTGAGTCCCAATTGAGCTTTGAGGATTATAGACCCATCTTGTTATGCAACACAATCTATAAAATCATTTATAAGGATATGGTAGCACGTTTGAAGCCTCTTCTCAATTTTTTGATTTCCAAATAGCAAGATGGCTTTGTGTTAGGCATAAATATTCAAGAAGGTATAATCATGGCTCATGATATTATTTATTCTTTGATCAATAATCATAAGAAAGGAATGATGATAAAATTGGATATCATCAAAGCTTATGATAGGGTTTATTGGCATTTTTTTTTATCAAAGTTATTTAGAAATTTGGATTTAGTAAAGAATTGTGTGACTGGGTGTTTATCTATGGTCTAAGATTTTCAGTCTTGGTAAATGACAGTCTAGCTAGTTTCTTTAAATCTTCAAGAGGACACCACCAAAGGAATCCTTATCTCCCTTCCTCTTCATTATTATGGCAGAAGGAAGATTTGGGATGGGTTATCAAGCAGGCCTTCTTGGATCATTCATCATCAGGTTCTAAAGTGGTATAAGGTCTGGAGCATGTATCTCATCAACAATTTGTTGATGATACCTTTTTCTTCTTCAAAAAAGCATCGATTAAGGAAGCTCGAGTCCTCAAATCTATTTTGACTAGTTATGAAAAAACTTCTAGGCAAATGATCAAGAATATGAAATCAAAAATGTATTTTTTAAATTGCTTGACCCATCTCTAGTATAAAATCTATGGGTTAATGGATTTCAAAATTGGTAAACTACCGAATAAATACTTGGGGATGTCTCTCTTTTCTAGTCAAGGTAAAAGCTCTCTTTAGAATAATTTAATTAATTCTTTTAGGTCCCGCTTATCTTCTTTGAAATTGAAATGGTTTTCTTTTGTAGGATGTCTCACCCTCATCAAGTCTGTCCTCAATGCTCTCTCAATTTACTATTATTCGATGTTCCATCCACCAACTAAGGTTTTCAAAAATTTAAATCAAAATATGAAATATTTCCTCTGGCAAGGTTCAAGAGACAAGAAAACAATTCCACCTATTAGGTGAGATCAGGTGTGCAATAAAAAAGAAAGAGGGGGGTTCAAGTGAAAATTTTAGAACTAAAAAATTAGGCTCTAAGTGCTAAGTTAATTTGGGGGATGCTTCAATTCCTAGATTCCCTATGGAGTAGGATTCTTCAGCGCAAGTATATGAATAAGGATGATCTTGTCAACATTTTTTCCATTTCCAATATGCCACATGGATTCCATATTTGGAAATTCATGCTCAAGTGTTACTCGATCATCATGAATAGTCTTTCTTGGATAGTGAATAATGTTAGGCTTGCCAATTTATGGCAAGATTCTTGGAATGGCCATAAACCATTGATGGAATTACAGGTTTAGGTGAGGCTCGATAGATTTTGTAGAAAACTTGGGATAATAAGGTGGTAGACTATGTGGAACAAATAACTAATTCAAAGCTATTGAGTTGGATATGGAAAAGTTAGAATCAACTATCACTCCTGGAGGTGCAAAACTCTTTGATATCCTCATTTCTCAATAAAATAAAATAAAATCTTAAATAAAAAATAAGATAATCTTTTCTTGATTGGGCCTAAGTCTAGTAATTATCATATTAATCTTGGCTACCAATTAGGGGTATAAATGGATTATAATGTGGCCTGGGATAGGAAGTTTTGCGGGAATGAGGAAGGATTAAAAAATCCTAGGGTATTTTCTTGGTTGGCTTCTCAAAGTAGTATGCTTACTTCTGATAGGTTGGCTAAAATTGGCTTTCAGGGTTTGTCCAGGTGCATTATGTGTAAAAATTCTAAGTAAATTATAAATCGTCTCTTGTTCAAGTTTTCCTTTGCAACTTGGTGTTGGGTGTGGTTGTGTGGTAAATTGTATTGGTCTTGGGCATGCCCTGCTTCTCTCTAGAAAGCCTTCTCTTTATGGCCAGTTGGTGAAGAGAAAAATGCTTTATTTTATCTATGGCATGTTATCCTAACAATAGTGATTTGGTCCATCTAGAAAGAAAAGAATAAATGGATCTTTGAAAGAGTGGAATGTCCCCTGCACTCAATTATTCATGATGCAGAGATTTTTATTTCTAAAGTAGCCTCAACTCAAGTTAAGAGAAAGAACATTTTTTAACCACTTAGGATATGAGAATGGGGGCTAAATGGAAGTTGATCAAATTTACTTTTGTTAAAGGGCTGATGGTAAATGGTAGTGGTAAGCTCAGGAAGGAACATTCAAATTGGGATCCTCCCCCTAGGTTGGTTCAAATTAAATTTTGACAGTGCCTTGCATGGTAATCTTAAGGCCTTTGGAGTAGATTGTATCATCTGAGACTGTAGCAGCTCTATAATCAAGTTGGCTTCGATTAAAATTGTTAATGACACCAATAATGAATTATAAGCACAAGCTTTGGTGTTTGATCTCGAGATGGCATATATTAGTGGTATTTTAAATATCTTAATTGAAGATGACTCTCAAGTTATCATTCAATATTTGTTCAAAGGAAAATCAAAGTCATAGAATTTAACTTATATTCTTGAAAAAGTTTAGCCTTTGTTAAATTCCTTTGAAACATGGACATTTATGCATTGTTTTTAGGAAGTAGATAAATCAACCAATACCTTGAATAATATAGGTATTGATAAACCTTTGGGTATTATGATGGATAATAGTTTTGAAGTATGGGATAAGATATTACGCATTAATATCTCTAAATTGATTTTGAGTGGCATTTTCTATCTTTTTTGCCTCTTTTCTCTCGAGGTCATTGGAGCACGTGAGTTTAATTATTATGTGAGGTGGATTTTATTAACCATCTAGGTCATTATGTTGTTTATTCATTTACTGTTTCCTATTGTTTGTTCTACAAGGTGGAGCAAGAAGGGGTTTCATTTGAGGTGTTTATGGCATTGTGGTTACTGCTCTAATGGATAATGTGGTGAATGAATATTTAGCATTTCCTTTAGTAATAGACTAATGCAATTCAAGAGATATGGCCTTTTTGGGTAAGGTTTATCGAGGGAGATTAATGAAAATATTTTGGGCTCCTATAAAATAAATTCTTAGGATCATTCAATTTGTATTTGGGGATGAATTTCTTGGTGCAAGTAGGATGATAAAAGTTAATACAATGAACACTTCTATTTTTTCAATTAATATTTTATTTCTTATTTCAGATAAGGAAGTTGTGAAGTCACTGGTTGAATTCTATGTGAATCCAACTTTTCTATTTTAGTTGAACTTATGGAGGTGGTCGAGGTTGAACAAGAAGAATATCTACTTTTTTTAGGTAAATATAGTCTTGATCTAGTATCGATGGTAGATTTTAGGGATTTGGAAGTGAAATTATCTCTCCTTCACAATTACATCTAATCTCTAATGTTTGATTTGAGGTGGGATAAACTGTCTAGAAATTGATTTCCTCCTCCTCCCTTGGAGGAAGCAATGATATCCCCACCTACTTTGGTGACTATGCACTCTACTTAGCATTCTCAGAAGTGATTTGATACAATTAACTTGATGGCAAGGTTGGTTTTTTGGGGCATTACACCTCCCCCCTCTGTGGTAGGTGAAACATCCTTAGGTGGTGATCACACAAGCTATGAGGTCTCTATTGGCTCTAGGTAAATGTAAGGCAAGACTGACTATTTATTAGAGAAACTTGGAGTATCCTATTTTTAATTTGGAAAGAGATCACATAGTATCTATTAAGTCTCAGATGGAAGTTAGAAATGGATCTCGATCGGTGACTTCTGTTACTGAAACTGAAATTATTCATTTGGACAAGGTTATTTTATAAGTAGCAAGGCAACATTTTGTTGTTATTTTTTTGGCTCCTAGATCTTGGATGATTTTGTTTTAAGCCTCTGTATGTTCATCCAAGTTGGTTTCATTTTCTAATGTCCATAGCCTTTTGGCTATTAGAGATAAATAGTGTTTTTGTGGATTTCTTTTTGTATTTTCCTCTATTATATCTAGGCAAGCGTCCCATCAACCTATTGTAGGTAGATACTAAGAGGTAGGGGTAAATAAATTTCACAACAATATATATTCAATTCCATTTACCATTCCATGAATCATACATTCACATAAGATCAAACCATGCATAGAGAAACAACCATATAAGCACATCACAAGATAACACAAGAGAATATGTGGAAAACCCTCTTAGGGGACAAAACCAAATGAACCATGCACATGGAATAATTTATTATAATTAAAATATTCAATATTTAATGAGGCACCAACCCCAAAATGAGCACCAACCCCTCACTAGTTAGGCACCAACCCAACTAGTTCTTTAGCAAGCTCCAACTTGCAAGGAGGCTCCAACACCCTAGACAACCAAGAAACAACTTAGATACCTTTAATATATAATCATATTTAACACCTATTTCTTACTTTTCAACTTATTATGACCTCCTTTTTTTACACTCTTTCCTCTTCACTCGCATTCATACAGCCTCTAGGACTCACTCACTCAATATGCCTCTTCTAGGCTCATTAAGTCCTTTGACAAGTGTGTCCACCTGCATCAACTTGATCATATATGAATGACTGATATTATTCAACCTCTTATTTTCCTCAATGACATACCTCTATTCCTTTATTTATCTCTTTTCTTTTCTTAATTCCACACACCCTTATTCATCCAAATAGGCCTATTAGGTATTGCATTTATACCACACACTTCATCTAACACATCTTGGTTGGCCAAGATATTTATCACACTTGTATAATGCATAAAATATGTTCATGAATATGTTACATATGAGAAAAAAACACTTCATAGGTCATTTATAACCCATAGACACTAAAATCAATTAGGCCTAATAAAATTAGCCTTTCTTCAAGGCACACACTACCCTTGCACTCCTTAGACCATATTGAAATTTTAATAATGATTTGAACACATAAAATATCACTTGAATATAAAAATTATAATCTCACCTTGTTCCTTACTACCTGGAATTCCATTTCACACCTTGAACATATCAATTAGGTCTACTTACCTTTTAAGACTTCAGACACAAAAAAGTGTATCTCTTAGAACTGAAGCATATAATCACTTTTATAAAAAAAATAACTCAAAAAAATTCATTAATATATTTTCCATGACCTAAAAAAATCACCAACTCCATTTAAAATCATCACATTTACTAATAGGCCTCAATAACTCTTCTCCAACTTTGCCACTTAGAGATGCCAGTGCATACCAAAATACAGTCATGAACATTGAAATACAAACACACTTTTTTCCAATAAAATGTGGAAATAACTCATATGTAAAGACACATTATGACCTCAGGGTCATCATACATCTAATTATAGTCTTCAAATCAACATTTTCAACCTCTAAACCTTCTATGCAAGAAGCTCACTAAGAGCCACCAAACATTGCCACCAACCAGTCAACAAACTTTGACTCTCCACAATAGCATGGGCAAAACCATGATCTCTCAATACATAAAGGCAGCATTAAAATACTTATTTAACATAACCATTTAATTTAATCATCATCACTCAAGACATAATGCATTATAAACACCTTTGTCACTTAGTCTCTCAAGACTGTTAATGACTTCAAAAAACTAGTTATGTAATCATGACTTTCTAGCATATTGAAAATCCCTTTCAATGAGAAAAAAAGAATTAAAAAGACTCTATTATTATTTAAAAATATCACCAATATATTTTATTACCTCTATATAAGCCATAAGGACTCCAACATATCACTTACCCTAGTACACTTGGAACTATCACTTAGGCTCAAAACATAGCCATGGTGAACATGAATCCTAACACCTTTAGGATCACTTAATTGAAATAAAAATGCATTTATGATATACTTATACACTTTTATATCAAATACAATCACAAATATATGTGGGTTTAATATCACATAAGGAACATATAGATCATTCTATGAGATACACACCTTCACTATCTTGACTTACACAGATAAGTCACTTTGTGAGCATCTTTTGGCCTATGTATGATCCCCAAAAACACTTAAAAAATAAATTAAACATGATTCACAGGTCTTAAAAAAATACCTGAAATCATTTGATCCATACCTAGTCACCTAGAACTCTTCCCTAATCACTTGTTCACTCTACTTGGTTTCTTTCACTGTTTTCCCTATCTAGCATATTAGGGATAGGTCAACTTGATTAACCAAAATGATTGAAATAGATAAAATATATTTAAAAACTAAATCCATGGTCATAAATAACAAGTCTTGACCTTCAATCGCCAATGATTTTCATGTGTTGACTTCGTCAACTTTGCTTGTAGTACCAAATTCTTTAAAAATAAGCAGTTTATTTTACCTTCTACTCACTAACCTAACACACCATTTCCACTTGGAGGTGATCTGATGAGTCCTATACAACATCCAATCATCAAAATTGATCAAATAATCCATTTTGGGCCAAAAGCTTTCACATCTTTCCAATTGCTCCAGTATGAGGGTTTGTAAGCACAAAAACCTCCTTACCTTCTTAATGTTTGTTCATAAAGATGAGGGATTGGTTTATATTAAAAATGATTTTAAATATTATTATGACACTTACCCAACTATTCCAAAAGGATTAGGTCACCATGAAAACTCTACATGTGCCAATGAGCAACTCAACTTCCTTCTCAGGCTTGGAAACCTTCATTATGCATGCATAAGAAACCTTCCAACATTATTTATTATTTTGTCTTCCTCCTCAGGACCTAAAACTTGGTAAAAACCTTATACATACCATATTACACCTCAATACATTTTCATATGATCTCTACCATTTTTACAACTCAATTTGATAGTTCATTTGGACCTTACTAGGTCTCTATGCACATTAAGTCTAAAACCATCAGTCAAACTTGGATATTGAAAGCACTTGGAACCTTCTTGTATTGATCTAAAATCATCATAAACATGTCATATATACTCATTCCATGTTATCAAGCTTCCCTCCATGTTCGCACAGGTAACATGCTTCTTACTTCAACAATCTTCCAAACTTATGCCTTCTTGCACCAGAATAGACATTCCATGCTCAAAGCCTTCATGTTACCAAACCACCTTGAGCTTCTACAAGACCACTCTTATAGATCAGAAAGCATATTAAAATACTTGATAACATCTCAAAATCATGTCATATCATTATCCATTGATCAAGACAACTCAAACCCCATGGATAACTTATCAAGTATACAAGGCCTTCTTATCACTTCATGATATCATCCTTCATCAATCAGCACTTTGTCATTACCTTTGACATCAATGACAACACTTTTGCCAACAAAAACCTATACTGATCTAAAAATATAATGATAATATTTGAATATAAAATAATTTGATATCTTAATCTAACACCATGAAAAATAATTCATCAACATAATCAATAGAGATCATTCAAAATTATGCATCAAAGATCTTTGCAAACCACTATCAATTTTATGCTTGTAATCATAAAATTTTAAAATCATCACATGATTATAAGAATGTCACCTTCTATAAAAGCATCACTAGCTTGCAAAATCATCTCATGCTTGAAAAAGAATCACATGGTTGAAAAAGGATCACATGTTTGGAAAAATGTTGCATGTTTTTAAAACTATAGAAAATATCTTAAATATTTAGTTTATTGTATAATTATTATATATAAAAAAATTACATTGAAATAATGTATTCTCAAGATTTTTAATAGTATAAACATGCATATATACCTAAGATGTATTATGTACTACTATAAATTTCACCCAATCCCAATCACTACTTTCAAATACATGTTCTTATATACACATGTTCAAACAATGCTATGAACCATAGCCATAATTTCTCTTCTTATTCATTGTTCACTAGAAGTGAACCAATGTTTTTAAAATGTTGTGGCATTCATCCAGTACAATAGATGAAGCAATTCAATAAATATTAGCCTCAAATTTATTGTAGCAAATTGAACCAAACAAAGTGTTAAAGCTTTAGAATAAATGGGGGTTCCCTTTCTAGATCCACTTAATCAAAAATATGCTAGTGCATGAAAAGGGATCACATAGGCCATGGACAAAGCCATGCAATCATGCAAAAATACAATAGAATAAATTTTTATAGTAAGTTTTCATCTTTAGAAGAGCTTAGCACATCATTTGGTAAGATAGGTATTTATGTATACTAAAGTTGAGGCAGGGGATTATCTTGTTAGCATTCAATGAAGGCCATTTCCAAATTCTCACATGGTACTCTATGATCTATATCATGATTATCTTTTTGCTTCACTTGACACCTAGATGTCAATATAAGAAAATCAAGTGAGATGTCTTAAGGAAATTAATATGAGAAATAAGAATGGTAAACCTAATGGGATATCATTTTTAGTAGTGAAAATTTTCATTTCCATAAGGTAGATATCATCATTGGCTTAGAAATTCATCATAGGCTTGTAAGTGCATAACAAGCTTAGAAATGCATTATGGAAATTAGAAATGCATCATGTGCCTATTTTAACCTTATCCTCAGTTATGATAAAATATCATCAAAGAGTGATCATGTGACATATAACTCCTCAATGTTACCATCAACGAGTCTTGAAAAGTAGTATATGGGCATCGCATATTTTCATACATATGCACATATTCTCCCAATATATTAAGCTTCCAAAATTTTATTAGATTTCCAACATGTATCAACTGTTCCAACTCTCAAAATTTGGACCCAAAAAATAAGTCTCTTGATTAAGATAAAAAATTATCTATAGCCAAATAAACATGTCTCCTTAATCTTATAAAATAAAATATATATAGTTCACTCTATGATTTGTTTGATTAAATAGTGAATTTCATCCAACATGGGAAGGAGGAAACACAACATCAAAAATGTCTTTTTATCAATAAAATGATGTATAAAATCTTGAGCCTTGTCTACTTCTCTATGATGTAACCACATTATTCCCTATAAGGATGGATACTCGTCGTACACCCTATGCATTGGTTGATACAATGTGATCTACCTGTTGTCAACACATTTCAATAGTTAATTCCCATATATTAAACCCTTTACAAATGTTTTTAACACCATGAATATATGACATAAATAATCATGTACCTCATGAATAAGTTCTTCAAATTTTGCTACATATATAAAATTTATGACTATTTTATATGCTTGATTCATTATATGAACCATACAATGAATGCAAATCATATACATGCAATGGGATGTTTTTAGTCTTACATATTCCTTTTTGATGGTCTTTCATTATATATTCTCCATCTGACTTAACACATTTAGCTTTTTTGTAATTGCATAATCATCCATGCCACCAACCTCTTTCAAACTAATTATTACCAGTTCACAAAGTTTATTAGCATTGTAGTTTTCTATCTTGTTATGAAGAGTGAGTAAATGAGGGTGTCTCACATGATTTTCAATAGTATAAACAAGCATACAAACCCAATAATTATTATCTACTATTGTAAACTCATCAATAATAAATTACACATATCATCCACACTTAATTTTATTTTTTGATTCTTCTTTCTCAACCATAGCTAGGCATTTCACCCAATCCCAACCACTACTTTCAAAAAAATGAGAATGAGGAAAGTGTATGACACCCAATAAAAATTAATATGGTATTATATTTAGGAAAATATGTTATAGGATGACCTCTTTTCAAAGTGTGAAAAACAACAACTAGTTGAACTATTTTACCTAATTGACTGTTTTGAATGATCTTTTAAAATTGACATGTAACTATCCCTCCATTTTTATCAAGTATTATTTGAATTCCCATTTGATCCTCATATGATTTTACATTCCTAATATGAAAATAATCATCTATATATTTCCATTTGGAAACATGCTTCACAACTCCATTTTTCAGTTTTCTTTTCATATATCTTTCCTACATGCTTCTCAATAGTATCCAATTTCAATTGTATTGTATTACCCTTCCAAGTGTCTAGTTGAAAATTGTGCATTTTTATTTATTTGGAGATTCATTTTTATTTTCATTTTTAATATATTAAATGAATGGAAACTTTTCCACCCACTTGAATGTGAAATTATTTCCCAAATCCTATTTTATTTGCTTTCTCTTTCTAGTAGAATTCAATGTCCCTGCAGTCTTAGTGGTAGTGAAATGTCCTTGATTTCCATAGTTTACACTTACAATATTAAATTTTTTATATTTTTATGTCCCAAAATTTATTTGAATTCTAATCCTTCTAGTGATGGATATTTTATCTCATTCAATGGTATGTTTTCAAGCAAAGACATTTCATTGTCATCATCATTGACAATGTTAATAATTAAATTATCATTTAAATCACTATGATTTTAATTTATATGTTATAATTATACCTTAAAAATGGTGGATATGGATTAGCTAAAATAGATGGTTTCTCAAAATAAGATGCAGTACTTCATATCCTAGAAGGTGTCTCACTTGTTTGCTTTCATGAGGTTTCTCAGTTACATGTCATTTTGTTGTAAGGAAATATTTTATGTTATTATTAAATTTAAATTGTTAGAGCACCATCACAAAATTTTAAAATCCTCATGTGCTTGTAGAAGCATTACAAGCTTAACTATGCATCATAGTGCTACAAATGCATAGTATTATTAGAAAATCATCACATTATGAGAGAATAATTGCATGCTTATGAAAAAATTATGGGCTTAGATATGCCTCATAGTGTTAAAAATGCATCACATTATTATAAATTTAATCATTTTTTATAAAATAATCATGTTATTATAAAGGCTTCGCATGTTGATAAAAACATTGCATGTTTATAAAAGAATCATTGGCTTAGAAAATTAGTGAAGGTTGAGAAAAACATCATGAACTCATAAAAATGTCATTAATTCAAAAAAAAACACAAGATTATAAAATTATTGTAGGATTATAAAATAATCATGTGATTATAAAATGATCACATTGATGTATATACAATTACAATGATGTAAATGTAGATATGTAAAAACATTATAGGATAGTAATTCATCGTAGGGATGTAAAAGCATCAGAAATTATAAAATCATCTCTATCTAATAAATTTTGATAAATTTATAAAATTTCAAAAATGATCACAAACATGCTTTATATTAGATCAATAGATTTACTAGCGCAATGTCAAATATAATGTTGCAAGAGTTTTGAATTAGATCAATAGAATTCCTGGTTTGCATCTACTAGTGTTTGATTTATTTAGATCCTTTTATACTCACCCAAATGCTAAACAATCCAAAGTTTAATCTCACCAAAATTTGAGTATATATATTATTATATTTAAAACATTTGGGTTGGGTATAATTGGCAAATTTGATCACATTGATGTAAAATGTAGATATGTAAAAACATTACAGGATAGTAATTCATCATAGGGATGTAAAAGCATCACAACTTATAAAAGCATCTCTATATAATAAATGTTGATAAATGTATAAAATTTCAAAAATGATCACAAACATGCTTTATATTAGATCAATAGATTTACTCACACAATGTAAAATTTGCAAGAGTTTTGAATTAGATCAATAGAATTCCTGGTTCACATATGCTAGTGTTTGATTTATTTGGATCCTTTTATACTCACCTAAACACTAAACAATAAAAAGTTGAATCTCACCAAATTTTGAGTATATATATTATTATATTTAAAACATTTGGGTTGGGTGTAATTGGCAAATTTAATTACATTTCAAATTTTCCCTTTAACATTTTGGTGAGTGTGATCTGAGGGATCATAGAATGTGTGATGATCCAAACATTGTTTAAAATCTTGGACCATTGATTTATTGGTGATCCAAGAAAAAAACACCATTGGGTTTAGAAATCGTTTGGATATTCAAAAAATAGTAACATGCATGCTTTTTCTTGGCAAACAATTTTGTGGCCTGGCATTATCCACATAGCCAATATCGAGTCAATAAATATCCATTATTTTCCTAACTAAAAATATTCACCGCTAACATTTCCCACATTTCCCATGTCCTAATACATATAAGTAGTGGCATGTACATCCCTTCTTTCTAGTGAAATTAAGAATTAGAGGGGAAATTTAATGGTTGCCTCACTCCTAGTGATAGGTGTCTTTCTCTCATTCTTTTAAAGACACAAGATTCAAGAAATCAAAAAACATTCCCTTTAATGATATTAAGACAAAATTACATTCAAAATCCAAACTTAGGATCATAATGTTTCACACTGGACTTATATGGTTCTTAGTTCTGCATTCTTTATCTTCTCTCCATACTATCTATAGATCAAGAACCCCTTATTTTTTGTTGAGGATCCCTTCTACCTCTGATTCAACTGTGTCATGAACATTAAGCTCTTGAAATAGATAAACCAATAGAGATTTTAGGTTAATAGAATGACAGATAGACCAACTAAAAGGTAAGGATGTCACTATTAAACTTTGTCAATCACTTAATTATTAAATTTGAGTTTCTACATTTACCCCTAATTTATTATAATGATGCAATGAAGTGAAATTACTAGAGTAAATTAGATGTGAACCTAAGTGTGTATACACATTTTTTTATTTTGATGCAAAGATTTATTGTGCAAGATATTTAAATGCATAACCTACAATAATGTCACTAAAATTAGTTACTATCCATATTTAAAAATTGAAAATGTAAAACTTGAAATTTTAAATTTTGAAAAGTGAGCAAGGAAATTATACACTGGAAAGAGTATGTAATCTAATTGCTCTATAACTTTTTAAAATGGAGAAGTACATGACCCATTTTTGAGGAATTTGCATATATGTTGAAATTATGGTGAATTGAGAGTGATCAAGACTCAATTTGAAAATCTTTGAAAGCTCTTGAGATGGAAATATTTTATGTTGCAACTCTCATTTGACTATGTAAATTACTCATGTAAAATAATTGAAGTGGTGAAACTACCAAATGTTGTTCACTACAATAAAAAAAGAGAAACCATAGACATTGAGTGTCAATATACTCTAACATGGACCAATTATAAATTAAAATGAATCACACTACTGTAAACGGATCTAGATTGAATTTGAAATTTTACATCTTTGAAACTTTTGAACTTGAGTAATTTGAAATTGTCATATAGAAACTTGAACATGAATGAATACCATGCCCTCTATATATGTACTATATTAATATTGAGTGCCATTTTACTTGTAACTATTTTTAAATTTTTAATTTTAAGAATGAATGCACATGAATGTCACATGCCCCCATAATCTAAAATTTTGAATTATGTTATATTTAAAAAAATTATAGTGCCAAAAATCAAAAAAAATCTCATGAGGACTTTACTTCTCAAGACAAGCCCACTATGATGCTCCCTTCTAAGATGAGAGACGTATCCTGAAAGTAACTAATATCAATATATAACTTTGAAATATGTAATCATGTAGTATCATATTTGAATATTTAAATTATATTGCATCATAGTATTAAATATTATTAAACATGTGCTAGTTAGATATATCATTGAAACACATAAGCATGATGTGTATAGTATGTATCATAACACAAAAGTAAATTAGAGAATAGATTAATGCATGATATGAATCATGGAACCATAGTAATAAGTAATGAACAAACAAGAAATGTCATATAATGTCACATAAGTTGCATAATATGTCACACATAAGGCCCAAAGGCCACATACATTAGATATGTGTTCATGTCGCATAAACACATAGATCTAATATCCACACTCAAATGGAATGATGATGCCATAAAATCAATAACATGTTTATGTTTTGCACACAAGGTCAAGGGTCAAACACAATAAGCAAGTAAATCCTATTTTATCAGGTAGTAAAGTAAGAAGGTAAAGAGATGCATACAACAAATGAGACTAGTCTATATCAACCATATGTATCAATGCCATGGTTATCAAATAACATATCCATTTTATATAATGAAAAGTATGAGTGATTAACAAAACATTTATATGATATATAGCTCAACATGGTAGAGAGGTTGTTGATAGAAATAACCTATTGAAATAGTCATAGAGAACAAAGAGATGCCCTCAGCTCAACAAGGTTGTTAGGTAGAAAGGGAATCCAAACATCAAAGAACCATGTAAAAGCATGTCTTGTATCACACTCAAATACCTCATGAAAATAGTGTATTTTTAAAATTGAAATATACTATCTACTAGACATGAAATAAATAATATGTGTAAAAAATAAACTAGAAACATTTGAAAATGCTTGTTTTTTAGGAACTGATTTTGATTTTTTGAAAATAATTTGATTTTTTTTATTTGATATATTTAAATGTTTTTTTAATTTTTTGAAAATATTTTAAAGAAAAATATTTTGAAAGTGCTAAGAATCAAGGCTTTTAAAATAAATAAAGTAGGAGGGATTAGAACAATCATTAACAAGATACTGAAGCATGTATGGTAATAAGTAGGGCAAGCAATATGCCCCCAATGTATGTGCAACTTGAGTCATAGTAATGTAGCACAAATTATGCATATAGATAAAAATTTAAATGCTCCTCAATGGGAAATAGACTATGTGTGCTCATGTAAAAGTAGCAAAAATGTGATCATGCAGGTGAAATAGAAGCCATATCATGATAAATATGTAATAACAAGCAAGTGGACTGAGCATTTGAATTTAATTTAAGATAGTTGTTTAGAATTGTTCAAAATGGTTTCAATATCAAGAGGGAAAGTGCCCAAAGTGAAAATAAATATAAGGGCTACAATATTGTTTGGATATAGGATAGAAGAACTATTAATGAAGTAAAATCAAATAAGTTATGTACAAATGAAAATACAAGTAGCTAACCTTTGACTTGGATAGAATTAAGTTTCCATAGAGTACCTACATAAAAGGTATATCCACTTGCTTCATTTTGTGGTAAACCACAAATTAGAATAAGATGTCGTTGTGGATAACTATGTGATCCTTATATTATATCATAGGTATTGTATCGTTCATAATTGTCATAACTGTATTAGATGTCTTTATTGGAGTATGAATTGTTGTGTGCTCTTGTATTGTCATTACATTATCCTTTGAAATGGTTATCATTGTTCTATTTTACTAAAGTGTTAGAGAATCATAATTAGTACTAAGCATTTCTCCCATTAATCTTTTCCATGACTTTCTAAGGATTACATTATATTGCTCAAAAGTAGGATCAATGTGAAATAGTGTTAAACATGATTTAGGACAAAGAGTGATTGGTAATGTGATAGATCCTATGAAATGTTTTGGTCTATATAATTATTGAGATGATATGTATCATACCCAACATATATGAGAAGAGTTACGATGCATATTTGAAATCTTATAGGTGAGCAACCTCAACATTAGTGCATTGTGTATCATCTATAAGTGGTTTAATAACAAGAGGCTATAAATAATAAAAATGTTGTTTTTTCCCCTCTTTTCTAACCATATGTTAAGGGATTACCTTAGAAATTTATTCTTGAATTGAAATTCCTTTATTAAGAAATCCTTTTTTGAAAAGAGCTTGATCTCACTTTGGTAATTTTACCACTGAATGTTGCTCTATTTATGACTTGAATTGCCCTTTTTGCACCTTTTCCTTAGGAGATATAAGTATTTGAGTTAATTGATTGCAATATAATATTACAATTTTTGAAGTATTTTTTAAATCTTGTTGATTGGAAATAGGTGATTTGTCCTTATTTTGTATACAAGAAATATAGATATTCTCCCACTCCAACAAATATGTAAATAAAGAATGAGATAAGTATTCATCTTCATCAATTGGATTGAAATTTAACTTGCACAATTAAACATTTGTTAGTTTTTGTGTATCTTCATCATCACTACTATAGTAGTCCTGAAGAAAAAAAGAAATCTTGGGATTTTACTAATAATGGTAGTTCTATAAGAGGTTATTCTATTTTTGTAAGATTTGACACTTGTTGTTTCTCTTCTTTGATAGGATCTTCTATTTGTGTATAAATTTTCACTTTTTCTGTGGCTTCCTTCATAGGTTCCACTATTTGCTTAAGAATATGAGTAACTTGTGGGGTATCATTAACATTACTTGATTCACCCACTTCATAACTATGCATTTGTGCTATTATAATTGGTTGTTCAATTGGTATAATGGATATCTTCTCAAATTATGTTTATGTCATTTTACAATATTAAAAAGGTGCATCATCAGTTGGGATTGTATACTCATGTGTATCATACAAATGTTATACATCTATGGAATGTATAAGGTATAGCTTCCATTTCATGAATCCAAGGCCAAGCCAAGAGGATATTATATTGTAGTTGATTATGTATGACTTGAAAAATATTAGATATCATTTTAGAGCCTAAGAGTAAATCTAATGTGATAATTCCCAATAATTTTTTTTGGAGTGATATCAAAACCATGTATAGGTTGCTTATACTACTGAAGATTATCCTAATTGAAGCCCAGTTTACTTATGAAATCATACATATAGATATATATCATGGAACCATTATCAACCAATGCATGTTTGACTAATTGTCCATGTATTTGAATTTGAATGAATAATAGAAGATTTTATAGAATGATATGCTAGGGAGGTACATATTATTTATCAAAAGTAACAATATTGTCAATATCCTTGAAGGTATTCATGATATAATTAAATGAAGTTGGTTGTGTATCCAAAGGAAGAGTGGTATCTCAAAACATTGCATATAAGATATCTTTGTAAGTTGGGGTTTTATTTAGTATCTCTAGAATAGAGAACTTAGTGGGAGTATTGCACAATTGGTCAATAAGGTCATATATCTTGGGTTGAGGAACTTTCCTTGAAGGAAGTGGTGGTGGAGGAACATTTTGATTAGTAGGAATGGGTTTGGGAGGCAAAGGTGATCGTCCTCTTAAAGTTTGAACAACATGAACATGAGAATCTAATATGAGCCTTGGATAAATAATGGGGATAGATGGATGAGTATAAGTAGGTTCAGGGTGAGGATAAGGAACCAAAAAGGTTATTCACATGTTTTTTGGCATTTATTTTTGATTGGAAGTAACTCAGATTGTAAGTTATAACAATAAGTATTAGCAATATATATGATCTTAGGAGATGGACTAGGTTAGATTTGTCCATAAGAGGTATGATTTTATTTGTATCCAAGACATCTTCTTTCAATATTATGTGAAATTCCTATGATTTCTTACCCGCAAATGGTGACAAAAATATATTTTGATGATGGTAATATTTTGGGAAAACTATTATAAAATGTAACATTGCAACAATAAGAATTGAAATGTGCTTAAGGGTCTATCTTACACATGTTATATTTTTCATTTGATTTATATTTCATCCATCCCTGAACATAATCAATAACATGTTGAAATGGAATATAATATCTAACAATGAATTTAATAATCCTATGCAACATATGAGAGAAACTTTCATTGAACCCATTATGAATGATCTGAAAAGGTTAGTTAATGCAACTGCTCACTAATTTATCCATGATTCTTATGACAACTTTCTCAATTTATCATAATTTAGTGTGAAAAATGGCTTAAATGATTAAAAATCAAATTAAACTCAATTACAAATAGCAAGTAAATGATAAAAAGACATAACAATGCAAACTGAATTGATAATAGATTTCATCCAATGTAGACTATGTCTCTAGGTCCATTTCAATGTACAAACTGATCTATTAACATGCTTCTTACTTCAACAATCTTCCAAACTTATGCCTTCTTGCACCAGAATAGACATTCCATGCTCAAAGCCTTCATGTTACCAAACCACCTTGAGCTTCTACAAGACCACTCTTATAGATCAGAAAGCATATTAAAATACTTGATAACATCTCAAAATCATGTCATATCATTATCCATTGATCAAGACAACTCAAACCCCATGGATAACTTATCAAGTATACAAGGCCTTCTTATCACTTCATGATATCATCCTTCATCAATCAGCACTTTGTCATTACCTTTGACATCAATGACAACACTTTTGCCAACAAAAACCTATACTGATCTAAAAATATAATGATAATATTTGAATATAAAATAATTTGATATCTTAATCTAACACCATGAAAAATAATTCATCAACATAATCAATAGAGATCATTCAAAATTATGCATCAAAGATCTTTGCAAACCACTATCAATTTTATGCTTGTAATCATAAAATTTTAAAATCATCACATGATTATAAGAATGTCACCTTCTATAAAAGCATCACTAGCTTGCAAAATCATCTCATGCTTGAAAAAGAATCACATGGTTGAAAAAGGATCACATGTTTGGAAAAATGTTGCATGTTTTTAAAACTATAGAAAATATCTTAAATATTTAGTTTATTGTATAATTATTATATATAAAAAAATTACATTGAAATAATGTATTCTCAAGATTTTTAATAGTATAAACATGCATATATACCTAAGATGTATTATGTACTACTATAAATTTCACCCAATCCCAACCACTACTTTCAAATACATGTTCTTATATACACATGTTCAAACAATGCTATGAACCATAGCCATAATTTCTCTTCTTATTCATTGTTCACTAGAAGTGAACCAATGTTTTTAAAATGTTGTGGCATTCATCCAGTACAATAGATGAAGCAATTCAATAAATATTAGCCTCAAATTTATTGTAGCAAATTGAACCAAACAAAGTGTTAAAGCTTTAGAATAAATGGGGGTTCCCTTTCTAGATCCACTTAATCAAAAATATGCTAGTGCATGAAAAGGGATCACATAGGCCATGGACAAAGCCATGCAATCATGCAAAAATACAATAGAATAAATTTTTATAGTAAGTTTTCATCTTTAGAAGAGCTTAGCACATCATTTGGTAAGATAGGTATTTATGTATACTAAAGTTGAGGCAGGGGATTATCTTGTTAGCATTCAATGAAGGCCATTTCCAAATTCTCACATGGTACTCTATGATCTATATCATGATTATCTTTTTGCTTCACTTGACACCTAGATGTCAATATAAGAAAATCAAGTGAGATGTCTTAAGGAAATTAATATGAGAAATAAGAATGGTAAACCTAATGGGATATCATTTTTAGTAGTGAAAATTTTCATTTCCATAAGGTAGATATCATCATTGGCTTAGAAATTCATCATAGGCTTGTAAGTGCATAACAAGCTTAGAAATGCATTATGGAAATTAGAAATGCATCATGTGCCTATTTTAACCTTATCCTCAGTTATGATAAAATATCATCAAAGAGTGATCATGTGACATATAACTCCTCAATGTTACCATCAACGAGTCTTGAAAAGTAGTATATGGGCATCGCATATTTTCATACATATGCACATATTCTCCCAATATATTAAACTTCCAAAATTTTATTAGATTTCCAACATGTATCAACTGTTCCAACTCTCAAAATTTGGACCCAAAAAATAAGTCTCTTGATTAAGATAAAAAATTATCTATAGCCAAATAAACATGTCTCCTTAATCTTATAAAATAAAATATATATAGTTCACTCTATGATTTGTTTGATTAAATAGTGAATTTCATCCAACATGGGAAGGAGGAAACACAACATCAAAAATGTCTTTTTATCAATAAAATGATGTATAAAATCTTGAGCCTTGTCTACTTCTCTATGATGTAACCACATTATTCCCTATAAGGATGGATACTCGTCGTACACCCTATGCATTGGTTGATACAATGTGACCTACCTGTTGTCAACACATTTCAATAGTTAATTCCCATATATTAAACCCTTTACAAATGTTTTTAACACCATGAATATATGACATAAATAATCATGTACCTCATGAATAAGTTCTTCAAATTTTGCTACATATATAAAATTTATGACTATTTTATATGCTTGATTCATTATATGAACCATACAATGAATGCAAATCATATACATGCAATGGGATGTTTTTAGTCTTACATATTCCTTTTTGATGGTCTTTCATTATATATTCTCCATCTGACTTAACACATTTAGCTTTTTTGTAATTGCATAATCATCCATGCCACCAACCTCTTTCAAACTAATTATTACCAGTTCACAAAGTTTATTAGCATTGTAGTTTTCTATCTTGTTATGAAGAGTGAGTAAATGAGGGTGTCTCACATGATTTTCAATAGTATAAACAAGCATACAAACCCAATAATTATTATCTACTATTGTAAACTCATCAATAATAAATTACACATATCATCCACACTTAATTTTATTTTTTGATTCTTCTTTCTCAACCATAGCTAGGCATTTCACCCAATCCCAACCACTACTTTCAAAAAAATGAGAATGAGGAAAGTGTATGACACCCAATAAAAATTAATATGGTATTATATTTAGGAAAATATGTTATAGGATGACCTCTTTTCAAAGTGTGAAAAACAACAACTAGTTGAACTATTTTACCTAATTGACTGTTTTGAATGATCTTTTAAAATTGACATGTAACTATCCCTCCATTTTTATCAAGTATTATTTGAATTCCCATTTGATCCTCATATGATTTTACATTCCTAATATGAAAATAATCATCTATATATTTCCATTTGGAAACATGCTTCACAACTCCATTTTTCAGTTTTCTTTTCATATATCTTTCCTACATGCTTCTCAATAGTATCCAATTTCAATTGTATTGTACTACCCTTCCAAGTGTCTAGTTGAAAATTGTGCATTTTTATTTATTTGGAGATTCATTTTTATTTTCATTTTTAATATATTAAATGAATGGAAACTTTTCCACCCACTTGAATGTGAAATTATTTCCCAAATCCTATTTTATTTGCTTTCTCTTTCTAGTAGAATTCAATGTCCCTGCAGTCTTAGTGGTGGTGAAATGTCCTTGATTTCCATAGTTTACACTTACAATATTAAATTTTTTATATTTTTATGTCCCAAAATTTATTTGAATTCTAATCCTTCTAGTGATGGATATTTTATCTCATTCAATGGTATGTTTTCAAGCAAAGACATTTCATTGTCATCATCATTGACAATGTTAATAATTAAATTATCATTTAAATCACTATGATTTTAATTTATATGTTATAATTATACCTTAAAAATGGTGGATATGGATTAGCTAAAATAGATGGTTTCTCAAAATAAGATGCAGTACTTCATATCCTAGAAGGTGTCTCACTTGTTTGCTTTCATGAGGTTTCTCAGTTACATGTCATTTTGTTGTAAGGAAATATTTTATGTTATTATTAAATTTAAATTGTTAGAGCACCATCACAAAATTTTAAAATCCTCATGTGCTTGTAGAAGCATTACAAGCTTAACTATGCATCATAGTGCTACAAATGCATAGTATTATTAGAAAATCATCACATTATGAGAGAATAATTGCATGCTTATGAAAAAATTATGGGCTTAGATATGCCTCATAGTGTTAAAAATGCATCACATTATTATAAATTTAATCATTTTTTATAAAATAATCATGTTATTATAAAGGCTTCGCATGTTGATAAAAACATTGCATGTTTATAAAAGAATCATTGGCTTAGAAAATTAGTGAAGGTTGAGAAAAACATCATGAACTCATAAAAATGTCATTAATTCAAAAAAAAACACAAGATTATAAAATTATTGTAGGATTATAAAATAATCATGTGATTATAAAATGATCACATTGATGTATATACAATTACAATGATGTAAATGTAGATATGTAAAAACATTATAGGATAGTAATTCATCGTAGGGATGTAAAAGCATCAGAAATTATAAAATCATCTCTATCTAATAAATTTTGATAAATTTATAAAATTTCAAAAATGATCACAAACATGCTTTATATTAGATCAATAGATTTACTAGCGCAATGTCAAATATAATGTTGCAAGAGTTTTGAATTAGATCAATAGAATTCCTGGTTTGCATCTACTAGTGTTTGATTTATTTAGATCCTTTTATACTCACCCAAATGCTAAACAATCCAAAGTTTAATCTCACCAAAATTTGAGTATATATATTATTATATTTAAAACATTTGGGTTGGGTATAATTGGCAAATTTGATCACATTGATGTAAAATGTAGATATGTAAAAACATTACAGGATAGTAATTCATCATAGGGATGTAAAAGCATCACAACTTATAAAAGCATCTCTATATAATAAATGTTGATAAATGTATAAAATTTCAAAAATGATCACAAACATGCTTTATATTAGATCAATAGATTTACTCACACAATGTAAAATTTGCAAGAGTTTTGAATTAGATCAATAGAATTCCTGGTTCACATATGCTAGTGTTTGATTTATTTGGATCCTTTTATACTCACCTAAACACTAAACAATAAAAAGTTGAATCTCACCAAATTTTGAGTATATATATTATTATATTTAAAACATTTGGGTTGGGTGTAATTGGCAAATTTAATTACATTTCAAATTTTCCCTTTAACATTTTGGTGAGTGTGATCTGAGGGATCATAGAATGTGTGATGATCCAAACATTGTTTAAAATCTTGGACCATTGATTTATTGGTGATCCAAGAAAAAAACACCATTGGGTTTAGAAATCGTTTGGATATTCAAAAAATAGTAACATGCATGCTTTTTCTTGGCAAACAATTTTGTGGCCTGGCATTATCCACATAGCCAATATCGAGTCAATAAATATCCATTATTTTCCTAACTAAAAATATTCACCGCTAACATTTCCCACATTTCCCATGTCCTAATACATATAAGTAGTGGCATGTACATCCCTTCTTTCTAGTGAAATTAAGAATTAGAGGGGAAATTTAATGGTTGCCTCACTCCTAGTGATAGGTGTCTTTCTCTCATTCTTTTAAAGACACAAGATTCAAGAAATCAAAAAACATTCCCTTTAATGATATTAAGACAAAATTACATTCAAAATCCAAACTTAGGATCATAATGTTTCACACTGGACTTATATGGTTCTTAGTTCTGCATTCTTTATCTTCTCTCCATACTATCTATAGATCAAGAACCCCTTATTTTTTGTTGAGGATCCCTTCTACCTCTGATTCAACTGTGTCATGAACATTAAGCTCTTGAAATAGATAAACCAATAGAGATTTTAGGTTAATAGAATGACAGATAGACCAACTAAAAGGTAAGGATGTCACTATTAAACTTTGTCAATCACTTAATTATTAAATTTGAGTTTCTACATTTACCCCTAATTTATTATAATGATGCAATGAAGTGAAATTACTAGAGTAAATTAGATGTGAACCTAAGTGTGTATACACATTTTTTTATTTTGATGCAAAGATTTATTGTGCAAGATATTTAAATGCATAACCTACAATAATGTCACTAAAATTAGTTACTATCCATATTTAAAAATTGAAAATGTAAAACTTGAAATTTTAAATTTTGAAAAGTGAGCAAGGAAATTATACACTGGAAAGAGTATGTAATCTAATTGCTCTATAACTTTTTAAAATGGAGAAGTACATGACCCATTTTTGAGAAATTTGCATATATGTTGAAATTATGGTGAATTGAGAGTGATCAAGACTCAATTTGAAAATCTTTGAAAGCTCTTGAGATGGAAATATTTTATGTTGCAACTCTCATTTGACTATGTAAATTACTCATGTAAAATAATTGAAGTGGTGAAACTACCAAATGTTGTTCACTACAATAAAAAAAGAGAAACCATAGACATTGAGTGTCAATATACTCTAACATGGACCAATTATAAATTAAAATGAATCACACTACTGTAAACGGATCTAGATTGAATTTGAAATTTTACATCTTTGAAACTTTTGAACTTGAGTAATTTGAAATTGTCATATAGAAACTTGAACATGAATGAATACCATGCCCTCTATATATGTACTATATTAATATTGAGTGCCATTTTACTTGTAACTATTTTTAAATTTTTAATTTTAAGAATGAATGCACATGAATGTCACATGCCCCCATAATCTAAAATTTTGAATTATGTTATATTTAAAAAAATTATAGTGCCAAAAATCAAAAAAAATCTCATGAGGACTTTACTTCTCAAGACAAGCCCACTATGATGCTCCCTTCTAAGATGAGAGACGTATCCTGAAAGTAACTAATATCAATATATAACTTTGAAATATGTAATCATGTAGTATCATATTTGAATATTTAAATTATATTGCATCATAGTATTAAATATTATTAAACATGTGCTAGTTAGATATATCATTGAAACACATAAGCATGATGTGTATAGTATGTATCATAACACAAAAGTAAATTAGAGAATAGATTAATGCATGATATGAATCATGGAACCATAGTAATAAGTAATGAACAAACAAGAAATGTCATATAATGTCACATAAGTTGCATAATATGTCACACATAAGGCCCAAAGGCCACATACATTAGATATGTGTTCATGTCGCATAAACACATAGATCTAATATCCACACTCAAATGGAATGATGATGCCATAAAATCAATAACATGTTTATGTTTTGCACACAAGGTCAAGGGTCAAACACAATAAGCAAGTAAATCCTATTTTATCAGGTAGTAAAGTAAGAAGGTAAAGAGATGCATACAACAAATGAGACTAGTCTATATCAACCATATGTATCAATGCCATGGTTATCAAATAACATATCCATTTTATATAATGAAAAGTATGAGTGATTAACAAAACATTTATATGATATATAGCTCAACATGGTAGAGAGGTTGTTGATAGAAATAACCTATTGAAATAGTCATAGAGAACAAAGAGATGCCCTCAGCTCAACAAGGTTGTTAGGTAGAAAGGGAATCCAAACATCAAAGAACCATGTAAAAGCATGTCTTGTATCACACTCAAATACCTCATGAAAATAGTGTATTTTTAAAATTGAAATATACTATCTACTAGACATGAAATAAATAATATGTGTAAAAAATAAACTAGAAACATTTGAAAATGCTTGTTTTTTAGGAACTGATTTTGATTTTTTGAAAATAATTTGATTTTTTTTATTTGATATATTTAAATGTTTTTTTAATTTTTTGAAAATATTTTAAAGAAAAATATTTTGAAAGTGCTAAGAATCAAGGCTTTTAAAATAAATAAAGTAGGAGGGATTAGAACAATCATTAACAAGATACTGAAGCATGTATGGTAATAAGTAGGGCAAGCAATATGCCCCCAATGTATGTGCAACTTGAGTCATAGTAATGTAGCACAAATTATGCATATAGATAAAAATTTAAATGCTCCTCAATGGGAAATAGACTATGTGTGCTCATGTAAAAGTAGCAAAAATGTGATCATGCAGGTGAAATAGAAGCCATATCATGATAAATATGTAATAACAAGCAAGTGGACTGAGCATTTGAATTTAATTTAAGATAGTTGTTTAGAATTGTTCAAAATGGTTTCAATATCAAGAGGGAAAGTGCCCAAAGTGAAAATAAATATAAGGGCTACAATATTGTTTGGATATAGGATAGAAGAACTATTAATGAAGTAAAATCAAATAAGTTATGTACAAATGAAAATACAAGTAGCTAACCTTTGACTTGGATAGAATTAAGTTTCCATAGAGTACCTACATAAAAGGTATATCCACTTGCTTCATTTTGTGGTAAACCACAAATTAGAATAAGATGTCGTTGTGGATAACTATGTGATCCTTATATTATATCATAGGTATTGTATCGTTCATAATTGTCATAACTGTATTAGATGTCTTTATTGGAGTATGAATTGTTGTGTGCTCTTGTATTGTCATTACATTATCCTTTGAAATGGTTATCATTGTTCTATTTTACTAAAGTGTTAGAGAATCATAATTAGTACTAAGCATTTCTCCCATTAATCTTTTCCATGACTTTCTAAGGATTACATTATATTGCTCAAAAGTAGGATCAATGTGAAATAGTGTTAAACATGATTTAGGACAAAGAGTGATTGGTAATGTGATAGATCCTATGAAATGTTTTGGTCTATATAATTATTGAGATGATATGTATCATACCCAACATATATGAGAAGAGTTACGATGCATATTTGAAATCTTATAGGTGAGCAACCTCAACATTAGTGCATTGTGTATCATCTATAAGTGGTTTAATAACAAGAGGCTATAAATAATAAAAATGTTGTTTTTTCCCCTCTTTTCTAACCATATGTTAAGGGATTACCTTAGAAATTTATTCTTGAATTGAAATTCCTTTATTAAGAAATCCTTTTTTGAAAAGAGCTTGATCTCACTTTGGTAATTTTACCACTGAATGTTGCTCTATTTATGACTTGAATTGCCCTTTTTGCACCTTTTCCTTAGGAGATATAAGTATTTGAGTTAATTGATTGCAATATAATATTACAATTTTTGAAGTATTTTTTAAATCTTGTTGATTGGAAATAGGTGATTTGTCCTTATTTTGTATACAAGAAATATAGATATTCTCCCACTCCAACAAATATGTAAATAAAGAATGAGATAAGTATTCATCTTCATCAATTGGATTGAAATTTAACTTGCACAATTAAACATTTGTTAGTTTTTGTGTATCTTCATCATCACTACTATAGTAGTCCTGAAGAAAAAAAGAAATCTTGGGATTTTACTAATAATGGTAGTTCTATAAGAGGTTATTCTATTTTTGTAAGATTTGACACTTGTTGTTTCTCTTCTTTGATAGGATCTTCTATTTGTGTATAAATTTTCACTTTTTCTGTGGCTTCCTTCATAGGTTCCACTATTTGCTTAAGAATATGAGTAACTTGTGGGGTATCATTAACATTACTTGATTCACCCACTTCATAACTATGCATTTGTGCTATTATAATTGGTTGTTCAATTGGTATAATGGATATCTTCTCAAATTATGTTTATGTCATTTTACAATATTAAAAAGGTGCATCATCAGTTGGGATTGTATACTCATGTGTATCATACAAATGTTATACATCTATGGAATGTATAAGGTATAGCTTCCATTTCATGAATCCAAGGCCAAGCCAAGAGGATATTATATTGTAGTTGATTATGTATGACTTGAAAAATATTAGATATCATTTTAGAGCCTAAGAGTAAATCTAATGTGATAATTCCCAATAATTTTTTTTGGAGTGATATCAAAACCATGTATAGGTTGCTTATACTACTGAAGATTATCCTAATTGAAGCCCAGTTTACTTATGAAATCATACATATAGATATATATCATGGAACCATTATCAACCAATGCATGTTTGACTAATTGTCCATGTATTTGAATTTGAATGAATAATAGAAGATTTTATAGAATGATATGCTAGGGAGGTACATATTATTTATCAAAAGTAACAATATTGTCAATATCCTTGAAGGTATTCATGATATAATTAAATGAAGTTGGTTGTGTATCCAAAGGAAGAGTGGTATCTCAAAACATTGCATATAAGATATCTTTGTAAGTTGGGGTTTTATTTAGTATCTCTAGAATAGAGAACTTAGTGGGAGTATTGCACAATTGGTCAATAAGGTCATATATCTTGGGTTGAGGAACTTTCCTTGAAGGAAGTGGTGGTGGAGGAACATTTTGATTAGTAGGAATGGGTTTGGGAGGCAAAGGTGATCGTCCTCTTAAAGTTTGAACAACATGAACATGAGAATCTAATATGAGCCTTGGATAAATAATGGGGATAGATGGATGAGTATAAGTAGGTTCAGGGTGAGGATAAGGAACCAAAAAGGTTATTCACATGTTTTTTGGCATTTATTTTTGATTGGAAGTAACTCAGATTGTAAGTTATAACAATAAGTATTAGCAATATATATGATCTTAGGAGATGGACTAGGTTAGATTTGTCCATAAGAGGTATGATTTTATTTGTATCCAAGACATCTTCTTTCAATATTATGTGAAATTCCTATGATTTCTTACCCGCAAATGGTGACAAAAATATATTTTGATGATGGTAATATTTTGGGAAAACTATTATAAAATGTAACATTGCAACAATAAGAATTGAAATGTGCTTAAGGGTCTATCTTACACATGTTATATTTTTCATTTGATTTATATTTCATCCATCCCTGAACATAATCAATAACATGTTGAAATGGAATATAATATCTAACAATGAATTTAATAATCCTATGCAACATATGAGAGAAACTTTCATTGAACCCATTATGAATGATCTGAAAAGGTTAGTTAATGCAACTGCTCACTAATTTATCCATGATTCTTATGACAACTTTCTCAATTTATCATAATTTAGTGTGAAAAATGGCTTAAATGATTAAAAATCAAATTAAACTCAATTACAAATAGCAAGTAAATGATAAAAAGACATAACAATGCAAACTGAATTGATAATAGATTTCATCCAATGTAGACTATGTCTCTAGGTCCATTTCAATGTACAAACTGATCTATTAAAATAATACAAAATACACTATTTTACATCAATCTTATCTCATAACTGGGCTCTCAATCTGCATACAAGTCTCTGATGTCCTCTGAGAAGGCTCCATAATAATCTCTTGGCCTTAGAATTTCTTCTTCCTATACTAAATAGACTATAAGTTGTTTATTTCTCTCTGAATGAGGCTCTCTCTCTTTAAAAAGAGCAAATAATATTTATCTCTCATTTACAAGGGCTAACTTACTTATAATCTCCTTTACAAAGGGAAAAATCTCTTATACTCTCCTTTACAAAGGATAAAATTGTTCTCTCCTTTACAAGAGAAAATACATTCTCTCCTTTAGAAGGGAAAAAATTGCCATTTCAAATATAAAATCCTCCTTATAGTATTTTGGAGGTCTCTGTCCCATTAACTAGGTCACTGATCTTTTTTCATGAAGTTTGGAATTCAAATCCCCTTTTCAACACCTCATTCTAGGCTTGATTTGTTAGGAAAAATAGCACTCACATGGATTTGTTAATGAGTGAATATTATATTGTGAATTATTACATGAGTAATTATTCACTAATATCTATTTGTTAGGGATATTGTTGTGAATTACAAAAATATTAAATATTTAGGATAGTTGGTATTTACTTATGAGTGATTTGAAGGATTGGTTATCTCCTTGATATTAGGAGATACTTCCATTCACATGTGATATTATGGATTGGTAAATGTCTTTTAATGGTTTCAACTATGAATGAGATGATCATGACTACTAGGGTTCTCCTCCTTTAAGTGATGCTTATAGGCACCAACCAACTTCTAATAGTGAGAGTGTTGACATTGGGGATGACTGGGGAGGTGTAGGTGAGAGTGATTGTTGGGGAGATGTTATTGAGAGTTTGGATAATGTAGTTGAGCATGATGACCCTAATATTATCTAGGATCAGTCATAACTTTATAACTATTTTTTTATATTATATTTTTATAGCATACACTTTATCACTATTTTTATTTTTATGTATAGTGTTAAAATTGACATTAACATTATAATTATAAACGTATAATGTAAGAATATAATTTTATAATTTTTTTTGAATTGATAACTAAAGATTATCAGATCCCTCACCCATATATTAAATTGCAAAAAGGTTACAACATTTGCAGAAGTCCAAAAACCATAAGGTCAATAACATATGGCAAGCATGGACAAATGAACTAACTAGATACATAGCAAAAGAAAGCCATCAAATGGGGTATACACACCACCGAGTACCACAAAAAACACCAAAAAAATGGTAAATGAAACTGCCATACATAAAACTGACAGGGGCCCAAAAAGGAACCCCAACCTCCAAACATGCTAACTCAAAAATGCAGGGGAAGCTGAGTTGACGTCCTCGTATTTGACATTCTAAGAGACCTATAAAAACCCTACCAACATTGTGAGCCACCAAACCATCCACCCGATCAAAATTTGAACCCAAGTCTAAAACCTACACCTTGGACTGCCTAGGAACCACATAATCCTGCATGCCTAACCCTTGGTGTGTGAGAAAATACCACCTCACCTTGAAGCTCATTGCATCACTGCTAAAATCTCCCCATAAGACCTGAAGAACCCTGAACACATGTCGCGGGCATCTTCGAAACCCAGGCAGGTGAGAAAACTTTGACCTTGCCGGCCACCCTAAACATAAATTTCACCACTGCCATTTTATCCAAAGAATGCCTAGCATGAAGCAAGGCCATAAGATCAGGAATGGGAGAATTGACTTCAACAAGAGGACCCTAAAAAAGATGCCCATATAGAGATTCTGAATCCTTCATAACCGCCACATGCTGCTCCAAGTAATTGTAGAGGGTGACAATGTTTTCCTCGAGCTCATGAAAGACATCCAAAGTGACTAAATCTACATCATCTTTACCTAAAAAAGGCAGATAAATACGAGTCCCAAAGTTAAAATTTGCAACCACTTCCACCAAACCTATTCTATGAATTTGTTTGTACACCAAATCGACAACCAGTTGCCTGTCTTCAAAGAGTAATAGAAAACTACCAACGTGCAATATCAGAATTTACCTTAATGCAATTCCTTGTAATGGCATACGGGTCACCAAACACTGTCAGGATTGCTTGCAAGTTTCAGCCCGTTGGTACCCAAAAAAATATTTCATTTTGTTTGCAGTCACCTCCCCAGCGAAATCAATTTCACACTTTTTCCCATGAACATAGACCATCAGTTCCACCATAGCGAGAGTACATGCATGATCCATTTCGAACTCCAGCTCAGACTAAAAACACAGGACTGGGAGAGATCGAATGCTGAGAAAACAGCTCAGCCAAAAGCCAAAATGTTTAAGACAATCATTACCCATCCTCCAAATGACTAAGTCATAAATAGATGGTGAGAGAAATAAAAGCGAGCATTGTCAAACAACAAACAAAGAAAAAACATGAGCTCATTAGCGAACCAAGCTAACCATTCACTAACCTAAGTCTACCAAAGGTGGTAGCGCACACTCAACCAAGCACTAGCCGAGTTATCCATTAAAAGAACTTCATGTTGCGAAACTCCTTGGTTAGCTATAAAGTTTTCAGCCAAGTTAGCTTCCTCAAAATAATGATTTGCTTCCTAGGTGGAGAGAGACTCCAACGTAGGCCAAATCTGATCTGGAATGTTATTGATAGACTGGGATTTGGTTCTTTTTTTAAAAAAAGTGATCATAATCATAGAATCCCTCTTAATGATCAGCTTATACAAAATGTAAAGCATATTTAATTTAACCCCAATAACCAACCCCTGCTCTTCCATTTCATTGTTTGTGTCATCAACCAATTTAAATGAAGTTGCTCTAATAAGAGACCCACAACAATCTTTTATTATATAACTCGCTCCTAAGCCCTTGAATTTTTCCGAGAGGCACCACCGAAATTTATTTTAAACCAACTAAGAAGCAAGAGATCCAATCCCCGTGATCCTCCCTCCTAAAAAAAAATAAAGATACCATCAACACATTAATGGGAGAGAACATAATTTTATAATTAATAATATTAAATAATTACAATTAACTTAAAACTCCTATATTTTTAATATAATATAATTTTAATTAATTAAAAACAATTTTTTTAAACATAATATTAAAATTAAATTTAGACTTAAGTATATTTTAAATCGGTATTAGGGTCACACTTAAAGTCCTCAAGTTAGACCTAGTATCATACTTAAAGTCAAACCTATTGACACTTAAAATTGGACTTAGTTTTAAATTTGAAGTCACACCTAATGTCACACTTAATGTCACTTTAGTAACAAAATTAAAGTCACATTCAGTGACATTTAAATTCACATTTAATGATGGATTTTAATTCACATTTATAAAAGTTTTTAAACTCACAAAGTGATGCTAGTAATGTTAATAGTTGTGATAGTGGAGATTTTTTCCCTAAAATAAGCACTAAATTCACCTAACATACCTGCTAATGTCATCTAAGTGATGTTATTAGGTGATGTTGGGGTGACTTTATTGCTGACTTTAGGGTGTTTTTAGTTTGACGATGTATTTGTGTAATTTAAAATTGTTATCAAGGATGAACTAAAGACACATATTAGAATATAAAAGTGACTTTGGGGGTACAATTTGGCCTTTGTAGTTATCTTGTTTGGTGACTTAAAGGCAACTTCAAGGTGACTTTTAGTCCGCCTTAAAATTTTTAAAAGGTTGTAGTGAGTGCTAACCTCTTGAGCCCTGTTATATTTTCCTTTCTCATGCTAAGACTGTATGTATTGTCCTAACAAGCACAATCTTGGCCATGTTGTTTGTGCATCCCCTTTTATTACATGAGACATCTTCTCCTTTCTACCTTCCTTGATTCTAGCCTTTAAAATTTGACACATGCAAATCTCACCAAAATTTAAATTCTAGTGATTTATAGATAGACAAGGGATTAGGTTCATTTGATAATCAAGCACACTTAAGCACTTATCATTTCCTAGCTAGAATTCTATTATGGAGCACTTGTCAAAATTATTTATTTTATGTAATTTTTATTTATTGACATCTTTGTTCCAATTTGAGGGGTCAAATAAATTATTGGATTTTTCTAATACGAACCCCAAAACCAAAACCAGTAACATTTTAGATATATAGATTTAACTCATTACAATAGGGGAGGAGTCGAAGCTTGTGAATGTAGGGCAAAAGGCAAAAGTATAGAAGTACGGAGTAGAGTCAAAATTTTAATTTGTAGGAAATACTCACTAATGAGGAGTGTTTGTATGGTCCTAGAAGGGGACTAACAACATTTATACTGTCTTGTCAGTAGTCTCAAATCAATTTTATATTTCAGTGTGCCAAGTAGGACAACTTTAGATGTGCATTTTGAAGTCCAAATTGCAACAACATATTTTGTGACAACCTTTAAACAAGATAAGAACCTTTTATTCCCCCTATTTTATCATATATTTTTAAATTGGAATCCATGATATTTTTAATTAAATAAAACATAATACATGTTTGATTAAAAAAGTAGGTGGTATAAAAGCACACCTCGAGGATAATCACAACAAAAAACTAACAGGGTTTAGTAACCCATGAAAGAGTTAAGGCTAAAGCCAAACATTAGGAAGAAAATAATTAAAAAAATAACATTATCTTTTGGAGGAATGCATTACTCACTTAATTGAGCTTTCCTCCTTTGCCTTGTGATGTTGCTCCTTTGGTGTGTGGTGATCAACAACTAAGTGCATGGTTGCATACCAGGGATCTTGGTTATTATCAACATGCCATTTAATGACAACCACATGCCTCTATAATAAAATCTTACTCACCAACCCAACCTCATATATCCCCTAACAAACATTTTCCTTGCTCTTTTCAATATCTACTTATTTCTTATTTCCTTGCAACTCTCTTGAACCATATTCAATAGGTTCTTTCTTAGAATCAAAAATCACTATTACCCAAGATTTTTATTTTTTTTTGGTGTCCTTTAGAGGTTTTGATGAAGACATTACCTTAGGTTATTCATCATCTATTTTTGTACCTAAAACTACAAAAGGGTTAGGACTTGACCCAACTTGAACTTTCTCCTTCTCATTTGAGAAATGTTTAGGGATTTTCTTCCCTTTCTTGAGAACTTATTGAAGTTCTTCCTTTTCAACCTTATTTTTAGTCATTAATTTTAAAAGGCAATATTTGATTAGATGGCCACCAACATGGTAGATCAATCACTAGAAAGGAAGACTTTCATGGTTAATAGTTTACTCAAATATGTCTCATTTGGAAGATTTTAACCAAGCCCTTTTAGAAAGGGTTTACACATACCCATTTGAACACAACTCTTAGCATAAGCAATATGTATTTTGCTACAAGTTTCAGTGTAAATACACATCATTTCTATGAGAGAGTTACTAATCCAAGTAATAATAAAGTATACCCACAAATGTATAGGAAGGTTAAATAGCCATACCCAAACCAGAGCTACCTTTGGATCTTCTTCTGTAAAGTCAAAACTGGGGTTCCATAGCATCATGAATAGTCAGCATCTACCAAAAATCTAGGGCCTTGTCCAAATACCTAGGCTTAGTTTTCTTTAGAGGTGAAGACAATAATGAAGAAGCCTATTGACTCGTAGTGGATCTTTACCTTTACCCCACCGACATGACACATCAAGCCCTAGAAAGGAAGACTTTCATAGTCAATAGTTTGTTTAAATATGTGTGTCTCCTTATGGATGTTTTAACCAAACCCTTTTAGAAAGGGTTTACACATATCGATTTGAACACAAATCTTACCATAATCCACAGATTTTTTTTAATACAAATTTCAATAAAAATGCATATCATTTCTTCGAGAGAGTTACTATTCTGAGTAAGAATAATCTACCCAAAAATGTATAGGGAGGTTAAATAGGGTTATCCAAACTCGAGCTAATTTTTTGATCTTCATGAATAAAGTCAAAATCGGGGTTCCATAAATAGTCTCCATCAACCAAAAAACTATAATCTATTCAAACACTTGAGTTCAATCTTATTTAGAGATGAAGACAATAATGAAAAAACCTCTTACACAATAGCATATCTCTACCTCTCCCTTTACTTTCCAATATCCTCAAACATAAACCTTACATACACGGTCCAAACCTACAAACTTGAAAATCAAGCCCATTTTGGCTTGATCAAGTGGAAGATTTCTTGTTCCACTTAATTACAATCAAATGCAATAATCGGTTCTTCCTCAGCGACAATAATACAATGAAATTTCACACATATTCTTTTGTTCCTTGCATCATGAGCATGTGCGTGTATATCTGCAATAACTTTAGATCTTGGGACAACACCGTGCAATAAACCCTTAAAATCCATTTCGACCAGGTCAAAATAGTGAACACAAAATCTATAATACATACCTAATTTAACCCCAAGAACCAATACATGTGCTTCCACCTCATTATTTGTACCATCAACCAGCTTAAATGAAGTTACTCTAATAAGGGACCCATAATAGTCCTTTATGATACAACCTGCTCTTGAGGCCCCTGGATTACCTCGAGAGGCACCATCAAAATGTATTTTAAACCAACTAGGATGCAAAGGATCCAATCCTCATGATCCTCCCTGTTAGGATCTTAGAGTACAATTGATTACTTTTGTATAAGCAACTAAACACGAAATTGAAACCAGAAGTAATAAGTAACTAGAAATCAGAAACAACAAATAATAGGAGATACAAGAAACAACCAATCTATATTAAACTCTTCCAGAAGAAAATACAATGAAGAAATCTCTCTCTCTTCACACCTCACAGATGTACAGTAATTCTCCCTCAAGAGTTCTCTCTCTCTCAATCAATTACAATCAACTCAATTACTAAATTGTACATACTATGAGGATCTAACCCTACTATATAGGATACTACAACACTAGGGTTCATGAGCCATGCATTCACCACCCTTAGATCCACCTCTTAAATCAAAGGCTCAAATTTGTTCTCCTAAAAATAACAATTCTAGAAACGCATAGAAGTTAGTGTCGGTCTGAAGATGACCGATGCCAGTCGACCCCTAACCAATGTCGATCGACCCCTAACCAATGTCGATTGGTTCTGACCGATGCCAGTTACTATGTAAGCCCAGCAACCTCCACATTAGCTCATTAGTGAAGCTTTTAGCTCCACAACTCAATAATCTCCCACTTGGAGATAAATAGCTGCACCTATACCTGTACAACAACATCCTCTAAACATCTCTGGCTTGTTTCTCCCTCTTCAAGTTCAATCTTGAAGACCAACAAAAGTTAAATGAAGATTCAACTTCTCCTTTGTTACCAGCTTTGTTAACATATCAGCAAGGTTCTTATCCATATGGATCTTTTCTAGCTTCAACTGTCCATGTTAGGTTGTGGAGCTAAAAGCTTCAACCAATGCAAACATGGAGGAGGTTGCTGAGTTCCAGGGAGACTGGCGTCGGCAGAGTATGGTGCAGAAGCCAACCGACATCGACACGTGTGAGCTGAAGGAAATTGACATTGACAGGAGGTCGACCGACATCAGTCACCTCCAGGCAGACAGTGACCGACGTTGGTCGCCTGTGCGGTTCCAAAACTACTAGTTCATGAACAGTTCGTTAACGAACCGAGTGTTTGCATGTAAAGGGCTAATTATAGTCTCGAGTTGCATTTCTAATTATTGTAATTAGGTTTCTAATTATTGTAATTAGGTTTCTAATTATTGTAATTAGGTTTCTAATTATTGTATGCATGGGATCCTATTTAAGAGACCCATGGGCATGTATTGTAAGTAAGGATCAAGGATTCAAGGAAGAGATTCTTCAGAGTGCAAAGCAAGGAAGGCAAAGAAGTTCCTTCCACAAGTGTAAGATCACAGAAGATCTACATGGTAAGTAAGGTCTGTTGAGTTGCAGGTTATTGCAGGTTCATGGGAGATCTACTTGAAGTACTTTGAGTACTTGTGTACTGGCAGTGTTATTACTGACTAGTTGGAGAGGTGAACACCAATTCTGTGTGTGAGTTGTGTGTTGAGACCATTTTGGTAGGAGAGTGAACTCTTGATTGAGAATAGCTGAACACTTGAGGTGTGGGAATCCTCTGAGAGGTGTGGAGAAGAAGTGGCATCTTCTTTATTATATTTTCTTTCTATATGAGTATTAATACAAGATAGTGTATTGTCTCTCATATTCTGTGTTATTTGTGTGAATTCTAGTTACTTGTTCAATCTGGTATAATTCCATGTTTAGTTGCTTATACAAGGTAATCATATTGTGCTCTTATTGGAAGAGCAAGATCCTAACAAGTGGAATCAGAGCTGTTTGTTGTTCTAGATTTCCCAACAGTCCATCCTCCAATACCTATCTAATGAAGTGTTACATAAGCTGTATATGTTTGGTTCTTAAATGAAAGGCTGAATTCTTTGCCAAATGAATTACACTTTGACTATCACTGTACAATCTACAACTCTCTTGCTCCTTTCCCAACTCTTCCATGAACCGAGTCATCCAAATCATTTCCTTGCTAGCCTCTGTGACTGCAATGTATTCTGCCTCTGTAGTAGACAAAGCAACAACCTTTTGTAACTTTGAGATCCAGCTAACCGTTGTTCCACCAACAGTGAGCACATATCCTGTGGTGCTTCTCCTACCATCCAAGTCACCTACCATATCCGAATCTACATACCCATGTAGAGAAGTGTTTGACCCTCTATAGCATAAATGCCTACTGCTGGTCCCTCTCAGATATCTGAGAATCCACTGAACTGCTTTCTAGTGTTTCTTTTCTGGATTGGCCATAAACTTGCTGACAACTCCCACTGCTTGGGCAATATCTGGTCTAGTACATACCATTGCATACATCAAGCTCCCAACTTCTGAAGCATATGGAACTCTACTCATGTACTCAACCTCATCATGTGATTTAGGACACTATTCTTTGCTCAACTTGAAGTGTCCAGCCATAGGTGTGCTTACCAGTTTTGCATCCTACATATTGAACCTCTCCAACACCTTATTCACATAATCCTCTTGAGACAAAATCAAACTGTGATTTTTCATGTCTCTCTTAATACTCATGCCAAAGATTTTCTTTGTTGCTCCTAAATCCTTCATGGCAAATGTGTGAGCTAATTTTACCTTAAGCTTGGTAATTTCCTGTATGTGTGAACCTATAACAAGCATATCATCTACATACAGTAACAGGATAATATAACTACCATTATCCAATCTATTAAAATAAACACAATGGTTAGATTGACATTTACTGAAGCCATGCTCTGTCATAAACCTGTCAAACCTCAAATACCATTGTCTTGGAGCTTGCTTAAGACCATATAAGCTTTTCTTCAACTTGCACACAAGTGTCTCTTTACCTTTGACCTCAAAACCTTCCAGCTGATCCATATATATCTCTTCATCCAAATCTCCATGAAGAAATGTTGTCTTAACATCAAGCTGCTCAAGATGCAAATCCTCAATAGCAACTAAAGACAATACAGTCTGAATAGAAGTCATCTTTACTACAGGAGAAAAAATTTCACCAAAATCAATTCCTGATTTTTATGCAAATCCCTTTACAACCAACCTGGCCTTATGTCTCATTTGTCCATTCTCTTCTTCCTTTAACCTATATACCCATTTGTTTTTCAGTGCTTTCTTTCCAGCTGGCAACTCAACCAAATCCCACATATGGTTCTCTTCCAAGGAATCAATTTCCTCATTCATGCCATGCTCCCACTATTTCCTGGATTCTACCTGCATTGCCTCATCAAAACTTTCTGGTTCTCCACCATTAGTGAGCAACAAGTAGTATAAAGAAGGGGAATAATGAATTGGAGGTTTACTTACCCTTTTAGACCTCCTTATGGGCATTTGAGACTCATTTACAGCTTGCTGTCTGCCCAAATTTTCTTCTAACAGTGACCAATCCTGGTCATCTCTGATCGATGTCAGTCTGCACTCGACTGATGTCGATTCCTCCTGATCGATGTTGATTTCCACTTGATCGATGTCGGTCTCCACTTGATCGACGTCTATTTCCACCTGACTGACGTCGGTCTTTGTGTTTTTCTATGAGTGATGATTTTTACCCATGAGCTCATTTTGGATCATAACCTCTTCCAAATCAAGATTGCCCTGCTCAAAATTATTCAGCCTCTTGTGCTGATCACTGCACATCACCTTCTCATTGAAAACTACATCACAGCTTCTAATAATTTTGTTAGTTTCTAAATTCCACAACCGAAATCCAAAATCTCTAAAACCATAACCAATGAAAGTGCACCACATAGATTTAGCATCCAACTTCTTTCTATTTTCTTTATCAATGTGCACAAAAGCTTCAGAACCAAAAACTTTAAGAAATGAAAGATCTACCTTTTTACCTATCCAAGCCTCTTATGGAATTCCACCATCCAGTGCAGTAGAAGGTCCTTTGTTAATCAGATAAATCATAGTATCTATAGCTTCTGCCCAAAACTATAATGGTAAACCAGCATGCAACCTCATACTCCATGCACGCTCCATTATTGTTCTATTCATCCTTTCAGCAACTCCATTTTGCTGAGGTGTCTTTGGAACCATCATTTCCCTGCGTATTCCACTCATAGAATAGTAACTGTTGAATTTATTGCTACAGTACTCACCACCATTGTTAGATCTAAGGCACTTCAATCTCAAACCTGTTTCATTCTCAACCAAAGCTTGCTATTTCTTAAATGTGTCAAAAACATCATATTTCCTCTTTATGCAATAAACCCATACCTTTCTTGTAGCATCATCAATGAATGAAACATAATATTGTGATCCTCCAATAGAAGCTACCTGAGCTGGTCTCCACACATCTGTCTGAACAAGATCCAACTTGTGCTTCTTCTTTGTTGACCCAGTTTTGAGAAACCTCACTTTCTTTTGTTTTCCAAAAATACAATGCTCACAAAAATATAGATCTATGCTTTTCAAATCTAAAAGCTTACCTTTTAACTTAAGAACTTTCATTCCCTTCTCACTCATGTGACCAAGCCTACAGTGCCACAAATTTGCATCTACATCTGAAGTAGATAAAATAGAAGGAGAATAATTAGTAATACAAGTAGATAGATAAAGTGTACCTACTCTCTTACCTTTTGCTAATACAAGTGCACCATTGGAAACTTTTCAAGATTCAGCTGTGAGAGTTATTGTGCAACCCTCATCACCCAACTTTCTTACAGAAATCAGATTTCTCTTCAGGACGGGTACATGCATGACATCCTTCAACACCCATGTGTTGCCATTCTACAATTTCAGCTGCACTTTTCCTTTGCCAAAAATTTTACAAGGCTCATCATCCCCTAAATAAACTTTTCCAAAATCTCCATGGACATAATCATTGAAAAATTCTCTATTTGGGGTTGCATGGAAAGAGGCACCAGAATCTAAAACCCATGATTCTACTTTATTATCCAAATAAAATATAAGAGCATCCTGTGCAACAATACCTGCAACTTGTGCTTCTTTATTACCTTCATGCTGATTTTCTTTGTTATCCTTCAACCAACAATATTTCTTTGCATGCCCTTTCTTTCCACAATTCCAGCAGGTTATTCTTTCATTTCTAGATTTGGATATACTTCTCATCTTTGACCTTGATTTCCCTTGCTTGCCCTTCTCTCTTTGCCTTCCCCTGCTTTCAACACTTAAAGCATTACCTAATGTTTCCCCTGTGCTTTTCCTGCAAATTTCTTCATTCAAGATTACACTAACAACATCATCAACTTTCAAGATATTTGAAGCAGATGCAGTATTACTAACTAACATTACCAAAATATGCTAACTTTCAAGTAAAGTGCATAAGATTAAGAGAGCCTTAATTTCATCATCAAAAACTATTTTGATTGAATTTAACTGATTTACTATTGTATGGAAATCATTAAGATGACTAGATACAGATCCACCTTCCTGCATTTACAAATTAAATAATTGCTTCATAAGATATACCTTATTCGAAGCTGAGGGTTTTTCATATAAATTTGCCAAAGTATCCATTAACTCTACCGTTGTCTTTGTTTGTGATAAGTTGGAAAACACAGAAGCTGCCAGGCTCAACCTTATAGATCCAAGAGTCTTTCTATCAAGAATATTCTATTCTTCATCTTCCAAAACTGTGGGCTTCCTTGAAACCCCACCCAATAGTAAATACAGATCTTTATGATACAGATAATCTTCAATCTGCATCCTCCATAATTGATAATTCTTGCCATTGAATTTCTCTATTCTTAGTTTACTTTCTTCTGCCATTGCTTTGCTCCCACTCAATCAGAAACCCCTGTGAGTGAATTTTGTAATCAACAAACACTAACATGCTCTGATACCAATTGTTAGGATCTTATAGTATAATTGATTACTTTTGTATAAGCAACTAAACACGGAATTGAAACCAGAATTAATAAGTAACTAGAAATCAGAAATAACAAATAATAGGAGATACAAAAAATAACCAATCTGTATTAAACTCTTTCAGAAGGAAATACAATGAGGAAATCTCTCTCTCCTCACACCTCGTAGATGTACAGTAATTATCCCTCAGGAGTTCTCTCTCTCTCTCTCAATCAATTACAATCAACTCAATTACTGAATTGTACATGCTATGAGGATCTAACCCTACTATATAGGATACTACAACACTAGGGTTCATGAGCCATGCATTCGCCACCCTTAGATCCACCTCTTAAATCAAAGGCTCAAATCTGTTCTCCTAAAAATAGCAATTTTGAAAATGCACAGAAGTCGGTGTCAGTCTGAAGATGACCGATGCCAGTCGACCCCTAACCAATGTCAGTTGGTTCTGACTGATGCCAGTTACTGTGTAAGCCCAGAAACCTCCACATTAGCTCATTAGTGAAGCTTTTAGCTCCACAACTCAACACTCCCTCCTAGGGAGAAGCGAAGATACCATCGACACATTAATGGGAGAGAACATAATTCTATAATTAATAATATTAAAAAATTACAATTAAATTAAAACTCCTATATTTTTAATATAATATAATTTTAATTAACTAAAAACAATTTTTTTAAACATAATATTAGAATTAAATTTAGACCTAAGTCATATTTTAAGTCAGCTTTAGGGTCACACTTAAAGTCCTCAAGTTAGAATTGGTGTCATTTTTAACATCACCATCAAGTTGGACCTAGTATCACACTTAAAGTCAGACCTAGTAACATACTTAAATTTGGACTTAGTTTTAGACTTGAGGTCACACCTAATGTCACACTTAATGTCACCTTAGTAACAAAATTAAAGTCACATGCAGTGACATATTTAAATTCACATTTAATGATGGATTTTAATTCACATTTAAAGAAGTTTTTAAACTCACCAAGTGATGCTAATAACGTTAATAGTGGTGACAGTGGAAAATTTTCCCTAAAATAAGCACTAAATTCACCTAGCATACCTGCTAATGTCATCGAAGTGATGTTAGTAGGTGATGTTGGGGTGAATTTATCGCTGACTTTAGGGTGTCTTTAGTCTAACGTTGTATTTGTGTAATTTAAAATTATTATCAAAGATGAACTAAAGACACATACTAGAATATAAAAGTGACTTTAGGGATATAATTTGGCCTTCGTAATTATCTTGTTTGGTGACTTAAATGCAACTTCAAGGTGACTTTTATTCCACCTTAAATTTTTAAAAAGGTTGTAGTGAGTGCTAACCTCTTGAGCCCTATTATATTTTCCTATTCTTATGCTAGGATTGTCTATATGGTCTTGACAAGGACAATTTTGGCCATGTTGTTTGTGCTTCCCCTTTTATTACATGGGACATCTTCTCCTTTCTACCTTCCTTGATTCTAGCCTTTAAAATTTGACACATGCAAATCTCACCAAAATTTAAATTTTAGTCACTTATAGATAGACAAGGGATTAGGTTCATTTGATAATCAAGCACACTTAAGCGCTTATCATTTCCTAGCTAGATTTCTATTATGGAACACTTGTCAAAATTATTTATTTTATGTAATTTTCATTTATTGACATCTTTGTTCCAATCTGAGTGATCAAATAAATTATTGGATTTCTCTAATACAAACCCTCAAAACCAAAATGAATAACATTTTAGATTTATAGATTTAACTCATTACAATAGGGGAGGAGTCAAAGCTTGTGAATGTAGGGCAAAAGGCAAAAGTATAGAA
The DNA here is from genome assembly GCA_037957365.1 of Torreya grandis. NCBI lineage: Eukaryota > Viridiplantae > Streptophyta > Pinopsida > Cupressales > Taxaceae > Torreya > Torreya grandis. The sequence continues at coordinate 11,967,263 of JARHVA010000008.1, forward strand.
GTAGGGAGTAGAGTCAAAATTTTAATTTATAGTGGATAATCACTAATGAGGACTATTTGTACGATCCTGGCAGGGGACCAACAATATTTGTATTGTCTTGTCAGTAGTCTCAAATCAATTTTATATTTTAGTGTGCCAAGTAGGACAACTTTAGATGTGTATTTTGAGGTCCAAATTGCAACAACATATTTTGTGACAACCTTTAAACAAGATAAGAACCTTTTATTCCCCCTATTTCATCATTTTTTAAAAATTGAAACCATGATATATTTCATTAAGGAAAACATAATACATGCTTGATTAAAAATACAGTGGTATGAAAGCACACCTCAAGGATAATCACAACAAAAAACTAACAGGGTTCAATAGCCTGAGAAAGAATTAAAGCTCAAGCCAAACATTAAAAAGAAAACAATAAAAAAAGAACATTATCTTTTTTTATTGTTTTCTTTTTAATGTTTGGACAACTTTAGATGTGTATTTTGAGGTCCAAATTGCAACAACATATTTTGTGACAACCTTTAAACAAGATAAGAACCTTTTATTCCCCCTATTTCATCATTTTTAAAAAATTGAAACCATGATATATTTCATTAAGTAAAACATAATACATGCTTGATTAAAAATACAGTGGTATGAAAGCACACCTCGAGGATAATCACAGCAAAAAACTAACAGGGTTCAATAGCCCGAGAAAGAATTAAAGCTCAAGCCAAACATTAAAAAGAAAACAATAAAAAAAGAACATTATCTTTTTTTATTGTTTTCTTTTTAATGTTTGGACAACTTTAGATGTGTATTTTGAGGTCCAAATTGCAACAACATATTTTGTGACAACCTTTAAACAAGATAAGAACCTTTTATTCCCCCTATTTCATCATTTTTTTAAAATTGAAACCATGATATATTTCATTAAGTAAAACATAATACATGCTTGATTAAAAATACAGTGGTATGAAAGCACACCTCGAGGATAATCACAACAAAAAACTAACAGGGTTCAATAGCCCGAGAAAAAATTAAAGCTCAAGCCAAACATTAAAAAGAAAACAATAGAAAAAGAACATTATCTTTTGGAGGAATGCATTACTCAATTGAGCTTTCCTCCTTTGCCTTATGATGTTGCTCCTTTGGCGTGTGGTGATCAACCACTGAGTGCATGGTTGCATACCAAGGATCCTAGTTATTATCAACATGCCATTTAATGACAACCACATGTCTCTCTAAGAAAATATTACTCGCCAACCCAACCTCATATATCCCCTAACAAACATTTTCCTTGCTCTTTTCAAGATCTACTTATTTCTTATTTCCTTGCAACTCTCTTGAACCATATTCAATAGGCTCTTTTGTGGAATCAAAAATTGTTGTTACCCAGGATTTTCATTGTCTTTTTGATGCCCTTTAGAGGTTTTGATGAAGACATTACCTTGGGTTATTCATCATCTATTTTTGTACCTAAAACTACAAAAGGGTTAGGACACAACCTAACTTGAACTTTCACCTTCTCATTTGAGTACTGTTTAGGGACTTTCATCCCTTTCTTGTGAACTTCTTGAAGTTATTCCTTTTCAACCTTATTTTTAGTCATTAATTTTACAAGGCAATCTTGGACCAAATGGACACTGACATGGTTGATCGATCATTGGAAAGAAAGACTTTCATAGTCAATAGTTTACTCAAATATGTCTCATTTTGGAGATTTTAACCAAGCCTTTTTAGAAAGGGTTTACACATACCCATTTGAACACAACTCTTAACATAAGCAATCGATAAGTTTCAGTGGAAATACACATCATTTCTATGAGAGAGTTACTAATCCAAGTAAGAATAAAATCTACCCACAAATGTATAAGAAGGTTAAATAGACTTACCCAAATCAGAGCTACCTTTGGATCTTCTTGCGTAAATTCAAAATTGGGGTTCCATAGCATCATGAATGTCCGCATCTACCAAAAATCTAGGGCCCTATTCAAATACCCGAGCTTAATTTTCTTCAGAGGTGAAGACAACAATGAAGAAGCCTCTTGACTCATAGCGGATCTCTACCTTTATCCCACCGACGTGACCCATCAAGCCCCAAAAAGGAAGACTTTCATAGTTAATAGTTTGTTCAAATATGTCTATCTCTTTATGGAGATTTTAACCAAACCCTTTTAGAAAGGGTTTAGGCATATCTATTTGAACACAAATCTTACCATAAGCCATATGTTTTTTGCTACAAGTTTTAGTACAAATATAATCATTTTTCTGAGAGAGTTATTAATCCGAGTAGGAATAGTCTACCCACAAATGTATAGGTAGGGAGGTTAAATAGCCTTACCTAAATCAGAGCTACTTTTGGATCTTCATGGATAAAGTCAAAACCGAGGTTTAATAGTATCATAAATAATCTCCATCGATCAAAAATTCAAAACCTATTCAAACACTTGAACTCGGTCTTCTTCAGAAATGAAGATAACAATGAAAAGACCTCTTACACCATAGCGGATCTCTACCTCTCCCTTTACTTTACAATATCCTCAAACATAACCCTTGCACACATAGCCCAAACTTGTAAATCAAGACCCCTTGCATCAAATAGACAATTTCTTGTTCCAATTAATTACAATCAAATGTAATAATCGACTCTTCCTCAAGGACAGTAATAGGGTGGTCCTATGGAGGGGGCAACTACAATTATTTTGCAGTTGTAGGTGGTTGCAATTTTAAATTTCTTCAACTGCAAAAAAATTAATATTTTTCTTAAAAATAGGAGCAGTAACTACGAATGAAAGAGATTTTCAGAGATGGATAGAAGTTTGGGGCAAAAATTTACAGCACCTGCAAAAAAAATTTAAACACAAAAAAAATACTTTATAAACAATAAAAATTTATGTTATAATTTTTTTTTAATATTTAAACTTCCTAAATTTCATGTTATAATCTTTGCAGTATTAAAAATAACATGGAACCGTTTTACTTCATAATTTCTACTAAATAATCTCTGCAGCGTCCACTAAATATTTTTGCAGTTGGAGTACCATGGACCCAGGGCCTAATGCGATGAGAGTTCACCTATAGACTTCCATTCCTTGCTTTATGAGCATGCCCGTGTAGATCTGTAATAAGTTTAGAGCTTTGGACAACACCGTGCAATAAACCCTTAAAATCTGTTTAGACCAGACCAAATTAGCGAACACAAAATCTGCATTACAGACCAGCAGCAAACACCTGCAATGGCGGCGGCTGCCATACCCTGTGCACAGTATAAGCCGACGGTAAGCACGCCTGATTTCGTGACATGTTTGACTGAGCAGTTAATTGGGTATTGTTGATTGTGTTCCACACGTTTCTGAGATCCTTAAGTACTCCCACGTGGAGACTTCCAGCCTCTCTCACCCCAGTTTGTTTTATCTATTTTAAATCCTACAATGTCATCCATTGCCCATCTCAATCAAAATCTCAGAGCCCTCTGCAGAGAAGGAGAAGGTCGTTTGAAGGAAGCCCTGCACATCCTTCTGAACGCACGCAACGCTCCTGTTGAGTCTTCTACATATCTTCATCTATTGGACGCTTGCATTGCCAAGAAAGCCCAAACAGAGGGTAAACAAATCCACTCTCACATCAATGACAGGGGACTTACATTTGAGCCATACGCGTATTTACAAAATGCACTTATCAACATGTATGACAAGTGCGGAAGCGTTGTGGATGCTCACAATGTTTTCGATCACATGACTGAACCAAATGTCTTCTCATGGAATATGATAATTGCAGCTCACAGAAGGCACGGGTTTCCTCAAGAGGCATTCACACTTTTTCACCAAATGCAACTAAGAGCTGTCCAACCTGATCAGTTCAGCTTCTCCGCTATTCTCCCTGTTTGCTCCGAGTTGGCATCTCTAAAACATGGTTTGCAGATCCATGGAAAAATCGTCAGATATGGACTTCAATCTAACCTTATTGTGATGAATACCGTAATCGATATGTATGCAAAATGTGGAAGCATGCAGAAGGCACGCGAACTGTTTGACAAAATGCGCGAGGCAGATGTCGTTTCATGGAATGCTATGATTACAGGGTACGCACAAAATGGTGCTTTTGACGAGGCTTCAAGACTTTTTGAAAAAATGTCGCAACGAAATGTGGTCTCATGGACTGCGATGATTGCGGGATATGTACAAAATGGACTTGCTGAAAAAGCCTTGGAGATGTTTAAGCAAATGCAACAGGCAGGCAAAAAGCCAAACTCCACAACCTTCACCAGCATCCTCCCAGCATTTGCCAAAATGGGAGCTTTGGAACAGGGCATGGAGATCAATCAAAGAATAATTGAAAGTGGATCTTTGTCCGACATTTTAGTTTCAAATGCTTTGATAGATATGTACGCAAAATGTGGATGCATACATAAGGCACGCAAGTCGTTCGACAAAATGCCCCATCGAAATTCTGTCTCATGGAATGTGATGATTGCAGCATATGCAATGCATGGATATAGCAAGGATGCCCTCAAATTGTTTGAACTAATGAAACAGTCGGGAACCAACCCAGACCATGTAAGTTTTGTTTGTGTTTTATTTGCATGCAGCCATGCAGGCCTAGTGGACGATGGCTGTAAATACTACTTCAAGTTCACGAGTGACTCTTATTGCATTATGCCTACAATGGAACATTATGTATGTATGGTTGACCTTCTTGGCCGTGCTGGCCATCTTGAGGAAGCCCTAAATTTTATTATCAAAATGCCAATAAAACCCAACGTGGTTTTGTGGAAGTGTTTGCTTGGCGCTTGTAGATCACATAAAAATATACTGCTAGGTGAATATGTGGCAACACTCCTTTTTGAGTTGGATCCTACGAATGCTGGATCTTATGTTCTACTATCAAACATATATGCAGTAGGAGGAAGGTGGGCTGAGGTTCAAAAGCTGAGGAAACTGATGAAAAGTAGAGGAATTGAAAAGATACCTGGATGTAGTTGGATTGAAGTCCATAAAATTGTACATGCTTTTTGTGCAGAAGACAAATCATACCTGCAAAGATAGGAGATACATGTGAAGTTGGAGAAATATTATTGGGAGATGAAGGCAGCAGGGTATATTCCAGATAGAAGATCTGTCTTGAGTGATGGGGAGGATGAAGAGAAGGAAATGTCCTCTACCACCATAGTGTGAAGTCGGCAATTGGATCCGGGTCGTTCAACAGACCCCCTGGAACAACTATCAGCGTTTTATTTGGTTTATTAAACACGCCCCCTAGAACAACTATTAGAACTGTCAACAATCTTCAAATATCTGGTGACTGCCACACTGCAACCAAATTGTTTCAAGAGAAATCATTGTTAGAGATGCAAACCATTTCCATCATTTCAAACATTGGCAATGTTGTTGTGTATATTATTAGTGATGCTAAGTGAAACAAACCATAAACACAGATTTGCACTATAACAAGCTGCATGTTGTCATTGCAGTGGTAAAAAAGGATCCGATTTATTCTGTTTTTGAGCTCTTGGAGAGCTATTTGTCACGATGAAATGATACTGTATCGTATGCATCACTGCCTACACGTACTGATAGGGTGATTTTTAAAACCATGTTTTATAATGCCATCAAAGAGTCATTGTGTTGAATTATTTTTCGGGAAGCCTGTATACATCTGGACTGTAAAGCTGTAGGAGGAAGCACCTGAATGGGATATCTTGAAAGAGAGGAATTTTCAAAGGAAACTAAAAGCTACTCAGCCAGCAGAAAATGTGAGTGAAGGGCCTACAATCAAGTCAATGCTTGGATGTTGAATAGTGGCCCAAACTGTTTAGTTGAGATCAACCAAGGGTAGGAGGAAATCACGAGGATTAAGATTACTGCAAGAACTCACGAGGAACAAGGTGATGGGAGACCTTTGCAGGAGGGAGAACTTGATCAAACTGATACCCTTCTTCATAAGGTGCAATCCCAATAGATGCTAGTAAATACGACATTCCATGCTACAAACAATGAATTGGAAAATTCTTTCTGATTATCACTTATAGAGATTTGGGATGAAAGCTATAAGCAATAGACTAGGTTTTAGATACCAAGCTGATTGCAGCGTCACTATAACATCTGAATTATAAATATAAATATGTGGCATGAGAGTGAAATGCCTCTGGGATTTCTTGAATATAATATGTTCCCCTGGGAAATGCATCGGGGTAAAATATTCCAAGTTCAGTCAGGTACATTTTGGGTGCCCCGGGTGTTGTGATGATGTGTTCTTGCTAAATGTGGCACCAATGATTCATTTGACGAAGATTCATATGCATGTGTTCTATGACAATGCCATCGTACTCTTGAGTCTTGACATTTCTTAATGCTGCGAGCATGCAGAACTGGAAATGATAATTGAATCTTTTGTGTTTATAAGATCCACTTACAGTCATTATTTGTGCCTTGTATCAGATGTTGAGTATAGCTACGGTTTATAAGGAAACATTAAGATCCAACAGTGACCCTGTCTTGTTCTTGAATGCATTTGAAGCCAAGATAAAACACGGTGAGTTGGACCAGTATTCGTTTGAGGAGGGTGGAGATATGATGCAGTCAAGGTGGGGGATCTAAATTAATAGATGCCCAACCTTGCAGCCTAGCCCAAACTCTCTCTCCAATCTCAACTTATAGCTTAAGTGTCCTAAAGGCAGCTTGCTTAAAATGGTTCACTTTTTCAGCTAGACACACTCAGACACACAAAACTAAGAACAACATTTGCTCATTATATTAAGCCTTTCAACGGTTGGTTGCAATCTAGCACAATTCTATGGCCTTTACAATGCTATTTATGGCCTCTTGGGCCGCCTTCTACTTGTATCCTCTACAAAGCATGCAATTCTTGCATGTTTTAATCCTATAATACTTCTTAGCTAGCTCTAGCTGCTATGCGAGCTTAATTCCTCTATCTCCAAGCTTTTCTGCTGTATATTTCTCTAAGCTTTTTCCTCCCTCTATAGCTGAAGCTGAATTCTCTATATTAGCTGGACTGCCACCTCACAAGCTGAATTTTCTCTTAAGCTATATTTCTGCCCTCTATAGGCTTCCTTGCTTGTTTTCCAAGCTGTCAGAGCTTCTTTAATGGAAGTATGGCTTTTACAGGTCTGCCAATGCCATTCTGACATAGAGCTAGAAGAGGTATGGTCTTCCATGCTGATCATTGTTTGAAATCCCATCTACTTGACAGAGAATTTCGCTGCACATTAAAATCCTACCAGCTCATTTGTCCACTGCTCATTCCCACACCATTTCTTGCATATAGCTAAGGTTAGAGATTGTGTTTCAAATCTGGAAGATCAATGCGACTTTCCTTTTTTTCCTTTTTTGCATTATTTATATTATATCTTGTGCCTTCGTGGGTCTACCAGTGGCTGTAATGTAGCTTTGCAGCCTAAGCTACATGCCAGATTTATTTCCTCCATCACTTCCAAGCTGTGAACCTCTCACTTGTCCAACTAGATACTCCTGCATCAAACACTACAACTACAAAAATTTGTGATCGTTTGCTCACAAGAATTGGATGAGTGGTAGAACCACTCTTTTGGCTACCAAGAGATATAACCTTGGCTTTCCCTTTCAAAAATCCCAGTAGCACTACAGTGTTTTCTTTTTCTTTTTCGTTCTCCATTTCCAATCATCTGCTGGATCAATCCCATCCTCCTCCTAGGTTGAACTCCATTTTTCCATCTTACTTTGTCATTTGCCTCAGCTTGAACTGACCATCTCATCCAATTAGTTTTCATTCCTTTCTTCATCTTCTTGTTGACTTAAACCCACCTTGCTCCTTCATCCTCCATTAAAAGCCATTTTGGCTTTTATCTTTTTGTTCCCAACCTGTCGTTGGATTCCCAATCCATCTTCCTTAGCCTTCATACAGCTTCTATTTTCTTATTTCTTCCATCTTTTCCTTTGTTGTTGTATGCATGCTAATTTACTTGCCTCAATCATTCATCTAACTTCGCCATCTTGCCTAATTTCACCTAACATTCTACTAACCCTCCCATTCCTACTTAATAATCTAGTCCTTTTTTAATATACCATGCTAACCTTTTACGAATCCCACATTATATTAATTCATTAATATCCCATTAACCCAATAATCCTATTCTATTTAATCCCCACTTGTCCACTTCCTAATTTTAAATTCAAAAATACTAAATACCCCCTTACCCACCTATCCCCTAGCTTTTCCTACAAACCTAGTTCCTAGTCCCACCTTAAATCCCTATTAAACCCCATTAAATCCTCTAATCCTTTCTAGAAGTCTCCTTAACCCACCTAGAGCCCCACTTCCCTTCAGTTAATGACTCTCAAATGCAAGTGATTTGTCTTTTTGCATGAGTATGGCTCCCATGTCGTATCATAATGATCACATTCAACAACAAATGTTTTGAAAAAATCAGTGGTAGCCAAAAATGGAGTGTTGCACAGCTATTTTCAGTTGATTGAATGCCTTGTGAACTGTTTCAGTGCACTGGAAGGAATCTTTCTTCAACAAAGATGTGAGTGGGGTTGTGATGTTGTCATAATTTTTGACAAATCTACGATAGTAACTTGTGAGCCTCAAATCCTCGGATGTTCTCGAGGGTCCTAGGCACTTGCCACGCTATCATCGCTTGGATCTTTTTAGGATCAAATTTTATGCCTTCATGTGAAACAATATGACCCAAGTACACATTTATGATGCCAATTTATAAGGTTTGACATTACGCTAATGTTATCCCAGAACCAAAAGTACATGTTTCACATGCTTCAAATGGTCTTCTTAATTTTTGCTATAAATGACGATGTTATAAAAAAACATCAAACCAAACTTTCTCAAAAATGACGTAAAAATAATATTAATCAAACTCTGAAATGTAAATGGTGCATTTGTAAGACCAAAAGGTATGACCATAAACTCATAATGGCCTTCTTGAGTTCAGAAAGTTGTTTTGGTATGTCCTCTTCGTGGATTCAAATATGATGATACCCAAAGAGAAGGTATATTTGCTAGAATAAATAAGATCATGTAATTCATCTAGCAAATCATCAATTATTAAAACAAGAAACTTATATTTAATGGTGTACTTGTTGAGTTCTATGTAGTCTTTCAAGTGTCATCATTCTTACACACCATGACCACAATGGAGAAATACTTGTTTTGGTTGTGTCTAAAAATTATTGCTTCCAACATCTCCTATACCATTTGTTCAATTTCACTCTTCTAGGCATAATGATATATGTAGGGTTTGATATTGGGTGATGTACTACCCGAAAGTAGTTTGATGGCATAATCATGTGCTCTGTTTTGTTGAAGTCCTTTTGGCACGGCACAAAAAACAACAAAATGGTTATCTAGCACCAGTTGTAAATTAGGATAGGTAGACTCCTTGGTTGGTTGAACTTCTATGGAAAACAATCGCACAACAAATCCTTCAACACCTTTTCTAGGCATCTTTATCATTTGGTGAGAACTATTCAATTGTAGTGATTAGCTTGTAAACCATTCATTTCAAATGTCTTGCCTTCTAAATGAAATCACATGAACGGTTCCTATATATCCATCTCAATTGTGCTCAAAGTGGTGAACCATTGCACTCCCAAAAGAATGTTAGCACCACTTATGAAAATAGCAACCATAAGAGAATCTAACAAGTAGTCTCCCATAGTAAACTTAATACTATGACATTTGTGAGAATAGTTGACTGTACCACTATCTGCAATCATGCCCTAAAATTATGGAGCTAGGTAAATTAAATAGTTCAAATGCATATATAAATTATTGTTGATGAAGTTGTGTGTACTCCTAGAGTCAATCAACATAGTCACCTTTTGTTTCTTGAGGAAATCCATCACCTTAAGATTTTTAGAAGTATCAATCTTTGAAAGTGCATGACAAGAAATAGGGTTGAGAATCTTCAAATTAGTCCTCAGGGTCTTTCAAACCTACACCCGAGGCCTCATCATTTTATTCATCCTCATTGGCACCATTAATGTAAAACACCTTTTCAACACATCTATGTCCTTTGATCCATTTGCTATCACAGACAAAACATAACCCTTTTGCATGCTTCTCTTCAATTTGCTAAGGGGTCGATATTGTAGGCTAAGGAAATGATGGGGCTAGAAAATTGTGCTCATAGACACTAGCAAAAGGTATTCGTTTGACCAAATATTTTTCCTTTACCACGTGTACCATTGGTATGGCTTCAGATACTGAATTGTGAGTAAACATGCGAACCTCCATTTGGATGCTATCTTTGAGGCCACCCAAGAACAGCTCAGTCAAATTTACCTCCATGATGTCATCCACACAAAAGGAGAGATTTGGAATTGATAAATATAATCCTTCAAAGTCCCTATGTGATGCAGTTTGGCTAGGTGACTAAAGTAGTTTTATGAGACATTGTTGCAATAATGGAGCAACTCCTGATAGAATATAGACCAAATAACTTGAAAGCCCTTATTTTTATTTTGAGCACACAACCATCTATACCAAATGAATTGCTTACATTCTAGATACAGAGAGGTGATGATCACCTTTTGTGCACATGGAGTTTAATGTATATCAAATAAAATTTTGATTTAATTGATCCAAGTGAATAGATCCTTATCATGAAACTTGTGCACGTCCACTTTTAACAATTATTTCAAACCAGGATTGGAGGTGTGATTGTTTGAATGGGGAGAACCAAACTAGAGTGGTGGAAGATTATTTTACGAAGGATGAGTTGTAAGATTAGATAATTGCCCAGTTATAAGTGTCAATTGATCCTTCAAAACATTTAGGCCCCCTCTTACCCCAATGATGTCTCCTTTGACTGCATTGAGATCATCTTTCTGCATCATGCTTTGTAAATCTAACTATTTGGTGAACCGCCTTAGAAACAAACAGATCAAAAGTGTCGGACTTCATGTCGTCCTTGTGAGGAATTTTTAGATTTTCTTGCATTTTCCCACGTCTGAGAGTGTTATGACGAACTATACACAAACATTAGGATAGAGGATTTCAGTGTTGAAAAAAGTGTATCAATGGATTATACCTTTGTGATTGTTTCACCGAGATGAATCCAATTGCTGCTAATGTGCACAAGGGTGAAATTTTTTGGCCCTAAAAGTATGATTTTGTCTCATGTTAAAATATGGTATGTGCATATAATGGTTCTCTTGATGCAGGTGAAGTGGAGACCATAGTAGGACAAATGATCTTCACCTTTCAAGGCACACTAGGTGGTCGATGAATAAGTATTTCATAAGGTGAGCCAAAAATAGTGTAGAATTTTCTATTATGCACAAATTTGACATAAATTTTTAATATTTATGATATCTCTTTCATTTGATGAAGCCAAGGGTGTCCAAATGTTATATTATATGATCCTGGATCAGGCATAACATTGAACCAATCTATGCATTTCCTAGGACCAATTGTGATTGGATGTTTAATACAATATAATTATGTATTCATCATAATCATGTAATATTTTGGTTACATGACACATGTATTTGTGAGTGTAGGATTGATTATATAAGAACAACATTGAAATTAGATTATTACTAGATCCATTATTAATCATAACAGCATCTGTGATAGAAGAATTATGGTAAACAAACCCATGTTTATAAAATGATCCATTATTTGATTTGTTATTACGTGTTTTTTAGTCAAATAATTTAGTAGGAGTTTATTTCATTTTATATCTTGACACCATTCTAATGAGTTATCAATCTCATGCTCAAGTTTCATGTTAGAGTAATAAATAGTTGTGGCCATATGCACATTATTTTACTTTGGAGTGTTTTGGTTTGTAAATGGGTTATTAAATATTTACAAGAGTTCATTGAGTATTGCTATTAATTTTTTGAGGTTATAATTATGTCCATCTATCACTCAATTACATATTGCATCTTGTGACATAAATTGGAAGATCTAATTATTGAATATCTTAAGGCATAATGATAATCACAAAATAATTTGGGATTATATCCATTAGGTAATGGTTGATTTATATCTCACTAGAGTGGTTTAAGAAAAGAGATTAAATTGCATACAAGTAGCCTCTTTCATATCATTAGGAGCTATAAATTATCTTTTTTACTTAGGAGCTATAAATGTAATCCTATCATGTGTTTGTGAAACTACGTTGATAGTCTGAGACTCTTTTTTAACTTAAAAGTTAGGCGTGTCATTAGTCTTAGGTTTGAATGTTTTTTTTTTGATATTTTAGTGCAATATATGTTGAATAAATTGATGTATAAATTAACATATTTGCATTCATATTCTTAATAACAAAATTATGTAAGACATGAAAAAGGTCTTCAAATAAATCATATTTTCTAAATATAATATTTAATTTAAGAGGATTGAGAAAACTATTTGAGATTATGCTTTGAAGTTCACTATCAGGAAGCACATGCATTATCTTGGTATGAATGGTTTTGAATTCAATCACATATTTGTAAATATGTTCATTAGGTCCTTGTTTGATTTGAGCATGTGATTTAAAGTGACTCGTTGACTATTTTTTATCAAAAAATATAGTAATAAGAGGTAAAGTAGCTCATGAAATCTATGCATGGATCCTTTATGAAAATAATGAAACCAATTTAAAGCATACCCCATGAGGCTTCTAGGAAACATTTTGGTCATGAGAAGTTCATCACGGTGATACCTAAGACAAGATGTGAATAAGGATTTTATGTGCTTATATGGATCCCCATTTCTATAAAATATTGTAAACATGGGCATTCAAAATGGTGGAGACAAGGGATGCATGAACACTTATTGAGCTAATAAGTTGTGTAATATGTCTAACTATGAAATCAAATGGCTACATTTTCTAGATGTTTATGATAATTGTGAAATTTGCAGCTTCATCTCATTGATGTGTTTTTGTACTATTGAATTAGTAGATGAACCACTAGGTGTAGGGTTATGTTTGTATACTCATTAGTATATCCATATCCAAGATAATGAATATATTAATTCATTTGAGGCAGTGTGGTCTTGCGATTGTTAGAAATAATTGTAAATGCATAAAGAATAGTAATATCAACCAAAGGTGTTATGGTATTAGGTGGATATTTAAATCAGGATGACTAGCCTCAGCATCTGATGTAGAATGGGTAGAACCATTGAATGGAGGTTTATCATGTAATTATTTTTGGTTTGTAAGATGTTGTCATCTAACTTTCAATTATTGTAATAAATTTTCCACACATACAAGATTTTGTTTAATTTCTATTTTGAAACTTTCAAGAGTTGTCGTCCTATGTAGATCACCTTATTTGGGATGGTTAGGGTCTTTATAGGTTTCATCATCACTATCATAAGTTGTAATAATGGGAAACTTATTATAAATTGGTTGAGAATTTACATCCACACTTACCATAGATAGATTATCATCATGAATAATAGTCATGGCTAATAAATGTAAGACATAAATCTGAAAATTAGATTTAGAAAAGAAGGACCAAAGCCAAAATAAGATGCAATTCTAAAAATTCAAATTTGGAATGAAAATACAAAGGAAATGAGGGTTTGTAAACCCTAATTTTAATGTTAGAAAATGTTGAGGTTCACCATTTATGTTTACCCTAATTCTAGTTGTATACAAAATAAGGAATAAATGATTGCAATGAATAGATTTTATAGTATAGTTATGAAATTTTATAGAATTTAAATCTACCTAAACGGATAATAATAACAACATGACAAAGTGATAAATGAACATGGCTATGAAAATTAAGTAAAAATAATAATAAATGATCACACCTTATTGCTATAACAAAATTTTGAGAGTCTAAATATGGAATATGAATGTGCAGGTTAACTATGTACTAATCCTAAATTTTGATTTAACCTCTGGATCCTCCTAGGGTTTGACTTGGAAAAAGTTGTGATAGACATATTTGTGTTTTTGGGTCTATCTATGTTCCACCAAGTTTTTCTATTGTAGAGTTTTGAAACTTGGTTTTTGTGTCATTGGTTTTCTTCTTATCTTTTTATCTTCTTGTACATTCACTTTCATGATTTTCTAGGTAGAATGTGATGAAATGACGACTCCTTCTCTTTGACCTAGATTGGATTAAAAACAAACAATGGATTACAAAATAAGTCAATTACGGAAAAGGCATTGAAAACTATGTATCCTTCATGTTGTAATTTGACCTCCACGTAGTTTTGAGTGAGTGTAGATGGAATAGTTCAAGCAAGGATTTTGAGCTTTCTCTTTTCTATAATTGAGGATGTATCTATATGAAAGCTAAAATCTTCACTTAGTATAATGGGATGACGAGAGACCAAGATAAACAACTATGTCACAAGTGTGTTATATATGATCCATGAAGCTCAATTTAAGGTAGAAATAATAAATATATTTTATGCATGGATCTGTTCTAGGTCTTGACCTTGATTTTTTTATTATTTTCAATGATACCTAAATATAGAGTCTAAATTGTTTAGGATGAATTATATATATAGAGTAATTTATTACAAGTTGAGAACTTAATTTAAATTTGAAATGATAAGGAAAAAATTTAAATGTGAAATATCAATGGAAACAAGCAAAAGCACCGACAAAGGTAAAAGTGACATACTCGTACATGGCACATGTTTGCCCAAGGTAGACATGCAGAAGGCATGGGTATAAGATGGAATGATAGTGGCTTATATCTTGATGAGGAACATGATGACATATATATTTATTCTAAGGATGCCAATGGATAGATTCTGCTAAGTGTTATATATTATTTTAAGGCTCAAGTGCTAGATGGAGACTAATTTGGGGTTAGAAATGTCCTAGAATTACACAAATTTACACAAGCATATCAATTATGATGAATTTGGGATAAGACACTATGGAAAAGGGTCTTGTACCAAATTTAGGTGTATACACTATGCATTTGTGTGAATAAGCTCTATTTATCTAAGTAATAAAACACCAATGGAAACAAAGCTATCATTTGAGATCGATTAGATGTATTACATTATAATGTTGGTTGATATAATAATTAGGCAATGTCAATTGCCAATATGTGGTTTATAAGCATTCATTACATGCAATGTAATCCTCTATCCCAAGTTTTGAAATGAAAAAAAGGCTACTTTAAAACAATAATTCCTATTTTTTTAAATAATTCTTTTTGTAACTAGTTTTATAACATAGTCTAACAATAAATTGTAGACAATGATTGGTACTAACATTGAGCTTGGAATTTTGTTGGTGGAGAAATTAGGCATCTCTAAGAATAATTTTGACATGTGCATCATTCCCATATGCATGCATTATTCCTATTATTTTTCTCTTGTGTTCCCACTCCACTTGCTCCTTTATTACATCAACAAACTTTATAAATAACTCATACCTTACAAAATAAGTATAGAAAGCTTTGTTTTGAAATATTCATGCCAACTTGTAAAGTAATGACACTCTGTCAACCATGATATTAATAATAGGAAGCAATGTATAACAAATATGCGTCACCACACTAGTATTTACATATGGCCATACGTATAACACCACAAATCTATCTAGATTAGTTCTAATAAGGGCCCTTGTGTTATATTCCTCAAATGTGAGCTCTAGACACTTCTGAATTCTTATAATTTTTTTAAATTTAACCATTTAATATCAATATTGGAAATACCCATGAGATTCGTAACATAAATATCCATTATTTTTAGAGTATTACCAACCACTCCCTACTAAATATCTGAGTGTTGCCTATGTTCCAATAATTTGAAGAGGGATCAAACCAAATATAGTTGTCCCAAGTATTTGTGTGTATGCAACAACTTGAGAAATCAAGAATACAATATAATTGTTGACATTTGATACTTGACACCATGCAAGTTTGACTTCCTATATTCAAATTTCACTATATGGACTATTCTAGGGCTACTCCTTGAAGGGTTTTTTGATGTGTATACTTTTTTTTAATAATGTTTCAATAGAATGTTAGGTGTTTTCCTGACGTTTCTCAAGTATGCCAAGTGATGCTTTGGTGTCAAATGACCATAGAGGTGAGTCGGATGTGAGGCATCATAATTGAAAAAATTATATCTTCTCTACCTTCTCAATCTCAAAGTCATTTTTATAAATTCTATTTAGACTAAGTCACTTTATAAAATTCTTAACCACTAGGTAGTTTTCAAACATTGTTTTGATAACAATTTCACAAATATTTCAAGTTGTATACAACTTTTTAATGTAATATTATGTTTCCCACCATATTAGATTTTAGACTGTAAAAATTGACATGTTTAATAAAACTACAAGTTCATATTCAAAATCTTATTTAGTGTATGAATCCCCATGTTATCCACTTATGATAGTGTTATACATTTTCTATTCAAATTTGACTAATAATCTAGTTAGGTACTCTCAATTTAAATATTAAGCACAAAAGTATTTTAGTGAATAATGTGAACAAACCCTTTCATCACCATAGGTTTTATTTATTCATTCTTATCCTTCATCTACTCCTTTCTATAGATAAGATAAAAAGATAAAAATAATATAGAGTACACAAAATAGTGGTTGGCTTCACTTATGAAAGCTACAAATTTGAGATCCCATAAATCTTATTCTATTCCTTTTCTCATTTTACTTGAAATAAAGCCAAGAGTGAAGATTGAAGATGGTTCCTCTATTGCTTTTATTCCTCCTTTAGCTTATTCATATTTCACATCCTTCTCTTTCTTGTTATTCGTATTAACATGTTCTTCTCTCTTTCAAGAATTCCCTCTACATTCATGCTCTGCACAATTGATCTTCTAATCACAACATTTACAATTGGATTTGTGTTACCTGTGCTTATCGTTGAAATCATGGGGTTTCCTTGAATCTCAATGGTATAACTTTACTCAGCCCCATCTCTCATTTTATTAGAAACCTCTCTTTCCTTACAACATTTTCTCTCTACAACTACAACTTCTATGGCCAAATTTCACCTCAATAGGAAAGGTTATTTAACTTACAAATTCTCTGATTGTCTTACCAAGATCCTAAAGACAAGTTCATTTGTGCATTCATGTTTATGGAGAGTAAGATAACTTCCATACAAAGAGAGGTGTTCAACTATATTTTACTGCTTAATAATTGTGGAGATATATTGGAAGTTAGAGTTGCACCAAAGTATGTAGTTCCACCAAATAGTTTTCCAATTGATTTTAACTTGAATTATTTTTGCATGAGAAATGGATTATACAGATTTACATAGAAAAGAAATACACATGAAATATATAGTGAATACATAAATTTATATGTAGCAAATAAAAACATCAAAACTGAAATTTTTTATTAATATAATTTTTAAAGCTATTTGTTTGAAATGCCAAACTTTTTGAAAATAATTATTTTTTATATCAAATCTTTTAAATATAATATCTATATATTATTATTTTTGTTAAAATATATATATTTTAAACTCTTTATATAATACAATAATAATATCAATTTTTTATTTTATTTTAAATTTATTCTACTCTTACATTATTCAATACTTACTTCTATTTAAATCACTAATATAAAATATAAATCTTACATATTAAAAATTAAATCTAGGTGAAGAATTTGAAAACTCCATATTATATTAAAAAAAACCTTCAACTCTCTTATCCATTCCTTTACAATGAAAAAACCAATAGGTGAAAAATCAATCCTATAAACCACCTATTTATCTTATTTTTCTAATTTTCAAAGTTAACAACCAATCGTGTTTGACTTGAGATAGCAACTTACAGTGGATTTTTCTCGATTTAACTATACAGGCCGATGAAACTTAAATGCTCTGTTAAATTGATTGGGCTGGAAATTTTATTGTCTCTCTCTGCAAGACAAGTGCTGAATGAAGATTAAGATGAAGATGGTCTATGTATTACTCTTTCTGTTTCTCTCTGCACTGCCTGCTCACATCGCACATTACTCCTCTCTTTCATTCTCTCCACGATTGGTCTCCCATTGACAACACCTGCAATTGGACTGGCGTTGTCTGCTCTCATCGTGTTCGTTCCATTGGTTTCTCTTTTTATTGCAAACCTGTATTTCCTTACAGTACTTGCTCTACGCCCAAATTCCACCTCATCTGGGAGGGCTGTTTCGCTTCAGAATACATAGACTGTCTATAAATGATTTGGAAGGCTCCGTTCTTTGCAGGTTCCGTTATTCTGTCTGTTAACCATCTGAGTGGGACCATTCCCTCCCAGCTTGGCCTTCTCTCACATTTCAAAACCATTGGATTAGGAACGAACAAACTAACAGGCACAATCCCTTCCTCCCTAGGAAACTCGTCCTCTTTAACAGTCTTGGATTTGGGAGAAAACAGACTCCATGGTGGTATACCTGTTGAATTGGGTAGGCTTACTCAACTCCGATATTTGCAATTACATTGACAACTACTTAACCGGCCACATTCCCTGGCCGTTTGGTAAACTGTCGGAGTTGCAAAAACATAAGTTATGGGGATACCAACTCACTGGAGAAATCCCAAGCTCCCTCTCTTATTGTTCTCTCCTTCGATTGATTGACTTAGACTTTAACCAATTGAGCGGCATAGTGCCCTTGAAGTTTGGTTTTCGGTATGGGGGAATCATCTTGTGAGCAGAAGTAGCGGTTTGTCTATTCTAACAGCCTTGACTGATTGCTTCTACTTAGAAGATATAGATTTGTCTTATAATTATTTCTACGGGGCCTTGCCCTCTTCAGTCGGCCAACTTTCAAGGGTATTATCCTATTTGAGCTTGAGCTATAATAAAATTGAGGGAAACATACCAACTGAAATTGACAACTTGACAAACTTGACATTCATAGATTTATCTGATAATCTTTTGAACAGGATCATTCTATCCATGCTCAATCAATTTAGACTAAACCTAGAAAGATTGTATCTGCACAAGACCAATTTATATGGAACAATTCCAAAACATTTGCGTCAGGCAAAAAGGCTTGGGTTGTTATCATTGAGTGAAAACAAGCTATTAGGGCAAATTCCAGACAATCTTGGGGATCTTCCTCAACTAAGAGTTCTTCATCACAATCAATTGTCAGGGAAAATATCTGCCAATTTAGGGAGACAAAAAAATTTGGAAAAGGTAGACTTGTATTATAACAAACTAACAGAGAACATACCCCATATGTTACAAGTTTTCCAAATCTCCTGTTTTATTTCAACATTTTGGGTAATTTGCTACAAGGTTCTCTTTCAACAATGAGAAAAATGGTAATGGTCCAAACTATAGAAGTGTCTCTCAAAAACTTCTTAGGTGAAATTCAGTTACACTGTCAAGCTGGACAGCATTACAATATTTGAATCTTTCTTGGAATTCTTTTGACGGCTCAATACCATCATCACTCACTCATCTAAAAAACATTGAGGACATTGATATTTCTTGTAATCATTTGTCTAGTGCAATCCCAATGGTTTTCAAAGAGATGAAAGTACTTCAACATATCAATCTTTCTTCAAATAGGTTAATTGGGGAGGTTCCAAAGGGAGGAGTTTCTTCAACACTTGATGAGTCTGCAGTTATGGGAAATCTTGGTCTTTGTGGCAAAAGAATAAATTTTCAGCCTTGTTCTCATTCCAAACACAAACAATTTTCCAACTCCAAAAAGGTAATGGTACTAGTTGTGATTGACATTTCAATCTTCATCATGTCATTATTATTGTTAGTATATTCCTATAGGAGACATACAAGTCAGAAAATGGTTGCCCTCAATGTACAACCCCCCATAATTTTGTATGAAGAGCTTGTAGAGGCAACTGGTGGGTTTACCCAAACCAATCTCTTAGGAGTTGGTACTTTTGGACCTATCTAGAAAATGATTATAAATAATGGTATTAATATTGTTGTTAAAGTTCTCAATTTACAAGATGAGAATGCTCACCAAAGTTTTTTCGAGAATGCAATGTATTAAAAAGAGTCAAGCACCACAATGTGATCAAAATCATTTTGGTTTGTTCCCACAATGATTTTAAAGCACTAGTTCTAACATTCATGTCAAAAACAAGTTTGGATAAATGGTTATATCCTCAGTGAGAAGAAGAATGTAGATTAAATTTGAATGATCGATTAAAAATAGCAATGGAGGTAGCACTAGGTATTGAATATTTGTGTCATCACTATTTTGTGCAAGTGATTCATTGTGACTTGAAACCTAATAATGTGCTATTAAGGGAGGATATGACTCCATATATAGTAGACTTTGGTATTACCAAACTACTATTTGTAAATTCAATGGATTCATTGACTTCTACAAATGCACTCAATGGATCCATTAACTACATTGCACCATGTATAGATTTTGCATCATTAGAAAAAATACTTATTTTGTATGAATACTTAAAATGTCTTGAGAATAACTAAACATTGTATTGTACTATAGAGTATGGAATGGGTGTAAATATTTCAACAAAAGGAGATGTATATAGCTATGGTATTCTACTTTTAGAGTTGTTGACAAGGAGGAAACCAACATATGAAATTTTCATAGAAGGTCATCAAATCAATCTTCAAGAGTGTGTAGGTATGGATTTTTAAAATAAAATTAAAGAAGTGGTGGATAACAACTTGCTTAAACATGCTAATGAATTAGAGATATCAAAGGTATTGGTATGCCTTACTCAATTTATACAAGTAGGGTTGGTTTGCACAAGTTAGTTGTCTCAACGATGCCCAAATATGATGGAGATAGTTGAGAGATTAGAAAAAATAAGAGGTGCATTTATCTTTAATCCTATAACTTTTTAATTACCAATAAATATCTCACCTTTGCTTGTGAATACAAGTGGTACAAGAATTACTAACTCACAGAGCCATGAAAATTAGTCTACATCTATATCATAGCTTTTCACTCAACAAAGAAATTCATATAATTCCATTTCTATTTACTTTTATTCCTTTGTGGTCATGGGAAATGTGAAACGAGTCAAAGTTGCAGAAGAAGGCCAAGGAAGAGTCTAAGTTGCCAATATTGAAGTACCATCCAAGAGTCAACAGTTCTAGGCAGAAGAGCCACAAGGCTCATTTTGCATCACCATGTAGTGTTAGGCATGTTTTGATTAGTGCATCACTTTTTCTTGGCCTCAAGTATAATGTTCATTCTATTCCAATCAGAAAGGATGATGAAGTTCAGGTTGTAAGAGGGTCATACACGTTGAATAGATTACTAGAGAGAAAGTCAATGGTTCTATTGTGAATGTTGGTTGTGGTGATGAAGTTGAAAGCAAAAGGTAGAGTTGTTTAGGAAGGAAATGGCAAAGTTGTTTATAGCAGAGGATGTTGCTCAACCTCTTCATAATGTTAACTAAATGTTATTTTTGGTAGTAGGCAAGTGTGAATTTACATGCTGAATAAGGCTTGAAATTTTCCTAAAATGTGGTTTTGGTTATAAATGTTATTTAAATTGATTGATCAGGGCTAAAGACATGTTTAGTATTTAACTATGTTTCTAATATTTTTTTCTTAAGGAGGTGCATGTTAGAGGTGACAAGATGGGAATATTGAGCCATGCTCTTGCCTATTTCTAATGGATTTTTTATTTTGGAAAAGCTCATTAGTCAACAATGCTAATTGTTAATTAATGTTGCTTTGTTTCTTATTATGTTCTCTTAGATTGAATAATAATATATTAAATTTTATATAAGTTTAGTATAAGAATTGTATGTGTAATGTCTTATTAAATTGAGAAGATGTAAGGTCGAATTATAGTTTTTTTTCCAACTTGATTATATGTAAGATAGACATGGCTATTGATTAAATAAACATATATAATAGAAAGTAAATTCAGAAAAAATAGCTATTATTCTTAACTCTTGTCAAGTTTCTTCATTATCATTCTACTTTACAAAGACAATTAAATTTTCTGAAGTGACTTTTGTTGAGTAAAATGTGTAAGCTTGTTTATGGAGTTGTTTGTTTATTGTTGGAGTTATTATTAAGGTGTTGATGAATCACTGTGCCTTCCAGCCTCCAAATTCCTTCACCATTCACCACCAACTCTTTGTCTACCGACAAAATCTATTCCATGTTGACCATGCCAAAGGTGTGGTTTATTTCAAACCTAGCTTGTGTTTAAAGTTATATTTTAACTTGCTTACATTTAAGGCTAAAGTTGTACAACATTGTTTGGGTCGATTAGTTTTATTAAAACCCATACTTGCTAGAAATATTGGAGTAAAGCCCCACCTCGTACATTATTTTTATTAAAAAAACAATAACAAGTGGATATTTTATTAAGAGAGGTGGGAATTTTTGTAGGGACCTTTTATTAAGGTTGTGACACTATTTTTTAAGTGGTGATGCAATTTTTTTTTAAGGGTCCAAATTGTTGTAAGTGGGAACCATAATAATGATGGGTGGCAAACATCACTTAATAGTGTTTATTTAAGTGGAGGGAGTGAGTTACTTTATTAGAGGGGGGGAATTTTAAAATGGATAATTTTAAAGAGGTGTATATTTATTGGAATTTACATTTTTGAGTATTTTTTCTTTCATTTTTATATGTCGAAGATCGGTGGGTGAGGTTCAATCTGGTAGGAGGTTATACTCCTTCAAAGATAAAAAAAATTTGTTTTTGATTTACTTTATTTCCATTTTTTTGGATGCCATTTTTATTGCTCTTGTGCCCTCTTGGCCCACATATTATCGGCAGACTCTGACATCTCATTTTTTTTATTGTGCATTATTTTTTTTGTACCACTTTTAATCTTATGGATGCATTTTTGACAAGGCCGAATGTCATAAATTCTTGAGTATAGTTTTTGTCGCACATTGATCCCTTATTTTAGGAGAAACTATCTTGCTCTTGATGGCAACTTTTATAGATTGATAGAATTCTAGGTTTTATGCATCATCGGATTTTTTTTTTGTATGGGACTTTTATTTGTAGTCACACTGAGAGTCATGGAGATTTTTCTTCATGTTTGTATACTCTATATTGAGCACATTACTCTTTAGTTTTTAACTATCCCATCACCACCAGGGCCAACTTCTTGAGAGATATTTGTTCTATATCTTTGATAATTTTTTTACAGTTGACAATCTCCTTTAGATTTATTATGGAGCTTGATCTAATTCTAAAGAGTAGCTATTTTGATGAATACAGTGTCAGCATGTCAATGTTCAAGTAGTGGATTTAGTCCACTCATACAGACCTTTTTTATGTCACTCTAATTGATCAATAGTATGGGGGTATGGTGCAAATCTTGCTTCTTCAGTTATTGTGTTCCTTGCTAACCCTTAGTACACTAAATCTTCTATCAATAGATCAAATTCAATTGGTGAACCATTTTGTACTATCGACACCTTTGACATTCTCTTTTTGTAAGAGCTATTCTTGTGCATTATAGTGTCAATTGTTTTTTGTGATTGAGTAGTGGATCTGAACCACTTGTGTAGATTTGAGTTCCATTGAGACTTTCAAGTCCATCGAGTGCATTTATATTTGATGGCTTTCATTCCATCCAGTGCACCTCTTCAGCATTATGTTCAAGTATTGAGCCATTTGCTTTCTTAGGATACCTTGAAACATATGTTTTTTGCTCTCTCAACTTTAGCTATTATTACTATTTTTTGGGTACGTTGTAGTGATATATTTCATCCTTGGTGACTCTTTTTCTCAGTGTTTTTTATAGAGTTAGTCTCGTATAGAGTACCAATTCTTATTTGACTTAGCAGTTATAATGATTCATCATCCATGTAGTCTGGTAAGATGGATTGGTTACCATAGGGACACTTTGTATTTCATTATTATTTTATACATGGGTACGTAATTAGGCTGAGTTATCGAGACCCATCAGTGTCTTTGCTTTATCTTTTTTTCACTCCCTGTTATGCACATAAAGGAGGGTGTTGGAGTAAAGCATGTAAGTTTGTTTATGGAGTTATTTGTTTATTGTTGGAGTTACTATTATATTTTATGGACATTTATATTGAGTGAAAAATAATAATAGAAACTCCTATCTTATAGGTTGTTCATGCAAAAATATTTTTTTTGCATGAAACAACCTATCTTATCTATTTAATAGGCACTCCCATGTACTTTTAACTTGGTTGTTTTTGGAGATCCACACGAAGATTGTGAATATTATTCAAAGACTTTATTGTGCATATTTGCTCTCTGTATAATGTCTATGTTATTTGTGTTGTGTCAATGATTTATAAGAGAGAACCTGTTTGTTATGAGTTCTTTATGAACTTCTTCAACTTTTTGCCAAATAGCAAATTCTTAAGTCTAATTTTCCTAGTTGAAGTTTTGTCATCTCTTGTTTTGTGGATTTTTCTCACTCTAATTAAATATTCTAAAATGAAAAATCTTTCAGGTCCTATGTCTCTATTCAAATATCCTTCAATCATTCATTCTATCCATAGACCTATACATTTTTCTTCATTTTAATAAATAATCAAGCCAACCAGAAATTAACAGTTTGTGAAATTATGAATAAAATTCAGAAAAAGAGATTGAAATGTTTGCTATAGATGTTATTGATTAGATAAACACATATAAAAAATATGTTAAAGCATATATAAGATCCAAGAATTGTTTGATAAAAGAGTTAATGGAATGTAATTCATGAACTACAATCATTGTTGAATATGAATAAACTAAGCTTTTAGATTTGTAAGTAAATTTAGTTACATTTATAAAGCTAAATTCAACTGCTTTTGCCAACATTCTCCCAAAAAATGCCAAAATGAATAATTCAACATAAAGTCTAGAGATTCATCTAAAACTAGTTAATTTAGCAAATTTTTATTAGATGATTTCTCATGGAATGCAAATTTCATTATATATGTGCATTAAATGGACTTTTAAAAGGAATCCCTGGACATAAGTGAATGTAATTCCTTGGTGTAAATCCATATAAAGAGATACAAAACAAAGTATTGAGATGCATCCAAAAATTATTGAAATAAAAATTTAGTCAAATTGTGTAGTAATGATTGCCTTCATAAATGTGTATGCATTGTGCAATGCATTATCTAGTTTCTTACATATTAGTGTATATTATTATCCTTCATCTCCCATCATTAATCAAATTTTAAGGTCTGGTCTTATTTTCAATTTGAAGGGTATACATTCATCCAACCCTTCCATTATGAAAAGTTGTAAAAATAGTTGTACTTCAGGTGACAAGACAAGATTAAAGTAAGTATACACTTCATTAAAAAATATGTTAAACAAAATGTAGGAAACTAGGAAATTTAGAATCAATATTTTGACATCGATAAAATTCCCTTATGATGCTTCCTATGTAGGAAACTAGGGAATAATAATTGTTTTTGTAAGTCTTTGAATCGGTCTCTCTCTATCAAGCCTCTTCTCTTTAATAAATTTTATAAACTCAAAGTTAAGCATATTCGTAATTTCATTCTAAAAAAAAATGGGTAGTTTTGGTCATCTTCAATGTAGGTCATTAAGAACTCGATGGTTGATCTTAAAATTCAAGAAATTGGGCCTCTTTTGGAAACTTTGGGCAAAGGTGAGAGCTTGTCCCCAGATTTGATGGTTAAAGGATGTGATTTCATTTCTAATAAATCTTTGTTCATAAAATATCTTATTCAAAAGGCCCCCTCTCCTCTTGTTGCTTTGGAGTCCCTTTATGCATCAATTTAACCTACTAATGTGGATTTGACTAGGGGAAAGGAAGTTGAGGGTTTTGTTGATTCTAATGAAGCCTAGTCTGAAAAAGAGTTGAACTCCCATTGGGTTTGGTTGATTCTTGTATTGGGTCTAGTTTAAACTGGCAATTCTTTAGGGTGGTTAGTTTTAAATTAGATTTAAATTTGTTTTTGGTCAATATATATGGTCCTTCTCTGCTTGATCTAAAGAAGTTTATTTAGTCTAATCTTACTACTTTATTGGATTATTTTATGGAATAAAAAGTGGTTTTTTGTGGGGACTTCAATGTTATTATTTTTTCTAATGAAAAACAAGGGGGTCTGGTGCTATCTTCTAAATCCCAACTTGATTTTTATAACTTCATCTTGGTCAATGGGCTCTTAGATTTATCTCTCAGATAGGGTAAGTTTACTTGGATCAATAATAAATTGGGGAGAAGTAGTATTGTAGAGAGGTTGGATTGTTTCCTCGTCTCAACTAACTAGTTTTATCATAATTGGTCTTTGAAAATCTCTATGTTTCTATGTTTTGGCTTACATAACTTTGGTGAAATTATTGATATATGTAGGTTTTTCTCCAGTAAATTCTCATTTTAAATTTGACATGTGGCTTCATGACCTAATGCTTCCTGAAATAATGAAGTCTTGGTGGTGATTTTAGCTGGTGAAATTTGGTTCCTTGATGTTTAACATGGGTAAGAAACTCCAATTTATCAAACAATTTAAAATTAATGGAATTTGGTCAACTTTAAAAATATCTTCAAGGAAAAAGTGAGCATGGAGGTTGAGTTAGGTGAAGTAAATAAGATTATCATGGTTTTCGGGATGACTGCTCAGACTTATGATTTATAAAAATGACTCTCTTTGGAATATAAAGAACTATTGCAGAGGGAAGAAATCCATTTGTAACATAAATTTAGGGAAGGATGGCTTAAATATGGGGATAGAAACACAAATTTGTTTCACAACTCCACTAAACTCAAACTTGACATCTCTCAAATCTCTAAAATGTCTTCATCTAGTGGGGTCTTGTTAGAGTCTAGTTTTGATATCAATAATGAAGTAGTCTCCTTATTTCAACATTTGTTTTTAGATGATAAGAGGTCCAATCTCTTGGCCTAGGAGAAAAATATGGCCTTCATTCCCAAGGTGATCTTAGAAACATAAAATGTTATTCTTATAGCTCCATTTTCATTGGAAGAAGTTTGTATTGTGGTTTTCTCTATGGCCAAAGATAAAACTCTTGGGATGGATGGATTACCCATGGCCTTATTTCAATCTTTTTGGGAGATGATGGGTCAATATGTCTTGTATATGGTAGAGGAATCACGTTGTAAAACAAGGGTTCTTCCTAATTTGAATGTCACCTTATTTCCTAAAGGTGAGTCCCAATTGAGCTTCGAGGATTATAGACCCATCTTGCTATGCAACACAATCTATAAAATCATTTCTAAGGATATGGTAGCATGTTTGAAGCCTCTTCTCAATTTTTTGATTTCCAAAGAACAAGATGGCTTTGTGTTAGGCATAAATATTTAAGAAGGTGTAATCAGAGGTCATGAAATTATTCATTCTTTGATAAATAATCATAAGAAAGGAATGCTAATAAAATTGGATATCAGCAAAGCTTATGATAGGGTATATTGTCATTTTTTACCAAATTTATTTAAAAATTTGGCTTCAGTAAAGAATTATGTGACTGGGTGTTTATCTATGGTCTAAGATTTTTAGTCTTGGTAAATGATAGTCAAGCTAGTTTCTTTAAATATTCAATAGGACACCACCAAAGGGATCCTTATCTCCCTTCTTCTTCATTATATGGCAGAAACTTTGGGATGGGTTATCAAGCAGGCCCTCTTGGATCATTCATCATTAGGTTCTAAAGTGGTATAAGTTCTGGAGCATGTATCTCATCAACAATTTATTGATGATACCTTCTTCTTCTTCTTCAAAAAATCATCGATTAAGGAAGCTCGAGTCCTCAAATCTATTTTGACTAGTTATGAAAAAACTTCTAGGCAAATGATCAAGAATATGAAATTGAAAATGTATTTTTTAAATTGCTCGACCCATCTCTAGTATAAAATCTATGGGTTACTAGGTTTCAAAATTGGTAAACTACCAAATAAATACTTGGGTATGTCTCTCTTTTATAGTCAAGTTAAAAGCTCTCTTTAGAATAATTTGATTGATTCTTTTAGGTCCTACTTATCTTCTTTGAAATTTAAATGGTTTTCTTTTGTAGAATGTCTCACCCTCATCAAGTTTGTCCTCAATGCTCTCTCAATTTACTATTATTTGATGCTCCATCCACCCACTAAGGTTTTAAAACTTTTAAATCAAAATATGAAATATTTCCTCTGGCAAGGTTCAGGAGACAAGAAAACAATTCCACTTATTAGGCAGGATCAAGTGTGTAATGAAAAAGAAAGAGGGGGGTTCAAGTGAAAAGTTTGGAATTACAAAATCAAGCTCTAGGTGCTAGGTTAATTTGGGGGATGCTTCAATTCCTAGATTCCCTATGGAGTAGGATTCTTTAGTGCAAGTATATGAATAAGGATGATCCTATCAGCATTTTTTCTATTTTCAATATGCCACATGGATTCCATATTTGGAACTTCATGCTCAAGTGTTACTTGATCATCATGAATAATCTTTCTTGGATAGTGAATAATGGTAGGCTTGCTAATTTATGACAAGATTCTTAGAATGGCCATAAACCATTGATGGAATTACAAGTTTAGGTGAGGCTCAATAGATTTTGTAGCAAGCTTGGGAGAATAAGGTGGTAGAATATGTGGAATAAATAATTAATTCAGATCTATTGAGTTGGAGATGGAAAAATTAGAATCAGCTAGCACTCCTAGAGATGCAAAACTCTTTGATATCCTCATTTCTCAATAAAATAAAATAAAATCTTAAATAAAAAATAAGATGAGCTTTTCTAGATTGGGGCTAAGTCTGGTAATTATCATATTAATCTTGGCTACCAATTAGGGGTAGAAATGGATTCTAATGTGGCCTGGGCTAGGAAGTTTTTCTAGAATGAGGAAGGATTAAAAAAGCTTAGGGTATTTGCTTGGTTGGCTTCTTAGAGTAGTATGCTTACTTCTGATAGGTTGGCTAAAATTGGCTTTCAGGGTTTGTCCAGGTTCATTATGTGTAAAAATCCTAAGTAAATTACAAATCATCTCTTGTTTAAGTGTTCCTTTGTAACTTGGTGTTGGGCATGGTTGTGTAGTAAATTGGATTGGTCTTGGGCATGGCCTACTTCTCTCCAAAAAGACTTCTCTTTATGGCCAGTTGGTGAAGAGAAAAATGCTTTATTTTATCTATGGCATGTTAGCCTAACAATAGTGATTTGGTCCATCTAGAAAGAAAATAATAAATGGATCTTTGAAAGAGTGGAATGTCTCCTGCACTCAATTATTCATGATGCATATATTTTTATTTCTGAAGTAGTCTCAACTCAAGTTAAGAGAAAGAATGGTTTTCTAACCGCTTAGGATATGAGAATGGGGGCTAAATGGAAGTTGATCAAATTTAATTTTGTTAAAGGGTTGATGGTAAATGGTAGTGGTAATCTTAGGAAGGCACATTCAAATTGGGATCCTCCCCCTAGGTTGGTTCAAATTAAATTTTGACGGTGCCTTGCATGGTAATCCTAAGGCCTCTGGAGTGGGTTTTATCATATGAGATTGTAGCAGCTCTGTAATCAGGGTGGATTCGATTAAACTTGTTAATGACACAAATAATGAATTAGAAGCACAAGCTTTGGTGTTCGATCTTGAGATGGCATATCTTAGTGGTATTTTAAATATCTTAATCGAAGATGACTCTCAGGTTATCATTCAATATTTGTTCAAAGGAAAATCAAAGTCATGGAATTTAACTTTTATTCTTGAAAAAGCTTAGCCATTATTAAATTCCTTTGAAAATTGGACATATAGGCATTGTTTTCAAGAAGTAAATAAGTCAACCAATACCTTGGATAATATAGGTATTGATAAACCTTTGGGTATTATGATGGATAATAGTTTTGAAGCATGGGATAATACATTAGACATTGATATCTCTAAATTGATTTTGAGTGGCATTTTATATCTTTTCTGCCTCTTTTCTCTCAAGGTCATTGGAGCACATAAGTTTAATTATTATTTGAGGTGGATTTTATTATCCATCTAGGTCATTATTTTGTGTATTCATTTACTATTTCCTATCATTTGTTCTACAAGGTGGAGCAAGAAGGGGTTTCATTTGAGGTCTTTATGGAATTATGGTTGTTGCTCTAATGGAGAATGTGGTGAATGAATCTTTGGCATTTCCTTCGGTAATAGACTAATGAAATTTAAGAGATATGGCCTTTGTGGGTAAGGTTTATCAAGGGAGATTAATGAAAATATTTTAGGCTCCTTTAAAAGAGATTCTCAGGGTCATTCAATTTGTAGTTGGGGATGAATTTCTTGGTGCGAGCAGGATGATAAAAGTTAATTCAATGAAAACTTCTCTTTTTTCAAGTAATATTTTATTTCTTATTTCAGATAAGGAGGTTGTGAAGTCACTGGTTGAATTATATGTGAATCCAACTTTTATATTGGGTTTAGTTAAAGTTATGGAGGTAGTCAAGGTTGAACAAGAAGAATATCTAATTTTTTTAGGTAAATATAGTCTTGATCTAGTAATGATGGTAGATTTTAGGGATTTGGAAGTGAAATTATCTCTCCTTCACAATTACATCCAATCTCTAATGTTTGGTTTGATGTGGGATAAACTGTCTAGGATTCTATTTCCTCATATTCCCTTGGAGGAAGTAATGATACCCCCACCTACTTTGGTGACTATGCACTCTACTCAGCATTCTCAAAAGTGAGTTGATGCAGTTAACTTGATGGCAAGGTTGGTTTTTTGAGGCATTACACCTCCCCCTCTTTAGTAGGTGAAACACCATCAAGTGGTGATCACACAAGCTATGAGGTCTCTGTTGGCTTTAGGTAAATGTAAGGCAAGACTGACTATTTATTAGAGCAACATGGAGTATCCTATTTTTAATTTGGAAAGATATCACATGGTATCTAGTAAGTCTCAGATGGAAGTTAGAAATGGATCTCGATCAGTGACTTATGTTATTGAAACTGAAATTATTCATCTAGACAAGGTTATTTTATAAGTAGCAAGGCAACATTTTGTTGTTATTTTTTTGGCTCCTAGATCTTGGATGCTTTTTTTTTAAGCCTCTGTATGTTCATCCAAGTTGGTTTCATTTTTTAATGTCCATAGCCTTTTGGCTATTAGAGATAAATAGGGTTTTTATGGATTTTTTTGTATTTTCCTCTATTATATCTAAGCAAGGGTCCCATCAACCTATTGGAAGTAGATACTAGGAGGTGGGGGTAAATAAATTTCACAACAATGTATACTCAATTCCATTTACCATTCCATGAATCATACATTCACATAATATCAAACCATGCACAGAGAAATAACTATATAAGCACATCACAAGATAACACAAGAGATTATGTGGAAAAACCTCTTAGGGGATACAACCAACTGTACCATGCACATGGAATAATTTATTATAATTACAATATTTAATATTTAGTGAGGCACCAACCCAACTAGTTTTTTAGCAAGCTCCAACTTGCAAGGAGGCTCCAACCCCCTAGACAACCAAGCACCAAATTAGATACCTTTAATATCTAATCATATTTAACACATATTTCTGACTTTTCAACTTATGATAACCTCCTTTGTTTACACTCTTTCCTCTTCACTCGCGTTCAAATAGCCTCTAGGACTCACTCACTCAATATGCCTCTTCTAGGCTCATTAGGTCCATTGACCAGTGTGTCCACCTGCATCAACTTGATCATATATGCATGACTGATATTATTCACCCTCTTATTTTCCTTAATGACCTACCTCTATTCCTTTATTTATCTCATTTCTTTTATTAAGCCCACACACCCTTATTCATCCCAATAGGCCTATTAGGCATTGCATTTATACCACACACTTCATCTAACACATATTTGTTGGCCAAGATATTTATCACACTTGTATAAAATTTAAAATATTTTCATACATATGAGAAAAAAACACCCCATGGGTCATTTATAACCCATATACATTAAAATCAATTAGGCTTAATAAAATTAGCCCTTCTTCAAGGCACACACTACCCTTGAACTCCTTAGACCATGTTGAACTTTTACCAATGCTTTCAACACATAAAGTATCACTTTATTAGAAAAATTATAATCTCACCTTGGTGCTTACTACCTATAATTCCATTTCACACCGTGAACATATCAATTAGGTATACTTACCTTTTAAGACTTCACACACAAAAAAGTCTATCTCTTAGAACTGAAGCATATAATCACTTTTATAAAAAAATAACTCAAAAAAATTCATTAATATATTTTCCATGACCTAAAAAACATCACCAACTCCATTTAACATCATCACATAGACTAATAGGCCTCAATAACTCTTCTCCAACTTTGCCACTTAGAGATACCAGTGCATACCAAAATACAATCATGAACATTGAAGTGCAAACACACTCTTTTCAAATAAAATGTGGAAATAACTCATATTTAAAGACACATTATGACCTCAGGGTCATCATACATCTAATTAGCGTCTTCAAATCAATATTTTCAACCTCTAAACCTTCTTTGCAAGAAGCTCACTAAGAGCCACCAAACACTGCCACCAACCAGTCAACAAACTTTGACTCTCCACAATAGCAACCATGATCTCTCAATGCATAAAGGCAATATTAATAGGTCACATGCTTCTTACTTCAACAATATCAAGCTTATGCCTTCTTTCACCAGAATAGACATTCCATGCTCAAAGCCTTCCTGTTACCAAACCACCTTGAGCTTCTACAAGACCACTCTTATAGATCACAAAGCATATCACAATACTTGATAACATCTCAAAATCATATCATATCATTATCCATTGATCAAGACAACTCAAACCCCATGGATCACTTATCAAGCATACAAGGCCTTCTTATCAGTTCATGATATCATCCTTCATCAATCACCACTTTGTCATTAACTTTGACATCAATGACAACACTTTTGCTAACAAAACCCTATACTGATCTAAAAAACATAATGATAAAATTTGAATATAAAATAAGTTGATATCTTAATCTAACACCATAAAAAGTAATTCATCAACATAATCAATAGAGATCATTCAAAATTATGCATCAAAGGTCTTTGTAAACCACTATCAATTTTATGCTTGTAATCATAAAATTTTAAAATCATCACATGATTATAAGAATGTCACCTTCTGTAAAAGCATCACTAGCTTGTACAATCATCATAGGCTTTCACAATCATTTCATGCTTGAAAAAGCATCACATTGTTGAAAAAGGATCGCATGTTTGGAAAAACATTGCATGTTTTTAAAAGTATATAAAATATCTTAAATATGCAGTTTATTGTATAATTATGATATAAAAATTTGTTACATTGAAATAATGTATTCTCATGATTTTTAATAGTATAACCTTGCATATATACCTAAGATGTATTATATACTACTATAAATTTCACCCAATCCCAACCACTACTTTCAAATACATGTTCTTATATACACATGTTCAAACAATGTTATGAACCATAGCCATAATTTCTCTTCTTATTCGTTATTCACTAGAAGTGAACCAATGTTTTTAAAATGTTGTGGCATTCATCCAGTACAATATATGAAGCAATTCAATAAATATCATCCTCAAATTTATTGTAGCAAATTAAACCAAACAAAGTGTTAAAGCTTTAGAATAAATGGCGGTTCCCTTTCTAGATCCACTTAATCAGAAATATGCTAGTGCATGAAAAGGGATCACATAGGCCATGGACAAAGCCATGCAATCATGCAAAAATACAATAAAATAAATTGTTTATAGTAAGTTTTCATATTTGGAAGATATTAGCACATCATTTGGTAAGACAGGTATTTATTTATACTAAAGTTGAGGCAGGGGATTATCTTGTTAGCATTCAATGAAGGCCATTTCTGAATTCTCACATGGTACTCTAGGATCTGTATCATGATTATCTTTTTGCTTCACTTTAAACCTAGATGTCAATATAATAAAATCAAGTGAGATGTCTTAAGGAAATTAATATGAGAAATAAGAATGGTAAAGCTAATGGGATATCATTTTCAGTAGTGAAAATGTTCATGTCCATAAGGTAGATATCATTATTGGCTTAGAAATTCATCATAGGCTTGTAAGTGCA
The DNA here is from genome assembly GCA_037957365.1 of Torreya grandis. Lineage (NCBI taxonomy): Eukaryota > Viridiplantae > Streptophyta > Pinopsida > Cupressales > Taxaceae > Torreya > Torreya grandis. Next base: position 12,001,148 of record JARHVA010000008.1, read on the forward strand.
TAACAAGATTAGAAATGCATTATGTGCTTATAAATGCATCATGGAAATTGGAAATGTATCATGTGCCTATTTTAACCTTATCCTCAGTTATGATAAAATATCATCAAAGAGTGACCTTGTGACATGTAACTCCTCAATGTTACCATCAATGAGTCTTGAAAAGTAGTATATGGGTATCACATATTTTCATACATATGCACATATTTTCCCAATATATTAAACTTCAAAAATTTTATTGGATTTCCAACATGTATCAATTGTTCCAACTCTCAAAATTTAGACCCAAAAAATAAGTCTCTTGATTAAGATAAAAATTATCTATATCCAAATAAACATGTCTCCTTAATCTTATAAAATAAAAAATATATAGTTCACCCTTAGATTTGTTTAATTAAATAGTGAATTTAATCCAACATGGGAAGGAGGCTACACAACATCAAAAATGTCTTTTTATCAGTAAAATGATGTATCAAATCTTGAGCCTTGTCTACTTCTCTATGATGTAACCACATTACTACCTTTAAGGATGGATACTCATTGTACACCCTATGCATTGGTTGATACAATGTGATCCACCTACTGTCAACACATTTCAATAGTTTATTCCCATACATTAAACCCTTTACAAGTGTTTTTTAATACCATGAATATGTAACTTATATAATCATGTACCTCATGAATAAGTTCTTCAAATTTTGCTACATATATAAAATTTATGACTATTTTGTATGCTAGATTCATTATATGAACCATACAATGAATGTAAGTCATATACATGCAATGGGATGTTTTTAGTCTTACATATTCCTTTTTGATGGTCTTTCATTATAGATTCTCCATTTGACTTAACACATTTATCTTTATTGTAATTGCATAATCATCCATGCCACCAACCTCTTTCAAACTTATTATTACCAGTTCACAAAGTTTATTAGCATTGTATTTTTCTATCTTTTTATGAAGAGTGAGTAAATGATGGTTTCTCACATGATTTTAAATAGTATAATCAAGCATACAAACCCAATAAGTATTATCTACTATTTTAACCTCATTAATAATAAATTACACATATCATGCACACTTAATTTTATTTTTTGATTCTTCTTTCTCAACCATAGCTAGGCATTTCACCCAATCCCAACCACTACTTTCAAACAAATGAGAATGAGGAAAGTGTATGACACCCAATAAAAATGAATATGGTATTATAGTTAGGAAAATATCTTATAGGATGACCTCTTTTCAAAGTGTGAAAAAAACCAACTAGTTAAACTATTTTACCTAATTAACTATTTTGAATGATCTTTTAAACTTGACATGTAATTATCCTTCCATTTTTAGCAAGTATTATTCGAATTCCCATATGATCCTCATATTATTTTTCATTCCTAATATGAAAATACTCATCTATATATTTTCATTTGGAAACATGCTTCATAACTCCATTTTCAGCTTTCTTTTCATATATCTTTCCTACATGCTTCTCAATAGTATCCAATTTCAATTGTATTGTATTACCCTTCAAAGTGTCTAGTTAAAAATTGTGAACTTTTATTTATTTGGAGATTCATTTTTATTTTAATTTTTAATATATTCAACAAATGGAAACTTTTCCACCCACTCGAATGTGAAATTATTTCCCAAATCCTATTTTATTTGCTTTCTCTTTCTAGTAGAATTCAATGTCCCTACAGTCTTAGTGGTGGTGAAATGTCCTTGATTTCCATAGTTTACACTTACAAGATTAAATTTTTTATATGTTGATGTCCCAAAATTTATTTGAATTCTAATCCTTCTAGTGATGGATATTTTATCTCATTCAATGGTATGTTTTCAAGCAAAGGCATTTCATTGTCATCATCATTGACAATGTCAATCATTAAATTATCATTTAAATCACTCTGATTTTAATTTATATGTTATAATTATACCTTAAAAATGGTGTAAATGTATTATCTAAAATAGATGGTTTCTCAAAATAAGATGCAGTACTTCATATCCTAGAAGGTGTCTCACTTGTTTGCTTTCATGAGGTTTCTCAATTACGTGTCATTTTGTTGTAAGGAAATATTTTATGTAATTATTAAATTAAAATTTTTAGAGCACCATCACAAAATTTTAAAATCCTCTTGTGCTTTTATAAGCATCACAAGCTTAACTATGCATCATAGTGCTAAAAATGCATTGTATTATTATAAAATCAGCACATTATGAGAGAATAATTGCATGCTTATAAAAACATTGTGGGCTTAGATATGTCTCATAGTGTTAAAAATGCATCACATGCTTAGAAATTTAATCATTTTTAATAAAATAATCATGTTATTATAAATGCATCGCATGCTGATAAAAACATTACATGTTTATAAAAGAATCATTGGCTTAGAAAATCAGTGAAGGTTGAGAAAAACATCATGAACTCATAAAAATGTCATTAGTTCAAAAAAATCACAAGATTATAAAATTATTTTAGGATTATAAAAGAATCATGTGATTATAAAATGATCACATTGATGTAAATACATTACAATGATGTAAATGTAGATATGTAAAAACATTATAGGATAGTAATTCATCGTAGGGATATAAAAGCATCACAAATTATAAAATCATCTCTATCTAATAAATTTTGATAAATGTATAAAATTTCAAAAATGATCACAAACATGCTTTATATTTGATCAATAGATTTACTGGCACAATGTCAAATACAATGTTGCAAGAGTTTTGAATTAGATCAATAGAATTCCTAATTTGCATCTACTAGTGTTTGATTTATTTTGATCCTTTTATACTCACCCAAACATTAAAAAATCCAAATTTGAATCTCACCAAATTTTGAGTATATATATTATTATATTTAAAACATTTGGGTTGGGTATAATTGGCAAATTTGATCACATTGATGTAAAATGCAGACATGTAAAAATAGTAATTCATCGTAGGGATGTAAAAGCATCACAACTTATAAAAGAATCTCTATATAATAAATGCTGATAAATGTATAAAATTTCAAAAATTATCACAAACATGATTTATATTATATCAATAGATTTACTCACATAATGTAAAATTTTCAAGAGTTATGAATTAGATCAATAGAATTCCTGGTTCGCATCTGCTAGTGTTTGATTTATTTTGATCATTTTATACTCACCCAAACACTACACAATCAAAATTTGAATCTCACCAAATTTTGAGTATATATATTATTATATTTAAAACATTTGGGTTGGGTGTAATTGGAAAATTTAATTACATTTCAAATTTTCCCTTTAACATTTTGGTGAGTGTGATCAGAGGGATCATAGAATGTGTGGTGATCGAAACATTGTTAAAAATATTAGACCATTGACTTATTGGTAATCCAAGAACAAAATACCATTGGGTTTATCAATCATTTAGATATTCAAAAAATAGTAACATGCATGGTTTTTTTTTGGCAAACTATTTTGTGGCTTGGCATTATCCACATAGCCAAATCAAGTCAATAAATATCCACTATTTTCCTAACTAAAAATATTCACGGCTAACATTTTCCCCATTTCCCATGTCCTAATACATACAAGTAGTGGCATGTACATCCCTTCTTTCTAGTGAGATTAAGAATTAGAGGGGAAATTTAATGGTTTCCTCACTCTCAGTGATAGGTGTCTTTCTCTCATTCTTTCAAAGACACAAGATTCAAGAAATCAAAAAACATTCCCTTTAATGATATTAAGACAAAATTACATTCACAATCCAAAATTAGGATCATAATGTTTCACACTGGACTTATATAGTTCTTATTTCTACATTCTTTATCTTCTCTCCATACTATCTATAGATCAAGAACCCCTTATTTGTTGTTGAGGATCCCTTCTACCTCTGATTCAACTGTGTCATGAACATTAAGCTCTTGAAATAGCTAAACCAATGGAGATTTTAGGTTAATAGAATGACAGATAGACCAAATAAGGGTAAGGATTTCAATATGTAACTAATATCAATATATAACTTTGAAAGAGTAATCATGTAGTATCATATTTAAATATTTAAATTATATTGCATCATAGTATTAAATATTATGAAACATGTGTTAGTTAGATATATCATTGAAACACATAAGCATGATGTGTATAGTATGTATCATAACACAAAATTAATTTAGAGAATAGATTAATGCATGATATGATCATGGAACCATATTAATAAGTAATGAACAAGCAAGAAATTTCATATAATGTCATGTAAGTTACATAATATGTCACACATAAGACCCAAAGGTCACATACATTGGATATGTGTTCATGTCGCATAAACACATATATCTAATATCCACACTCAAAAGGAATGATGATGCCATAAAATAAATAACATGTATAGGTTTCACACACAAGGTCAAGGGCCAAACACAATAAGCAAGCAAATTCTATTTTATCAGGCAGTAAAGTAAGAAGGTAAAGTGATGTATACAACAAATGAGACTAGTCTATATCAACCATATGTATCAATGTCATGGTTATCAAATAATATATTCATTTTCTATAATGAAAAGTATGAGTGATTAAAAACCATTTATATGATATATAGCTCAACATGGTAGACAGGTTGTTGATAGAAATAACCTATTGAAATAGTCATAGAGAATAAAGAGATGCCCTCAGTTTAGCAAGGTTGTTAGGTAGAAAGGGAATCCAAACATCAAATAACCATGTAAAGGCATGTCTTGTATCACACTCAAATATCTCATGAAAATAGCGTATTTTGAAAAGTGAAATATGCTATCTACTAGACATGAAATAAATAACATGTGTGAAAAAATAAACTAGAAACATTTGAAAATGCTTTTTTTTTAGGCCCTGATTTTGATTTTTTGAAAATAATTTGATTTTTTTTATTTGATATATTTAAATGTTTTTTTAATTTTTTAAAAATATTTTGAAAGTGCTAAGAATTAAGGCTTTTAAAATAAATAAAGTAGGATGGATTAGTACAGTTCTTAACAAGATATTGAAGCATAGTATGGTAATAAGGAGGGCAAGCAATATGCCCCCAATGTAAGTGAAACTTGAGTCATAGTAATGTAGCAAAAATTATGCATATAGTTAAAAATTTACATGCTCTTCAATGGGAAAGAGACTATGTGTGCTCATGTAAAAGTAGAAAAAAATTGATCATGCAAGTGTAATAGAAGCCATAGCATGATAAATATGCAATAACAAGTAAGTGGACTGAGCATTTGAATGTAATGTAAGATAGTTATTTAGAATTATTCAAAATGGTTTCAATATCAAGATGGAAAGTGCCCAAAGTGAAAATAAAGCTAAGGGCTAGAATATTTTTTGGATATAGGATAGAAGAACTATTAATGAAGTAAAAGCAAATAAGTTATGTACAAATGAAAATACAAGTAGCTAACCATTGACTCGGATAGAATAAGTTTCCATGGAGTACCTAAATAAAGGGTATATCCACTTGCTTCATTTTGTGATAAACCACAAATTAGAATAAGATGTCGTTATGGATAACTATGTGATCCGTATATTATATCATAGGTATTGTATCGTTCATATTTGTCATAATTGTATTAGATGTCTTTATTGGATTATGAATTGTTGTGTGCTCTTGTATTGTCATTACATTCTCCTTTGAAATGGTTATCATTGTTATATTTTACTAAAATGTTAGAGAATCATAATTAGTACTGAGCATTGCTCCCATTAATCTTTTCCATGATTTTCTACGGATTACATTATATTTCTCAAAAGTAGGATCAATGTGAAATAGTGTTAAACATGATGTAGGACCAAGAGTGATTGGTAATGTGATAGATCCTATGAAATGTTTTGGTCTATATAATTATTGAGATGCTATGTATCATACCCAACATATATGAGAAGAGTTATGATGCATATTTGACATCTTGTAGGTGAGTAACCTCAACATTAGTGCATTGTGTATCATCTATAAGTGGTTTAATAATAAGAGGCTATAGATAATTAAAAAAAAAATTGTTCCCTCTTTTCTAACCATATGTTAAGGGATTACCTTAGAAATTTATTCTTGATTTTAAATTCCTTTATTAAGAAATCATTTTTTGAAAAGAGCTTGATCTCACTTTGGTAATTTTACCACTGAATGGTGCTCTATTTATGACTTGAATTGCTCTTTTTTCACCTTTTCCTTGGGAGATAGAAGTATTTGAGTTAATTGATTGCAATATAATATTATAATTTTTGAAGTATTTTTTAAATCTTGTTGGTTGGAAATAGGTGATTTGTCCTTATTTTGTATACAATAAATATAGATATTCTCCCACTCCAACAAATATGTAAATAATGAATGAGATAATTATTCATCTTCATATATGGAATTGAAATTTAACTTCCACAATTTAACATTTGTCATTTTTTGTGTATCTTCATCATCACTAATATAGTAGTCCTGAATCAGGAAAAAGAAATCTTGGGATTTTACTAATAATGGTAGTTCTACAAGAGGTTATTCTACTTTTGTAGGATTTGAGACTTGTTGTTTCTCTTCTTTAATAGGATATTCTATTTGTGTATGAATTTTCACTTTTTGTGTGGATTCCTTCATAATTTCCACTATTTGCTTAAGAATATGAGTAACTTGTTGGGTATCATTGACCTTAATTGACTCACCCACTTCATAACTATTCATTTGTGCCATTATAATTGGTTGTTCAAGTGGTATAATGGAGATCTTCTCAAATTATGTTTGTGTCATTTTACAATATTAAAAAGGTGCATCGTCCGCTGGGATTGTATACTCATGTCTATCATACAAATGTTATACATCTATAGAATGTATAAGGTATATATTCCATTTCATGAATCCAAGGCTAACCCAAGAGGATATTATATTGTAGCTGATTAGGTATGACTTGAAAAATAGTAGATATCATTTTAGAGCCTCAGAGTAAATCTAATGTGATAGTTCCCAATAATTGTTTTTGGAGTGATATCAAAGCCATGTATAGGTTGCTTATACTATTGAATATTATCCTAATTGAAGCCTAGTTTACTTATGAAATCATACATATAGATATATATCATGGAACCATTATCAACCAATGCATGTTTGACTAATTGTCCATGTATTTGAATTTGAATGAATAATAGAATATTTTATAGAATTATATGCTAGGGAGGTACATATTATTTATCAAAATTAACAATATTGTCAATATCCTTGAAGGTATTCATGATATAATTGGTTGTGTATACAAAGGAAGAGTGGTATCTCAAAACATTGCATATAAGATATCTTTGTAAGCTGGGCTTTTCTTTAGTATCTCTAGAATAGAGAACTTGGTTGGAGTATTGTAGAAATGGTCAATAAGATCATATCTCTTGGGTTGAGGAACTTTCCTTGAAGGAAGTTGAGGTGGAGGAACATTTTGATTAGTAGTTATGGGTTTGGGTCGCAAAGATGATCGTCCTCTTCAAGTTTGAACAACATGAACATGAGAATCTAATATGAGCCTTGGACAAATAATGGGGATAGATGGATGAATATAAGTAGGTTAAGGGTGAGGATAAGGAACCAAAAAGTTTATTCACATGTTTTTTGGCATTTATTTGTGATTTTAAGTAACTCATATTGTAAGTTATAATAATAATAATTATTAGAAATATATATGATCTTAGGAGATGGACTAGGTTAGATTTGTCCATAAGAGGCATTATTTTATTTGTATCCAAGACATCTTATTTCAATATTATGTGAAATTTATATGCTTTCTTACCCCCAAATGGTGATAAAAATACATTTTGATGATGGTAATATTTTGGGAAAACTATTATAAAATGTAACATTGCAACAATAAGAATTGAAAAGTGCTTAAGGGTCTATCTTACACATGTTATCTTTTTCCTTTAATTTATATTTCATCCATGCCTAAACATAATCAATAACATTTTGAAATGGAATATAATATGTAACAATGAATTTAATAATCCTATGCAACATATGAGAGAAACTTTCATTGAACCCATTATGAATGATCTAAAAAGGTTAGTTAATGCAACTGTTCACTAATTTATCTAGGATTCTTATGACAAATTTCTCAATTTATCATAATTTAGTGTGAAAAATGGCTTAAATGATTAAAATTAAAATTAAACTCATTTACAAATAGCAAGTAAATGATAAATAGACATGACAATGCAAACCCAATTGATAATAGATTTCATCCAATGTAGACTATGTCTTTGGGTCCATTTCAATGTGGAAACCGGTCTATTAAATTAATACAAAATACACTATTTTACATCAATCTTCTCTCAATACAGGGCTCTCAATCTACATACAAGTCTCTAATGTCCTCTGAGAAGGCTCCATAATAATCTCTTGGCCTTACAATTTCTTCTTCCTATACTAAATAGACTATAACTTGTTTATTTCTCTCTGAATGAGGCTATCTCTCCTTAAAAAGATAAAATAATATTTATCTCTCATTTACAAGGCTAACTTACTTATAATCTCCTTTACAAAGGTAAAAATTGCTTATACTCTCCTCTACAAAGGGATAAAATTGTTCTCTCCTTTACAAGAGAAAATACATTCTCTCCTTTAAAAGGGAAAAAATTTCCATTTTAAATATAAAATCCTCCTTATAGGATTTTGGAGGTCTCTGTCCCATTAACTGGGTCACTGATCTTTTTTCATGAAGATTGGAATTAAAATTCCCTTTTCAACACCTCATTCTAGGCTTGATCTGTTAGGAAAATAACACTCACATGGATTTGTTAATGAGTGAATATTATATTGTGAGTTATTACATGAGTAATTATTCACTAATATCTATTTGTTAGCAATATTGTTGTGAATTACAATAATATTATATATTTAGGATAGTTGTTATTTACTTATGAGTGATTTGAGGGATTGGTTATCTCCTTGATATTAGGAGATACTTCCATTCACATGTGATATTAGGGATTGATAAGTGTATTATAATGGTTTCAACTATGAATGAGATGATCATGACTACTAGGGTTCTCCTCCTTTAAGTGATGCTTATAGGCACCAACCAACTTCTAACAGTGAGAGTGTTGACATTGGGGATGATTGAGGAGGTGTAGGTGAGAGTGATTTCTGGGGAGATGTTATTGAGAGTTTGGATAATGTAGTTGAGAATGATGACCCTAATATTATCTAGGATCAGTCAACTTTATAACTATTTTTTTATATTATATTTTTATAGCATTCAATTTATCACTATTTTTATTTTTATGTATAGTGTTAAAATTGACATTAACATTATAATTATATAATAATACATATAATAATTATAAATGTATAATGTAAGAATATAATTTTAAATTTTTTTTTGAATCGATAACTAAGGATTATCAGATCCCTCACCCATATATTAAATTGCAAAAAGGTTACAACATTTGCAGGAGTCCAAAAACCATAAGGTCAATAGCCTATGGCAAGCATGGACAAACGAACTAACTAGATACATAGCAAAAGAAATCCATCAAATGGGGTATACACACCACCGAGTACCACAAAAAACACCAAAAAATGGTAAACGAGACTGCCATACATAGAACTAACAGGGGCCCAAAAAGGAATCCCAACCTCCAAAAATGATAACTCAAAAATGCAGGGGAAGTTGAGACGACGTCCTCGTAGTTGACATTCAAGAGACCTATAAAAACCATACCAACATTGTGAGCCACCAAACCATCCACCTGATCAAAATTTGAACCCAGGTCTAAAACCTACACCTTGGACTACCTAGGAACCACATAATCCTCCATGCCTAACCCTTTCTTGGTGTGTGATAAAATACCACCTAACCTTGAATCTCATTGCATCGCTACTAAAATCTCCCCATAAGACCTGAAGAACCCTGAACACATGTTGCGGGCATCTTCAAAACCCAGGAAGGTGAGAAAACTTTGACCTTGCCGACCACCCTAAACATAAATTTCACCACTGCCATTTTATCCAAAGAATGCCTAGCATGAAGCAAGGCATCAAGATCAGGAATGGGAGAATTGACTTCAACAAGAGGACCCTAAAAAAGATGCCCACATAGAGACTCTGAATCCTTCATAACTGCCACAAGCTGCTCCAAATAATTGTAAAGGGTGACAAAGTTCTCCTCGAGCTCATGAAAGACATCCAAAGTGACTAAATCTACATCATCTTTACTTGAAAAATGTAGATAAAGATGAGTCCCAAAGTTAAAATTTGCAACCACTTCCACCAAACCTATTCTATGAATTTATTTGACAAAAAAATTACACAAAATCGACAACCAGTTGCCTGTCTTCAAAGAGTAATAGAAAACTACCGACGTGCAATATAAGAATTTACCTTAATGCAATTCCTTATATTGAAATATGGGTCACCAAACACTATTAGGATTGCTTGCAAGATTCAGCCCGTTGGTACCCAAAAAAATATTTCATTTTGTTAGCAGTCACCTCCCCAGTGAAATCAATTTCACACTTTTTCCCATGAACAAAGAACATCAATTCCACCATAGCGAGAGTACATGCATGATCCATTTTGAACTCCAGCTCAGACTAAAAACATAGAACTGGGAGAGATCGAATGCTGAGAAAACAATATTGAGCTTAGCCAAAAGCCAAAATGTTTAAGACAATCATTACCCATCTTCCACATGACTAAGTCATAAATAGATGGTGAGAGAAATAAAAGCAAGCATTGTCAAACAACAAACATAGAAAAAACATGAGCTCATTGGCGAACCAAGCTAACCATTCACTAACCTATGTCTACCAAAGGTGGTAGCGCACACTCAACCAAGCACTAGCTGAGTTATCCATTAAAAGAACTTCATGTTACGAAACTCCTTGGTTATCTATAAAGTTTTCAGCCAAGTTAGCTTCCTCAAAATAATGATTTGCTTCCTAGGTGGAGAGAGACTCCAACATAGGCCAAATCTGATCTGGAATGTTATTGATAGACTGGGATTTGGTGTTTTTTTTTTTTTTTTTTTTTTTTTAAGTGCATGGATCATAATCATAGAATCCCTCTTAATGATCAGGTTATAGAAAATGTATTGAAGATTTAATTTAACCCCAATAACCAAAACCTGCTCTTCCATTGCATTGTTTGTGCCATCAACTAATTTAAATGAAGTTGCTTTAATAAGGGATCCATAACAATCCTTTATTATAAAACTCACTCCTAAGGCCCCTGAATTACTCTGAGAGGCACCACCAAAATTTATTTTAAACCAACTAAGAAGCAAGGGATCCAATCCCCATGGTCCTCCCTCCTTGAGAGAAATAAAGATACCATCAACACATTAATGGGAGAGAACATAATTTTATAATTAATAATATTAAATAATTACAATTAACTTAAAACTCCTATATTTTTAATATAATATAATTTTAGTTAACTAAAAACAATTTTTTTAAACATAATATTAAAATTAAATTTAGACTTAAGTCATATTTTAAATCGGTATTAGGGTCACACTTAAAGTCCTCAAGTTAGATCTAGTGTCATTTTTCACATCACCAACAAGTTGGACTTAGTATCGCACTTAAAGTCAAACCTAGTGACACCTAAATTTGGACTTAGTTTTAGACTTGAAGTCACACCTAGTGTCACACTTAATGTCACTTTAGTAAAAAAATTAAAGTCACATTTAGTGACATATTTAAATTCACATTTAATTATGGATTTTAATTCACATTTAAAGATGTTTTTAAACTCACAAAGTGATGCTAGCAACGTTAATAGTGGTGATAGTGGACATTTTTCCCTAAAATAAGTACTAAATTCACCTAACATACTTGCTAATGTCATCTAAGTGATGTTATTAGGTGATGTTGGAGTGACTTTATTGCTGACTTTAGAGTGTATTTAGTCTGACTATGTTTTTGTGTAATTGAAAATTGTTATCAAAGATGAACTAAAGACAAATATTAGAATATAAAAGTGACTTTAGGAGAATAATTTGGCCTTCATAATTTTCTTGTTTGGTGACTTAAAGGCAACTTCAAGGTGACTTTTATTCCACCGTAAAATTTTCAAAAGGTTGTAGTGAGTGCTAAACCTCTTGAGCCATGTTATATTTTCCTATTCTCATGCTAGGACTGTCTGTATGGTCATGATAGGCACAAGATTGGCCATGGTGTTTGTGCCTCCCCTTTTATTGCATGGGACATCTTCTCCTTTCTGCCTTCCTTGATTCTAGCCTTTAAAATTTGACACATGCAAATCTCACCAAATTTTAAATTCTAGTCACTTATAGATAGACAAGGGATTAGGTTCATTTGATAATCAAGCACACTTATGCGCTTATCATTTCCTAGCTAGAATTCTATTATGGAGCACTTGTCAAAATTATTTATTTTATGTAATTTTTGTTTATTGACATCTTTGTTCTAATCTGAGAGATCAAATAAATTATTGGATTTCTCTAATACGAACCCTCAAAACCAAAATGAATAACATTTTAGATTTATAGATTTAACTCATTACAATAGAGGAAGAGTTGAAGCTTGTGAATGTAGGGCCAAAGGCAAAAGTATAGAAGTAGGGAGTAGAGTCAAAATTTTAATTTGTAGGAGATAATCACTAATGGGGAGTCTTTGTATGGTCCTAGCAGGGGACCAACAATATTTTTACTATCTTGTTAGTAGTCTCAAATCAATTTTATATTTTAGTGTGCCAAGTAGGATAACTTTAGATGTGCATTTCGAAGTCCAAATTGTAACAACATATTTTGTGACAACCTTTAAACAAGATAAGAAAATTTTATTCCTGCTATTTTATCATATATATTTTTAAATTGAAACCATGATATATTTAATTAAATAAAACATAATACATGTTTGATCAAAAAAGCAAGTGGTATGAAAGCACACCTTGAGGATAATCACAACAAAAAACTAACAGGGTTTAGTAACCCGAGAAAGAGTTAAGGCTTAAGCCAAACATTAGGAAGAAAACAATAAAAAAAGAACATTATCTTTTGGAGGAATGCATTACTCACTTAATTGAGCTTTCCTTCTTTGCCTCGCGATGCTGCTCGTTTGGTGTGTGGTGATCAATAACTAAGTGCATTGTTGCATACCAAGGATCTTGGTTATTATCAACATGCCATTTAATTACAACCACGTGTCTCTATAAGAAAATCTTACTCACCAACCCAGCCTCATATATCCCCTAACAAACATTTTCCTTTCTCTTTTTAATATCTACATATTTCGTATTTCTTTGAAACTCTCTTAAACCATATTCAATAGGTTCTTTCATGGAATGAAAAATCACTATTACCCAAGATTTGTATTGTCTTTTTGGTTCCCTTTAGAGGTTATGATGAAGACATTACCTTAGGTTATTCATCATCTATTTTTTTACCTAAAACTACAAAAGGGTTAGGACTATTGAGTTGTGGAGCTAAAAGCTTCACCAGATGAGAAAATGCAGAGGTTACTGAGTTTACACAGTAACAGACATTGGTTACATAGTCGACCTGAATCGGCAGTATCACTGACATCAGTTAGGCATAGGTCAGAACTGACCGACATCAGTCAAGGGTTGGCCGACGTCGGTCATCTATAGATCGACATCGACATCTGTGCGTTTGCATGCATTTCCAGAATTAGATTTGTTCTAATTTTAGGAGAATAGTTGGTTTACATGTAAAGACTAATTTTAGTCTTGAGTCTATTTTTCTAATTATTGTTTGTCTTGGATCCTATTTAAGAGACCTATGGGGCAGTATTGTAATTAAGAGAAGAGAGAAGAGGGAACAACTCAGTAATTGAGTTAGTTGTAATTGTGAGAGAGAGAGAGAACTCTTGAGGGAGAATTACTATACATTTGAGAGGTGTGAGAAGAAAAGAGATTTCTTCATTGTATTTCCTTCTGAAAGAGTTTAATACAAGATTGTATTGTTTCTCATATCTCCTATTCTTTGATGTTTCTTATTTCTAGTTACTTGTTACTTCTGGTTTAATTCCATGTTTAGTTTCTTATAGGAAATCTTAGATTAGATGGCCACCAACATGGTAGCTCAATCACTAGAAAGGAAGACTTTCATAGTTAATAGTTTACTCAATTATGTATCATTTTGGAGATTTTAACCAAGCCCTTTTAGAAAGGGTTTACACATACCCATTTTGTAGACACCTAAATCTGGCCACCGATAACCTCCAATTAGGATTTTGGCCAATTTCCACCTAAAATGTGTAATTTAGCCTAAAAATACTAAAACATGCTAAATTATGTGAAAATGACATATTCAAGTGCCAATTTTGGCTAGGGTATCACTAAATAGGGTGATGCAATTTATGAGCTAGCTAACTTTGATCAGATCATTTCGAGTTAAAATGTCAATTTTGCACCAAGGTACTCTAGATTGATCTTTCCTATCAAATCTCTTGCACAAAACATGTACCTTCATTATTTATTTTTGGAAACATCCTAAATGGGAATATAGTTATAATGCATCTGATATCACCTTCCAATTCCACTCCAGTCAAATTTTGGATCAATAACAAGACATTCTCATCAATTCTAGTAATTTGTGCATAAAGTGCTTAAACATGCTTAAAAGCTAATTAACCCAAATCAAGGCCTACTCAATAATTCCATGGGAACTTATTGAATAATTTGTTTTAAAAATGAATATTGAATATCTGCATCATCACGTGACCTTATTTCTTGGGAAGACATCCCTAGGCCATAAATGCCACAAATATCAAGATTCATGCCATCCATGCCTCATCAATGCCTTCCATATTGCCCTCCATGCCTCACCAATGACTTCCATGCCTCTTAATTTCCCCTTCTTCCAATGTCATGATGAGGATAATTAAAAACTTAATTATAAAAATTGAATTAATCCTCAACCACACATCTCAATCTCAAGATGGACAGTTCAGGTTGATTCTAGACATTTACAAAAATCTATAAATAGAGAGGCCATGAACATCATTTCCAAGATATTTTGGTGCAAAGTTATAATGCATAAATATCTTTAAAAAGTCATTGAAACTAGTGTTACCATGCCAAATTGATGCCAAGCCAAGCCAAGCCACAAGCCAAAGGTGCCAAGGAGAGATGGAGGTAGCCAAGATTCCATTGTTAAGGACTTCATGAGCACAAGGTGAGGAAGCTACCTCTACAAAGGCATTTGGAGCATCTAAGGAAGGTGAAGGAATTATTGTGTTTGATTCCTTGCTTTCTACTTATGTTTTTGATTTTTTTTGTTAGCTAAGCTCTCCCTAGTGTCTAGGCCTTGAAATGTTATGCTATTAGTGTGTTTATTTCATTTTTTTGTCATTTTAGAACTAACACCATACTAACCATCCTCTCTTGAGTCAAATTCCTAAATCACATAATGGCATGTCTAGTGCGACTAGATGCATCTCACACCTAAAGGAGATCATTTTGTAACTCTAAAAAATTATCGAGGAAAGGGGTCTTTGTAGATTCCCATATTCTGATTTGTGTCCTGATTAAGGGCTAACTTAATTTTTAGTTCACCACTTTCAATAAAGTCCTCAATAATATGTCGTAACTGATTGCAATGATATGCACCATGACCAACAACATGATGAAATTTACAACATTGATTCTCTTTGTATCAATATGGTTTTGGTTGATCTTGAGGAAATGGCCTTGATACTGGTCATACAATTAAATTAGCTACAACGAGATTTTATAACATTGTTTCAACCGATTCTCTTAACTTGCTAAAGTCTCTAAATTTTTTATGAAATGCCCTTCATGGAGGTTGTATCTGCAAAGTAAGTAGTGGATTTGGTGAAGTTAATTCATACATTTAGAGGAGGCATAACTTGTACCATTTGTACATGTCTTGTTTCAGTCACCCCATTTCCAACCATATTCTTATTTTTGCTAAAGCTTTTAGGCTTATCCTGCATAACTATTTGAACTAGATATTTATTTTGATTAGATGCTTGACCTTGCAAAAAAATCTAAATAAGGCCCTTAACAATAAGAGCCTTCTCAATCTACACTCCTTTGTCAGTAATTTCTTCAAATGAGTTATCACAATCTAACCATAGATTATGCACAAATTTAGGATGCAAATTATGTGAAAAGATATCAACCAACTATTTGTCTAGCAAGTTATGTTGAAAGCAGCCTGCCAGTGCTCTCTACCTTTGCATATATGCGGTGAAACATTCACCATCACACTGCTTGGCTTTGCATAAGTCAACAATGGTTAATTCATGTTCTATGTTATATGAGAAATGGTTAATGGACTTTTATGATAAGTCATTCTAATCCACAACTGATCCCTTGGGTATTTTAAGTAGCCAACAAGAGCTTGTCCTACTAAACTTCACAAAAATAGTCATAGTAAGTACTTGCTACTATAAATCAAGAATGCTTGTATGTGCTTATGTGGATATTCTTTTCCTTTGTACTTGTCAAATTTGGGTGCCTCAAAATGAGGTGGAAAGGGGTTTTGGAGAATATATAAAACAATGGATATGGGCATATCTCTTCAAATTTGTACTTTTTGACACTATTAGTTGTCTCTAATATTCGAATAATTTCCTATATAGAATTCCATTCTTGCATGTTTGGTGCATTTGTGGATTGAATAAGATGTTGGGGTGGAATGTACCCCTTATTTCATTACTATTGGGGTGGAATGTGCCCCTAGTTTTGTGTCGATCTATAGGGAGTGTTGAGAACATAGGCCATTGATTCTTGGATTGTAAAACATTTCTTGAATTTGACTGTTTCATATTTTATTGATTTTGGAAATTTCTATGTTTATTTACCAATTTTTGTGTTGGTTGAAAAGAACTAGCCAAATTGTCTTGAGGAATTTCCTTAATTTGAATTGAATGTTTGGGTTTTTGAGTTTGTAAGGTAATAAGAGGTTCTTTATGATTGAAGAATGTATGTTCTATGTCAAATGAAACACTTTGTAAGGTCTCTTATGACTTTAATTGTTCATTTAGATTACCTTGATCCACTATGGTAATGTCCTCATCCAATATTTATTGCATACTTTCAACCACATTTCTTTAATCTTACAAATCATCATTGTGAATTGAAGTGGAAACTAGGGAGTTAGTTAAGTTTGCAATAAGTTGATCTACATATTGTTGACCTATTATCTTGATCTTAGCTAAAATATCTAGATTTGTGAGTTTTAACTTTGTTTGTATTTTTTTTCCTTTGTTAGAGGAAGAAGGTATGTTTATTCATGAAAAAGATTGTTCTTGTCATTGTTGTTTTCCTTCTCTAACTAAGGTATGCAATGGTTTTGTAGGAAAGTTAGAAGGTAGTCTAGCACCTGATTCTATCAATCTAAGAAGAGCTTCATTTTGATATTTTTGGGGTTGATATTCATTGTAATCATCTTCAGATCCTACTGTTACGGTGATGTCATAAAAAATAATGAAGTTATCTTGACCATCATAAATTTGCTCATCTTCATAACTAACTCCATAAGAGGCCCCACTATGAGTGAACCTTTGAGTCATGTCTAAAAGAGTTATTCTGTGTATTTGACTAACTTTAGACCAATGCTTGGTAACCAAACAAAGTATGCTTTGGCTCTCTTTTAGACAAATAACCAAGGTGCCAATGAGACTATAAGGGAGGGTGGTTTAAAACCATGCACAATTTAAAATATTTGGTTCACGAGTTTACTCAACCTTTGGTAAAGTTAAAATCGTATAGATCAGAAGAGGGTAAGGTAACTGAAAGACCCAAGGTGAAAACTAGTATACCAAAGCCTAGATCTTTGTGATACACCCGTACTATAAAAGCTAATTTCAACTTCTATAAGTTAACCCTAGAAGTTTAGAGGAAAGCTCTCTGGATTATGAAGAAGACAAAATGGACTAAGAAATTCAAGATGTAAAAATATATGTGAATCACTAAGTATAAAGCTAGGACCAATTAGGCAGTACAATGTCACCACATGGTTCCATTAGGATAAAATATGTTCTAGGACTCAAAGCATGAGCGATATGCAAGATGACTTGAGTCCACCAAGATGATAATATGATTTTGAGTCTTAATAAATGACCTTCAATCCAAATGAAAATTTGAGCCCAAGTTAGAACAAGTTTAGTCCATAAATGGCGAACCCACTTTGATGCACCAACCCTTAAAACTCAGAAAGGTTCAATTTTTAATGTGGATTATAAATGAAAGATTTTAAAAAAATGGGTAAAAGATCTAGACTCAATTGGGCAACATGACTTCAACAAAGTGTATGACATGACACAAAAATTTTGATAACAATTTGAACAAGGAAAAGATGAATTTTCCAATTGGACAGCGTAACACCTCCCTTGCTCAAGAAAATTTAGGATAATGTGTTTTGGTTAAGTTCAATGAGTTAACAAGCAGTTTTAGACATAAATCAATATCAAGTAAGCTAATGACAAAAAATAAACATCTTAAGTCTAAACTAACAAGGTATAACAAAGTGGGTTGTACTAAACTAGTAAGGTTTAGATCATTCTAGGAGAATCAATTTCACAATGACTTTCACGTGAAATGATACAAAAGACAAGCACAAAAATTGGGTGACCATAGCATTGGCTAGTTGTAAAAAGGTCTAGTCCTTTTAACAACCACTAAATCCTACTATTCTCTCAATGTAGTGCAATGTCCAAATGCAGATATGTCCTATGTAAAACTCCAATTAGGAGCCAAAGGAAGTCAATGTCGGGAGGTGAAACCCCAGGTTAAAGCTTCTTTAAATAACTCATGAGAGGTAATGACGTCCCCCTTGCAAGCTAAGTTTGAATAAAAATAAATAAAACATAAAATAGAAAGACTTTAGGGTTGTTTTCAATATCACCCAAACTTTAACGAGTTTTTGGGGAACACTTTAAACAATATTCTTTCTAAGCCTTGGACTAGACTTTTTGCAATAGGAATGGCACTTTTGATTCCAAGGGTTCCCTAAAGGGGACAAATAGAAGAGAATACACACTGCATCTCTCTTTTTGCCAAACAAAATGTAACTTAAACAATTAAGTAAATACAAAAAACAAAAAAATTAAATGAAAAAATAAAGTTAGAAAATTAAATTGCAAAATTTTTAATGATCCAAATGAAGATTTCACAGTTGCATAATGATATTTTTCATGTGTGGGATGCCTCTTGTCCCACCGGGCATGCCAATATGTAGAGAATATTACAAAGCAAGTTAGTCAAACATAAGTCCAGAAATAATGAAAACTTCATAAGGAACTAACTAACTAAGCCTATCTATTCATATGGAAATTACAAAGGATAACAAGAAAAAAATAAAAGAAATCAAACATCATATTACCTTCCCAAATGGATTCGCCATACCCATGTGGCTCAATATCATGTTCTCCCTTGATCAAGCATCCTTATCTTTGTCAACAAAAGTGGAAAACTCCTCCAATATCTCAAGAACACTCTATAGAACCTAGGCTCATGATTCCAAATCACTAAACCAGCATATCAATGAAACTTGTAACTAATTTTAATGGTATATTAAAAAGGATTGTGGAGACAATTTTGCATAATAACTTTGCATAAATAAAGCTTAAAATTCATGTCTATGGCCTCTCTATTTATATATTTTTGAGATTGGTCATGATCAACCATGACCATCCATCTCAAGATTGAGATGTGCATCCATAGATAATCCTAATATTTAGAATTAAACTCATAAATATCCTCAAGATAAATAATCATTAAAGAGATATGGGAGGCATTAACTCGGCATGGGTGACCCATAATCCTGATATTTTATGCCCTTATGGCTTGATGGATGTCACCCCATAGATGATGTCACTAGGTGATGTAGATATTCAAAATCAATTTCCAATAATGAGATATTTAAAAATATCTATGGAATTATTACTTAAGCTTCTAAATTGTATTAATTATCTTAAGTAAGTTTAATCAAGTTTAGTACAATTCTTTGAAAATTGATGCACAATTAATCAAAATGGTCAGAAAGTCAAATTACTGGGTTGTAATATGACTAGAGAAGAATTGGAAGGCAATGTTAGATGTGTTGGAGCTATATTCCTATTTAGGATGTTTCCAACACCAAATAACAAAGGTAAGTGATGTGTACTAATAAATTAAAATAAATGAGTGATTAAGAGCACTAAATGGTGAATTTGTCATCTTGACTCAAAATGATTTGATCAAATTTAGTTGGCCTATAAAATGCATTGCCCTATTTAGGGATACTTTGACCTAAATTGGCACTTTTAAATGACAAGTTCGAACCATTTAGGGCATTTTATGGATTTTGACCTAAAATGTGCATTTGAGTGAAATTCAAGTAAGATTGGCAATTTCAACACAAATAGTGTTATGAATTGGATGTATACATTAGTTATCTTTGATATAATCTCTTTTCATGAAAATTTTCATTGAGGAAGCTATGAGAGTAGTGGGTAAACATATTGATGAAGAAAATAAATCTTTAGTTGAGCTTTGTTTTAGGGCAACCTTTTTCATTTTTAGGGGTTTGATTTATGAAAAAATGATAGGATTTGCAATAGATCACCTCTTTCTCTAGTTGTTGCCATTATGTTCATGGAGTCTTCTGAAGACATAGCTCTCCACTCTTTCCCTCTTACACTGATGTGGTGTAAAAGGTGGGTTGATGACACACATGTAAACCCACCACATGGTTTAGAAAAATGAGAAGAATTTTATCAACATGTATTAATAATGTTATGTCTAACATAACGTTCACTAAAAAACTCAAACAAGGTGGCAACCTTTCCTTATTTGATGTCCTCCTTTCAAGGAAACTAGATGGGTCTTTTTCCTGAAGAGTCTTTATGAAATTGACACACAAATATATCTATATTCATGCCAACTCACATCATCATCCTTCCCAGAAAGTTGGGGTGTTAAAAACCCTAGGGACTAGAGTCTTAAGGATCTTTGATAAAGACCATTTAGAAGAGGAGATTATTCACTTAACCAAAGTTTTTGAAAAGAATGGTTACAACAAAAAAATAAATTAATAAATATTTTAAATTAGCTAGAAATCCCAAAGTGAATCCCTTTGTTAGAGAAGTAAAATTTGAAAATATGATAGTCTATCTCCTTTACATTGAGGGCATCTCCAACAAGATCTCAACATTTTAAAGAAGGAAGAGTATCTAGTCCATTTTCATAAATCACAAAAAACATAAAAAAATGATCAAGTCTTCCAAGGACTACTTAGATCCTACTCTTAGAAATAGTGTATATAATATTAATTGATCTTGTGGGATGGCATACATTGACGAAATGGGACATTCCATTAACATTAGGATTATAGAACAAGAAAGTGATATTAAAAATAAAATAGTGATTAAGTCAGCAATAGTAGGACACTCATTTAATATAAATCATCATGTTACCATTGAGGACACCAAAATTTTAGTTATGGAAGATCACTTCTTGAAGTATTGTCTAAGAGAACCTATTGAGATTTGTAAATATGAAAATAATTTGAATATAGATGTGGGTTTAGGTCTAAACCATTCTTGGAAACCATTAGTTTTTAGTTACAAAAATCATAATTAGCATACCTTTTGTCTCCTCCTTCCCTAGTGTTGTTAGTGGTCATTTTCTTATCTTTAGATAAACAGTTTTTCCTTGCTTCTATAATTCTATAAGTCTAAGTTTGTAGTTTTTGATTTTACTTTCCACTTTTTCTTTTCTTTTGGATTATAGTCAAGTTCTTTGCTTCTCTTTAATTTCTAACTAGGTTTGGTTATTGTTGTCACTTTGAGTTGCACCCTTTGAGGAGGTGTTTTAGGTCTCCTCACTCAATTAACAATAAAAATTCTCTTAGGTTGTGGATTGCATATAACTAAAGAGAACCTCTAGAGAGGGATGGCTCCTGTGATGTTACATCTATATTATCACTACACCTACTGAAATTGCAATGAAAAGGGAAAGAGAAAGATGGAAAAAAAAGGTGATGGATTGAATTTTAGGTCTCCTCCTATGGTCTATGAGTTGATAACAAAGCTGAAACAACATTGAATCTCATCTTGTAAGTTCAAATAGTTCTCTAGCATAAGTATTTCACTATGAAGATTGTAGTTGATACATCACCTAAGTGGGACCAATTATCATACTTTACCAAAGTTTTTATGAATCAAATCACAACTTCTCCATTTCTTGATGCCAAATTTATTCATTACATATTCTCAGTTGGTAATTTTATATTATGTTGGACTAATGCCTTCATGTTTGATGATGCTTAGATAGAATAATGTTGTTGAGATTTTGTTTATATGAGTGCATACTTGCTACTAGGTATGGTTAGGATATCCTAGAGAAGAATCCAAGTAATCCCATGCGTGTGAGGTGTGCACCCAATAGAATAGATAGACCCATTTCCAACTAATGTCAACCTACATCAATTTCCCTATACATGCCTTAGGTGAGCACATAAGGAGACATGTGTGATATTCTGGTGCAGAAAGATTAAGTGGTAGAATCCTATAAGTAACGCATAGGTAACCATTAGAAAGTCGTAACACAAGCCAATATTGAAGATTACAGATGGTTCCTATGTTGCTTTTATTCCTCCTTTGGATTATTCAAATCTCACATTCTTCTCTTTCTTATTATTTTAATTGACATACTCTTCCATCTTTTAAGAATTCCCTCCCCAATAATTCTCTATAGGATTGGTCTTCTAATAACAACACCTACAATTGGATTGGTGTTACCTGATCTCATTGTCAACAGCTTGGGTTTCCTTGAATTTCATTGGTATGGATTTAGTCAGCTTCATCTCTCCTTAAATTGGAATCTCTCTTTCCTTATAACACTTACTCTCTTGAATAACAACTTCCATGCCCAAATTCCACCTTAGTTGGGAAGGTTATTTAGCTTGAAAATTCTTTGATTGTCTTACCAGGATCTTGAAGACTAGTTAATTTATGTCTTCATGTTTATGGTTAGTAAGATAACATGCTATACGAAGAGAGGTGTTCAACTACATTTCAATGCTTAATAATTATGGAGATATATTGGAATTTAGAGCTGCACCAAACTATGTAGTTCCACTAAATGGTTTCTGAATTGATTCTAACTTGAATTCTTTCTCGATGGGAAATGGATTATGCAGATTTTGAAAGTATGGAAATGGAAAGAAGATAAAGGAAAAATAAGTAGGAAGTATATAATAAATGATTTATAGTGAGTATATAAATTTATTTGTCACAGATAAAAATATCAAGATAGATTGTTTTTCTTTTTTTAATGTAATTTGCTAAACTAGTTGCTTGAAATGTCATACTATTTGAAAGTAGTTCTTTTTATATCAAGCCTTTTAAGTATAATTTATCTACATATTATAGTTTTTATTTAAAAATATATACAAGTTAGACTCTTTTAATAATGCAACATAAATGTATTTTTTTATATATTTCAAGATTAATATACTCTTAAACTATTAGCCATCGCGTGGGTCTGATGCTTCCATTTGAATCATTATTATAGGGTATAGGCCTTTCGTGTTAAGAGTTAAATTTGGATGAAGATATTGAAAAGTCTATATTATATAGAAGAAAATCAACTCCACCAAGCCCACTAGAACTTTCACCTTTGAACTACAGAAATTTTAACTACTCTATCCTCTATGATTGGAAGGAATATTTCTAAATAATCCTTTTGAATTCAACTTATGTTTCATTCCTAATTTAAAATCCATGAATTCCAATTGCTATTTTGCTATATAATCTCATGTAATTTTTTATTTTTCTATAATAATAATTTCATCAAACCATTCTAATTATATAATCCATAAATATATAAATATCAAAAATTCTAAATCTCACATAAATATTAAAATTAAATATGATTAAAAGTCTTAATTCTTAACTTAACTTTCCATATATACCTTTCAAAAACCAGATGTGTACATATTTTTTTTTGTTTTTTTCTAATTAAAACATGAAAAAGGTTAGACAAATAAAATATAATTATTAAAAAAAAAGACCATTGAAAATGTATCGATATGAAAAAAAAAAAATTGATATATTAAAAATGGAGCCTACCACTTAAACATTTGCACATAGCTTTTTTCTTTATAGAAATTAAATCATTAGTAGGAAAAACTTCTTTTATTAAAATTTTTAGAATTTGTTGAATTCATTAAAAATAAGAAAGTTTTTAATGGGAATATTTTAGTTAACTTCGATATAATCTCTTTTCATCAAAATTTTCATTAAGTTATGAGAGTAGTGGGTAGACATATTGATGAAGAAAACAAATCTTTAGTTGAGATTTGTTTTAGGGTAACCTTTTTCATTTTTAGGGGTTTGATTTATGAAAAAATGAAAGGAGTTGCGATGGATCCCCCATTTCTCCAATTGTTGCCACTCTGTTCATGGAGTTTTTGGAAGACGTAGCTCTCCACTCTTTCCCTTTTAGATTAATGTTTCATCTAACATCAAGTTCACTAAGGAACTTGAAAAAGATGATAACCTTCTGTTCCTTCATGTCCTCCTCTTGAGGAAACCGAATGGGTCCCTTTCTTGGAGTCTTTATGAAATCGACACACAAATATCTCTATATTCATTCCAACTCACATCATCATCTTTCCAAAAAGGATGGGGTGTTAAAAACCTTAGCGATTAGAGCCTTGAGGATCTATGATAAAGATCATTTATCAAAGTTTTTAAGAAGAAAGGTTACAACAAGAAATAAATTAATAAAGCTTTTAAATTAGCTAGAACTCCCAAAGTGAATTTCTACGTTAGAGAAGTGGGTTTTGAAAATCCAGTAGTCTACCTCCTTTACATTGAAGGCATTTGCAATAGGATCATAAAAATTTTAATAAGGAAGAATATCTAGTCCATTTTCATACATAACAAAAAACATAGAAAAATGATCAAGTCTTCCAAGAACTGCTTAGATCCTACTCTTAGAAGTGGTTTATACAATATTAATTGACCTTGTGGGATGGCATACATTGACAAGATGGGGCATTCCATTAACACTAGGATCATGGAACAAACAAGTGATTTAAAAAAAAAAAATAGTGATTAAGTCAGCACTAGTAGGACACTCAATTAATATGAAGCATCATGTTACCATTAAGGACACCAAAGTTTTTGTTGTGGAAGATCACTTCTTGAAGTACTGTTTAAGAGAACCTATTGAGATTTGTAAATATGAAAATAATTTGAATACGGATGTGGGCTTAGGTCTAAACCATTTTTGGATACCATTAGTTTACATTTATAAAAATCATAATTAACAGACTTTTTGTCTCCTCCTTCCCTAGTGTCGTTAGTGTTCATTTTCTTTTTTTTAGCCAAACAAGTTTTCCCCACTTTTGTAATTCTATAGGTCTAGGTTTGTAGTTTTTGTTTTTATTTTCACTTTTTATTTTCTTTTGGATTCTAGTTGAGTTCTTTGATTCTCTTTGATTTCTAACTAGGTTTGGTTATTGTTATCACTTTGAGTTGCACCCTTTGAGGAGATGTTTTAGGTCTCCTCACTCAATTAATACAATGAAAACTCTCATAGGTTGTGGGTTACCTATAAGGTATGTGCACAGAGTTGGGGAACAATTTCATCGATATTTTCCATGATGTGTATGTGTTATCACTTAATTGCATCTGCATTATGACTCAGGATACCCAAACCATAACATGTACATATTTTTGGTAAAAAGAATGCATACACGTTCCTTTACCAATAGAAATATGTACATGTTATAGGAATGTGTATGCATTCCTATAATTATAAGGAATGCGTACGTGTTCCTTAAAATATAAAAACAAAAAAAATCAAGTCATTGATTCATTTTCTCCTCTCCCATTCACATTTTTATCCTCTCCCATTCTCATTCTACTTCCCATTCGTGTTTTGTTCCCATCAGCATGGAAATTATTGTTTTTAATCCCATTGGCATTGAAAATTGTTGGTTTTTCTCTTGCATTCATGAAATCAATGATGTCGCCATGAAGAAGAGGTAAGTGACCCTCTGCATAACCCTTTTCCCAACCCTCCCTCATAACCCTCCACCTAACCCTCCTATAGTTCCACTAGATCCCCCAAGAAGTCAGGAGGATATAGTTACACACATAGTAGAGAACAAAATTGATATTGAGCAGATAACTATGAGAATGAGGGAGATCACTTCCACCAACACCCACCACACCCATATAACCAATACCCTAGAATTAGAATTAGGTCAAGTTAACTCAATAATGAGTCAAATTGATAGATGGAGCTCATATAAGGATAGTTGTAGGGCTTAATATGCTGACAAATTATCAACATATGAGGTGAAGAAGAAATAAATAATAAAAAAACAAATTTGTGTTTTATTCATCAACCCAACCACCAATGCACTAGTTTCAATAATGACTAAATATCTCCCAATCCATCAATGTCAACACAATTTGAATAAAACCAATTTTTAGGAGTGATGGTGGATGGTGTTTGATTATCCACCATGTAACAACCATGAGGTCCTATTGTATTTTTTGAGAAAAATCTACTATGACTTTATCCTCAATGAGATTCCAAACTATTTTCACTGTGGTGAGTTTTAGGGCCAAGGGAAAGGCTCTGGACAAGATTGACCAGGTGCATGTCTTGTGCCTAATCAGCCTACAAGGATCCCTACCCAAAAAGCCACTTTATCTAGAGATTCCATTTGTAGTGAAAGAGGTTGTGGAGATCAACATTTTGCATGTGCTTAGTGTGCTTACTAATACACTCATTCATCATACAAATAGGCTTTTAGAGGCAAATGCTTTAGATACTCCACCTAATGGGCATACCAGACCACACCCATGTAGATCTTGTGGTGCTATATGCACTGGACCTTCAGATGATGATGGTGGCACTTTAAGGGGCTTGGAGGATATGGTCTTGACTAATGAGTTATTGTCACACATGTTTGGTGTGGATAGGTTGGTCCCTACACACATTCATGTATCTTTTATATAAATTTCATGTTAAAATTTTAAGTTATATTTAGAAATTAAAAAGGTAAAAATTAATTTACACATTTAAATTGAATTATGTGTGTGTGTGTGTGTGTATTTATATTCCAGGATGAGATGTTGCCTTCGACATAACAATTTTGATTCACCAAGATAGGTGGCGGTCCAACCACTACTACATCGATTGATGAAAGTATGACACCATATACATTTGCAGAGGTAATATTTTGAGTGAACATTATATACTCTAGATGTATATTCATACACCTTAATTTCATCATTGATATATTTTGTGTAAGAAACTATAAAATACCTAATATAATTTTGTTGGACTTTTTATATTTTGACATATTAACATGAATTGGCATAGTGTTAGAAACTCATCCTCCATCTCAAATTTTTTGATTTTATTTAAAATTTCAAACTATGTTTTCAATAACCTAAATCATGCACTTGTAAATAAGTGATGCAAAGGTCATCATTCAATTCTTCATTTTTGATGAAAACAAGAAAACATACTCACGAACTCTACTTACCTCTACCACAATCTCTCCTAGCTCTGATATCTTTATTTGTCTTCACCCCTATGGTTTTAAAATGACTCTTTGTCTCTATCTTATGAATCTATACAACCTTTCCATGTTTCCCTCCTCTCATTCCATCACTCTTAATCTCTTACCTTTACTAGATTTCACATACTAGTCTTTATGTCAACTTTTGTGGGTTCAATGACTTGGAAACTTGGTTTAATTCTCATTTAAATCTTAATATAACTATATAAAAATTCATCTATCCACAACATTATCCATAGGTCCTAATTTTCATCTCCTTTTAGTCCACAAAGCTCCCAAACAACTCTTATCTTTTCCCCATACTTCTTACTTTATTATAGGGTTTTCCTAATAGCCTTTTTTAAGGCATTTTATGTTGGTACAGACATGTAACTCCTCATATTTGAAAAATAACACTTGATTTAGATAATATATATGATATTTTAACTTTATATGAAGTTTCATGCTCTATTTCACTATTTAGATCATGTTTTCAATCACTACTAAGCCCCTATTTAGGCCTATTAGGCCCCCCCTTTACCCTGTTTAGTTGTAGACCTTTTATTCCATACTTGACCAACTTGAAACCATTAAAATTCTTTAAATCACATGCATATACACCTAATTACAAAATTTTAAGTGATTTCATCAATTCAGTCTCTTAAAATCTT
The DNA here is from genome assembly GCA_037957365.1 of Torreya grandis. Taxonomy (NCBI): domain Eukaryota; kingdom Viridiplantae; phylum Streptophyta; class Pinopsida; order Cupressales; family Taxaceae; genus Torreya; species Torreya grandis. Next base: position 12,029,309 of record JARHVA010000008.1, read on the forward strand.
CATTTTCCTTGGAAACCCTAGCTTAGGGTTTATAGCAGACTGTAAGACCTGAGAAGGGTTAAAATTAGATTTCAAGAGTAATAACGAATTTCAATTAAATATAATGGTTATTTTAGGTCTATGTGAACATTTGAGACCTTCTCAAAATAATATTTTCCTATTCACATGCCTTTGTTAATCATTTATCACATGGTTTCCTCTAAATGTGATTCATTGTGCAAATTCTACAGAACTATGTGTATTTAGGGAAATAGAATAATATTATAGAAGTTTATTTATAGTTTATGAATATATTATACATCCTAATCTACTCCCTCATTCTTCTTCTGAACTCTTAAGGTCCTCCAATCATCCAATACTTCTTGTGACAAATTTGTTTACTCTTTTACCATGACATAGTGACTGTCTATATGAAGACAACAACACTGTTACACTAGTGAGGAGAAAGGATAGTGATCTAGGGTTATTGAAAATTATTAAGCTTATATGAAGGCTTCAAAAACTCTATGTAAACACTTTTAACTCCCTCTAAATATTTAAAATCTTATTAACAACTTTATTCTAGCATTACTCAATCTTCTCAATTTGACTATGTGGGATTTAACATCAACTATAGACCTGTGTTAGTTTTCCTCATCCAAACATGAGAAAAATAATTCAAAACACATAAATAAATTCAATAATACAAATATATTCCTCTTACCAAAATGATCAAAACATTCAAAACATGTCTTATATCAGATACTCTGTCTATGATCAGTTTACACTTTCAACACTATGCATACACAAGAGATATAGGACTGCCAATAGATTTGTGTTGAACTAAAATATTGTATATTCATATTATTTGGGGTTTTATTCATTTACACATTTGGATCCACCCATCTATTCTCATTTTTTTTGACGGACCACTCGCAAAAGACACTTATAATCCTTTTATTGCCTTTTTAAAGGAATTTCATGCTAGAACAGACATGTGCCTCCTCATATTTGAAAAATAACACTTTATTTAGATATCAAATATTATATTTGAACTTTATATTAATTTTCATGCTCTATTTCACTATTTAGATCATGTTTTTAATCACTACTAAGCCCCTATTTAGGCCTATTAGGCCTCCCCTTTACCTTGTTTAGTTACAAACCTTTTATTCCATACTTAACCATATTTGACCAACTTGAAACCCTAAAAATAATTTAAATTGCATGAATATACACCTAATTACAAAATTTTAGGTGATTTCAATGATTCAGTTTCTCAAAATCTTCATTTTTCTGTGGAAATCCTAGCTCATTGTTTATAAAAGACTATAAGACTCGAGAAGGGTTAAAATTAGATTTCAAGCTTTATAAAAATTTCAAATCACTATAAGGGTTATTTTAGGTCTGTTTGAATGTATGAAACATTTTACAAACAATAGTATCCTATTTTCATGCCTCTATTAATCATTTATCACATAGTTTCCTTTGATTGTGACTCACTGTGCAAATTCTACAGAGTTGTGTGTATCTAGGGAGAACATAATAATATTCTAAAAGTTTCTTTATACTCTATTAAAATATTATACATACTATTATATACCCTCATTATTCTTCTAAACACTTAATGTCCTTCAATTATCCAATACTTCTTTTGACAACTTTATTTACTCTTTTGCCATTATACAGTGATTGTCTATATGAAGACAATAAGATTGTTACACTAGTGAGGAGATAAGATAGTGATCTAGGGTTCTTGAAAAGTCTTAAGATTATATGAAAGATTAAAATAAATTTGTGTAAACAATTTTAACTCCCTCCAAACATTTAAAATCTTGTTAACAACTTTATTGTGTCATTACTCAATCTTCTGAGTTTAATTGTATGGGATTTGACATCAACTACTGACTTGTATTAGTTTTCCTCATCCAAACATGTGAAAAATACTTAAGAGTGCATAAATAAATTAAATAATATATAAATATTCAACTTAGAAAAATGATCATAACATTTAAAACATGTCTTATATTGAATACTTTGTCTATGATCAGTTTACACTTTCAATTCTATGCATACATAAGAGATACAAGGTTGCCAAGAAATTTGTATTCAACCAGAATATTGTCTATTCATATTGTTTTGGGTTTAATTAATTTAAACCTTTGGATCCACCCACCTATTCTCATTTTTCTTGACTGACCACTCGCAAAAGACATTTATAATCCTTTTATTGCCATGTAACTACTCTAACCAATTTGTAACTCCCTCTTATACGTATGAGGAGAGTTTATTAACTACCTAAACCTAATAACAAGTAAAAAAAAACACTAATTACTATTAAATACCCTAATCACACAAGGTTATAACATATTTACCTTTAACAACATCAAAAACTTGAGAAATAATATAATAATTTTCAAATATTTGAATTGACCCTTTAGGCAGGAAAATGTCTAAATGACCCTAATTCAAATTTGACACCACTCTAACACCTAAAAATATTTCCTATAGACCTAAAATGACCAAAAAAACCAATGAAATAATCTATACATGTAAAATAGATCCATATATATAATGAGGTAGTGATGCTCCTGCATCAAGAAGATTGTCCACTTACTCTTATCTCTACAATATTTAGGTTTATTTTCTATATGTTTCTTTAGATTTTAATGACACCTATTTTATAATGTTGTAGACACTCTTAAAATGACTGTATAGATGTACCTCATAAAAAAAAACCTATCACTCAAGGTGTCTTAAATATTAAAACTCAGTTTACAAACTTCTCAACAAACACTTATACAAGTTACTTGTCTTATCACAATGATTGTTTCTAAGGGATTTTTGATCACACCAATACTCAGTTGGACTAAAAATTAATGAATGTATGTAAGCAAAGAATTCAAGTTTTTAAAATGATAAAAATTTTAAAACAATTAAACTTAGACTTCATAGCTCATAGGACTATCATCAACTATACCAAGTCACTGTCTTAAGACAATTAGACCTAATGACCTTAATCAAGGCAAAATCTGAAATACAACTCAACAAAGCTATACAAGCATCCAAAATAGTGTATATAGGTGTATCAAGAATGTTTTAACACCTAAATTGCACTCAATGACTTGATTTCACAAAATTCACTCATAAATCCTCCCTCACTATCTTAGAGATACAAGGTTGCAAGTTTACATGAAACTTAGATTACAATAAATGTGATTGTAAGGGTTTATTAGATCCAAAAACTTTGGAATCATCTTATAAGATTGTTTGTATGACTATTACTATGTTTTTTTGAAATTTCAATGATTCAAATAGAAGTTATAGTCCCTTTTGTGAAGGTTACCATGTAACTTGGGTTTCTTGCAGAATACAAAAGTTGAGAGCTTCTTATAGATAGTTCATAGCCTATTTAGACTCTCTCAAAAAAAATAATGCCTATTTTATGTCCTTAATAACTTACTAAAACTCTTCCTGTACTCATTTCTAATCCATATACAAAGTTTCACGTGTAATGAGACCTCTGTATCCTCTTATAGATGGACAATAATAGACTATTTACAGAATAAAGGTTTTATAATCAGTATAACATGAAATCTCATTCAAAAATACTTAGATTCTATTAATATCAATATAATACATGTAATGTAATTGATTTGAGAAAGAAATTTATTTTATTTATAGTAAAATAACTCATATCTATATTACAAACCCCCATTCTCTCATGGTAGACTGTTTATCAGTCCTCTAATGATGCAAAGTTGGTATTTTATACTTTTTCCTTCATTTTATACATCCCTCAAATGATATATTTAATTTGATCATGTTGTTGAAGACTAATCCAAGTTTAGGATGTGTTATTCTAGGTCCTTTTTCCTCTAATAGACATTTCTCAAATTAGAAAAACTGGTCTTTAAAGACGTATCAAGTCATTTAAGATCTTTAAATGAGTAAGAAAGATAGATATGACCTTAACTAAACTTGGGAAACTCCTATCCACATATCATACCTTATAGAATTTATTAGACACATTAATTATCATAATTTAAGCAAATATTCACTCAAATACAATTGAAAGTTTAAATTACAAGTATTAGATGGAAAATACTCCAAGTCCTCTAAATAACCTAAGACACACACTCAATGCTTCATTCAAGGCTTATTGATGCCTATCAACCCTTATAAAACTAACTATAAGACCATATATATAAGTTTGTAGGATGTTTTTGCATCAAGAGATGTAGGATATGCATCATTACCTTGGATGCCTTATCATTCTCCCTCATGAAACTAACATTTCTTGCCTTCAGTGTGGTGTGACAAGTCACATTGCACATATCCACTTGTCACATTCATGCTTCCCATGACATCATTAGATATTTTCATATCTTATGCAAGATTAAGTTTGTTAGCAACTTGTTTAATCAATGAATTTTCCAAGTTATTAATTATTAGGTTGCTTGTTCAGTTGATGACTAGGGTGGACACTCCTCCATCATTACAAGTCAAGATAGACTCGAGCATTGCTGCTGTAATATCATCTGCATAGGCATTCACAGAGGTACATATTCACTTGTAATTTTGAATTGTAATTTAAAACTTCTATTTTAATGATTTTATTACATACTTGGGAAAATATAACTTATATGCATGAATATATTATGTATGCAAAGCTGTCATATGACATTGGATAGTCCAATTCAGATGACTATTGTGGTAGCTCCTCATGTTTATTCATCATTTGACAAACATGTTTGTGTAACTGAACTTGGCACTGACCAAGTCAAGCATCAGCAATAAATTGAGGACTATGATATAGCATTAAGTGCATGTTTAAATGATTTTTTTATTATAGTTTAAAATAATTTTCTTAACTTGGTTTCATGTATACTTGTTAATTTTATAATAATTTTTGTATTTGAATAGGTGCAGTGGAAAGTGAGATATGATCATAGTACTCGTAGTCGATCCTTGGAGCAATCCAAGGCATTCATGATATCTCCATCTACAAGTGAGGCATCTTAGGGAGAGTCTTCTTCAAATAAGGCAAAGAGAGGGAAACTATTTGATGATTAAGATGTTGTAGATGATGTACTTTTTTGTATGCCTATATGGAAATGCATGCATTTTTGGCATTGTACATGTGTATATGATGTATTTACTGGACATTAGATACTACATGTTGTTAGACATGATGTAATTTTTTGTATGCCTATATGTAAATGCATGTATTATTGAAATTATATTCCTATATATGGCATTCTTATTTTGTACATGAATAAATAAAACCAATGAAGTAAGTCTTTTTTGAATCACTTGTGTTTAGAGTATTATGAATGATTGGTTTTGAAGTATTATTAAGGATTAAAAATGTTATGAGATTAAGAATAAATTTTTAGGATAATTTTGTAAATCATATTGGTATGATAACGCCTACAATTATAAATATTGACATTTCTTGTTCTGAAGAAGCTTTGTATCTATAAAAATGCAAATTAAATAAGAAGGGGTGTTGAACCTATCTTTTTTTTTATTGAATCATGTACTCGTGATTGTAACCTCAAAACAAGCTCATGAAGGTTGCAAACATTGTACTTGTGTTAAAAGTATTAAGAATGATTGGTTTTGAATTATTCTTAAGGATTATAAATGTTATGAGATTGAGAATAACTTGTTAAGATAATGTTGCAAATCATATTGGTAGGACAGAGCCTACAGTTAGAAAGATTGACATTTCTTGTTCTTAAGAATCTTTATTTCTATAATAATGCAAATGAAATAAGAAGAAAGGTATAGAGGGCATTGGTATCAGTTTGAATTAGTATATTCGAATTCCATACCCTAAAATAGAAATTAGGCCATTATATCCCATAGGATCCTATAACAAGCAAAGGGTTGATCTTGTTAGGAATAAAGAAATGGGTTATTAAGTTGTAGGAAAGGAATTGTCATAGAGTTTTTTGAAGGCTGATGAAGGACTTAGAGGTCAAATTAGATATTATAACCACATTTTGCATTCTATAACAAAGAAGACAATTTCTAGGACATGATAAATAAGTACTATAATTTGAAAAGGGTTTAGTTGTTATAATTACTCTGCATCAATTCAGATAGGCAGGATGGTTCAAGATCTTTTATGAGAGAGTCAATAGATTATGAAGAGTCAATAAATTGCAAAGAGGAGGCCTCTTAATGGGTGATGAAGTCTTTCCTTATAATGGGAAAGGTTTTACACTAGAGAAGAAGATCATATCAGTGAAAGCAAGATATCATCATCTATAAGATAATCAAGAAGCTCTTGAATCTACTCTTTAGGCCTTAAATTATCTTGGAAAGTGCTTAGGACTTCTTCATGCCATGAAGTAGACATTATCCTATCTCCATTCCCTCTAAAACATCCCCAAACTCTATCTCCAAAATTGAGAGAGTACGAAAATAGACCTTGGGAGAGAGCATGAAGTATTTGATTGGTCTTAAGGGATCTTAATAGTATTAAGCACATGGATTTATTTGGTCCATGATAACCCTTTGCCAAGCTTTTTAAACACATGGCTCTATTTGGTGCATGATACCCCTTTGCCAATCTTTGAAGCCACTTTAACCACTTATAGGTGGCCATTGGCCATCAAGGTCTATTGGCATATTTGTGAAACCTCTAAAAGTTCTCATATTGAGGAAAGGGGCCTTTGTAGATTCCCATATTCTGATTTGTGTCCTGATTAAGGGATAACTTAATTTTTAGTTCACCACTTTCAATAAAGTCCTCAATAATATGTCATAATTGAATGAAATGATATGCACCGCGACCAACAACACGATGAAAGTTACACCATTCATTCTCTTTGTATCAATATGGTTTTGGTTGATCTTGAGGAAATGGCCTTGATACTAGTCATACAATTAAATTAGCTACAACGAGATTTTATAACACTGTTTCAACTGATTCTCTTAACTTGATAAAGTCTCTAAAATTGTTATGAAATGCCCTTCATGGAGGTTGTCTCTACAATGTAGGTAGTGGATTTGGTGAAGTTAATTATACATTTGGAGGAGGCATAGCCTGTACCATTTGTACATGTCTTGTTTCAGTCACCCCATTTCCAACCATGTTCTTATTTTTGCTAAAGCCTTTAGGCTTATCCTGCATAACTATATGAATTAGAGATTTATTTTGATTAGATGATTGACCTTGCACAAAAATATGAACAAGGCCCTTAGCAATAAGAGCCTTCTCAATCTACACTCCTTTGTCAATAATTTATTCAAATGAGTTAGCACAATCTAACTATAGACTATGCACAACTTTAGGATGCAAATTATGTGCAAAGATATCAACCAACTATTTATCTGGCAAGTTATGTTCAAAGCAGCCTACCAATGCTCTCTACCTTTGCAGATATGCAGTGAATCTTTCACCATCACATTACCTAGCTTTGCATAAGTCAACAATGGTTAATTGATGTTCTATGTTATATGAGAAATGGTTAATCAACTTTTTTGATAAGTCATTCTAATCTGCAACTGATCCCTTGGGTATTTTAAGTAGCCAGCAAGAGCTTGTCCTAGTAAATTTCATGAAAATAGTCATAGTAAGTACTTGCTACTATAAGAAACCTCTTGATAGAAGATAAAGAATGCTTGTATGTGCTCATGTGGATCTTCTTTTCCTTTGTAATTTTCAAATTTGGGTGCCTCAAAATGAGGTGGAAAGGGGTTTTGAAGAATAGATAAATCAAATGGATATGGGCATATCTCATCAAATTTATACTTTTTGACACTATTATTTATCTCCAATCTTTGAATAATTTCTTGCATAGAATTCCATTATTGCATGTTTAGTGAATTTGTGGATTGAATAAGATGTTGGGGTGGAATGTACCCATGATTTCATTACTATAAGGGTGGAATGTACCCTTAGTTTTGTGTGGATCTATATGGAGTGTATACCTTCTGATCCATGATTTGGCTCTGATTTGATCTTTGAGTTGAGAACATAGGCCATTGATTCTTGGATTGTAAAACATTTCCTGAATTCGACTATTTCATATTTTATTGATTTTGGAAATTTCTATGTTTATTTACCAATTTTTGTGTTGGTTGAAACAAACTAGCCAAGATGTCTTGAGGAATTTCCTTAATTTGAATTGAATGTTTGGGTTTTAGAGTTTGTAAAGTAACAAGAGGTTCTTGATGATTGAAGAATGTATGTTCTGTGTCAAATGAAACACTTTGTAAGGTCTCTTATGACTTTAATTGTTCATTTAGATTCCGTTGATCCACTATGGTAATGTCCTCATCCAATATTTATTGCGTACTTTCAACCACATTTCTTTGTTCTTTCAAATCATCATTGTGAATTGAAGTGGCAACTAGGGAGTTAGTTAAGTCTGAAATAAGTTGATCTACATATAGTTGACTTATGATCTTGATCTTAGCCAGAACAATCTAGATTTGTGAGTTTTAACTTTATTTGTATTTTTTTTCCTTTGTTAGAGGAATAAGGTATGTTTATTCATGCAAAAGATTTCTCTTGTCATTGTTGTTCTCCTTCTCTAACTGAGGTATGCAATTGTTCTGTAGGAAAGTCAGAAGGTAGTCTAGCACCTAATTTGATCAATCTAAGAAGGGCTTCATCTTGATCTTTATGGGGTTGATATTCATTGTAATCATCTTCGGATCCTACTGTTATGGTGATGTCATCGAAAACAATGAAGTTATCTTGACCATCATAAATTTGCTCATCTTCATAACTAAGGCCATAAGAGGCCCCACTATGAGTGAACCTTTGAGTCATGTCTAAAAGAGTTATTCTATGTATTTGACTAACTTTAGACCAATGCTTGGTAACCAAACAAAGTATGCTTTGTCTCTCTTTTAAACAAATAACCAAGGTGCCAATGAGACTATAAGGGAGGGTGGTTTGAAACCATGCACAATTTAAAATATTTGGTTCACGAGTTTACTCAACCTTTGGTAAACTTGAAATCGTATAGATCATAAGAGGGTAAGGTAACTCAAAGACCCAAGGTGAAAACTAGTATACCAAAGCCTAGATCTTTGTGATACACCTGTAATGTAAAATCTAGTTTAAACTTCTATAAGTTAACCCTATAAGTTTAGAGGAAAGCTCTCTAGATTATGAAGAAGACAAAATGGACTAAGAAACTCAAGATGTAAAAATATATGTGAATCACTAAGTATAAAGCTAGGACCAAATAGGCAGTACAATGTCGCCACATGGTTCCATCAGGATAAAATATGTTCTTGGACTCAAAGCATGAACGATATGCAAGATGACTTGAGTCCACCAAGATGATAATATGATTTTGAGTCTTAATAAATGACCTTCAATCCAAATGAAAATTTGAGCCCAAGTTAGAACAAGCTTAGTCCATAAATGGCGAACCCACTTTGATGCACCAACCCTTAAAACTCAGAAAGGTTCAATTTTTAATGTGGATTATAAATGAAAGATTTAAAAAAAATGGGTAAAAGATCTAGACTCAATTGGGCAACATGACTTCAACAAAGTGTATGACATGACACAAAAATTTTGATAACAATTTGAACAAGGAAAAGATGAATTTTCCAATTGGACAGCGTAACACCTCCCTTGCTCAAGAAAATTTAGGATAATGTGTTTTGGTTAAGTTCAATGAGTTAACAAGCAGTTTTAGACATAAATCAATATCAAGTAAGCTAATGACAAAAAATAAACATCTTAAGTCTAAACTAACAAGGTATAACAAAGTGGGGTCTACTAAACTAGTAAGGTTTAGATCATTCTAGGAGAATCAATTTCACAATGACTTTCACGTGAATTGATACAAAAGACAAGCACAAAAATTGGGTGACCATAGCATTGGCTAGTTGTAAAAAGGTCTAGTCCTTTTAACAACCACTAAATCCTACTATTCTCTCAATGTAGTGCAATGTCCAAATGCAGATATGTCCTATGTAAAACTCCAATTAGGAGCCAAAGGAAGTCAATGTCGGGAGGTGAAACCCCAGGTTAAAGCTTCTTTAAATAACTCATGAGAGGTAATGACGTCCCCCTTGCAAGCTAAGTTTGAATAACAATAAATAAAACATAAAATAGAAAGACTTTAGGGTTGTTTTCAATATCACCCAAACTTTAACGAGTTTTTGGGGAACACTTTAAACGATATTCTTTCTAAGCCTTGGACTAGACTTTCTGCAATAGGAATGGCACTTTTGATTCCAAGGGTTCCCTAAAGGGGACAAATAGAAGAGAATACACACTGCATCTCTCTTTTTGCCAAACAAAATGTAACTTAAACAATTAAGTAAATACAAAAACCTTGAAAAGGTGAGTTTATTTTTAACCCCAAATGGAAAATGAGGTGGTGTTCATTTGACCCCTTGGTCTTAATTGCAAAATTTGAAAAACATACTTAAAAAAATCACTTAAGCATTTAAATGTTACTTTAAACACCAAAATAATGTTCCTAATCCATTTTAATGCATGTAAAAGGTGATCTAAACATTTTTTTAGCAAATTTCAATTTTGTTGGTTACCTGTCTACCCTTAAGGCATCACCCCAAAATCAAATATGTTAGATTATAAACATTTTAAATAAATTTTCAAAATTTTTTGAAAAATCTATGAAACATGAAGCTAAACTAATGTAAAATTCTAAAATTTGGGAGAAAACGCATGGTTTTAAAAAAATCATCCAAAACAGAGTCTGTATGACCCCAAATTAAGCATTTTAAAATGGCATATTAGCTCTCAAGTTTTGTGTTTTTAAGAAAAACACAATGAAAGACGTCATTTTTATAACTGATGAAGGTTACACTTACTAACCGATGATGGTTATCTAATCGACAATGGTTATACCAAGATTGATCGATGATGACTATGCCAACAGATGACGGTTACTGTATAAACCCGTGACAAATAAAAATGAAAAAACAAAGTTAAAAAATCAAATTACAAAATTTTTAATGATCCAAAGTGTACCAATAAATTAAAATAAGAGAGTGATTTAGAGCACTAAATGGTGAATTTGTCATTTTGACTCAAAATGATTTGATCAAATTTAGTTGGCCTATAAAATGTATTGCCCTATTTAGGGATATTTTGACCTAAATTGGCATTTGTAAGTGACAAGTTCGAACCATTTAGGGCAATTTATGGATTTTGACCTAAAATGTGCATTTGAGTGTAATTCAAGTAAGATTGGTAATTTCAACACAAATGGTGTTAGGAATTGGATGTCTACATTAGATAGCTTCGATATAATCTCTTTTCATGAAAATTTTCATTAAGGAAGCTATGAGAGTAGTGGGTAAACATATTGATGAAGAAAATAAATCTTTAGTTGAGCTTTGTTTCAGTGCAACCTTTATCATTTTTAGGGGTTTGATTTATGAAAAAATGATAGGAGTTGTAATGGATCACCTCTTTCTCTAGTTGTTGCCACTATGTTCATGCAGTCTTTTGAATACATAGCTCTCCACTCTTTTCCTCTTACACTGATGTGGTGTAAAAGGTGGGTTGATGACACACATGTAAACCCACCACATGGTTTAGAAAAATGAGAAGAATTCTATCAACATGTATTAATAATGTTATGTCTAACATCAAGTTCACTAAAAAACTCAAATAAGGTGGCAACCTTCCCTTCTTTGATGTCCTCCTTTCAAGGAAACCAGATGGGTTCTGTTCCTGAAGAGTCTTTATGAAATTGACACATAAATATATCTATATTCATGCCAACTGACATCATCATCCTTCCCAAAAAGTTGGGGTGTTAAAAACCCTAGGGACTAGAGCCTTAAGGATCTTTGATAAAGACCATTTAGAAGAGGAGATTATTCACTTAACCAAAGTTTTTGAGAAGAATGGTTACAACAAAAAAATAAATTAATAAATATTTTAAATTAGCTAGAAATCCCAAAGTGAATCCCTTTGTTAGAGAAGTAGGTTTTGAAAATCTGATAGTCTATCTCCTTTACATTGAGGCATCCCCAACAAGATCTCAAAATTTTTAAGAAGGAAGAGTATCTATTCCATTTTCATAAATCATAAAAAACATAAAAAAATGATCAAGTCTTCCAAGGACTACTTAGATCCTACTCTTAGAAATGGTGTATAGAATATTAATTGATCATGTGGGATGGCATACATTGACGAAATGGGACATTCCATTAAAATTAGGATTATGGAACAAGCAAGTGATATTAAAAATAAAATAGTGATTAAGTCAGCAATAGCAGGACACTCATTTAATATAAATCATCATGTTACCATTGAGGACACTAAAGTTTTAGTTATGGAATATCACTTCTTGAAGTATTGTCTAAGAGAACCTATTGAGATTTGTAAATATGAAAATAATTTGAATATAGATGTGGGTTTAGGTCTAAACCATTCTTGGAAACCATTAGTTTACATTTACAAAAATCATAATTAGCATACCTTTTGTCTCCTCCTTCCCTCATGTTGTTAGTGGCCATTTTCTTATCTTTAGACAAACAATTTTTCCCTGCTTCTGTAATTCTATAAGTCTAGGTTTGTAGTTTTTGTTTTTAGTTTCCACTTTTTCTTTTCTTTTGGATTATAGTCAAGTTGTTTACTTCTCTTCAATTTATAACTAGGTTTGGTTATTGTTTTCACTTTGAGCTGCACCCTTTGAGGAGGTGTTTTAGGTCACCTCACTCAATTAACATAATGAAAAATCTCTAAGGGTGGATTGCCTATAACTAAAGAGAACCTCCAGATAGGGCTGGTTCCCATGATGTTACATCTATATTATCACTACACCTACACAAATTGCAATGAAAAGGGAAAGAGAAAGCTGGAAAAAAAAAGGTGATGGATTGAATTTTAGGTCTCCTCCTATGGTCTATGAGTTGATAACAAAGCTAAAACAACATTGAATCTCATCTTGTAAGTTCAAATAGTTCTCTAGCATAAGTATTTCAATATGGAGATTGTAGTTTATACATCACCTAAGAGGGACCAATTATCATACTTTACCAAAGTTTTTATGAATCAAATCACAACTTTTCCATTTCTTGATGCCAATTTTATTCACTACATTTTCTCAGTTGGTAATGTTATATTGTGTTGAACTAATGCCTTCATGTTTGATGATGCTTAGATAGAATAATGTTGTTGAGATTTTGTTTGTATGAGTGCATACTTGTTGCTAGGTATGGTTAGGATAGCCTAGAGAAGACTCCATGTAATCCCATGCGTGTGAGGTGTACACCCAATAGAATAGATGGACCCATTGCAACTAATGTCAACCTACATCGATTTCCCTCTCCATGCCTCATGTGAGCACGCAAGGAGACTTGTGTGATATTCTGGTACAAAAATATTATGTGGTATAATCCTATAAATAGCACATAGGTAATCACAAGAAAGTCATAACACAAACCAATATTGAAGATTAAAGATGGTTCCTATGTTGCTTTTCTTCCTCCTTTGGATTATTCAAATCTCACATTCTTCTCTTTCTTATTATTTTAATTGACATACTCTTCCATCTTTTAAGAATTCCCTCCCCAATAATTCTCTATAGGATTGGTCTTCTAATAACAACACCTACAATTGGATTGGTGTTACCTGATCTCATCGTCAACAACTTGGGGTTTCCTTGAATCTCATTGGTATGGATTTAGTCAGCTTCATCTCTCCTTATATTGGAATCTCTCTTTCCTTATAACACTTACTCTCTTGAATAACAACGTCCATGCCCAAATTCCACCTTAGTTGGGAAGGTTATTTAGCTTGAAAATTCTTTGATTGTCTTACTAGGATCTTGAAGACCTTTTAATTTATGTCTTCATGTTTATGGTCAGTTAGATAACATGCTATACGAAGAGAAGTGTTCAACTACATTTGAATGCTTAATAATTATGGAGATATAATGGAATTTAGAGATGCACCAAACTATGTAGTTCCACTAAATGGTTTCTCAATTGATTCTAACTTGAATTATTTCTTGACGAGAAATGGATTATGCAGATTTTGAAAGTATCGAAATGGAAAGAAGATAAAGGAAAAATAAGTAGGAAGTATATAATAAATGATTTATAGTGAGTATATAAATTTATTTATGGCAGATAAAAATATCAAGATAGATTTTTTTAAAAAATGTAATTAGCTAAACTAGTTGCTTGAAATGTCATACTATTTGAAAGTATTTCTTTTTGTATCAAGCCTTTTAAGTATAATTTATATACATATTATAATTTTTGTTTAAAAATATATATATAAGTTAGACTCTTTTAATAATGCAATATAATTGTATTTTTTTATATATTTCAAGATTAATCTACTCTTAAACTATTAGCCATTGCGTGGGTCTGATGCTTTCATTTGAATCATTATTATATGGTATAGCCCTTTCGTGTTAAGAGTTAAATTTGGATGAAGATATTGAAAAGTCTATATTATATAGAAGAAAATCAACTCCACCAAGCCCACTAGAACTTTCACCTTTGAACTACAGAAATTTTAACTATTCTATCTTCTATGATTGGAAGGAATATTCCTAAATAATCCTTTTGAATTCAATTTATGTTTCATTCCTAATTTAAAATCCATGAATTCCAACCGCTATTTTGCTATATAATCTCATGTAATTTTTTATTTTTCTATAATAATAATTTCATCGAACCATTCTAATTATATAATCCATAAATATATAAATATCAGAAATTCTAAATCTCACATAAATATTAAAATTAAATATGATTAAAAGTCTTAATTCTTAACTTAACTTTCCATATATACCTTTCAAAAACCAGATGTGTACATATTTTTTTTTGTTTTTTTCTAATTAAAACATGAAAAAGGTTAGACAAATAAAATATAATTATTAAAAGAAAAGACCATTGAAAATGTATCCATATGAAAAAAAAAATAATATATTAAAAATGGAGCCTACCACTTAAACATTTGCACGTAGCTTCTCAATTTTTTTATCAAATCATCTCACACCTGTGTGAACAAGATCCAAACTTTATAAGACGTCAATCTCATTCTCACCATGTTACTTGACATGAACAAATAACCGATTGACTTGACTTGGGGTAATTTATGGCCTCATATTCTGCTTGCTTTCTCTCTCTTTGCTCTGAGTTATAATCAACAGCTTTTGTTTCTTTTGACAATGGAAATCAGCGATCAGCTTGACAGCTAAGTATAATGAATATTCAATGTAACTTCGATATCATATTAAATAATTCGTTCAATTTACTTGACTTGATTGTGTGGTCTCAAAGATTTTTCTTCTCCTCCATTCGGTCAATATGCCGTGCAGAAACGAGATAGAAAAAAATGCAAAAAAACAAAACTGATTTTAATTGAATTGACGCTATTGCTCATACTGTATTGATAGAATTAATATCAATAACATCTCATCTCTGTACCGTATTGAGGACTAGACGTCATGAACAGGTCCAAGCACATGCTTGTGTCTACTCTGTAATAAATTTAGGTCAACTTTCCGTTAACCCGGTTTCCAAAGTGTCCAGAATAGTTTAAAAGGGATTAATTTTCTCTTCCTTGGACATCATCTTAAATAAAAGTCTCTTCCCTGAGAAAAGAAAAAGAGAAAAAATATCCCTAGGATTTACGATGCCTCTAAGATTTTGTTGAGACTTATTATAGATACCACTGATTCACCAAGATTTTATTGAGACTTATTATAGATACCACTTATTCATCGATTTATTTCTTAACTTTTTTTTCTTTATAGAAATTAAATTATTATTAGGAAAAACTTCTTTTATTAAAATTTTTAGAATTTGTTGAATTCATTAAAAATAAGAAAGTTTTTAATGGGAATATTTTAGTTAACTTCGATATAATCTCTTTTCATCAAAATTTTCATTAAGTTATGAGAGTAGTGGGTAGACATATTGATGAAGAAAACAAATCTTTAGTTGAGATTTGTTTTAGGGTAACCTTTTTCATTTTTAGGGGTTTGATTTATGAAAAAATGAAAGGAGTTGCGATGGATCCCCCATTTCTCCAATTGTTGCCACTCTGTTCATGGAGTTTTTGGAAGACGTAGCTCTCCACTCTTTCCCTTTTAGATTAATGTTTCATCTAACATCAATTTCACTAAGGAACTTGAACAAGATGATAACCTTCCGTTCCTTCATGTCCTCCTTTTGAGGAAACCGAATGGGTCCCTTTCTTGGAGAGTCTTTATGAAATTGACACACAAATATCTCTATATTCATTCCAACTCACATCATCATCTTTCCAAAAAGGATGGGGTGTTAAAAACCTTAGCGATTAGAGCCTTGAAGATCTATGATAAAGATCATTTATCAAAGTTTTCAAGAAGAAAGGTTGCAACAAGAAATAAATTAATAAAGCTTTTAAATTAGCTAGAACTCCCAAAGTGAATTTCTACGTTAGAGAAGTGGGTTTTGAAAATCCAGTAGTCTACCTCCTTTACATTGAGGGCATTTGCAATAGGATCTCAAAACATTTAATAAGGAAGAATATCTAGTCCATTTTCATACATAACAAAAAACATAGAAAAATGATCAAATCTTCCAAGGACTGCTTAGATCCTACTCTTAGAAGTGGTTTATACAATATTAATTGACCTTGTGGGATGGCATACATTGACAAGATGGGGCATTCCATTAACACTAGGATCATGGAACAAACAAGTGATTTTAAAAAAATAGTGATTAAGTCAGCACTAGTAGGACACTCAATTAATATGAAGCATCATGTTACCATTGAGGACACCAAAGTTTTTGTTGTGGAAGATCACTTCTTGAAGTATTGTTTAAGAGAACCTGTTGAGATTTGTAAATATGAAAATAATTTGAATACGGATGTGGGCTTAGGTCTAAACCATTTTTGGATACCATTAGTTTACATTTATAAAAATCATAATTAACAAACTTTTTGTCTCCTCCTTCTCTACTGTCGTTAGTGTTCATTTCTTGTTTTTAGCCAGACAATTTTTCCCCACTTTTGTAATTCTATAGGTCTAGGTTTGTAGTTTTTGTTTTTATTTTCACTTTTTATTTTCTTTTGGATTCTAGTTGAGTTCTTTGATTTCTAACTAGGTTTTGGTTATTGTTATCACTTTGAGTTGCACCCTTTGAGGAGATGTTTTAGGTCTCCTCACTCAATTAATACAATGAAAACTCTCATAGGTTGTGGGTTACCTATAAGGTATGTGCACAGAGTTGGGGAACAATTTCATCGATATTTTCCATGATGTGTATGTGTTATCACTTAATTGCATCTGCATTATGACTCAGGATACCCAAACCATAACATGTACATATTTTTGGTAAAAAGAATGCATACACGTTCCTTTACCAATAGAAATATGTACATGTTATAGGAATGTGTATGCATTCCTATAATTATAAGGAATGCGTACGTGTTCCTTAAAATATAAAAACAAAAAAAATCAAGTCATTGATTCATTTTCTCCTCTCCCATTCACATTTTTATCCTCTCCCATTCTCATTCTATTTCCCATTCGTGTTTTGTTCCCATCAGCATGGAAATTATTGTTTTTAATCCTATTGGCATTGAAAATTGTTGGTTTTTCTCTTGCATTCATGAAATCAATGATGTCGCCATGAAGAAGAGGTAAGTGACCCTCTGCATAACCCTTTGCCCAACCCTCCCTCATAACCCTCCACCTAACCCTCCTATAGTTCCACTAGATCCCCCAAGAAGTCAGGAGGATATAGTTACACACATAGTAGAGAACAAAATTGATATTGAGCAGATAACTATGAGAATGAGGGAGATCACTTCCACCAACACCCACCACACCCATATAACCAATACCCTAGAATTAGAATTAGGTCAAGTTAACTCAATAATGAGTCAAATTGATAGATGGAGCTCATATAAGGATAGTTGTAGGGCTTAATATGCTGACAAATTATCAACATATGAGGTGAAGAAGAAATAAATAATAAAAAAACAAATTTGTGTTTTATTCATCAACCCAACCACCAATGCACTAGTTTCAATAATGACTAAATATCTCCCAATCCATCAATGTCAACACAATTTGAATAAAACCAATTTTTAGGAGTGATGGTGGATGGTGTTTGATTATCCACCATGTAACAACCATGAGGTCCTATTGTATTTTTTGAGAAAAATCTACTATGACTTTATCCTCAATGAGATTCCAAACTATTTTCACTGTGGTGAGTTTTAGGGCCAAGGGAAAGGCTCTGGACAAGATTGACCAGGTGCATGTCTTGTGCCTAATCAGCCTACAAGGATCCCTACCCAAAAAGCCACTTTATCTATAGATTCCATTTTTAGTGAAAGAGGTTGTGGAGATCAACATTTTGCATGTGCTTAGTGTGCTTACTGATACACTCATTCATCATACAAATAGGCTTTTAGAGGCAAATGCTTTAGATACTCCACCTAATGGGCATACCAGACCACACCCATGTAGATCTTGTGGTGCTATATGCACTGGACCTTCAGATGATGATGGTGGCACTTTAAGGGGCTTGGAGGATATGGTCTTGACTAATGAGTTATTGTCACACATGTTTGGTGTGGATAGGTTGGTCCCTACACACATTCATGTATCTTTTATATAAATTTCATGTTA
The DNA here is from genome assembly GCA_037957365.1 of Torreya grandis. Taxonomy (NCBI): domain Eukaryota; kingdom Viridiplantae; phylum Streptophyta; class Pinopsida; order Cupressales; family Taxaceae; genus Torreya; species Torreya grandis. Next base: position 12,047,902 of record JARHVA010000008.1, read on the forward strand.
AAATTTTAAGTTATATTTAGAAATTAAAAAGGTAAAAATTAATTTACACATTTAAATTGAATTATGTGTGTGTGTGTGTGTGTGTGTGCGTGTGTGTGTGTGTGTGTGTGTGTGTGTGTGTGTGTGTGTGTGTGTGTGTGTGTGTGTGTGTGTGTGTGTGTGTGTATTTATATTCCAGGATGAGATGTTGCCTTCGACATAACAATTTTGATTCACCAAGATAGGTGGCGGTCCAACCACTACTACATCGATTGATGAAAGTATGACACCATATACATTTGCAGAGGTAATATTTTGAGTGAACATTATATACTCTAGATGTATATTCATACACCTTAATTTCATCATTGATATATTTTGTGTAAGAAACTATAAAATACCTAATATAATTTTGTTGGACTTTTTATATTTTGACATATTAACATGAATTGGCATAGTGTTAGAAACTCATCCTCCATCTCAAATTTTTTGATTTTATTTCAATTTTCAAACTATGTTTTCAATAACCTAAATCATGCACTTGTAAATAAGTGATGCAAAGGTCATCATTCAATTCTTCATTTTTGATGAAAACAAGAAAACATACTCACGAACTCTACTTACCTCTACCACAATCTCTCCTAGCTCTGATATCTTTATTTTTCTTCACCCCTATGGTTTTAAAATGACTCTTTGTCTCTATCTTGTGAATCTATACAACCTTTCCATGTTTCCCTCCTCTCATTCCATCACTCTTAATCTCTTACCTTTACTAGATTTCACATACTAGTCTTTATGTCAACTTTTGTGGGTTCAATGACTTGGAAACTTGGTTTAATTCTCATTTAAATCTTAATATAGCTATATAAAAATTCATCTATCCACAACATTATCCATAGGTCCTAATTTTCATCTCCTTTTAGTCCACAAACCTCCCAAACAACTCTTATCTTTTACCCATACTTCTTACTTTATTATAGGGTTTTCCTAATAGCCTTTTTTAAGGCATTTTATGTTGGTACAGACATGTAACTCCTCATATTTGAAAAATAACACTTGATTTAGATAATATATATGATATTTTAACTTTATATGAAGTTTCATGCTCTATTTCACTATTTAGATCATGTTTTCAATCACTACTAAGCCCCTATTTAGGCCTATTAGGCCCCCCCTTTACCCTGTTTAGTTGTAGACCTTTTATTCCATACTTATCCATACTTGACCAACTTGAAACCATGAAAATTCTTTAAATCACATGCATATACACCTAATTACAAAATTTTAAGTGATTTCATCAATTCAGTCTCTTAAAATCTTCATTTTCCTTGGAAACCCTAGCTTAGGGTTTATAGCAGACTGTAAGACCTGAGAAGGGTTAAAATTAGATTTCAAGAGTAATAACGAATTTCAATTAAATATAATGGTTATTTTAGGTCTATGTGAACATGTGAGACCTTCTCAAAATAATATTTTCCTATTCACATGCCTTTGTTAATCATTTATCACATGGTTTCCTCTAAATGTGATTCATTGTGCAAATTCTACAGAACTATGTGTATTTAGGGAAATAGAATAATATTATAGAAGTTTATTTATAGTTTATGAATATATTATACATCCTAATCTACTCCCTCATTCTTCTTCTGAACTCTTAAGGTCCTCCAATCATCCAATACTTCTTGTGACAAATCTGTTTACTCTTTTACCATGACATAGTGACTGTCTATATGAAGACAACAACACTGTTACACTAGTGAGGAGAAAGGATAGTGATCTAGGGTTATTGAAAATTATTAAGCTTATATGAAGGCTTCAAAAACTCTATGTAAACACTTTTAACTCCCTCTAAATATTTAAAATCTTATTAACAACTTTATTCTAGCATTACTCAATCTTCTCAATTTGACTATGTGGGATTTAACATCAACTATAGACCTGTGTTAGTTTTCCTCATCCAAACATGAGAAAAATAATTCAAAACACATAAATAAATTCAATAATACAAATATATTCCTCTTACCAAAATGATCAAAACATTCAAAACATGTCTTATATCAGATACTCTGTCTATGATCAGTTTACACTTTCAACACTATGCATACACAAGAGATATAGGACTGCCAATAGATTTGTGTTGAACTAAAATATTGTATATTCATATTATTTGGGGTTTTATTCATTTACACCTTTGGATCCACCCATCTATTCTCATTTTTTTTGACGGACCACTCGCAAAAGACACTTATAATCCTTTTATTGCCTTTTTAAAGGAATTTCATGCTAGAACAGACATGTGCCTCCTCATATTTGAAAACTAACACTTTATTTAGATATCACATATTATATTTGAACTTTATATTAATTTTCATGCTCTATTTCACTATTTAGATCATGTTTTTAATCACTACTAAGCCCCTATTTAGGCCTATTAGGCCTCCCCTTTACCTTGTTTAGTTACAAACCTTCTATTCCATACTTAACCATATTTGACCAACTTGAAACCCTAAAAATAATTTAAATTGCATGAATATACACCTAATTACAAAATTTTAGGTGATTTCAATGATTCAGTTTCTCAAAATCTTCATTTTTCTGTGGAAATCCTAGCTCATTGTTTATAAAAGACTATAAGACTCGAGAAGGGTTAAAATTAGATTTCAAGCTTTATAAAAATTTCAAATCACTATAAGGGTTATTTTAGGTCTGTTTGAATGTATGAAACATTTTACAAACAATAGTATCCTATTTTCATGCCTCTATTAATCATTTATCACATAGTTTCCTTTGATTGTGACTCACTGTGCAAATTCTACAGAGTTGTGTGTATCTAGGGAGAACATAATAATATTCTAAAAGTTTCTTTATACTCTATTAAAATATTATACATACTATTATATACCCTCATTATTCTTCTAAACACTTAAGGTCCTTCAATTATCCAATACTTCTTTTGACAACTTTATTTACTCTTTTGCCATTATACAGTGATTGTCTATATGAAGACAATAAGATTGTTACACTAGTGAGGAGATAAGATAGTGATCTAGGGTTCTTGAAAAGTCTTAAGATTCTATGAAAGATTAAAATAAATTTGTGTAAACAATTTTAACTCCCTCCAAACATTTAAAATCTTGTTAACAACTTTATTGTGTCATTACTCAATCTTCTGAGTTTAATTGTATGGGATTTGACATCAACTACTGACTTGTATTAGTTTTCCTCATCCAAACATGTGAAAAATACTTAAGAGTGCATAAATAAATTAAATAATATATAAATATTCAACTTAGAAAAATGATCATAACATTTAAAACATGTCTTATATTGAATACTTTGTCTATGATCAGTTTACACTTTCAATTCTATGCATACATAAGAGATACAAGGTTGCCAAGAAATTTGTATTCAACCAGAATATTGTCTATTCATATTGTTTTGGGTTTAATTAATTTAAACCTTTGGATCCACCCACCTATTCTCATTTTTCTTGACTGACCACTCGCAAAAGACATTTATAATCCTTTTATTGCCATGTAACTACTCTAACCAATTTGTAACTCCCTCTTATACGTATGAGGAGAGTTTATTAACTACCTAAACCTAATAACAAGTAAAAAAAAACACTAATTACTATTAAATACCCTAATCACACAAGGTTATAACATATTTACCTTTAACAACATCAAAAACTTGAGAAATAATATAATAATTTTCAAATATTTGAATTGACCCTTTAGGCAGGAAAATGTCTAAATGACCCTAATTCAAATTTGACACCACTCTAACACCTAAAAATATTTCCTATAGACCTAAAATGACCAAAAAAACCAATGAAATAATCTATACATGTAAAATAGATCCATATATATAATGAGGTAGTGATGCTCCTGCATCAAGAAGATTGTCCACTTACTCTTATCTCTACAATATTTAGGTTTATTTTCTATATGTTTCTTTAGATTTTAATGACACCTATTTTATAATGTTGTAGACACTCTTAAAATGATTGTATAGATGTACCTCATAAAAAAAAACCTATCACTCAAGGTGTCTTAAATATTAAAACTCAGTTTACAAACTTCTCAACAAACACTTATACAAGTTACTTGTCTTATCACAATGATTGTTTCTAAGGGATTTTTGATCACACCAATACTCAGTTGGACTAAAAATTAATGAATGTATGTAAGCAAAGAATTCAAGTTTTTAAAATGATAAAAATTTTAAAACAAATAAACTTAGACTTCATAGCTCATAGGACTATCATCAACTATACCAAGTCACTGTCTTAAGACAATTAGGCCTAATGACCTTAATCAAGGCAAAATCTGAAATACAACTCAACAAAGCTATACAAGCATCCAAAATAGTGTATATAGGTGTATCAAGAATGTTTTAACACCTAAATTGCACTCAATGACTTGATTTCACAAAATTCACTCATAAATCCTCCCTCACTATCTTAGAGATACAAGGTTGCAAGTTTACATGAAACTTAGATTACAATAAATGTGATTGTAAGGGTTTATTAGATCCAAAAACTTTGGAATCATCTTATAAGATTGTTTGTATGACTATTACTATGTTTTTTTGAAATTTCAATGATTCAAATAGAAGTTATAGTCCCTTTTGTGAAGGTTACCATGTAACTTGGGGTTCTTGCAGAATACAAAAGTTGAGAGCTTCTTATAGATAGTTCATAGCCTATTTAGACTCTCTCAAAAAAAATAATGCCTATTTTATGTCCTTAATAACTTACTAAAACTCTTCCTGTACTCATTTCTAATCCATATACAAAGTTTCACGTGTAATGAGACCTCTGTATCCTCTTATAGATGGACAATAATAGACTATTTACAGAATAAAGGTTTTATAATCAGTATAACATGAAATCTCATTCAAAAATACTTAGATTCTATTAATATCAATATAATACATGTAATGTAATTGATTTGAGAAAGAAATTTATTTTATTTATAGTAAAATAACTCATATCTATATTACAAACCCCCATTCTCTCATGGTAGACTGTTTATCAGTCCTCTAATGATGCAAAGTTGGTATTTTATACTTTTTCCTTCATTTTATACATCCCTCAAATGATATATTTAATTTGATCATGTTGTTGAAGACTAATCCAAGTTTAGGATGTGTTATTTTAGGTCCTTCTTCCTCTAATAGACATTTCTCAAATTAGAAAAACTGGTCTTTAAAGACGTATCAAGTCATTTAAGATCTTTAAATGAGTAAGAAAGATAGATATGACCTTAACTAAACTTGGGAAACTCCTATCCACATATCATACCTTATAGAATTTATTAGACACATTAATTATCATAATTTAAGCAAATATTCACTCAAATACATTTGAAAGTTTAAATTACAAGTATTAGATGGAAAATACTCCAAGTCCTCTAAATAACCTAAGACACACACTCAATGCTTCATTCAAGGCTTATTGATGCCTATCAACCCTTATAAAACTAACTATAAGACCATATATATAAGTTTGTAGGATGTTTTTGCATCAAGAGATGTAGGATATGCATCATTACCTTGGATGCCTTATCATTCTCCCTCATGAAACTAACATTTCTTGCCTTCAGTGTGGTGTGACAAGTCACATTGCACATATCCACTTGTCACATTCATGCTTCCCATGACATCATTAGATATTTTCATATCTTATGCAAGATTAAGTTTGTTAGCAACTTGTTTAATCAATGAATTTTCCAAGTTATTAATTATTAGGTTGCTTGTTCAGTTGATGACTAGGGTGGACACTCCTCCATCATTACAAGTCAAGATAGACTCGAGCATTGCTGCTGTAATATCATCTGCATAGGCATTCACAGAGGTACATATTCACTTGTAATTTTGAATTGTAATTTAAAACTTCTATTTTAATGATTTTATTACATACTTGGGAAAATATAACTTATATGCATGAATATATTATGTATGCAAAGCTGTCATATGACATTGGATAGTCCAATTCAGATGACTATTGTGGTAGCTCCTCATGTTTATTCATCATTTGACAAACATGTTTGTGTAACTGAACTTGGCACTGACCTAGTCAAGCATCAGCAATAAATTGAGGACTATGATATAGCATTAAGTGCATGTTTAAATGATTTTTTTATTATAGTTTAAAATAATTTTCTTAACTTGGTTTCATGTATACTTGTTAATTTTATAATAATTTTTGTATTTGAATAGGTGCAGTGGAAAGTGAGATATGATCATAGTACTCGTAGTCGATCCTTGGAGCAATCCAAGGCATTCATGATATCTCCATCTACAAGTGAGGCATCTTAGGGAGAGTCTTCTTCAAATAAGGCAAAGAGAGGGAAACTATTTGATGATTAAGATGTTGTAGATGATGTACTTTTTTGTATGCCTATATGGAAATGCATGCATTTTTGGCATTGTACATGTGTATATGATGTATTTACTGGACATTAGATACTACATGTTGTTAGACATGATGTAATTTTTTGTATGCCTATATGTAAATGCATGTATTATTGAAATTATATTCCTATATATGACATTCTTATTTTGTACATGAATAAATAAAACCAATGAAGTAAGTCTTTTTTGAATCACTTGTGTTTAGAGTATTATGAATGATTGGTTTTGAAGTATTATTAAGGATTAAAAATGTTATGAGATTAAGAATAAATTTTTAGGATAATTTTGTAAATCATATTGGTATGATAACGCCTACAATTATAAATATTGACATTTCTTGTTCTGAAGAAGCTTTGTATCTATAAAAATGCAAATTAAATAAGAAGGGGTGTTGAACCTATCTTTTTTTTTATTGAATCATGTACTCGTGATTGTAACCTAAAAACAAGCTCATGAAGGTTGCAAACATTGTACTTGTGTTAAAAGTATTAAGAATGATTGGTTTTGAATTATTCTTAAGGATTATAAATGTTATGAGATTGAGAATAACTTGTTAAGATAATGTTGCAAATCATATTGGTAGGACAGAGCCTACAGTTAGAAAGATTGACATTTCTTGTTCTTAAGAATCTTTATTTCTATAATAATGCAAATGAAATAAGAAGAAAGGTATAGAGGGCATTGGTATCAGTTTGAATTAGTATATTCGAATTCCATACCCTAAAATAGAAATTAGGCCATTATATCCCATAGGATCCTATAACAAGCAAAGGGTTGATCTTGTTAGGAATAAAGAAATGGGTTATTAAGTTGTAGGAAAGGAATTGTCATAGAGTTTTTTGAAGGCTGATGAAGGACTTAGAGGTCAAATTAGATATTATAACCACATTTTGCATTCTATAACAAAGAAGACAATTTCTAGGACATGATAAATAAGTACTATAATTTGAAAAGGGTTTAGTTGTTATAATTACTCTACATCAATTCAGATAGGCAGGATGGTTCAAGATCTTTTATGAGAGAGTCAATAGATTATGAAGAGTCAATAAATTGCAAAGAGGAGGCCTCTTAATGGGTGATGAAGTCTTTCCTTATAATGGGAAAGGTTTTACACTAGAGAAGAAGATCATATCAGTGAAAGCAAGATATCATCATCTATAAGATAATCAAGAAGCTCTTGAATCTACTCTTTAGGCCTTAAATTATCTTGGAAAGTGCTTAGGACTTCTTCATGCCATGAAGTAGACATTATCCTATCTCCATTCCCTCTAAAACATCCCCAAACTCTATCTCCAAAATTGAGAGAGTACGAAAATAGACCTTGGGAGAGAGCATGAAGTATTTGATTGGTCTTAAGGGATCTTAATAGTATTAAGCACATGGATTTATTTGGTCCATGATACCCCTTTGCCAAGCTTTTTAAACACATGGCTCTATTTGGTGCATGATACCCCTTTGCCAATCTTTGAAGCCACTTTAACCACTTATAGGTGGCCATTGGCCATCAAGGTCTATTGGCATATTTGTGAAACCTCTAAAAGTTCTCATATTGAGGAAAGGGGCCTTTGTAGATTCCCATATTCTGATTTGTGTCCTGATTAAGGGATAACTTAATTTTTAGTTCACCACTTTCAATAAAGTCCTCAATAATATGTCATAATTGAATGAAATGATATGCACCGCGACCAACAACACGATGAAAGTTACACCATTCATTCTCTTTGTATCAATATGGTTTTGGTTGATCTTGAGGAAATGGCCTTGATACTAGTCATACAATTAAATTAGCTACAACGAGATTTTATAACACTGTTTCAACTGATTCTCTTAACTTGATAAAGTCTCTAAAATTGTTATGAAATGCCCTTCATGGAGGTTGTCTCTACAATGTAGGTAGTGGATTTGGTGAAGTTAATTATACATTTGGAGGAGGCATAGCCTGTACCATTTGTACATGTCTTGTTTCAGTCACCCCATTTCCAACCATGTTCTTATTTTTGCTAAAGCCTTTAGGCTTATCCTGCATAACTATATGAATTAGAGATTTATTTTGATTAGATGATTGACCTTGCACAAAAATATGAACAAGGCCCTTAGCAATAAGAGCCTTCTCAATCTACACTCCTTTGTCAATAATTTATTCAAATGAGTTAGCACAATCTAACTATAGACTATGCACAACTTTAGGATGCAAATTATGTGCAAAGATATCAACCAACTATTTATCTGGCAAGTTATGTTCAAAGCAGCCTACCAATGCTCTCTACCTTTGCAGATATGCAGTGAATCTTTCACCATCACATTACCTAGCTTTGCATAAGTCAACAATGGTTAATTGATGTTCTATGTTATATGAGAAATGGTTAATCAACTTTTTTGATAAGTCATTCTAATCTGCAACTGATCCCTTGGGTATTTTAAGTAGCCAGCAAGAGCTTGTCCTAGTAAATTTCATGAAAATAGTCATAGTAAGTACTTGCTACTATAAGAAACCTCTTGATAGAAGACAAAGAATGCTTGTATGTGCTCATGTGGATCTTCTTTTCCTTTGTACTTTTCAAATTTGGGTGCCTCAAAATGAGGTGGAAAGGGGTTTTGAAGAATAGATAAATCAAATGGATATGGGCATATCTCATCAAATTTATACTTTTTGACACTATTATTTATCTCCAATCTTTGAATAATTTCTTGCATAGAATTCCATTATTGCATGTTTAGTGAATTTGTGGATTGAATAAGATGTTGGGGTGGAATGTACCCATGATTTCATTACTATAAGGGTGGAATGTACCCTTAGTTTTGTGTGGATCTATATGGAGTGTATACCTTCTGATCCATGATTTGGCTCTGATTTGATCTTTGAGTTGAGAACATAGGCCATTGATTCTTGGATTGTAAAACATTTCCTGAATTCGACTATTTCATATTTTATTGATTTTGGAAATTTCTATGTTTATTTACCAATTTTTGTGTTGGTTGAAACAAACTAGCCAAGATGTCTTGAGGAATTTCCTTAATTTGAATTGAATGTTTGGGTTTTAGAGTTTGTAAAGTAACAAGAGGTTCTTGATGATTGAAGAATGTATGTTCTGTGTCAAATGAAACACTTTGTAAGGTCTCTTATGACTTTAATTGTTCATTTAGATTCCGTTGATCCACTATGGTAATGTCCTCATCCAATATTTATTGCGTACTTTCAACCACATTTCTTTGTTCTTTCAAATCATCATTGTGAATTGAAGTGGCAACTAGGGAGTTAGTTAAGTCTGAAATAAGTTGATCTACATATAGTTGACTTATGATCTTGATCTTAGCCAGAACAATCTAGATTTGTGAGTTTTAACTTTATTTGTATTTTTTTTCCTTTGTTAGAGGAATAAGGTATGTTTATTCATGCAAAAGATTTCTCTTGTCGTTGTTGTTCTCCTTCTCTAACTGAGGTATGCAATTGTTCTGTAGGAAAGTCAGAAGGTAGTCTAGCACCTAATTTGATCAATCTAAGAAGGGCTTCATCTTGATCTTTATGGGGTTGATATTCATTGTAATCATCTTCGGATCCTACTGTTATGGTGATGTCATCGAAAACAATGAAGTTATCTTGACCATCATAAATTTGTTCATCTTCATAACTAAGGCCATAAGAGGCCCCACTATGAGTGAACCTTTGAGTCATGTCTAAAAGAGTTATTCTGTGTATTTGACTAACTTTAGACCAATGCTTGGTAACCAAACAAAGTATGCTTTGTCTCTCTTTTAAACAAATAACCAAGGTGCCAATGAGACTATAAGGGAGGGTGGTTTGAAACCATGCACAATTTAAAATATTTGGTTCACGAGTTTACTCAACCTTTGGTAAACTTGAAATCGTATAGATCATAAGAGGGTAAGGTAACTCAAAGACCCAAGGTGAAAACTAGTATACCAAAGCCTAGATCTTTGTGATACACCTGTAATGTAAAATCTAGTTTAAACTTCTATAAGTTAACCCTATAAGTTTAGAGGAAAGCTCTCTAGATTATGAAGAAGACAAAATGGACTAAGAAACTCAAGATGTAAAAATATATGTGAATCACTAAGTATAAAGCTAGGACCAAATAGGCAGTACAATGTTGCCACATGGTTCCATCAGGATAAAATATGTTCTTGGACTCAAAGCATGAACGATATGCAAGATGACTTGAGTCCACCAAGATGATAATATGATTTTGAGTCTTAATAAATGACCTTCAATCCAAATGAAAATTTGAGCCCAAGTTAGAACAAGCTTAGTCCTTAAATGGCGAACCCACTTTGATGCACCAACCCTTAAAACTCAGAAAGGTTCAATTTTTAATGTGGATTATAAATGAAAGATTTAAAAAAAATGGGTAAAAGATCTAGACTCAATTGGGCAACATGACTTCAACAAAGTGTATGACATGACACAAAAATTTTGATAACAATTTGAACAAGGAAAAGATGAATTTTCCAATTGGACAGCGTAACACCTCCCTTGCTCAAGAAAATTTAGGATAATGTGTTTTGGTTAAGTTCAATGAGTTAACAAGCAGTTTTAGACATAAATCAATATCAAGTAAGCTAATGACAAAAAATAAACATCTTAAGTCTAAACTAACAAGGTATAACAAAGTGGGGTCTACTAAACTAGTAAGGTTTAGATCATTCTAGGAGAATCAATTTCACAATGACTTTCACGTGAAATGATACAAAAGACAAGCACAAAAATTGGGTGACCATAGCATTGGCTAGTTGTAAAAAGGTCTAGTCCTTTTAACAACCACTAAATCCCACTATTCTCTCAATGTAGTGCAATGTCCAAATGCAGATATGTCCTATGTAAAACTCCAATTAGGAGCCAAAGGAAGTCAATGTCGGGAGGTGAAACCCCAGGTTAAAGCTTCTTTAAATAACTCATGAGAGGTAATGACGTCCCCCTTGCAAGCTAAGTTTGAATAAAAATAAATAAAACATAAAATAGAAAGACTTTAGGGTTGTTTTCAATATCACCCAAACTTTAACGAGTTTTTGGGGAACACTTTAAACGATATTCTTTCTAAGCCTTGGACTAGACTTTCTGCAATAGGAATGGCACTTTTGATTCCAAGGGTTCCCTAAAGGGGACAAATAGAAGAGAATACACACTGCATCTCTCTTTTTGCCAAACAAAATGTAACTTAAACAATTAAGTAAATACAAAAACCTTGAAAAGGTGAGTTTATTTTTAACCCCAAATGGAAAATGAGGTGGTGTTCATTTGACCCCTTGGTCTTAATTGCAAAATTTGAAAAACATACTTAAAAAAATCACTTAAGCATTTAAATGTTACTTTAAACACCAAAATAATGTTCCTAATCCATTTTAATGCATGTAAAAGGTGATCTAAACATTTTTTTAGCAAATTTCAAATTTGTTGGTTACCTGTCTACCCTTAAGGCATCACCCCAAAAGCAAATATGTTAGATTATAAACATTTTAAATAAATTTTCAAAATTTTGTGAAAAATCTATGAAACATGAAGCTAAACTAATGTAAAATTCTAAAATTTGGGAGAAAACGCATGGTTTTAAAAAAATCATCCAAAACAGAGTCTGTATGACCCCAAATTAAGCATTTTAAAATGGCATATTAGCTCTCAAGTTTTGTGTTTTTAAGAAAAACACAATGAAAGACGTCATTTTTATAACTGATGAAGGTTACACTTACTAACCGACGATGGTTATCTAATCGACAATGGTTATACCAAGATTGATCGATGATGACTATGCCAACAGATGACGGTTACTGTATAAACCCGTGACAAATAAAAATGAAAAAACAAAGTTAAAAAATCAAATTACAAAATTTTTAATGATCCAAAGTGTACCAATAAATTAAAATAAGAGAGTGATTTAGAGCACTAAATGGTGAATTTGTCATTTTGACTCAAAATGATTTGATCAAATTTAGTTGGCCTATAAAATGTATTGCCCTATTTAGGGATATTTTGACCTAAATTGGCACTTGTAAGTGACAAGTTCGAACCATTTAGGGCAATTTATGGATTTTGACCTAAAATGTGCATTTGAGTGTAATTCAAGTAAGATTGGTAATTTCAACACAAATGGTGTTAGGAATTGGATGTCTACATTAGATAGCTTCGATATAATCTCTTTTCATGAAAATTTTCATTAAGGAAGCTATGAGAGTAGTGGGTAAACATATTGATGAAGAAAATAAATCTTTAGTTGAGCTTTGTTTCAGTGCAACCTTTATCATTTTTAGGGGTTTGATTTATGAAAAAATGATAGGAGTTGTAATGGATCACCTCTTTCTCTAGTTGTTGCCACTATGTTCATGCAGTCTTTTGAATACATAGCTCTCCACTCTTTTCCTCTTACACTGATGTGGTGTAAAAGGTGGGTTGATGACACACATGTAAACCCACCACATGGTTTAGAAAAATGAGAAGAATTCTATCAACATGTATTAATAATGTTATGTCTAACATCAAGTTCACTAAAAAACTCAAATAAGGTGGCAACCTTCCCTTCTTTGATGTCCTCCTTTCAAGGAAACCAGATGGGTTCTGTTCCTGAAGAGTCTTTATGAAATTGACACATAAATATATCTATATTCATGCCAACTAACATCATCATCCTTCCCAAAAAGTTGGGGTGTTAAAAACCCTAGGGACTAGAGCCTTAAGGATCTTTGATAAAGACCATTTAGAAGAGGAGATTATTCACTTAACCAAAGTTTTTGAGAAGAATGGTTACAACAAAAAAATAAATTAATAAATATTTTAAATTAGCTAGAAATCCCAAAGTGAATCCCTTTGTTAGAGAAGTAGGTTTTGAAAATCTGATAGTCTATCTCCTTTACATTGAGGCATCCCCAACAAGATCTCAAAATTTTTAAGAAGGAAGAGTATCTATTCCATTTTCATACATCATAAAAAACATAAAAAAATGATCAAGTCTTCCAAGGACTACTTAGATCCTACTCTTAGAAATGGTGTATAGAATATTAATTGATCATGTGGGATGGCATACATTGACGAAATGGGACATTCCATTAAAATTAGGATTATGGAACAAGCAAGTGATATTAAAAATAAAATAGTGATTAAGTCAGCAATAGCAGGACACTCATTTAATATAAATCATCATGTTACCATTGAGGACACTAAAGTTTTAGTTATGGAATATCACTTCTTGAAGTATTGTCTAAGAGAACCTATTGAGATTTGTAAATATGAAAATAATTTGAATATAGATGTGGGTTTAGGTCTAAACCATTCTTGGAAACCATTAGTTTACATTTACAAAAATCATAATTAGCATACCTTTTGTCTCCTCCTTCCCTCATGTTGTTAGTGGCCATTTTCTTATCTTTAGACAAACAATTTTTCCCTGCTTCTGTAATTCTATAAGTCTAGGTTTGTAGTTTTTGTTTTTAGTTTCCACTTTTTCTTTTCTTTTGGATTATAGTCAAGTTGTTTACTTCTCTTCAATTTATAACTAGGTTTGGTTATTGTTTTCACTTTGAGCTGCACCCTTTGAGGAGGTGTTTTAGGTCACCTCACTCAATTAACATAATGAAAAATCTCTAAGGGTGGATTGCCTATAACTAAAGAGAACCTCCAGATAGGGCTGGTTCCCATGATGTTACATCTATATTATCACTACACCTACACAAATTGCAATGAAAAGGGAAAGAGAAAGCTGGAAAAAAAAGGTGATGGATTGAATTTTAGGTCTCCTCCTATGGTCTATGAGTTGATAACAAAGCTAAAACAACATTGAATCTCATCTTGTAAGTTCAAATAGTTCTCTAGCATAAGTATTTCAATATGGAGATTGTAGTTTATACATCACCTAAGAGGGACCAATTATCATACTTTACCAAAGTTTTTATGAATCAAATCACAACTTTTCCATTTCTTGATGCCAATTTTATTCACTACATTTTCTCAGTTGGTAATGTTATATTGTGTTGAACTAATGCCTTCATGTTTGATGATGCTTAGATAGAATAATGTTGTTGAGATTTTGTTTGTATGGGTGCATACTTGTTGCTAGGTATGGTTAGGATAGCCTAGAGAAGACTCCATGTAATCCCATGCGTGTGAGGTGTACACCCAATAAAATAGATGGACCCATTGCAACTAATGTCAACCTACATCGATTTCCCTCTCCATGCCTCATGTGAGCACGCAAGGAGACTTGTGTGATATTCTGGTACAAAAATATTATGTGGTATAATCCTATAAATAGCACATAGGTAATCACAAGAAAGTCATAACACAAACCAATATTGAAGATTAAAGATGGTTCCTATGTTGCTTTTCTTCCTCCTTTGGATTATTCAAATCTCACATTCTTCTCTTTCTTATTATTTTAATTGACATACTCTTCCATCTTTTAAGAATTCCCTCCCCAATAATTCTCTATAGGATTGGTCTTCTAATAACAACACCTACAATTGGATTGGTGTTACCTGATCTCATCGTCAACAGCTTGGGGTTTCCTTGAATCTCATTGGTATGGATTTAGTCAGCTTCATCTCTCCTTATATTGGAATCTCTCTTTCCTTATAACACTTACTCTCTTGAATAACAACGTCCATGCCCAAATTCCACCTTAGTTGGGAAGGTTATTTAGCTTGAAAATTCTTTGATTGTCTTACTAGGATCTTGAAGACCTTTTAATTTATGTCTTCATGTTTATGGTCAGTAAGATAACATGCTATACGAAGAGAAGTGTTCAACTACATTTGAATGCTTAATAATTATGGAGATATAATGGAATTTAGAGATGCACCAAACTATGTAGTTCCACTAAATGGTTTCTCAATTGATTCTAACTTGAATTATTTCTTGACGAGAAATGGATTATGCAGATTTTGAAAGTATCGAAATGGAAAGAAGATAAAGGAAAAATAAGTAGGAAGTATATAATAAATGATTTATAGTGAGTATATAAATTTATTTATGGCAGATAAAAATATCAAGATAGATTTTTTTAAAAAATGTAATTAGCTAAACTAGTTGCTTGAAATGTCATACTATTTGAAAGTATTTCTTTTTGTATCAAGCCTTTTAAGTATAATTTATATACATATTATAATTTTTGTTTAAAAATATATATATAAGTTAGACTCTTTTAATAATGCAATATAATTGTATTTTTTTATATATTTCAAGATTAATCTACTCTTAAACTATTAGCCATTGCGTGGGTCTGATGCTTTCATTTGAATCATTATTATATGGTATAGCCCTTTCGTGTTAAGAGTTAAATTTGGATGAAGATATTGAAAAGTCTATATTATATAGAAGAAAATCAACTCCACCAAGCCCACTAGAACTTTCACCTTTGAACTACAGAAATTTTAACTATTCTATCTTCTATGATTGGAAGGAATATTCCTAAATAATCCTTTTGAATTCAATTTATGTTTCATTCCTAATTTAAAATCCATGAATTCCAACCGCTATTTTGCTATATAATCTCATGTAATTTTTTATTTTTCTATAATAATAATTTCATCGAACCATTCTAATTATATAATCCATAAATATATAAATATCAGAAATTCTAAATCTCACATAAATATTAAAATTAAATATGATTAAAAGTCTTAATTCTTAACTTAACTTTCCATATATACCTTTCAAAAACCAGATGTGTACATATTTTTTTTTGTTTTTTTCTAATTAAAACATGAAAAAGGTTAGACAAATAAAATATAATTATTAAAAGAAAAGACCATTGAAAATGTATCCATATGAAAAAAAAAATAATATATTAAAAATGGAGCCTACCACTTAAACATTTGCACGTAGCTTCTCAATTTTTTTATCAAATCATCTCACACCTGTGTGAACAAGATCCAAACTTTATAAGACGTCAATCTCATTCTCACCATGTTACTTGACATGAACAAATAACCGATTGACTTGACTTGGGGTAATTTATGGCCTCATATTCTGCTTGCTTTCTCTCTCTTTGCTCTGAGTTATAATCAACAGCTTTTGTTTCTTTTGACAATGGAAATCAGCGATCAGCTTGACAGCTAAGTATAATGAATATTCAATGTAACTTCGATATCATATTAAATAATTCGTTCAATTTACTTGACTTGATTGTGTGGTCTCAAAGATTTTTCTTCTCCTCCATTCGGTCAATATGCCGTGCAGAAACGAGATAGAAAAAAATGCAAAAAAACAAAACTGATTTTAATTGAATTGACGCTATTGCTCATACTGTATTGATAGAATTAATATCAATAACATCTCATCTCTGTACCGTATTGAGGACTAGACGTCATGAACAGGTCCAAGCACATGCTTGTGTCTACTCTGTAATAAATTTAGGTCAACTTTCCGTTAACCCGGTTTCCAAAGTGTCCAGAATAGTTTAAAAGGGATTAATTTTCTCTTCCTTGGACATCATCTTAAATAAAAGTCTCTTCCCTGAGAAAAGAAAAAGAGAAAAAATATCCCTAGGATTTACGATGCCTCTAAGATTTTGTTGAGACTTATTATAGATACCACTGATTCACCAAGATTTTATTGAGACTTATTATAGATACCACTTATTCATCGATTTATTTCTTAACTTTTTTTTTCTTTATAGAAATTAAATCATTAGTAGGAAAAACTTCTTTTATTAAAAAATTTAGAATTTATTGAATTCATTAAAAATAAGAAAGTTTTTAATTAGAATATTTTAGTTAACTTCGGTATAATTTCTTTTCATCAAAATTTTCATTAAGTTATGAGAGTAGTGGGTAGACATATTGATGAAGAAAACAAATTTTTAGTTGAGATTTGTTTAAGGGTAATCTTTTTCATTTTTAGGGGTTTGATTTATGAAAAAATGAAAGGAGTTGCGATAGATCCCCCATTTCTCCAATTGTTGCCACTCTGTTCATGGAGTTTTTGGAAGATGTAGCTCTCCACTCTTTCCCTTTTAGATTAATGTTTCATCTAACATCAAGTTCACTAAGGAACTTGAACAAGATGATAACCTTCCATTCCTTCATGTCCTCCTCTTGAGGAAACCGAATGGGTCCTTTTCTTGGAGAGTCTTTATGAAATCGACACACAAATATCTCTATTTTCATTCCAACTCACATCATCATCTTTCCAAAAAGGATGGGGTGTTAAAAACCTTAGCGATTAGAGCCTTGAGGATCTCTTATAAAGATCATTTATCAAAGTTTTTAAGAAGAATGGTTACAACAAGAAATAAATTAATAAAGCTTTTAAATTAGCTAGAACTCCCAAAGTGAATCCCTATGTTAGAGAAGTGGGTTTTGAAAATCTGGTAGTCTACCTCCTTTACATTGAGGGCATTTCCAATAGGATCTCAAAAATTTTAATAAGGAAGAATATCTAGTCCATTTTCATACATAACAAAAACTAGAAAAATGATCGTCTTCCAAGGACTGCTTAGATCCTACTCTTAGAAGTGGTTTATACAATAATAATTGACCTTGTGGGATGGCATACATTGATGAGATGGGGCATTCCATTAACACTAGGATCATCAAACAAACAAGTGATTTTAAAAACAAAATAGTGATTAAGTCAGCACTAGTAGGACACTCAATCAATATGAAGCATCATGTTACCATTGAGGACACCGAAGTTTTTGTTATGGAAGATCACTTCTTGAAGTATTGTTTAAGAGAACTTGTTGAGATTTGTAAATATGAAAATAATGTGAATAGAGATGTGGGTTTAGGTCTAAACCATTTTCGGAAACCATTGATTTACATTTATAAAAATCATAATCATTAGACTTTTTGTCTCTTCCTTCCCTAGTGTCGTTAGTGTTCATTTTCTTGTTTTTAGCCAAACAATTTTTCCCCGCTTTTGTAATTCTATAGGTCTAGGTTTGTATTATTTTCATTTTTTAATTTCCTTTTGGATTCTAGTTGAGTTCTTTGATTCTCTTTGATTTCTAACAAGGTTTGGTTATTGTTATCACTTTGAGTTACACCCTTTGAGGAGATGTTTTAGGTCTCTTCACTCAATTAATACAATGAAAACTCTTTAAGGTTGTGGGTTACCTATAGGGTATGTGCACAGAGTTGGGGAACAATTCCATGGATATTTCCACAATGTGTACATGTTATCACTTAATGCATACGCATTATGACTTGGGATACCCAAACCATAACACGTACGCATTTTTGGTAAAAAGAATGCATACACGTTCCTTTACCAATTGAAATATGTACATGTTATAGGAATGTGTATGCATTCCTATAATTATAAGGAATGCGTACTCATTCCTTAAAATATAAGGACAAAAAAAATCAAGTCATTGATTCATTTTCTCCTCTCCCATTCACATTTTTATCCTCTCCAAGGACTCCTTAGATCCTACTCTTAGAAGTGGTTTATACAATAATAATTGACCTTGTGGGATGGAATACATTAACGAGATGGGGCATTCTATTAACACTAGGATCATTGAACAAACAAGTGATTTTAAAAACAAAATAGTGATTAAGTCAACACTAGTAGGACACTCAATTAATATGAAGCATCATGTTACCATTGAGGACACCAAAGTTTTTGTTGTGGAAGATCACTTCTTGAAGTTTTGTTTAAGAGAATCTGTTGAGATTTGTAAACATGAAAATAATTTGAATAAAGATGTGGGCTTAGGTCTAAACCATTTTTGGAAACCATTAGTTTACATATATAAAAATCATAATTATTAGACTTTTTGTCTCCTCCTTCCCTAGTGTCGTTAGTGTTCATTTTCTTGTTCTTAGCCAAACAATTTTTCCCCACTTTTGTAATTCTATAGGTCTAGGTTTGTATTATTTTCATTTTTTAATTTTCTTTTGGATTCTAGTTGAGTTCTTTGATTCTCTTTGATTTATAACAAGGTTTGGTTATTGTTATCACTTTGAGTTACACCCTTTGAGGAGATGTTTTAGGTCTCTTCACTTAATTAATACAACAAAAACTCTTTAAGGTTGTGGGTTACCTATAGGGTATGTGCACAGAGTTGGGGAACAATTCCATAGATATTTTACACAATGTGTACACGTTATCACTTAATGCATATGTGTTATGACTTGGGATACCCAAACCATAACACGTACGCATTTTTGGTAAAAAGAATGCATACACGTTCCTTTACCAATAGAAATATGTACATGTTATAGGAATGTGTATGCATTCCTATAATTATAAGGAATGCGTACTCATTCCTTAAAATATAAGGACAAAAAAAATCAAGTCATTGATTCATTTTCTCCTCTCCTATTCACATTTTTATCCTCTCCCATTTGCATTCTAATTCCCATTCGTGTTTTACTCCCATCAGCATGGAAATTATTGGTTTTTCTCCCATTAGAATTGAAAATTGTTGGTTTTTCTCCTGCATTCATGAAATCAATGATGTCACCATGAAGAAGAGGTAAGTGACCCTCTTCTTAACCCTCTGCCCAATCCTCCCTCATAACCCTCCACCTAATACTCCTATAGTTCCACTACATCCCCCAAGAAGTCAGGAGGATATAGTTGCACACATAGTAGAGAACAAAATTGATATTGAGTAGATAACTATGAGAATGAGGGAGTTCACTTCCACCTTCACCCACCACACCTATATAGACAATACCCTAGAGTTAGAATAAGGTCAAGTTGACTTGATAATGAGTCAAATTGATAGACGGAGCTCATATAAGGATAGTTGTAGGGCTTACTATGCTGACAGATTATCAACATATGAGGTGAAGAAGAAAGAAATAATAAAAAAACAAATTTGTGTTTTATTCATCAACCCAACCACCAATGCACTATTTTCAATAATGACTAAATATCTCCCAATCCATCGATGTCAACACAATTTGAATAAAACCAATTTTTAGGAGTGATGGTGGATGGTGTTTGATTATCCACCATGTAACAACCATGAGGTCCCATTGTATTTTTTGAGAAAACTCTACTATGAGTTTATCCTCAATGAGATTCCAAACTATTTTGACTGTGTTGAGTTTTAGGGCTAAGGGAAAGGCTCTAGACAAGATTGACCAGGTGCACGACTTATACCTAATCACCCTAAAAGGATCCCTACCCAAAAGCCACTTTATCTAGAGATTCCATTTGTAGTGAAAGAGGTTGTGGAGATACACATTTTGCATGTGCTTAGTTTGCTTACCAATACATTCATTCATCATATAAATAGGCTTTTAGAGGTAGATGCTTGAGATACTCCACCTAATGGGCATACTAGACCACACCCATGTAGATCTTGTGGTGTTATATGCACTGGACCTTTGGATGACAATGGTGGTGCTTCAAGGGGCTTGGAGGATATGGTCTTGACTAATGAGTTGTTGTCACACATGTTTGGTGTGGATACATTGGTCTCTACACACATTCATGTATCTTTTATATAAATTTCATTTTAAATTTTTAATTTATATTTAGAAATTAAAAAGGTAAAAATTAATTTACACATTTAAATTGAATTGTGTGTGTGTGTGTGTGTGTGTGTGTGTGTGTGTGTGTGTGTGTGTGTGTGTGTGTTTGTGTGTGTGTGTGTGTTTATATTCCAAGACGAGATGTTGCCTTTGACATAACAATTTTGATTTACCAAGATAGGTGGTGGTCCAACCACTACTACATCGATTGATGAAAGTATGACACCATTTACATTTATAGAGGTAGAATTTTGAGTGAATATGATGTACTCTAGATGTATATTCATACACCTTAATTGCATCATTGATAGATTTTGTGTAAGAAAATATAAAATACCGAATATAATTTTTTTGGACTTTTTATTGTTTGATTTGTTAAAATGGATTGGCATAGTGTTAGAAACTCATTCCTCCATCTCAACTTTTTTGATTTTATTTAAAATTTGAAACTATGTTTTCAATAACCAAAATCATGCACTTGTAAAGAAGTGATGCAAAGGTCATCATTCAATTCTTCATCTTTGATGAAAACAAGAAAACATACTCACCAACTCTACTTACCTCTACCACAATCTCTCCTAGCTCTGATATCTTTGTTTGTCTTAACCCCTTTGGTTTTAAAATGACTCTTTGTCTCTATCTTAGGAATATATAAAACCTTTCCATGTTTCCCTCCTCTCATTCCATCACTCTTAATCTCTTACCTTTACTAGCTTTCACATACTAGTCTTTATGTCAACTTTCGTGTGTTCAATGACTTGGAAACTTGGTTCAAATCTCATTTAAAGTTTCCTATAACTCTATATAAGTTAATCTATCCAAAAAATAATCCATAGGTCTTAATTTTCATCTATTTTTAATTCACAAACCTCCCAAACAACTCTTATCTCTTCCCCATACTTCTTACTTTATTATAGGGTTTTCCTAGTAGCCTTTTTTTAGGAATTTCATGTTGGTACAGACACGTAACTCCTCATATTTGAAAAATAAAACTTTATTTAGATAATATATATGATATTTTAACTTTATATGAAGTTTCATGCTCTATTTCACTATTTAGATCATGTTTTCAATCACTACTAAGCCCCTATTTAAGCCTATTAGGCCTCCCCTTTACCTTGTTTAGTTGTAGACCTTTTATCCCATACTTAACTATAATTGACCAACTTGAAACCATGAAAATAATTTAAATCAAATGCATATACACATAATTACAAAATTTGAAGTGATTTCATCAATTCAGTCTCTTAGAATCTTCATTATCCTTAAAAACCCTAACTTAGGGTTTATAGCAGATTGTAAGGCCTAAGAGGGGTTAAAATTAGATTTCAAGAGTAATAACAAATTTAAAATAAATATAATGGTTATTTTTGGTCTATGTGAACATGTGACACCTTCTCAAAATAATATTTTCCTATTCCCATGCCTTTGTTAATCATTTATCACATGGTTTCCTCTAAATGTGACTCACTGTGCAAATTCTACAGAACTATGTGTATCTAGGGAGAATAGACTAATATTTTGGAAGTTTATTTATACTTGATGAATACATTATACATCATATTATAATCCCTCATTCTTATTTTTAACACTTAAGGTCCTTCAATCATCCAATACTTCTTTTGACAAATCTATATACTCTTTTACCATGACATAGTGACTGTCTATATGAAGACAACAACACTGTTACACTAGTGAGGAGACAAGATAGTTATCTAGGGTTATTGAAAATTCTTAATATTATATGAAGGCTTCAAAAACTCTGTGTAAACACTTTTAACTCCCTCTAAATATTTAAAATCTTATTAACAATTTTATTCTAGCATTACTCATTCTTCTCAATTTGACTATGTGGGATTCAACATCAACTATAGACCTGTATTAGTTTTCCTCATCCAAACGTGAGAAAAATAATTTAGAATAAATAAATAAATTCAATAATACAAAAATATTCCTCTTACCAAAATGATCAAGACATTCAAAACATGTCTTGTATCAGATACTCTGTCTATGATTAGTTTACACTTTCAACACTATGCATACACAAGAGATATAGGACTGACAATAGTTTTGTGTTCAACTAAAATATTGTATATTCATATTATTTGGGTTTTTAATCATTTAGACCTTTGGATCCACCCATATATTCTCATTTTTTTGGACTGACCACTCGAAAAAGACATTTATAATCCTTTTATTACCTTTTTAAAGGAATTGCATGCTAGAACAGACATGTACCTCCTCATATTTTAAAACTAACACTTTATTTATATATCATATATTATATTTTAACTTTATATGAATTTTCATGCTCTTTTTCTCTATTTAGATCATGTTTTTAATCACTACTAAGCCCCTATTTAGGCCTATTAGGCCTCCCCTTTACCTTGTTTAGTTACAAACCTTCTATTCCATACTTAACCATATTTGACCAACTTGAAACCATAATAATAATTTAAATCACATGAATATACACCTAATTACAAATATTTAAGTTATTTCATTGATTCAGTATCTCAAAATCTTTGTTTTTCCTTCGAAATCCTAGCTCATGGTTTATAAAAGACTACAAGACTCGAGAAGGGTTAAAATTAGATTTCAAGCTTAAATAAAATTTCAAATGACTATAAGGGTTATTTTAGGTCTATTTGAATGCATGAAACATTTTACAGAGAATAGTATCCTATTTTCATGCCTCTATTAATCATTTATCACATAGTTTCCTTTGATTGTGACTCACTGTGCAAATTCTACAGAGGTCTGTGTATCTAGGGAGAACATAATAATATTCTAAAAGTTTCTTTATACTCTATTAAAATATTATACATAATATTATACACCCTCATTATTTTGACAACTTTGTTTACTCTTTTGCCATTATACAGTGATTGTCTATATGAAGACAATAAGACTGTTACACTAGTGAGGAGATAAAATAGTGATCTAGGGTTATTGAATAGTGTTAAGATTCTATGAAGGATTCAAAAAATTTGTGTAAACACTTTTAACTCCCTCCAAACATTTAAAATCTTGTTAACAACTTTATTATGTCATTACTCAATCTTCTGAGTTTAATTGATGGGATTTGACATCAACTACTGACTTGTATTAGTATTCCTCATCCAAACATGTGAAAAATACTTAAGAGTGCACAAATAAATTCAATAATATATAAATATTAAACTTACCAAAATGATCATAACGTTCAAAACATGTCTTATATCAGATACTTTCTCTATGATCAGTTTACACTTTCAATTCTATGCATACATAAGAGATACAAGGTTGCCAACAAATTTGTATTGAACCAAAAAATTGTCTGCCCATATTATTTGGGGTTTAATTAATTTAAAACTTAGGATCCACCCATCTATTCTCATTTTTTTGACTAACCACTTGCAAAAGACATTTATAATCCTTTTATTGCCATGTAACTACTCTAACCAATTTGTAAATCCGTCTTATATGTATGAGGAGAGTTCATTAACTACCTAAACCTAATAACAAGTAAAAAACAAAATTAATTAATATTAATGACCCTAATGACACAAGGTCATAACATATTGACCTTTAACAACATCAAAAACTTGAGAAATAATACAATAATTTTCAAATATTTGAATTGACCCTTTAGGCAGGAAAATGCCTAAATGACCCTAATTCAAATTTGACACCACTCTAACACTTAAAAATATTTCCTAGAGACCTAAAATGACCAAAAAAAACCTATGAAATAATCTATACATGTAAAATAGATCCATATATATAATGAGGTAGTGATGCTCTTGCATTAAGAAGACTGTCCACTCACTCTTATCTCTACAATATTTAGGTTTATTTTCTGTATGTTTCTTTAGATTTTGATGAGACCTATTTTATAATGTTGTATAAAGTCTTAAAAGGATTGTATATATGTACCTCATAAAAAAAACCTATCACTCTAGTTGTCTTAAATATTAAAACTCAGTTTACAAACTTCTCAACAAACACCTATACAAGTTACTTGTTTTATCACAATGATTGTTTCTAAGGGATTTTTGATCACACCAATACTCAATTGGACTAAAAATTAATGAATTTATGTAAGCAAAGTATTAAAGGTTTTAAAATGATCAAAATTTTAAAACAAATCAACTTAGACTCCATAGCTAATAGGACTATCATGAACTATACCAAGTCACTGCCTTAAGTCAATTAGGCCTAATGACCTTAATCAATGCAAAATATGAAATACACCTCAAAAAAACTATACAAGCATCCAAACCAGTGTATATAGTTGTACCAAGGATGTATTAACACCTAAATTGCATTCAATAACTCAATTTCAAAGAATTCACTCATAAATCCTCCCTCACTATCTTAGAGATACAAGGTTGCAAGTTTACATGAAACTTGGATTTCAATAAATGTGATTGTAAGGGATTATTAGATCCAAAAACTTTGGAATAATCTTATAAGATTATTTGTCTAACTATTATCAAGTTTTTTATAAGTTTCAAGGATTCAAATATAAGTTATAGTCCCTTTTGTGAAGGTTACCATGTAACTTGGGTTTCTTGCAGAATACAAAAGTTGAGAGCTTCTTATAGATAGTTCATAGCCTATTTAGACTCTCTCAACAAACTATTGCATGTTTGATGTCCTTAAAAACTTACTAAAACTCTTCTTATACTAATTTCTAATCCATATACAAAGTTTCATGTGTAATGAGACCTCTCTATCCTGTTATTGATGGATAATAATAGACTATTTACAGAATAAAGGTTTTCTAATTAGTATAACATGAAATCTCATTCAAAAATACGTAGATTCTATTAATATCAATATAAGACATGTAATGTAATTGATTTGAGCAATAAATTTATTTTATTCATAGTAAAATAACCCATTTCTATATTACAAACCCCCATTCTCTCATGGAAGACTGTTTATTAGTCATCCAATGATGCAAAGTTGGTATTTTATACTTTTTCCTTCATCTTATATGTCCCTCAAATGATATATTTGATTTGATCATGTTGTTGAAGACTAATCCAAGTTTAGGATGTGTTAATTTAGGTCCTTATTCCTCTAATAGATACGTCTCAAATTATAAAAATTGATCTTTAAAGACATATCAAGTCATTTAAGATCTTTAAATGAGTAAGAAAGATAGATATGACCTTTACTAAACTTGGGAAACTCCTATGCACATATCATGCCTTATAGAACTTATTAGACACATTAATTATCATAATTTAAGAAAATATTCACTCAAATACATTTGAAAATTTAAATAACAAGTATTAGAGGTAAAATTCTCCAAGTCCTCTAAATAACCTAAGACACACACTCAATGCCTCATTCAAGGCTTATTGACGCCTATCAACCCTTATAAAATTAACTATAGGACCATATACATAAGTTTTTAGGATGCTCTTGCATTAAGAGATGTAGAAGATGCATCATTACCTTGGATGTCTTATCATTCTCCCTCATGAAACTAACATTTCTTGCCTTCAGTGTGGTGTTACAAGTCACATTGTACATATCCACTTTTCACATTCATGCTTCCCATGACATCATTAGATATTTTCATATCTTATGCAAGATTAATTTTTTTAGAAACTTGTTTAATCAATGAATTTTCTAAGTTATTAATTATTATGTTGTTTTTTTAGCTGATGACTAGGGTGGACACTCCTCGATCGTTACAATTCAAGATAGACACAAGCATTATTGTTGTAATATCATCTGCATAGGCATTCACAGAGGTACATATTCACTTTTAATTTTGAATTGTAATTTAATACTTCTATTTTAATGATTTTATTACATACTTGGGGAAATATAACTTATATGCATGAATATATTATGTATGCAGTGTTGTCATATGACATTGGCTAGTCCAATTCAGATGACTATTGTGGTGGGTCCTCATGTTTCTTCATCATTTGACATGCCTATTTGTGTAACTAAACTTGGCACTAACCAAGTCAAACATCAACAACAAATTGAGGAATATGAAATTGCATTAAGTGCATGTTTAAATAATTTTTTTATTATAGTTTAAAATGATTTTCTTAACTTGGTTTCATGTATACTTGTTAATTTTATAATAATTTTTGTATTTGAACAAGTGCAGTGGCAAGTGAGCTATGAGCATAGTACTAGTAGTCGATCCTTGGAGAAATCCAAGGCATTCATGATATCTCCATCTACAAGCGAGGCATCCTAGGGAGAGTCTTCTTCAAAGAAGGCAAAGAGAGGGAGACTATTTGATGATTAAGATGTTGTAGATGATGTATTTTTTTGTATGCCTATATGGAAATGCATGCTTTTTCGGCATTATACATGTGTATATGATGTATTTACCGGATATTAGATACTACATGTTGTTAGACATGATGTAATTTTTTGTATGCCTATATGGAAATGCATGTATTATTGACATTATATTCCTATATATGGCATTCTTATTTTGCACATGAATAAAGAAAACCAGTGAAGTATGTCTTTTTTGAATCACTTGTGTTTAGAGTATTATGAATGATTGGTTTTGAAGTATTCTTAAGGATTACAAATGTTATGAGATTAAGAATAAATTGTTAGGATAATGTTTCAAATCAGATTGGTATGATAAAGCCTACAATTATAAATATTGACATTTCTTGTTCTGAAGAAGCTTTGTTTCTATAAAAATGCAAATTAAATAAGAAGGGGTGTTGAACCTATCTTTTTTTTAATTGAATCATGTACTCGGGATTGTAACCTAAAAAAAAGTTCATGAAGGTTAAAAACATTGCACTTGTGTTAAAATTATTAAGAATGATTGGTTTTGAATTATTCTTAAGGATTATAAATGTTATGAGATTGAGAATAACTTGTTAGGATAATGTTGCAAACCATATTGGTAGGACAGAGCCTACAGTTATAAAGATTGACATTTTTTGTTCTTAAGAATCTTTTTTTATATAAGAATGCAAATGAAATAATAAGAAAGGTATAGAGGGCATTGGTATCAGTTTGAATTAGTATATTGGAATTCCATACCCTAAAAGACAAATTAGGCGATTATAGCCTATAGGATCCTATAACAAGTAAAGGGCTGATCTTGTGAGGAATAAAGAAATGGGTTATTAAGTTGTAGCAATGGGATTGTCTTAGAGTGTTTGGAAGGCTGATGAAGGAATTAGAGGTCAAAGAAAATATTATAACCATATTTTGCATTCTATAACAATGAAGACAATTTCTAGGACCTAATAAATAAGTACTATAATTTGAAAAGGGTTTAGTTATTATAATTACTCTGCATCAATTTAGCTAGGCTAGATGGTTCAAGATCCTTTATGAGAGAGTCAATAGATTATGATGATTCAATACATTGCAAAGAGGAGACCTCTTAATAGGTGATGAAGTCTCTCCTTCTAATGGGAAAGATTTTACATTAAAGAAGTAGATCATATCAGTCAAGGCAAGATATCATCATCTATAAGACAATCAAGATGCTCTTGAATCTACGCTTTAGGGATTAAATTATCTTTGGAAAGTGCTTAGGAATTCTTCATGCCATGAAGTAGACCTTATCATGTCTCCATTCCCTCTGAAACATCCCCAAAATCCATCTCTAAAATTGAGAGAGTAGGAAAATAGACCTTGGGAGAGAGTATGAAGTCTTTGATTGGTCTTAAGGGATCCTAATAGTTTTAAACACATGGCTCTATTTGGTCCTTTTGAAAGCTTTGAAGCCACTTTGACCACTTATAGGTGGCCATTGGCCATTGAGGTATATTGGCATATTTGTGAAACCTCGAAAATATCTCATATCGAGGAAAGGGGTCTTTGTAGATTCCCATATTCTGATTTGTGTCCTGATTAAGGGCTAACTTAATTTTTAGTTCACCACTTTCAATAAAGTCCTCAATAATATGTCGTAACTGATTGCAATGATATGCACCATGACCAACAACATGATGAAATTTACAACATTGATTCTCTTTGTATCAATATGGTTTTGGTTGATCTTGAGGAAATGGCCTTGATACTGGTCATACAATTAAATTAGCTACAACGAGATTTTATAACATTGTTTCAACCGATTCTCTTAACTTGCTAAAGTCTCTAAATTTTTTATGAAATGCCCTTCATGGAGGTTGTATCTGCAAAGTAAGTAGTGGATTTGGTGAAGTTAATTCATACATTTAGAGGAGGCATAACTTGTACCATTTGTACATGTCTTGTTTCAGTCACCCCATTTCCAACCATATTCTTATTTTTGCTAAAGCTTTTAGGCTTATCCTGCATAACTATTTGAACTAGATATTTATTTTGATTAGATGCTTGACCTTGCAAAAAAATCTAAATAAGGCCCTTAACAATAAGAGCCTTCTCAATCTACACTCCTTTGTCAGTAATTTCTTCAAATGAGTTATCACAATCTAACCATAGATTATGCACAAATTTAGGATGCAAATTATGTGAAAAGATATCAACCAACTATTTGTCTAGCAAGTTATGTTGAAAGCAGCCTGCCAGTGCTCTCTACCTTTGCATATATGCGGTGAAACATTCACCATCACACTGCTTGGCTTTGCATAAGTCAACAATGGTTAATTCATGTTCTATGTTATATGAGAAATGGTTAATGGACTTTTATGATAAGTCATTCTAATCCACAACTGATCCCTTGGGTATTTTAAGTAGCCAACAAGAGCTTGTCCTACTAAACTTCACAAAAATAGTCATAGTAAGTACTTGCTACTATAAATCAAGAATGCTTGTATGTGCTTATGTGGATATTCTTTTCCTTTGTACTTGTCAAATTTGGGTGCCTCAAAATGAGGTGGAAAGGGGTTTTGGAGAATATATAAAACAATGGATATGGGCATATCTCTTCAAATTTGTACTTTTTGACACTATTAGTTGTCTCTAATATTCGAATAATTTCCTATATAGAATTCCATTCTTGCATGTTTGGTGCATTTGTGGATTGAATAAGATGTTGGGGTGGAATGTACCCCTTATTTCATTACTATTGGGGTGGAATGTGCCCCTAGTTTTGTGTCGATCTATAGGGAGTGTTGAGAACATAGGCCATTGATTCTTGGATTGTAAAACATTTCTTGAATTTGACTGTTTCATATTTTATTGATTTTGGAAATTTCTATGTTTATTTACCAATTTTTGTGTTGGTTGAAAAGAACTAGCCAAATTGTCTTGAGGAATTTCCTTAATTTGAATTGAATGTTTGGGTTTTTGAGTTTGTAAGGTAATAAGAGGTTCTTTATGATTGAAGAATGTATGTTCTATGTCAAATGAAACACTTTGTAAGGTCTCTTATGACTTTAATTGTTCATTTAGATTACCTTGATCCACTATGGTAATGTCCTCATCCAATATTTATTGCATACTTTCAACCACATTTCTTTAATCTTACAAATCATCATTGTGAATTGAAGTGGAAACTAGGGAGTTAGTTAAGTTTGCAATAAGTTGATCTACATATTGTTGACCTATTATCTTGATCTTAGCTAAAATATCTAGATTTGTGAGTTTTAACTTTGTTTGTATTTTTTTTCCTTTGTTAGAGGAAGAAGGTATGTTTATTCATGAAAAAGATTGTTCTTGTCATTGTTGTTTTCCTTCTCTAACTAAGGTATGCAATGGTTTTGTAGGAAAGTTAGAAGGTAGTCTAGCACCTGATTCTATCAATCTAAGAAGAGCTTCATTTTGATATTTTTGGGGTTGATATTCATTGTAATCATCTTCAGATCCTACTGTTACGGTGATGTCATAAAAAATAATGAAGTTATCTTGACCATCATAAATTTGCTCATCTTCATAACTAACTCCATAAGAGGCCCCACTATGAGTGAACCTTTGAGTCATGTCTAAAAGAGTTATTCTGTGTATTTGACTAACTTTAGACCAATGCTTGGTAACCAAACAAAGTATGCTTTGGCTCTCTTTTAGACAAATAACCAAGGTGCCAATGAGACTATAAGGGAGGGTGGTTTAAAACCATGCACAATTTAAAATATTTGGTTCACGAGTTTACTCAACCTTTGGTAAAGTTAAAATCGTATAAATCAGAAGAGGGTAAGGTAACTGAAAGACCCAAGGTGAAAACTAGTATACCAAAGCCTAGATCTTTGTGATACACCCGTACTATAAAAGCTAATTTCAACTTCTATAAGTTAACCCTAGAAGTTTAGAGGAAAGCTCTCTGGATTATGAAGAAGACAAAATGGACTAAGAAATTCAAGATGTAAAAATATATGTGAATCACTAAGTATAAAGCTAGGACCAATTAGGCAGTACAATGTCACCACATGGTTCCATTAGGATAAAATATGTTCTAGGACTCAAAGCATGAGCGATATGCAAGATGACTTGAGTCCACCAAGATGATAATATGATTTTGAGTCTTAATAAATGACCTTCAATCCAAATGAAAATTTGAGCCCAAGTTAGAACAAGTTTAGTCCATAAATGGCGAACCCACTTTGATGCACCAACCCTTAAAACTCAGAAAGGTTCAATTTTTAATGTGGATTATAAATGAAAGATTTTAAAAAAATGGGTAAAAGATCTAGACTCAATTGGGCAACATGACTTCAACAAAGTGTATGACATGACACAAAAATTTTGATAACAATTTGAACAAGGAAAAGATGAATTTTCCAATTGGACAGCGTAACACCTCCCTTGCTCAAGAAAATTTAGGATAATGTGTTTTGGTTAAGTTCAATGAGTTAACAAGCAGTTTTAGACATAAATCAATATCAAGTAAGCTAATGACAAAAAATAAACATCTTAAGTCTAAACTAACAAGGTATAACAAAGTGGGTTGTACTAAACTAGTAAGGTTTAGATCATTCTAGGAGAATCAATTTCACAATGACTTTCACGTGAAATGATACAAAAGACAAGCACAAAAATTGGGTGACCATAGCATTGGCTAGTTGTAAAAAGGTCTAGTCCTTTTAACAACCACTAAATCCTACTATTCTCTCAATGTAGTGCAATGTCCAAATGCAGATATGTCCTATGTAAAACTCCAATTAGGAGCCAAAGGAAGTCAATGTCGGGAGGTGAAACCCCAGGTTAAAGCTTCTTTAAATAACTCATGAGAGGTAATGACGTCCCCCTTGCAAGCTAAGTTTGAATAAAAATAAATAAAACATAAAATAGAAAGACTTTAGGGTTGTTTTCAATATCACCCAAACTTTAACGAGTTTTTGGGGAACACTTTAAACAATATTCTTTCTAAGCCTTGGACTAGACTTTTTGCAATAGGAATGGCACTTTTGATTCCAAGGGTTCCCTAAAGGGGACAAATAGAAGAGAATACACACTGCATCTCTCTTTTTGCCAAACAAAATGTAACTTAAACAATTAAGTAAATACAAAAAACAAAAAAATTAAATGAAAAAATAAAGTTAGAAAATTAAATTGCAAAATTTTTAATGATCCAAATGAAGATTTCACAGTTGCATAATGATATTTTTCATGTGTGGGATGCCTCTTGTCCCACCGGGCATGCCAATATGTAGAGAATATTACAAAGCAAGTTAGTCAAACATAAGTCCAGAAATAATGAAAACTTCATAAGGAACTAACTAACTAAGCCTATCTATTCATATGGAAATTACAAAGGATAACAAGAAAAAAATAAAAGAAATCAAACATCATATTACCTTCCCAAATGGATTCGCCATACCCATGTGGCTCAATATCATGTTCTCCCTTGATCAAGCATCCTTATCTTTGTCAACAAAAGTGGAAAACTCCTCCAATATCTCAAGAACACTCTATAGAACCTAGGCTCATGATTCCAAATCACTAAACCAGCATATCAATGAAACTTGTAACTAATTTTAATGGTATATTAAAAAGGATTGTGGAGACAATTTTGCATAATAACTTTGCATAAATAAAGCTTAAAATTCATGTCTATGGCCTCTCTATTTATATATTTTTGAGATTGGTCATGATCAACCATGACCATCCATCTCAAGATTGAGATGTGCATCCATAGATAATCCTAATATTTAGAATTAAACTCATAAATATCCTCAAGATAAATAATCATTAAAGAGATATGGGAGGCATTAACTCGGCATGGGTGACCCATAATCCTGATATTTTATGCCCTTATGGCTTGATGGATGTCACCCCATAGATGATGTCACTAGGTGATGTAGATATTCAAAATCAATTTCCAATAATGAGATATTTAAAAATATCTATGGAATTATTACTTAAGCTTCTAAATTGTATTAATTATCTTAAGTAAGTTTAATCAAGTTTAGTACAATTCTTTGAAAATTGATGCACAATTAATCAAAATGGTCAGAAAGTCAAATTACTGGGTTGTAATATGACTAGAGAAGAATTGGAAGGCAATGTTAGATGTGTTGGAGCTATATTCCTATTTAGGATGTTTCCAACACCAAATAACAAAGGTAAGTGATGTGTACTAATAAATTAAAATAAATGAGTGATTAAGAGCACTAAATGGTGAATTTGTCATCTTGACTCAAAATGATTTGATCAAATTTAGTTGGCCTATAAAATGCATTGCCCTATTTAGGGATACTTTGACCTAAATTGGCACTTTTAAATGACAAGTTCGAACCATTTAGGGCATTTTATGGATTTTGACCTAAAATGTGCATTTGAGTGAAATTCAAGTAAGATTGGCAATTTCAACACAAATAGTGTTATGAATTGGATGTATACATTAGTTATCTTTGATATAATATCTTTTCATGAAAATTTTCATTGAGGAAGCTATGAGAGTAGTGGGTAAACATATTGATGAAGAAAATAAATCTTTAGTTGAGCTTTGTTTTAGGGCAACCTTTTTCATTTTTAGGGGTTTGATTTATGAAAAAATGATAGGATTTGCAATAGATCACCTCTTTCTCTAGTTGTTGCCATTATGTTCATGGAGTCTTCTGAAGACATAGCTCTCCACTCTTTCCCTCTTACACTGATGTGGTGTAAAAGGTGGGTTGATGACACACATGTAAACCCACCACATGGTTTAGAAAAATGAGAAGAATTTTATCAACATGTATTAATAATGTTATGTCTAACATAACGTTCACTAAAAAACTCAAACAAGGTGGCAACCTTTCCTTATTTGATGTCCTCCTTTCAAGGAAACTAGATGGGTCTTTTTCCTGAAGAGTCTTTATGAAATTGACACACAAATATATCTATATTCATGCCAACTCACATCATCATCCTTCCCAGAAAGTTGGGGTGTTAAAAACCCTAGGGACTAGAGTCTTAAGGATCTTTGATAAAGACCATTTAGAAGAGGAGATTATTCACTTAACCAAAGTTTTTGAAAAGAATGGTTACAACAAAAAAATAAATTAATAAATATTTTAAATTAGCTAGAAATCCAAAAGTGAATCCCTTTGTTAGAGAAGTAAAATTTGAAAATATGATAGTCTATCTCCTTTACATTGAGGGCATCTCCAACAAGATCTCAACATTTTAAAGAAGGAAGAGTATCTAGTCCATTTTCATAAATCACAAAAAACATAAAAAAATGATCAAGTCTTCCAAGGACTACTTAGATCCTACTCTTAGAAATAGTGTATATAATATTAATTGATCTTGTGGGATGGCATACATTGACGAAATGGGACATTCCATTAACATTAGGATTATAGAACAAGAAAGTGATATTAAAAATAAAATAGTGATTAAGTCAGCAATAGTAGGACACTCATTTAATATAAATCATCATGTTACCATTGAGGACACCAAAATTTTAGTTATGGAAGATCACTTCTTGAAGTATTGTCTAAGAGAACCTATTGAGATTTGTAAATATGAAAATAATTTGAATATAGATGTGGGTTTAGGTCTAAACCATTCTTGGAAACCATTAGTTTTTAGTTACAAAAATCATAATTAGCATACCTTTTGTCTCCTCCTTCCCTAGTGTTGTTAGTGGTCATTTTCTTATCTTTAGATAAACAATTTTTCCCTGCTTCTATAATTCTATAAGTCTAAGTTTGTAGTTTTTGATTTTACTTTCCACTTTTTCTTTTCTTTTGGATTATAGTCAAGTTCTTTGCTTCTCTTTAATTTCTAACTAGGTTTGGTTATTGTTGTCACTTTGAGTTGCACCCTTTGAGGAGGTGTTTTAGGTCTCCTCACTCAATTAACAATAAAAACTCTCTTAGGTTGTGGATTGCATATAACTAAAGAGACCCTCTAGAGAGGGATGGCTCCTGTGATGTTACATCTATATTATCACTACACCTACTCAAATTGCAATGAAAAGGGAAAGAGAAAGATGGAAAAAAAAGGTGATGGATTGAATTTTAGGTCTCCTCCTATGGTCTATGAGTTGATAACAAAGCTGAAACAACATTGAATCTCATCTTGTAAGTTCAAATAGTTCTCTAGCATAAGTATTTCACTATGAAGATTGTAGTTGATACATCACCTAAGTGGGACCAATTATCATACTTTACCAAAGTTTTTATGAATCAAATCACAACTTCTCCATTTCTTGATGCCAAATTTATTCATTACATATTCTCAGTTGGTAATTTTATATTATGTTGGACTAATGCCTTCATGTTTGATGATGCTTAGATAGAATAATGTTGTTGAGATTTTGTTTATATGAGTGCATACTTGCTACTAGGTATGGTTAGGATAGCCTAGAGAAGAATCCAAGTAATCCCATGCGTGTGAGGTGTGCACCCAATAGAATAGATAGACCCATTTCCAACTAATGTCAACCTACATCAATTTCCCTATACATGCCTTAGGTGAGCACATAAGGAGACATGTGTGATATTCTGGTGCAGAAAGATTAAGTGGTAGAATCCTATAAGTAACGCATAGGTAACCATTAGAAAGTCGTAACACAAGCCAATATTGAAGATTACAGATGGTTCCTATGTTGCTTTTATTCCTCCTTTGGATTATTCAAATCTCACATTCTTATCTTTCTTATTATTTTAATTGACATACTCTTCCATCTTTTAAGAATTCCCTCCCCAATAATTCTCTATAGGATTGGTCTTCTAATAACAACACCTACAATTGGATTGGTGTTACCTGATCTCATTGTCAACAGCTTGGGTTTCCTTGAATTTCATTGGTATGGATTTAGTCAGCTTCATCTCTCCTTAAATTGGAATCTCTCTTTCCTTATAACACTTACTCTCTTGAATAACAACTTCCATGCCCAAATTCCACCTTAGTTGGGAAGGTTATTTAGCTTGAAAATTCTTTGATTGTCTTACCAGGATCTTGAAGACTAGTTAATTTATGTCTTCATGTTTATGGTTAGTAAGATAACATGCTATACGAAGAGAGGTGTTCAACTACATTTCAATGCTTAATAATTATGGAGATATATTGGAATTTAGAGCTGCACCAAACTATGTAGTTCCACTAAATGGTTTCTGAATTGATTCTAACTTGAATTCTTTCTCGATGGGAAATGGATTATGCAGATTTTGAAAGTATGGAAATGGAAAGAAGATAAAGGAAAAATAAGTAGGAAGTATATAATAAATGATTTATAGTGAGTATATAAATTTATTTGTCACAGATAAAAATATCAAGATAGATTGTTTTTCTTTTTTTAATGTAATTTGCTAAACTAGTTGCTTGAAATGTCATACTATTTGAAAGTAGTTCTTTTTATATCAAGCCTTTTAAGTATAATTTATCTACATATTATAGTTTTTATTTAAAAATATATACAAGTTAGACTCTTTTAATAATGCAACATAAATGTATTTTTTTATATATTTCAAGATTAATATACTCTTAAACTATTAGCCATCGCGTGGGTCTGATGCTTCCATTTGAATCATTATTATAGGGTATAGGCCTTTCGTGTTAAGAGTTAAATTTGGATGAAGATATTGAAAAGTCTATATTATATAGAAGAAAATCAACTCCACCAAGCCCACTAGAACTTTCACCTTTGAACTACAGAAATTTTAACTACTCTATCCTCTATGATTGGAAGGAATATTTCTAAATAATCCTTTTGAATTCAACTTATGTTTCATTCCTAATTTAAAATCCATGAATTCCAATTGCTATTTTGCTATATAATCTCATGTAATTTTTTATTTTTCTATAATAATAATTTCATCAAACCATTCTAATTATATAATCCATAAATATATAAATATCAAAAATTCTAAATCTCACATAAATATTAAAATTAAATATGATTAAAAGTCTTAATTCTTAACTTAACTTTCCATATATACCTTTCAAAAACCAGATGTGTACATATTTTTTTTTGTTTTTTTCTAATTAAAACATGAAAAAGGTTAGACAAATAAAATATAATTATTAAAAAAAAAGACCATTGAAAATGTATCGATATGAAAAAAAAAAAATTGATATATTAAAAATGGAGCCTACCACTTAAACATTTGCACATAGCTTTTTTCTTTATAGAAATTAAATCATTAGTAGGAAAAACTTCTTTTATTAAAATTTTTAGAATTTGTTGAATTCATTAAAAATAAGAAAGTTTTTAATGGGAATATTTTAGTTAACTTCGATATAATCTCTTTTCATCAAAATTTTCATTAAGTTATGAGAGTAGTGGGTAGACATATTGATGAAGAAAACAAATCTTTAGTTGAGATTTGTTTTAGGGTAACCTTTTTCATTTTTAGGGGTTTGATTTATGAAAAAATGAAAGGAGTTGCGATGGATCCCCCATTTCTCCAATTGTTGCCACTCTGTTCATGGAGTTTTTGGAAGACGTAGCTCTCCACTCTTTCCCTTTTAGATTAATGTTTCATCTAACATCAAGTTCACTAAGGAACTTGAAAAAGATGATAACCTTCTGTTCCTTCATGTCCTCCTCTTGAGGAAACCGAATGGGTCCCTTTCTTGGAGTCTTTATGAAATCGACACACAAATATCTCTATATTCATTCCAACTCACATCATCATCTTTCCAAAAAGGATGGGGTGTTAAAAACCTTAGCGATTAGAGCCTTGAGGATCTATGATAAAGATCATTTATCAAAGTTTTTAAGAAGAAAGGTTACAACAAGAAATAAATTAATAAAGCTTTTAAATTAGCTAGAACTCCCAAAGTGAATTTCTACGTTAGAGAAGTGGGTTTTGAAAATCCAGTAGTCTACCTCCTTTACATTGAAGGCATTTGCAATAGGATCATAAAAATTTTAATAAGGAAGAATATCTAGTCCATTTTCATACATAACAAAAAACATAGAAAAATGATCAAGTCTTCCAAGAACTGCTTAGATCCTACTCTTAGAAGTGGTTTATACAATATTAATTGACCTTGTGGGATGGCATACATTGACAAGATGGGGCATTCCATTAACACTAGGATCATGGAACAAACAAGTGATTTTTAAAAAAAAAATAGTGATTAAGTCAGCACTAGTAGGACACTCAATTAATATGAAGCATCATGTTACCATTAAGGACACCAAAGTTTTTGTTGTGGAAGATCACTTCTTGAAGTATTGTTTAAGAGAACCTATTGAGATTTGTAAATATGAAAATAATTTGAATACGGATGTGGGCTTAGGTCTAAACCATTTTTGGATACCATTAGTTTACATTTATAAAAATCATAATTAACAGACTTTTTGTCTCCTCCTTCCCTAGTG
Organism: Torreya grandis; assembly: GCA_037957365.1. Taxonomy (NCBI): domain Eukaryota; kingdom Viridiplantae; phylum Streptophyta; class Pinopsida; order Cupressales; family Taxaceae; genus Torreya; species Torreya grandis. The sequence continues at coordinate 12,086,381 of JARHVA010000008.1, forward strand.
TCGTTAGTGTTCATTTTCTTTTTTTTAGCCAAACAAGTTTTCCCCACTTTTGTAATTCTATAGGTCTAGGTTTGTAGTTTTTGTTTTTATTTTCACTTTTTATTTTCTTTTGGATTCTAGTTGAGTTCTTTGATTCTCTTTGATTTCTAACTAGGTTTGGTTATTGTTATCACTTTGAGTTGCACCCTTTGAGGAGATGTTTTAGGTCTCCTCACTCAATTAATACAATGAAAACTCTCATAGGTTGTGGGTTACCTATAAGGTATGTGCACAGAGTTGGGGAACAATTTCATCGATATTTTCCATGATGTGTATGTGTTATCACTTAATTGCATCTGCATTATGACTCAGGATACCCAAACCATAACATGTACATATTTTTGGTAAAAAGAATGCATACACGTTCCTTTACCAATAGAAATATGTACATGTTATAGGAATGTGTATGCATTCCTATAATTATAAGGAATGCGTACGTGTTCCTTAAAATATAAAAACAAAAAAAATCAAGTCATTGATTCATTTTCTCCTCTCCCATTCACATTTTTATCCTCTCCCATTCTCATTCTACTTCCCATTCGTGTTTTGTTCCCATCAGCATGGAAATTATTGTTTTTAATCCCATTGGCATTGAAAATTGTTGGTTTTTCTCTTGCATTCATGAAATCAATGATGTCGCCATGAAGAAGAGGTAAGTGACCCTCTGCATAACCCTTTTCCCAACCCTCCCTCAGAACCCTCCACCTAACCCTCCTATAGTTCCACTAGATCCCCCAAGAAGTCAGGAGGATATAGTTACACACATAGTAGAGAACAAAATTGATATTGAGCAGATAACTATGAGAATGAGGGAGATCACTTCCACCAACACCCACCACACCCATATAACCAATACCCTAGAATTAGAATTAGGTCAAGTTAACTCAATAATGAGTCAAATTGATAGATGGAGCTCATATAAGGATAGTTGTAGGGCTTAATATGCTGACAAATTATCAACATATGAGGTGAAGAAGAAATAAATAATAAAAAAACAAATTTGTGTTTTATTCATCAACCCAACCACCAATGCACTAGTTTCAATAATGACTAAATATCTCCCAATCCATCAATGTCAACACAATTTGAATAAAACCAATTTTTAGGAGTGATGGTGGATGGTGTTTGATTATCCACCATGTAACAACCATGAGGTCCTATTGTATTTTTTGAGAAAAATCTACTATGACTTTATCCTCAATGAGATTCCAAACTATTTTCACTGTGGTGAGTTTTAGGGCCAAGGGAAAGGCTCTGGACAAGATTGACCAGGTGCATGTCTTGTGCCTAATCAGCCTACAAGGATCCCTACCCAAAAAGCCACTTTATCTAGAGATTCCATTTGTAGTGAAAGAGGTTGTGGAGATCAACATTTTGCATGTGCTTAGTGTGCTTACTGATACACTCATTCATCATACAAATAGGCTTTTAGAGGCAAATGCTTTAGATACTCCACCTAATGGGCATACCAGACCACACCCATGTAGATCTTGTGGTGCTATATGCACTGGACCTTCAGATGATGATGGTGGCACTTTAAGGGGCTTGGAGGATATGGTCTTGACTAATGAGTTATTGTCACACATGTTTGGTGTGGATAGGTTGGTCCCTACACACATTCATGTATCTTTTATATAAATTTCATGTTAAAATTTTAAGTTATATTTAGAAATTAAAAAGGTAAAAATTAATTTACACATTTAAATTGAATTGTGTGTGTGTGTGTGTGTGTGTGTGTGTGTGTGTGTGTGTGTGTGTGTGTATTTATATTCCAGGATGAGATGTTGCCTTCGACATAACAATTTTGATTCACCAAGATAGGTGGCGGTCCAACCACTACTACATCGATTGATGAAAGTATGACACCATATACATTTGCAGAGGTAATATTTTGAGTGAACATTATATACTCTAGATGTATATTCATACACCTTAATTTCATCATTGATATATTTTGTGTAAGAAACTATAAAATACCTAATATAATTTTGTTGGACTTTTTATATTTTGACATATTAACATGAATTGGCATAGTGTTATAAACTCATCCTCCATCTCAAATTTTTTGATTTTATTTAAAATTTCAAACTATGTTTTCAATAACCTAAATCATGCACTTGTAAATAAGTGATGCAAAGGTCATCATTCAATTCTTCATTTTTGATGAAAACAAGAAAACATACTCACGAACTCTACTTACCTCTACCACAATCTCTCCTAGCTCTGATATCTTTATTTGTCTTCACCCCTATGGTTTTAAAATGACTCTTTGTCTCTATCTTATGAATCTATACAACCTTTCCATGTTTCCCTCCTCTCATTCCATCACTCTTAATCTCTTACCTTTACTAGATTTCACATACTAGTCTTTATGTCAACTTTTGTGGGTTCAATGACTTGGAAACTTGGTTTAATTCTCATTTAAATCTTAATATAACTATATAAAAATTCATCTATCCACAACATTATCCATAGGTCCTAATTTTCATCTCCTTTTAGTCCACAAAGCTCCCAAACAACTCTTATCTTTTCCCCATACTTCTTACTTTATTATAGGGTTTTCCTAATAGCCTTTTTTAAGGCATTTTATGTTGGTACAGACATGTAACTCCTCATATTTGAAAAATAACACTTGATTTAGATAATATATATGATATTTTAACTTTATATGAAGTTTCATGCTCTATTTCACTATTTAGATCATGTTTTCAATCACTACTAAGCCCCTATTTAGGCCTATTAGGCCCCCCCTTTACCCTGTTTAGTTGTAGACCTTTTATTCCATACTTGACCAACTTGAAACCATTAAAATTATTTAAATCACATGCATATACACCTAATTACAAAATTTTAAGTGATTTCATCAATTCAGTCTCTTAAAATCTTCATTTTCCTTGGAAACCCTAGCTTAGGGTTTATAGCAGACTGTAAGACCTGAGAAGGGTTAAAATTAGATTTCAAGAGTAATAACGAATTTCAATTAAATATAATGGTTATTTTAGGTCTATGTGAACATTTGAGACCTTCTCAAAATAATATTTTCCTATTCACATGCCTTTGTTAATCATTTATCACATGGTTTCCTCTAAATGTGATTCATTGTGCAAATTCTACAGAACTATGTGTATTTAGGGAAATAGAATAATATTATAGAAGTTTATTTATAGTTTATGAATATATTATACATCCTAATCTACTCCCTCATTCTTCTTCTGAACTCTTAAGGTCCTCCAATCATCCAATACTTCTTGTGACAAATCTGTTTACTCTTTTACCATGACATAGTGACTGTCTATATGAAGACAACAACACTGTTACACTAGTGAGGAGAAAGGATAGTGATCTAGGGTTATTGAAAATTATTAAGCTTATATGAAGGCTTCAAAAACTCTATGTAAACACTTTTAACTCCCTCTAAATATTTAAAATCTTATTAACAACTTTATTCTAGCATTACTCAATCTTCTCAATTTGACTATGTGGGATTTAACATCAACTATAGACCTGTGTTAGTTTTCCTCATCCAAACATGAGAAAAATAATTCAAAACACATAAATAAATTCAATAATACAAATATATTCCTCTTACCAAAATGATCAAAACATTCAAAACATGTCTTATATCAGATACTCTGTCTATGATCAGTTTACACTTTCAACACTATGCATACACAAGAGATATAGGACTGCCAATAGATTTGTGTTGAACTAAAATATTGTATATTCATATTATTTGGGGTTTTATTCATTTACACATTTGGATCCACCCATCTATTCTCATTTTTTTTGACGGACCACTCGCAAAAGACACTTATAATCCTTTTATTGCCTTTTTAAAGGAATTTCATGCTAGAACAGACATGTGCCTCCTCATATTTGAAAAATAACACTTTATTTAGATATCAAATATTATATTTGAACTTTATATTAATTTTCATGCTCTATTTCACTATTTAGATCATGTTTTTAATCACTACTAAGCCCCTATTTAGGCCTATTAGGCCTCCCCTTTACCTTGTTTAGTTACAAACCTTCTATTCCATACTTAACCATATTTGACCAATTTGAAACCCTAAAAATAATTTAAATTGCATGAATATACACCTAATTACAAAATTTTAGGTGATTTCAATGATTCAGTTTCTCAAAATCTTCATTTTTCTGTGGAAATCCTAGCTCATTGTTTATAAAAGACTATAAGACTCGAGAAGGGTTAAAATTAGATTTCAAGCTTTATAAAAATTTCAAATCACTATAAGGGTTATTTTAGGTCTGTTTGAATGTATGAAACATTTTACAAACAATAGTATCCTATTTTCATGCCTCTATTAATCATTTATCACATAGTTTCCTTTGATTGTGACTCACTGTGCAAATTCTACAGAGTTGTGTGTATCTAGGGAGAACATAATAATATTCTAAAAGTTTCTTTATACTCTATTAAAATATTATACATACTATTATATACCCTCATTATTCTTCTAAACACTTAATGTCCTTCAATTATCCAATACTTCTTTTGACAACTTTATTTACTCTTTTGCCATTATACAGTGATTGTCTATATGAAGACAATAAGATTGTTACACTAGTGAGGAGATAAGATAGTGATCTAGGGTTCTTGAAAAGTCTTAAGATTCTATGAAAGATTAAAATAAATTTGTGTAAACAATTTTAACTCCCTCCAAACATTTAAAATCTTGTTAACAACTTTATTGTGTCATTACTCAATCTTCTGAGTTTAATTGTATGGGATTTGACATCAACTACTGACTTGTATTAGTTTTCCTCATCCAAACATGTGAAAAATACTTAAGAGTGCATAAATAAATTAAATAATATATAAATATTCAACTTAGAAAAATGATCATAACATTTAAAACATGTCTTATATTGAATACTTTGTCTATGATCAGTTTACACTTTCAATTCTATGCATACATAAGAGATACAAGGTTGCCAAGAAATTTGTATTCAACCAGAATATTGTCGATTCATATTGTTTTGGGTTTAATTAATTTAAACCTTTGGATCCACCCACCTATTCTCATTTTTCTTGACTGACCACTCACAAAAGACATTTATAATCCTTTTATTGCCATGTAACTACTCTAACCAATTTGTAACTCCCTCTTATACGTATGAGGAGAGTTTATTAACTACCTAAACCTAATAACAAGTAAAAAAAAACACTAATTACTATTAAATACCCTAATCACACAAGGTTATAACATATTTACCTTTAACAACATCAAAAACTTGAGAAATAATATAATAATTTTCAAATATTTGAATTGACCCTTTAGGCAGGAAAATGTCTAAATGACCCTAATTCAAATTTGACACCACTCTAACACCTAAAAATATTTCCTATAGACCTAAAATGACCAAAAAAACCAATGAAATAATCTATACATGTAAAATAGATCCATATATATAATGAGGTAGTGATGCTCCTGCATCAAGAAGATTGTCCACTTACTCTTATCTCTACAATATTTAGGTTTATTTTCTATATGTTTCTTTAGATTTTAATGACACCTATTTTATAATGTTGTAGACACTCTTAAAATGATTGTATAGATGTACCTCATGAAAAAAAACCTATCACTCAAGGTGTCTTAAATATTAAAACTCAGTTTACAAACTTCTCAACAAACACTTATACAAGTTACTTGTCTTATCACAATGATTGTTTCTAAGGGATTTTTGATCACACCAATACTCAGTTGGACTAAAAATTAATGAATGTATGTAAGCAAAGAATTCAAGTTTTTAAAATGATAAAAATTTTAAAACAAATAAACTTAGACTTCATAGCTCATAGGACTATCATCAACTATACCAAGTCACTGTCTTAAGACAATTAGGCCTAATGACCTTAATCAAGGCAAAATCTGAAATACAACTCAACAAAGCTATACAAGCATCCAAAATAGTGTATATAGGTGTATCAAGAATGTTTTAACACCTAAATTGCACTCAATGACTTGATTTCACAAAATTCACTCATAAATCCTCCCTCACTATCTTAGAGATACAAGGTTGCAAGTTTACATGAAACTTAGATTACAATAAATGTGATTGTAAGGGTTTATTAGATCCAAAAACTTTGGAATCATCTTATAAGATTGTTTGTATGACTATTACTATGTTTTTTTGAAATTTCAATGATTCAAATAGAAGTTATAGTCCCTTTTGTGAAGGTTACCATGTAACTTGGGTTTCTTGCAGAATACAAAAGTTGAGAGCTTCTTATAGATAGTTCATAGCCTATTTAGACTCTCTCAAAAAAAATAATGCCTATTTTATGTCCTTAATAACTTACTAAAACTCTTCCTGTACTCATTTCTAATCCATATACAAAGTTTCACGTGTAATGAGACCTCTGTATCCTCTTATAGATGGACAATAATAGACTATTTACAGAATAAAGGTTTTATAATCAGTATAACATGAAATCTCATTCAAAAATACTTAGATTCTATTAATATCAATATAATACATGTAATGTAATTGATTTGAGAAAGAAATTTATTTTATTTATAGTAAAATAACTCATATCTATATTACAAACCCCCATTCTCTCATGGTAGACTGTTTATCAGTCCTCTAATGATGCAAAGTTGGTATTTTATACTTTTTCCTTCATTTTATACATCCCTCAAATGATATATTTAATTTGATCATGTTGTTGAAGACTAATCCAAGTTTAGGATGTGTTATTTTAGGTCCTTTTTCCTCTAATAGACATTTCTCAAATTAGAAAAACTGGTCTTTAAAGACGTATCAACTCATTTAAGATCTTTAAATGAGTAAGAAAGATAGATATGACCTTAACTAAACTTGGGAAACTCCTATCCACATATCATACCTTATAGAATTTATTAGACACATTAATTATCATAATTTAATCAAATATTCACTCAAATACAATTGAAAGTTTAAATTACAAGTATTAGATGGAAAATACTCCAAGTCCTCTAAATAACCTAAGACACACACTCAATGCTTCATTCAAGGCTTATTGATGCCTATCAACCCTTATAAAACTAACTATAAGACCATATATATAAGTTTGTAGGATGTTTTTGCATCAAGAGATGTAGGATATGCATCATTACCTTGGATGCCTTATCATTCTCCCTCATGAAACTAACATTTCTTGCCTTCAGTGTGGTGTGACAAGTCACATTGCACATATCCACTTGTCACATTCATGCTTCCCATGACATCATTAGATATTTTCATATCTTATGCAAGATTAAGTTTGTTAGCAACTTGTTTAATCAATGAATTTTCCAAGTTATTAATTATTAGGTTGCTTGTTCAGTTGATGACTAGGGTGGACACTCCTCCATCATTACAAGTCAAGATAGACTCGAGCATTGCTGCTGTAATATCATCTGCATAGGCATTCACAGAGGTACATATTCACTTGTAATTTTGAATTGTAATTTAAAACTTCTATTTTAATGATTTTATTACATACTTGGGAAAATATAACTTATATGCATGAATATATTATGTATGCAAAGCTGTCATATGACATTGGATAGTCCAATTCAGATGACTATTGTGGTAGCTCCTCATGTTTATTCATCATTTGACAAACATGTTTGTGTAACTGAACTTGGCACTGACCAAGTCAAGCATCAGCAATAAATTGAGGACTATGATATAGCATTAAGTGCATGTTTAAATGATTTTTTTATTATAGTTTAAAATAATTTTCTTAACTTGGTTTCATGTATACTTGTTAATTTTATAATAATTTTTGTATTTGAATAGGTGCAGTGGAAAGTGAGATATGATCATAGTACTCGTAGTCGATCCTTGGAGCAATCCAAGGCATTCATGATATCTCCATCTACAAGTGAGGCATCTTAGGGAGAGTCTTCTTCAAATAAGGCAAAGAGAGGGAAACTATTTGATGATTAAGATGTTGTAGATGATGTACTTTTTTGTATGCCTATATGGAAATGCATGCATTTTTGGCATTGTACATGTGTATATGATGTATTTACTGGACATTAGATACTACATGTTGTTAGACATGATGTAATTTTTTGTATGCCTATATGTAAATGCATGTATTATTGAAATTATATTCCTATATATGACATTCTTATTTTGTACATGAATAAATAAAACCAATGAAGTAAGTCTTTTTTGAATCACTTGTGTTTAGAGTATTATGAATGATTGGTTTTGAAGTATTATTAAGGATTAAAAATGTTATGAGATTAAGAATAAATTTTTAGGATAATTTTGTAAATCATATTGGTATGATAACGCCTACAATTATAAATATTGACATTTCTTGTTCTGAAGAAGCTTTGTATCTATAAAAATGCAAATTAAATAAGAAGGGGTGTTGAACCTATCTTTTTTTTTATTGAATCATGTACTCGTGATTGTAACCTACAAACAAGCTCATGAAGGTTGCAAACATTGTACTTGTGTTAAAAGTATTAAGAATGATTGGTTTTGAATTATTCTTAAGGATTATAAATGTTATGAGATTGAGAATAACTTGTTAAGATAATGTTGCAAATCATATTGGTAGGACAGAGCCTACAGTTAGAAAGATTGACATTTCTTGTTCTTAAGAATCTTTATTTCTATAATAATGCAAATGAAATAAGAAGAAAGGTATAGAGGGCATTGGTATCAGTTTGAATTAGTATATTCGAATTCCATACCCTAAAATAGAAATTAGGCCATTATATCCCATAGGATCCTATAACAAGCAAAGTGTTGATCTTGTTAGGAATAAAGAAATGGGTTATTAAGTTGTAGGAAAGGAATTGTCATAGAGTTTTTTGAAGGCTGATGAAGGACTTAGAGGTCAAATTAGATATTATAACCACATTTTGCATTCTATAACAAAGAAGACAATTTCTAGGACATGATAAATAAGTACTATAATTTGAAAAGGGTTTAGTTGTTATAATTACTCTGCATCAATTCAGATAGGCAGGATGGTTCAAGATCTTTTATGAGAGAGTCAATAAATTGCAAAGAGGAGGCCTCTTAATGGGTGATGAAGTCTTTCCTTATAATGGGAAAGGTTTTACACTAGAGAAGAAGATCATATCAGTGAAAGCAAGATATCATCATCTATAAGATAATCAAGAAGCTCTTGAATCTACTCTTTAGGCCTTAAATTATCTTGGAAAGTGCTTAGGACTTCTTCATGCCATGAAGTAGACATTATCCTATCTCCATTCCCTCTAAAACATCCCCAAACTCTATCTCCAAAATTGAGAGAGTACGAAAATAGACCTTGGGAGAGAGCATGAAGTATTTGATTGGTCTTAAGGGATCTTAATAGTATTAAGCACATGGATTTATTTGGTCCATGATACCCCTTTGCCAAGCTTTTTAAACACATGGCTCTATTTGGTGCATGATACCCCTTTGCCAATCTTTGAAGCCACTTTAACCACTTATAGGTGGCCATTGGCCATCAAGGTCTATTGGCATATTTGTGAAACCTCTAAAAGTTCTCATATTGAGGAAAGGGGCCTTTGTAGATTCCCATATTCTGATTTGTGTCCTGATTAAGGGATAACTTAATTTTTAGTTCACCACTTTCAATAAAGTCCTCAATAATATGTCATAATTGAATGAAATGATATGCACCGCGACCAACAACACGATGAAAGTTACACCATTCATTCTCTTTGTATCAATATGGTTTTGGTTGATCTTGAGGAAATGGCCTTGATACTAGTCATACAATTAAATTAGCTACAACGAGATTTTATAACACTGTTTCAACTGATTCTCTTAACTTGATAAAGTCTCTAAAATTGTTATGAAATGCCCTTCATGGAGGTTGTCTCTACAATGTAGGTAGTGGATTTGGTGAAGTTAATTATACATTTGGAGGAAGCATAGCCTGTACCATTTGTACATGTCTTGTTTCAGTCACCCCATTTCCAACCATGTTCTTATTTTTGCTAAAGCCTTTAGGCTTATCCTGCATAACTATATGAATTAGAGATTTATTTTGATTAGATGATTGACCTTGCACAAAAATATGAACAAGGCCCTTAGCAATAAGAGCCTTCTCAATCTACACTCCTTTGTCAATAATTTATTCAAATGAGTTAGCACAATCTAACTATAGACTATGCACAACTTTAGGATGCAAATTATGTGCAAAGATATCAACCAACTATTTATCTGGCAAGTTATGTTCAAAGCAGCCTACCAATGCTCTCTACCTTTGCAGATATGCAGTGAATCTTTCACCATCACATTACCTAGCTTTGCATAAGTCAACAATGGTTAATTGATGTTCTATGTTATATGAGAAATGGTTAATCAACTTTTTTGATAAGTCATTCTAATCTGCAACTGATCCCTTGGGTATTTTAAGTAGCCAGCAAGAGCTTGTCCTAGTAAATTTCATGAAAATAGTCATAGTAAGTACTTGCTACTATAAGAAACCTCTTGATAGAAGACAAAGAATGCTTGTATGTGCTCATGTGGATCTTCTTTTCCTTTGTACTTTTCAAATTTGGGTGCCTCAAAATGAGGTGGAAAGGGGTTTTGAAGAATAGATAAATCAAATGGATATGGGCATATCTCATCAAATTTATACTTTTTGACACTATTATTTATCTCCAATCTTTGAATAATTTCTTGCATAGAATTCCATTATCGCATGTTTAGTGAATTTGTGGATTGAATAAGATGTTGGGGTGGAATGTACCCATGATTTCATTACTATAAGGGTGGAATGTACCCTTAGTTTTGTGTGGATCTATATGGAGTGTATACCTTCTGATCCATGATTTGGCTCTGATTTGATCTTTGAGTTGAGAACATAGGCCATTGATTCTTGGATTGTAAAACATTTCCTGAATTCGACTATTTCATATTTTATTGATTTTGGAAATTTCTATGTTTATTTACCAATTTTTGTGTTGGTTGAAACAAACTAGCCAAGATGTCTTGAGGAATTTCCTTAATTTGAATTGAATGTTTGGGTTTTAGAGTTTGTAAAGTAACAAGAGGTTCTTGATGATTGAAGAATGTATGTTCTGTGTCAAATGAAACACTTTGTAAGGTCTCTTATGACTTTAATTGTTCATTTAGATTCCGTTGATCCACTATGGTAATGTCCTCATCCAATATTTATTGCGTACTTTCAACCACATTTCTTTGTTCTTTCAAATCATCATTGTGAATTGAAGAGGCAACTAGGGAGTTAGTTAAGTCTGAAATAAGTTGATCTACATATAGTTGACTTATGATCTTGATCTTAGCCAGAACAATCTAGATTTGTGAGTTTTAACTTTATTTGTATTTTTTTTCCTTTGTTAGAGGAATAAGGTATGTTTATTCATGCAAAAGATTTCTCTTGTCGTTGTTGTTCTCCTTCTCTAACTGAGGTATGCAATTGTTCTGTAGGAAAGTCAGAAGGTAGTCTAGCACCTAATTTGATCAATCTAAGAAGGGCTTCATCTTGATCTTTATGGGGTTGATATTCATTGTAATCATCTTCGGATCCTACTGTTATGGTGATGTCATCGAAAACAATGAAGTTATCTTGACCATCATAAATTTGCTCATCTTCATAACTAAGGCCATAAGAGGCCCCACTATGAGTGAACCTTTGAGTCATGTCTAAAAGAGTTATTCTGTGTATTTGACTAACTTTAGACCAATGCTTGGTAACCAAACAAAGTATGCTTTGTCTCTCTTTTAAACAAATAACCAAGGTGCCAATGAGACTATAAGGGAGGGTGGTTTGAAACCATGCACAATTTAAAATATTTGGTTCACGAGTTTACTCAACCTTTGGTAAACTTGAAATCGTATAGATCATAAGAGGGTAAGGTAACTCAAAGACCCAAGGTGAAAACTAGTATACCAAAGCCTAGATCTTTGTGATACACCTGTAATGTAAAATCTAGTTTAAACTTCTATAAGTTAACCCTATAAGTTTAGAGGAAAGCTCTCTAGATTATGAAGAAGACAAAATGGACTAAGAAACTCAAGATGTAAAAATATATGTGAATCACTAAGTATAAAGCTAGGACCAAATAGGCAGTACAATGTCGCCACATGGTTCCATCAGGATAAAATATGTTCTTGGACTCAAAGCATGAACGATATGCAAGATGACTTGAGTCCACCAAGATGATAATATGATTTTGAGTCTTAATAAATGACCTTCAATCCAAATGAAAATTTGAGCCCAAGTTAGAACAAGCTTAGTCCATAAATGGTGAACCCACTTTGATGCACCAACCCTTAAAACTCAGAAAGGTTCAATTTTTAATGTGGATTATAAATGAAAGATTTTAAAAAAATGGGTAAAAGATCTAGACTCAATTGGGCAACATGACTTCAACAAAGTGTATGACATGACACAAAAATTTTGATAACAATTTGAACAAGGAAAAGATGAATTTTCCAATTGGACAGCGTAACACCTCCCTTGCTCAAGAAAATTTAGGATAATGTGTTTTGGTTAAGTTCAATGAGTTAACAAGCAGTTTTAGACATAAATCAATATCAAGTAAGCTAATGACAAAAAATAAACATCTTAAGTCTAAACTAACAAGGTATAACAAAGTGGGGTCTACTAAACTAGTAAGGTTTAGATCATTCTAGGAGAATCAATTTCACAATGACTTTCACGTGAATTGATACAAAAGACAAGCACAAAAATTGGGTGACCATAGCATTGGCTAGTTGTAAAAAGGTCTAGTCCTTTTAACAACCACTAAATCCTACTATTCTCTCAATGTAGTGCAATGTCCAAATGCAGATATGTCCTATGTAAAACTCCAATTAGGAGCCAAAGGAAGTCAATGTCGGGAGGTGAAACCCCAGGTTAAAGCTTCTTTAAATAACTCATGAGAGGTAATGACGTCCCCCTTGCAAGCTAAGTTTGAATAACAATAAATAAAACATAAAATAGAAAGACTTTAGGGTTGTTTTCAATATCACCCAAACTTTAACGAGTTTTTGGGGAACACTTTAAACGATATTCTTTCTAAGCCTTGGACTAGACTTTCTGCAATAGGAATGGCACTTTTGATTCCAAGGGTTCCCTAAAGGGGACAAATAGAAGAGAATACACACTGCATCTCTCTTTTTGCCAAACAAAATGTAACTTAAACAATTAAGTAAATACAAAAACGTTGAAAAGGTGAGTTTATTTTTAACCCCAAATGGAAAATGAGGTGGTGTTCATTTGACCCCTTGGTCTTAATTGCAAATTTTGAAAAACATACTTAAAAAAATCACTTAAGCATTTAAATGTTACTTTAAACACCAAAATAATGTTCCTAATCCATTTTAATGCATGTAAAAGGTGATCTAAACATTTTTTTAGCAAATTTCAAATTTGTTGGTTACCTGTCTACCCTTAAGGCATCACCCCAAAATCAAATATGTTAGATTATAAACATTTTAAATAAATTTTCAAAATTTTGTGAAAAATCTATGAAACATGAAGCTAAACTAATGTAAAATTCTAAAATTTGGGAGAAAACGCATGGTTTTAAAAAAATCATCCAAAACAGAGTCTGTATGACCCCAAATTAAGCATTTTAAAATGGCATATTAGCTCTCAAGTTTTGTGTTTTTAAGAAAAACACAATGAAAGACGTCATTTTTATAACTGATGAAGGTTACACTTACTAACCGATGATGGTTATCTAATCGACAATGGTTATACCAAGATTGATCGATGATGACTATGCCAACAGATGACGGTTACTGTATAAACCCGTGACAAATAAAAATGAAAAAACAAAGTTAAAAAATCAAATTACAAAATTTTTAATGATCCAAAGTGTACCAATAAATTAAAATAAGAGAGTGATTTAGAGCACTAAATGGTGAATTTGTCATTTTGACTCAAAATGATTTGATCAAATTTAGTTGGCCTATAAAATGTATTGCCCTATTTAGGGATATTTTGACCTAAATTGGCATTTGTAAGTGACAAGTTCGAACCATTTAGGGCAATTTATGGATTTTGACCTAAAATGTGCATTTGAGTGTAATTCAAGTAAGATTGGTAATTTCAACACAAATGGTGTTAGGAATTGGATGTCTACATTAGATAGCTTCGATATAATCTCTTTTCATGAAAATTTTCATTAAGGAAGCTATGAGAGTAGTGGGTAAACATATTGATGAAGAAAATAAATCTTTAGTTGAGCTTTGTTTCAGTGCAACCTTTATCATTTTTAGGGGTTTGATTTATGAAAAAATGATAGGAGTTGTAATGGATCACCTCTTTCTCTAGTTGTTGCCACTATGTTCATGCAGTCTTTTGAATACATAGCTCTCCACTCTTTTCCTCTTACACTGATGTGGTGTAAAAGGTGGGTTGATGACACACATGTAAACCCACCACATGGTTTAGAAAAATGAGAAGAATTCTATCAACATGTATTAATAATGTTATGTCTAACATCAAGTTCACTAAAAAACTCAAATAAGGTGGCAACCTTCCCTTCTTTGATGTCCTCCTTTCAAGGAAACCAGATGGGTTCTGTTCCTGAAGAGTCTTTATGAAATTGACACATAAATATATCTATATTCATGCCAACTGACATCATCATCCTTCCCAAAAAGTTGGGGTGTTAAAAACCCTAGGGACTAGAGCCTTAAGGATCTTTGATAAAGACCATTTAGAAGAGGAGATTATTCACTTAACCAAAGTTTTTGAGAAGAATGGTTACAACAAAAAAATAAATTAATAAATATTTTAAATTAGCTAGAAATCCCAAAGTGAATCCCTTTGTTAGAGAAGTAGGTTTTGAAAATCTGATAGTCTATCTCCTTTACATTGAGGCATCCCCAACAAGATCTCAAAATTTTTAAGAAGGAAGAGTATCTATTCCATTTTCATACATCATAAAAAACATAAAAAAATGATCAAGTCTTCCAAGGACTACTTAGATCCTACTCTTAGAAATGGTGTATAGAATATTAATTGATCATGTGGGATGGCATACATTGACGAAATGGGACATTCCATTAAAATTAGGATTATGGAACAAGCAAGTGATATTAAAAATAAAATAGTGATTAAGTCAGCAATAGCAGGACACTCATTTAATATAAATCATCATGTTACCATTGAGGACACTAAAGTTTTAGTTATGGAATATCACTTCTTGAAGTATTGTCTAAGAGAACCTATTGAGATTTGTAAATATGAAAATAATTTGAATATAGATGTGGGTTTAGGTCTAAACCATTCTTGGAAACCATTAGTTTACATTTACAAAAATCATAATTAGCATACCTTTTGTCTCCTCCTTCCCTCATGTTGTTAGTGGCCATTTTCTTATCTTTAGACAAACAATTTTTCCCTGCTTCTGTAATTCTATAAGTCTAGGTTTGTAGTTTTTGTTTTTAGTTTCCACTTTTTCTTTTCTTTTGGATTATAGTCAAGTTGTTTACTTCTCTTCAATTTATAACTAGGTTTGGTTATTGTTTTCACTTTGAGCTGCACCCTTTGAGGAGGTGTTTTAGGTCACCTCACTCAATTAACATAATGAAAAATCTCTAAGGGTGGATTGCCTATAACTAAAGAGAACCTCCAGATAGGGCTGGTTCCCATGATGTTACATCTATATTATCACTACACCTACACAAATTGCAATGAAAAGGGAAAGAGAAAGCTGGAAAAAAAAAGGTGATGGATTGAATTTTAGGTCTCCTCCTATGGTCTATGAGTTGATAACAAAGCTAAAACAACATTGAATCTCATCTTGTAAGTTCAAATAGTTCTCTAGCATAAGTATTTCAATATGGAGATTGTAGTTTATACATCACCTAAGAGGGACCAATTATCATACTTTACCAAAGTTTTTATGAATCAAATCACAACTTTTCCATTTCTTGATGCCAATTTTATTCACTACATTTTCTCAGTTGGTAATGTTATATTGTGTTGAACTAATGCCTTCATGTTTGATGATGCTTAGATAGAATAATGTTGTTGAGATTTTGTTTGTATGAGTGCATACTTGTTGCTAGGTATGGTTAGGATAGCCTAGAGAAGACTCCATGTAATCCCATGCGTGTGAGGTGTACACCCAATAGAATAGATGGACCCATTGCAACTAATGTCAACCTACATCGATTTCCCTCTCCATGCCTCATGTGAGCACGCAAGGAGACTTGTGTGATATTCTGGTACAAAAATATTATGTGGTATAATCCTATAAATAGCACATAGGTAATCACAAGAAAGTCATAACACAAACCAATATTGAAGATTAAAGATGGTTCCTATGTTGCTTTTCTTCCTCCTTTGGATTATTCAAATCTCACATTCTTCTCTTTCTTATTATTTTAATTGACATACTCTTCCATCTTTTAAGAATTCCCTCCCCAATAATTCTCTATAGGATTGGTCTTCTAATAACAACACCTACAATTGGATTGGTGTTACCTGATCTCATCATCAACAACTTGGGGTTTCCTTGAATCTCATTGGTATGGATTTAGTCAGCTTCATCTCTCCTTATATTGGAATCTCTCTTTCCTTATAACACTTACTCTCTTGAATAACAATGCCTTCATGTTTGATGATGCTTAGATAGAATAATGTTGTTGAGATTTTGTTTATATGAGTGCATACTTGCTACTAGGTATGGTTAGGATAGCCTAGAGAAGAATCCAAGTAATCCCATGCGTGTGAGGTGTGCACCCAATAGAATAGATAGACCCATTTCCAACTAATGTCAACCTACATCAATTTCCCTATACATGCCTTAGGTGAGCACATAAGGAGACATGTGTGATATTCTGGTGCAGAAAGATTAAGTGGTAGAATCCTATAAGTAACGCATAGGTAACCATTAGAAAGTCGTAACACAAGCCAATATTGAAGATTACAGATGGTTCCTATGTTGCTTTTATTCCTCCTTTGGATTATTCAAATCTCACATTCTTCTCTTTCTTATTATTTTAATTGACATACTCTTCCATCTTTTAAGAATTCCCTCCCCAATAATTCTCTATAGGATTGGTCTTCTAATAACAACACCTACAATTGGATTGGTGTTACCTGATCTCATTGTCAACAGCTTGGGTTTCCTTGAATTTCATTGGTATGGATTTAGTCAGCTTCATCTCTCCTTAAATTGGAATCTCTCTTTCCTTATAACACTTACTCTCTTGAATAACAACTTCCATGCCCAAATTCCACCTTAGTTGGGAAGGTTATTTAGCTTGAAAATTCTTTGATTGTCTTACCAGGATCTTGAAGACTAGTTAATTTATGTCTTCATGTTTATGGTTAGTAAGATAACATGCTATACGAAGAGAGGTGTTCAACTACATTTCAATGCTTAATAATTATGGAGATATATTGGAATTTAGAGCTGCACCAAACTATGTAGTTCCACTAAATGGTTTCTGAATTGATTCTAACTTGAATTCTTTCTCGATGGGAAATGGATTATGCAGATTTTGAAAGTATGGAAATGGAAAGAAGATAAAGGAAAAATAAGTAGGAAGTATATAATAAATGATTTATAGTGAGTATATAAATTTATTTATGGCAGATAAAAATATCAAGATAGATTTTTTTTAAAAATGTAATTAGCTAAACTAGTTGCTTGAAATGTCATACTATTTGAAAGTATTTCTTTTTGTATCAAGCCTTTTAAGTATAATTTATATACATATTATAATTTTTGTTTAAAAATATATATATAAGTTAGACTCTTTTAATAATGCAATATAATTGTATTTTTTTATATATTTCAAGATTAATCTACTCTTAAACTATTAGCCATTGCGTGGGTCTGATGCTTCCATTTGAATCATTATTATATGGTATAGCCCTTTCGTGTTAAGAGTTAAATTTGGATGAAGATATTGAAAAGTCTATATTATATAGAAGAAAATCAACTCCACCAAGCCCACTAGAACTTTCACCTTTGAACTACAGAAATTTTAACTACTCTATCCTCTATGATTGGAAGGAATATTTCTAAATAATCCTTTTGAATTCAACTTATGTTTCATTCCTAATTTAAAATCCATGAATTCCAATTGCTATTTTGCTATATAATCTCATGTAATTTTTTATTTTTCTATAATAATAATTTCATTGAACCATTCTAATTATATAATCCATAAATATATAAATATCAGAAATTCTAAATCTCACATAAATATTAAAATTAAATATGATTAAAAGTCTTAATTCTTAACTTAACTTTCCATATATACCTTTCAAAAACCAGATGTGTACATATTTTTTTTTGTTTTTTTCTAATTAAAACATGAAAAAGGTTAGACAAATAAAATATAATTATTAAAAGAAAAGACCATTGAAAATGTATCCATATGAAAAAAAAAATAATATATTAAAAATGGAGCCTACCACTTAAACATTTGCACGTAGCTTCTCAATTTTTTTATCAAATCATCTCACACCTGTGTGAACAAGATCCAAACTTTATAAGACGTCAATCTCATTCTCACCATGTTACTTGACATGAACAAATAACCGATTGACTTGACTTGGGGTAATTTATGGCCTCATATTCTGCTTGCTTTCTCTCTCTTTGCTCTGAGTTATAATCAACAGCTTTTGTTTCTTTTGACAATGGAAATCAGCGATCAGCTTGACAGCTAAGTATAATGAATATTCAATGTAACTTCGATATCATATTAAATAATTCGTTCAATTTACTTGACTTGATTGTGTGGTCTCAAAGATTTTTCTTCTCCTCCATTCGGTCAATATGCCGTGCAGAAACGAGATAGAAAAAAATGCAAAAAAACAAAACTGATTTTAATTGAATTGACGCTATTGCTCATACTGTATTGATAGAATTAATATCAATAACATCTCATCTCTGTACCGTATTGAGGACTAGACGTCATGAACAGGTCCAAGCACATGCTTGTGTCTACTCTGTAATAAATTTAGGTCAACTTTCCGTTAACCCGGTTTCCAAAGTGTCCAGAATAGTTTAAAAGGGATTAATTTTCTCTTCCTTGGACATCATCTTAAATAAAAGTCTCTTCCCTGAGAAAAGAAAAAGAGAAAAAATATCCCTAGGATTTACGATGCCTCTAAGATTTTGTTGAGACTTATTATAGATACCACTGATTCACCAAGATTTTATTGAGACTTATTATAGATACCACTTATTCATCGATTTATTTCTTAACTTTTTTTTCTTTATAGAAATTAAATTATTAGTAGGAAAAACTTCTTTTATTAAAATTTTTAGAATTTGTTGAATTCATTAAAAATAAGAAAGTTTTTAATGGGAATATTTTAGTTAACTTCGATATAATCTCTTTTCATCAAAATTTTCATTAAGTTATGAGAGTAGTGGGTAGACATATTGATGAAGAAAACAAATCTTTAGTTGAGATTTGTTTTAGGGTAACCTTTTTCATTTTTAGGGGTTTGATTTATGAAAAAATGAAAGGAGTTGCGATAGATCCCCCATTTCTCCAATTGTTGCCACTCTGTTCATGGAGTTTTTGGAAGATGTAGCTCTCCACTCTTTCCCTTTTAGATTAATGTTTCATCTAACATCAAGTTCACTAAGGAACTTGAACAAGATGATAACCTTCCATTCCTTCATGTCCTCCTCTTGAGGAAACCGAATGGGTCCTTTTCTTGGAGAGTCTTTATGAAATCGACACACAAATATCTCTATTTTCATTTCAACTCACATCATCATCTTTCCAAAAAGGATGGGGTGTTAAAAACCTTAGCGATTAGAGCCTTGAGGATCTCTGATAAAGATCATTTATCAAAGTTTTTAAGAAGAATGGTTACAACAAGAAATAAATTAATAAAGCTTTTAAATTAGCTAGAACTCCCAAAGTGAATCCCTATGTTAGAGAAGTGGGTTTTGAAAATCTGGTAGTCTACCTCCTTTACATTGAGGGCATTTCCAATAGGATCTCAAAAATTTTAATAAGGAAGAATATCTAGTCCATTTTCATACATAACAAAAACTAGAAAAATGATCGTCTTCCAAGGACTGCTTAGATCCTACTCTTAGAAGTGGTTTATACAATAATAATTGACCTTGTGGGATGGCATACATTGATGAGATGGGGCATTCCATTAACACTAGGATCATCAAACAAACAAGTGATTTTAAAAACAAAATAGTGATTAAGTCAGCACTAGTAGGACACTCAATCAATATGAAGCATCATGTTACCATTGAGGACACCGAAGTTTTTGTTATGGAAGATCACTTCTTGAAGTATTGTTTAAGAGAACTTGTTGAGATTTGTAAATATGAAAATAATGTGAATAGAGATGTGGGTTTAGGTCTAAACCATTTTCGGAAACCATTGATTTACATTTATAAAAATCATAATTATTAGACTTTTTGTCTCTTCCTTCCCTAGTGTCGTTAGTGTTCATTTTCTTGTTTTTAGCCAAACAATTTTTCCCCGCTTTTGTAATTCTATAGGTCTAGGTTTGTATTATTTTCATTTTTTAATTTCCTTTTGGATTCTAGTTGAGTTCTTTGATTCTCTTTGATTTCTAACAAGGTTTGGTTATTGTTATCACTTTGAGTTACACCCTTTGAGGAGATGTTTTAGGTCTCTTCACTCAATTAATACAATGAAAACTCTTTAAGGTTGTGGGTTACCTATAGGGTATGTGCACAGAGTTGGGGAACAATTCCATGGATATTTCCACAATGTGTACACGTTATCACTTAATGCATACGCATTATGACTTGGGATACCCAAACCATAACACGTACGCATTTTTGGTAAAAAGAATGCATACACGTTCCTTTACCAATTGAAATATGTACATGTTATAGGAATGTGTATGCATTCCTATAATTATAAGGAATGCGTACTCATTCCTTAAAATATAAGGACAAAAAAAATCAAGTCATTGATTCATTTTCTCCTCTCCCATTCACATTTTTATCCTCTCCAAGGACTCCTTAGATCCTACTCTTAGAAGTGGTTTATACAATAATAATTGACCTTGTGGGATGGAATACATTAACGAGATGGGGCATTCTATTAACACTAGGATCATTGAACAAACAAGTGATTTTTAAAACAAAATAGTGATTAAGTCAACACTAGTAGGACACTCAATTAATATGAAGCATCATGTTACCATTGAGGACACCAAAGTTTTTGTTGTGGAAGATCACTTCTTGAAGTTTTGTTTAAGAGAATCTGTTGAGATTTGTAAACATGAAAATAATTTGAATAAAGATGTGGGCTTAGGTCTAAACCATTTTTGGAAACCATTAGTTTACATATATAAAAATCATAATTATTAGACTTTTTGTCTCCTCCTTCCCTAGTGTCGTTAGTGTTCATTTTCTTGTTCTTAGCCAAACAATTTTTCCCCACTTTTGTAATTCTATAGGTCTAGGTTTGTATTATTTTCATTTTTTAATTTTCTTTTGGATTCTAGTTGAGTTCTTTGATTCTCTTTGATTTATAACAAGGTTTGGTTATTGTTATCACTTTGAGTTACACCCTTTGAGGAGATGTTTTAGGTCTCTTCACTTAATTAATACAACAAAAACTCTTTAAGGTTGTGGGTTACCTATAGGGTATGTGCACAGAGTTGGGGAACAATTCCATAGATATTTTACACAATGTGTACACGTTATCACTTAATGCATATGTGTTATGACTTGGGATACCCAAACCATAACACGTACGCATTTTTGGTAAAAAGAATGCATACACGTTCCTTTACCAATAGAAATATGTACATGTTATAGGAATGTGTATGCATTCCTATAATTATAAGGAATGCGTACTCATTCCTTAAAATATAAGGACAAAAAAAATCAAGTCATTGATTCATTTTCTCCTCTCCTATTCACATTTTTATCCTCTCCCATTTGCATTCTAATTCCCATTCGTGTTTTACTCCCATCAGCATGGAAATTATTGGTTTTTCTCCCATTAGAATTGAAAATTGTTGGTTTTTCTCCTGCATTCATGAAATCAATGATGTCACCATGAAGAAGAGGTAAGTGACCCTCTGTGTAACCCTCTGCCCAACCCTCCCTCATAACCCTCCACCTAATACTCCTATAGTTCCACTACATCCCCCAAGAAGTCAGGAGGATATAGTTGCACACATAGTAGAGAACAAAATTGATATTGAGTAGATAACTATGAGAATGAGGGAGTTCACTTCCACCTTCACCCACCACACCTATATAGACAATACCCTAGAGTTAGAATAAGGTCAAGTTGACTTGATAATGAGTCAAATTGATAGACGGAGCTCATATAAGGATAGTTGTAGGGCTTACTATGCTGACAGATTATCAACATATGAGGTGAAGAAGAAAGAAATAATAAAAAAACAAATTTGTGTTTTATTCATCAACCCAACCACCAATGCACTATTTTCAATAATGACTAAATATCTCCCAATCCATCGATGTCAACACAATTTGAATAAAACCAATTTTTAGGAGTGATGGTGGATGGTGTTTGATTATCCACCATGTAACAACCATGAGGTCCCATTGTATTTTTTGAGAAAACTCTACTATGAGTTTATCCTCAATGAGATTCCAAACTATTTTGACTGTGTTGAGTTTTAGGGCTAAGGGAAAGGCTCTGGACAAGATTGACCAGGTGCACGACTTATACCTAATCAGCCTAAAAGGATCCCTACCCAAAAGCCACTTTATCTAGAGATTCCATTTGTAGTGAAAGAGGTTGTGGAGATACACATTTTGCATGTGCTTAGTTTGCTTACCAATACATTCATTCATCATATAAATAGGCTTTTAGAGGTAGATGCTTGAGATACTCCACCTAATGGGCATACTAGACCACACCCATGTAGATCTTGTGGTGTTATATGCACTGGACCTTTGGATGACAATGGTGGTGCTTCAAGGGGCTTGGAGGATATGGTCTTGACTAATGAGTTGTTGTCACACATGTTTGGTGTGGATACATTGGTCTCTACACACATTCATGTATCTTTTATATAAATTTCATGTTAAATTTTTAATTTATATTTAGAAATTAAAAAGGTAAAAATTAATTTACACATTTAAATTGAATTGTGTGTGTGTGTGTGTGTGTGTGTGTGTGTGTGTGTGTGTGTGTGTGTTGTGTGTGTGTGTGTGTGTGTGTGTGTGTGTGTTTGTGTGTGTGTGTGTGTTTATATTCCAAGACGAGATGTTGCCTTTGACATAACAATTTTGATTTACCAAGATAGGTGGTGGTCCAACCACTACTACATCGATTGATGAAAGTATGACACCATTTACATTTATAGAGGTAGAATTTTGAGTGAATATGATGTACTCTAGATGTATATTCATACACCTTAATTGCATCATTGATAGATTTTGTGTAAGAAAATATAAAATACCAAATATAATTTTTTTGGACTTTTTATTGTTTGATTTGTTAAAATGGATTGGCATAGTGTTAGAAACTCATTCCTCCATCTCAACTTTTTTGATTTTATTTAAAATTTGAAACTATGTTTTCAATAACCAAAATCATGCACTTGTAAAGAAGTGATGCAAAGGTCATCATTCAATTCTTCATCTTTGATGAAAACAAGAAAACATACTCACCAACTCTACTTACCTCTACCACAATCTCTCCTAGCTCTGATATCTTTGTTTGTCTTAACCCCTTTGGTTTTAAAATGACTCTTTGTCTCTATCTTAGGAATATATAAAACCTTTCCATGTTTCCCTCCTCTCATTCCATCACTCTTAATCTCTTACCTTTACTAGCTTTCACATACTAGTCTTTATGTCAACTTTCGTGTGTTCAATGACTTGGAAACTTGGTTCAAATCTCATTTAAAGTTTCCTATAACTCTATATAAGTTAATCTATCCAAAAAATAATCCATAGGTCTTAATTTTCATCTATTTTTAATTCACAAACCTCCCAAACAACTCTTATCTCTTCCCCATACTTCTTACTTTATTATAGGGTTTTCCTAGTAGCCTTTTTTTAGGAATTTCATGTTGGTACAGACACGTAACTCCTCATATTTGAAAAATAAAACTTTATTTAGATAATATATATGATATTTTAACTTTATATGAAGTTTCATGCTCTATTTCACTATTTAGATCATGTTTTCAATCACTACTAAGCCCCTATTTAAGCCTATTAGGCCTCCCCTTTACCTTGTTTAGTTGTAGACCTTTTATCCCATACTTAACTATAATTGACCAACTTGAAACCATGAAAATAATTTAAATCAAATGCATATACACATAATTACAAAATTTGAAGTGATTTCATCAATTCAGTCTCTTAGAATCTTCATTATCCTTAAAAACCCTAACTTAGGGTTTATAGCAGATTGTAAGGCCTAAGAGGGGTTAAAATTAGATTTCAAGAGTAATAACAAATTTAAAATAAATATAATGGTTATTTTTGGTCTATGTGAACATGTGACACCTTCTCAAAATAATATTTTCCTATTCCCATGCCTTTGTTAATCATTTATCACATGGTTTCCTCTAAATGTGACTCACTGTGCAAATTCTACAGAACTATGTGTATCTAGGGAGAATAGACTAATATTTTGGAAGTTTATTTATACTTGATGAATACATTATACATCATATTATAATCCCTCATTCTTATTTTTAACACTTAAGGTCCTTCAATCATCCAATACTTCTTTTGACAAATCTATATACTCTTTTACCATGACATAGTGACTGTCTATATGAAGACAACAACACTGTTACACTAGTGAGGAGACAAGATAGTTATCTAGGGTTATTGAAAATTCTTAATATTATATGAAGGCTTCAAAAACTCTGTGTAAACACTTTTAACTCCCTCTAAATATTTAAAATCTTATTAACAATTTTATTCTAGCATTACTCATTCTTCTCAATTTGACTATGTGGGATTCAACATCAACTATAGACCTGTATTAGTTTTCCTCATCCAAACGTGAGAAAAATAATTTAGAATAAATAAATAAATTCAATAATACAAAAATATTCCTCTTACCAAAATGATCAAGACATTCAAAACATGTCTTGTATCAGATACTCTGTCTATGATTAGTTTACACTTTCAACACTATGCATACACAAGAGATATAGGACTGACAATAGTTTTGTGTTCAACTAAAATATTGTATATTCATATTATTTGGGTTTTTAATCATTTAGACCTTTGGATCCACCCATATATTCTCATTTTTTTGGACTGACCACTCGAAAAAGACATTTATAATCCTTTTATTACCTTTTTAAAGGAATTGCATGCTAGAACAGACATGTACCTCCTCATATTTTAAAACTAACACTTTATTTATATATCATATATTATATTTTAACTTTATATGAATTTTCATGCTCTTTTTCTCTATTTAGATCATGTTTTTAATCACTACTAAGCCCCTATTTAGGCCTATTAGGCCTCCCCTTTACCTTGTTTAGTTACAAACCTTCTATTCCATACTTAACCATATTTGACCAACTTGAAACCATAATAATAATTTAAATCACATGAATATACACCTAATTACAAATATTTAAGTTATTTCATTGATTCAGTATCTCAAAATCTTTGTTTTTCCTTCGAAATCCTAGCTCATGGTTTATAAAAGACTACAAGACTCGAGAAGGGTTAAAATTAGATTTCAAGCTTAAATAAAATTTCAAATGACTATAAGGGTTATTTTAGGTCTATTTGAATGCATGAAACATTTTACAGAGAATAGTATCCTATTTTCATGCCTCTATTAATCATTTATCACATAGTTTCCTTTGATTGTGACTCACTGTGCAAATTCTACAGAGGTCTGTGTATCTAGGGAGAACATAATAATATTCTAAAAGTTTATTTATACTCTATTAAAATATTATACATAATATTATACACCCTCATTATTTTGACAACTTTGTTTCTCTTTTGCCATTATACAGTGATTGTCTATATGAAGACAATAAGACTGTTACACTAGTGAGGAGATAAAATAGTGATCTAGGGTTATTGAATAGTGTTAAGATTCTATGAAGGATTCAAAAAATTTGTGTAAACACTTTTAACTCCCTCCAAACATTTAAAATCTTGTTAACAACTTTATTATGTCATTACTCAATCTTCTGAGTTTAATTGATGGGATTTGACATCAACTACTGACTTGTATTAGTATTCCTCATCCAAACATGTGAAAAATACTTAAGAGTGCACAAATAAATTCAATAATATATAAATATTAAACTTACCAAAATGATCATAACGTTCAAAACATGTCTTATATCAGATACTTTCTCTATGATCAGTTTACACTTTCAATTCTATGCATACATAAGAGATACAAGGTTGCCAACAAATTTGTATTGAACCAAAAAATTGTCTGCCCATATTATTTGGGGTTTAATTAATTTAAAACTTAGGATCCACCCATCTATTCTCATTTTTTTGACTAACCACTTGCAAAAGACATTTATAATCCTTTTATTGCCATGTAACTACTCTAACCAATTTGTAAATCCGTCTTATATGTATGAGGAGAGTTCATTAACTACCTAAACCTAATAACAAGTAAAAAACAAAATTAATTAATATTAATGACCCTAATGACACAAGGTCATAACATATTGACCTTTAACAACATCAAAAACTTGAGAAATAATACAATAATTTTCAAATATTTGAATTGACCCTTTAGGCAGGAAAATGCCTAAATGACCCTAATTCAAATTTGACACCACTCTAACACTTAAAAATATTTCCTAGAGACCTAAAATGACCAAAAAAAACCTATGAAATAATCTATACATGTAAAATAGATCCATATATATAATGAGGTAGTGATGCTCTTGCATTAAGAAGACTGTCCACTCACTCTTATCTCTACAATATTTAGGTTTATTTTCTGTATGTTTCTTTAGATTTTGATGAGACCTATTTTATAATGTTGTATAAAGTCTTAAAAGGATTGTATATATGTACCTCATAAAAAAAACCTATCACTCTAGTTGTCTTAAATATTAAAACTCAGTTTACAAACTTCTCAACAAACACCTATACAAGTTACTTGTTTTATCACAATGATTGTTTCTAAGGGATTTTTGATCACACCAATACTCAATTGGACTAAAAATTAATGAATTTATGTAAGCAAAGTATTAAAGGTTTTAAAATGATCAAAATTTTAAAACAAATCAACTTAGACTCCATAGCTAATAGGACTATCATGAACTATACCAAGTCACTGCCTTAAGTCAATTAGGCCTAATGACCTTAATCAATGCAAAATATGAAATACACCTCAAAAAAACTATACAAGCATCCAAACCAGTGTATATAGTTGTACCAAGGATGTATTAACACCTAAATTGCATTCAATAACTCAATTTCAAAGAATTCACTCATAAATCCTCCCTCACTATCTTAGAGATACAAGGTTGCAAGTTTACATGAAACTTGGATTTCAATAAATGTGATTGTAAGGGATTATTAGATCCAAAAAATTTGGAATAATCTTATAAGATTATTTGTCTAACTATTATCAAGTTTTTTATAAGTTTCAAGGATTCAAATATAAGTTATAGTCCCTTTTGTGAAGGTTACCATGTAACTTGGGATTCTTGCAGAATACAAAAGTTGAGAGCTTCTTATAGATAGTTCATAGCCTATTTAGACTCTCTCAACAAACTATTGCATGTTTGATGTCCTTAAAAACTTACTAAAACTCTTCTTATACTAATTTCTAATCCATATACAAAGTTTCATGTGTAATGAGACCTCTCTATCCTGTTATTGATGGATAATAATAGACTATTTACAGAATAAAGGTTTTCTAATTAGTATAACATGAAATCTCATTCAAAAATACGTAGATTCTATTAATATCAATATAAGACATGTAATGTAATTGATTTGAGCAATAAATTTATTTTATTCATAGTAAAATAA
Organism: Torreya grandis; assembly: GCA_037957365.1. NCBI lineage: Eukaryota > Viridiplantae > Streptophyta > Pinopsida > Cupressales > Taxaceae > Torreya > Torreya grandis. The sequence continues at coordinate 12,114,349 of JARHVA010000008.1, forward strand.
CCCATTTCTATATTACAAACCCCCATTCTCTCATGGAAGACTGTTTATTAGTCATCCAATGATGCAAAGTTGGTCTTTTATACTTTTTCCTTCATCTTATATGTCCCTCAAATGATATATTTGATTTGATCATGTTGTTGAAGACTAATCCAAGTTTAGGATGTGTTAATTTAGGTCCTTATTCCTCTAATAGATACGCCTCAAATTATAAAAATTGATCTTTAAAGACATATCAAGTCATTTAAGATCTTTAAATGAGTAAGAAAGATAGATATGACCTTTACTAAACTTGGGAAACTCCTATGCACATATCATGCCTTATAGAACTTATTAGACACATTAATTATCATAATTTAAGAAAATATTCACTCAAATACATTTGAAAATTTAAATAACAAGTATTAGAGGTAAAATTCTCCAAGTCCTCTAAATAACCTAAGACACACACTCAATGCCTCATTCAAGGCTTATTGACGCCTATCAACCCTTATAAAATTAACTATAGGACCATATACATAAGTTTTTAGGATGCTCTTGCATTAAGAGATGTAGAAGATGCATCATTACCTTGGATGTCTTATCATTCTCCCTCATGAAACTAACATTTCTTGCCTTCAGTGTGGTGTTACAAGTCACATTGTACATATCCACTTTTCACATTCATGCTTCCCATGACATCATTAGATATTTTCATATCTTATGCAAGATTAATTTTTTTAGAAACTTGTTTAATCAATGAATTTTCTAAGTTATTAATTATTATGTTGTTTTTTTAGCTGATGACTAGGGTGGACACTCCTCGATCGTTACAATTCAAGATAGACACAAGCATTATTGTTGTAATATCATCTGCATAGGCATTCACAGAGGTACATATTCACTTTTAATTTTGAATTGTAATTTAATACTTCTATTTTAATGATTTTATTACATACTTGGGGAAATATAACTTATATGCATGAATATATTATGTATGCAGTGTTGTCATATGACATTGGCTAGTCCAATTCAGATGACTATTGTGGTGGGTCCTCATGTTTCTTCATCATTTGACATGCCTATTTGTGTAACTAAACTTGGCACTAACCAAGTCAAACATCAACAACAAATTGAGGAATATGAAATTGCATTAAGTGCATGTTTAAATAATTTTTTTATTATAGTTTAAAATGATTTTCTTAACTTGGTTTCATGTATACTTGTTAATTTTATAATAATTTTTGTATTTGAACAAGTGCAGTGGCAAGTGAGCTATGAGCATAGTACTAGTAGTCGATCCTTGGAGAAATCCAAGGCATTCATGATATCTCCATCTACAAGCGAGGCATCCTAGGGAGAGTCTTCTTCAAAGAAGGCAAAGAGAGGGAGACTATTTGATGATTAAGATGTTGTAGATGATGTACTTTTTTGTATGCCTATATGGAAATGCATGCTTTTTCGGCATTATACATGTGTATATGATGTATTTACCGGATATTAGATACTACATGTTGTTAGACATGATGTAATTTTTTGTATGCCTATATGGAAATGCATGTATTATTGACATTATATTCCTATATATGGCATTCTTATTTTGCACATGAATAAAGAAAACCAGTGAAGTATGTCTTTTTTGAATCACTTGTGTTTAGAGTATTATGAATGATTGGTTTTGAAGTATTCTTAAGGATTACAAATGTTATGAGATTAAGAATAAATTGTTAGGATAATGTTTCAAATCAGATTGGTATGATAAAGCCTACAATTATAAATATTGACATTTCTTGTTCTGAAGAAGCTTTGTTTCTATAAAAATGCAAATTAAATAAGAAGGGGTGTTGAACCTATCTTTTTTTTAATTGAATCATGTACTCGGGATTGTAACCTAAAAAAAAGTTCATGAAGGTTAAAAACATTGCACTTGTGTTAAAATTATTAAGAATGATTGGTTTTGAATTATTCTTAAGGATTATAAATGTTATGAGATTGAGAATAACTTGTTAGGATAATGTTGCAAACCATATTGGTAGGACAGAGCCTACAGTTATAAAGATTGACATTTTTTGTTCTTAAGAATCTTTTTTTATATAAGAATGCAAATGAAATAATAAGAAAGGTATAGAGGGCATTGGTATCAGTTTGAATTAGTATATTGGAATTCCATACCCTAAAAGACAAATTAGGCGATTATAGCCTATAGGATCCTATAACAAGTAAAGGGCTGATCTTGTGAGGAATAAAGAAATGGGTTATTAAGTTGTAGCAATGGGATTGTCTTAGAGTGTTTGGAAGGCTGATGAAGGAATTAGAGGTCAAAGAAAATATTATAACCATATTTTGCATTCTATAACAATGAAGACAATTTCTAGGACCTAATAAATAAGTACTATAATTTGAAAAGGGTTTAATTATTATAATTACTCTGCATCAATTTAGCTAGGCTGGATGGTTCAAGATCCTTTATGAGAGAGTCAATAGATTATGATGATTCAATACATTGCAAAGAGGAGACCTCTTAATAGGTGATGAAGTCTCTCCTTCTAATGGGAAAGATTTTACATTAAAGAAGTAGATCATATCAGTCAAGGCAAGATATCATCATCTATAAGACAATCAAGATGCTCTTGAATCTACGCTTTAGGGATTAAATTATCTTTGGAAAGTGCTTAGGACTTCTTCATGCCATGAAGTAGACCTTATCATGTCTCCATTCCCTCTGAAACATCCCCAAAATCCATCTCTAAAATTGAGAGAGTAGGAAAATAGACCTTGGGAGAGAGTATGAAGTCTTTGATTGGTCTTAAGGGATCCTAATAGTTTTAAACACATGGCTCTATTTGGTCCTTTTGAAAGCTTTGAAGCCACTTTGACCACTTATAGGTGGCCATTGGCCATTGAGGTATATTGGCATATTTGTGAAACCTCGAAAATATCTCATATCGAGGAAAGGGGTCTTTGTAGATTCCCATATTCTGATTTGTGTCCTGATTAAGGGCTAACTTAATTTTTAGTTCACCACTTTCAATAAAGTCCTCAATAATATGTCGTAACTGATTGCAATGATATGCACCATGACCAACAACATGATGAAATTTACAACATTGATTCTCTTTGTATCAATATGGTTTTGGTTGATCTTGAGGAAATGGCCTTGATACTGGTCATACAATTAAATTAGCTACAACGAGATTTTATAACATTGTTTCAACCGATTCTCTTAACTTGCTAAAGTCTCTAAATTTTTTATGAAATGCCCTTCATGGAGGTTGTATCTGCAAAGTAAGTAGTGGATTTGGTGAAGTTAATTCATACATTTAGAGGAGGCATAACTTGTACCATTTGTACATGTCTTGTTTCAGTCACCCCATTTCCAACCATATTCTTATTTTTGCTAAAGCTTTTAGGCTTATCCTGCATAACTATTTGAACTAGATATTTATTTTGATTAGATGCTTGACCTTGCAAAAAAATCTAAATAAGGCCCTTAACAATAAGAGCCTTCTCAATCTACACTCCTTTGTCAGTAATTTCTTCAAATGAGTTATCACAATCTAACCATAGATTATGCACAAATTTAGGATGCAAATTATGTGAAAAGATATCAACCAACTATTTGTCTAGCAAGTTATGTTGAAAGCAGCCTGCCAGTGCTCTCTACCTTTGCATATATGCGGTGAAACATTCACCATCACACTGCTTGGCTTTGCATAAGTCAACAATGGTTAATTCATGTTCTATGTTATATGAGAAATGGTTAATGGACTTTTATGATAAGTCATTCTAATCCACAACTGATCCCTTGGGTATTTTAAGTAGCCAACAAGAGCTTGTCCTACTAAACTTCACAAAAATAGTCATAGTAAGTACTTGCTACTATAAATCAAGAATGCTTGTATGTGCTTATGTGGATATTCTTTTCCTTTGTACTTGTCAAATTTGGGTGCCTCAAAATGAGGTGGAAAGGGGTTTTGGAGAATATATAAAACAATGGATATGGGCATATCTCTTCAAATTTGTACTTTTTGACACTATTAGTTGTCTCTAATATTCGAATAATTTCCTATATAGAATTCCATTCTTGCATGTTTGGTGCATTTGTGGATTGAATAAGATGTTGGGGTGGAATGTACCCCTTATTTCATTACTATTGGGGTGGAATGTGCCCCTAGTTTTGTGTCGATCTATAGGGAGTGTTGAGAACATAGGCCATTGATTCTTGGATTGTAAAACATTTCTTGAATTTGACTGTTTCATATTTTATTGATTTTGGAAATTTCTATGTTTATTTACCAATTTTTGTGTTGGTTGAAAAGAACTAGCCAAATTGTCTTGAGGAATTTCCTTAATTTGAATTGAATGTTTGGGTTTTTGAGTTTGTAAGGTAATAAGAGGTTCTTTATGATTGAAGAATGTATGTTCTATGTCAAATGAAACACTTTGTAAGGTCTCTTATGACTTTAATTGTTCATTTAGATTACCTTGATCCACTATGGTAATGTCCTCATCCAATATTTATTGCATACTTTCAACCACATTTCTTTAATCTTACAAATCATCATTGTGAATTGAAGTGGAAACTAGGGAGTTAGTTAAGTTTGCAATAAGTTGATCTACATATTGTTGACCTATTATCTTGATCTTAGCTAAAATATCTAGATTTGTGAGTTTTAACTTTGTTTGTATTTTTTTTCCTTTGTTAGAGGAAGAAGGTATGTTTATTCATGAAAAAGATTGTTCTTGTCATTGTTGTTTTCCTTCTCTAACTAAGGTATGCAATGGTTTTGTAGGAAAGTTAGAAGGTAGTCTAGCACCTGATTCTATCAATCTAAGAAGAGCTTCATTTTGATATTTTTGGGGTTGATATTCATTGTAATCATCTTCAGATCCTACTGTTACGGTGATGTCATAAAAAATAATGAAGTTATCTTGACCATCATAAATTTGCTCATCTTCATAACTAACTCCATAAGAGGCCCCACTATGAGTGAACCTTTGAGTCATGTCTAAAAGAGTTATTCTGTGTATTTGACTAACTTTAGACCAATGCTTGGTAACCAAACAAAGTATGCTTTGGCTCTCTTTTAGACAAATAACCAAGGTGCCAATGAGACTATAAGGGAGGGTGGTTTAAAACCATGCACAATTTAAAATATTTGGTTCACGAGTTTACTCAACCTTTGGTAAAGTTAAAATCGTATAGATCAGAAGAGGGTAAGGTAACTGAAAGACCCAAGGTGAAAACTAGTATACCAAAGCCTAGATCTTTGTGATACACCCGTACTATAAAAGCTAATTTCAACTTCTATAAGTTAACCCTAGAAGTTTAGAGGAAAGCTCTCTGGATTATGAAGAAGACAAAATGGACTAAGAAATTCAAGATGTAAAAATATATGTGAATCACTAAGTATAAAGCTAGGACCAATTAGGCAGTACAATGTCACCACATGGTTCCATTAGGATAAAATATGTTCTAGGACTCAAAGCATGAGCGATATGCAAGATGACTTGAGTCCACCAAGATGATAATATGATTTTGAGTCTTAATAAATGACCTTCAATCCAAATGAAAATTTGAGCCCAAGTTAGAACAAGTTTAGTCCATAAATGGCGAACCCACTTTGATGCACCAACCCTTAAAACTCAGAAAGGTTCAATTTTTAATGTGGATTATAAATGAAAGATTTTAAAAAAATGGGTAAAAGATCTAGACTCAATTGGGCAACATGACTTCAACAAAGTGTATGACATGACACAAAAATTTTGATAACAATTTGAACAAGGAAAAGATGAATTTTCCAATTGGACAGCGTAACACCTCCCTTGCTCAAGAAAATTTAGGATAATGTGTTTTGGTTAAGTTCAATGAGTTAACAAGCAGTTTTAGACATAAATCAATATCAAGTAAGCTAATGACAAAAAATAAACATCTTAAGTCTAAACTAACAAGGTATAACAAAGTGGGTTGTACTAAACTAGTAAGGTTTAGATCATTCTAGGAGAATCAATTTCACAATGACTTTCACGTGAAATGATACAAAAGACAAGCACAAAAATTGGGTGACCATAGCATTGGCTAGTTGTAAAAAGGTCTAGTCCTTTTAACAACCACTAAATCCTACTATTCTCTCAATGTAGTGCAATGTCCAAATGCAGATATGTCCTATGTAAAACTCCAATTAGGAGCCAAAGGAAGTCAATGTCGGGAGGTGAAACCCCAGGTTAAAGCTTCTTTAAATAACTCATGAGAGGTAATGACGTCCCCCTTGCAAGCTAAGTTTGAATAAAAATAAATAAAACATAAAATAGAAAGACTTTAGGGTTGTTTTCAATATCACCCAAACTTTAACGAGTTTTTGGGGAACACTTTAAACAATATTCTTTCTAAGCCTTGGACTAGACTTTTTGCAATAGGAATGGCACTTTTGATTCCAAGGGTTCCCTAAAGGGGACAAATAGAAGAGAATACACACTGCATCTCTCTTTTTGCCAAACAAAATGTAACTTAAACAATTAAGTAAATACAAAAAACAAAAAAATTAAATGAAAAAATAAAGTTAGAAAATTAAATTGCAAAATTTTTAATGATCCAAATGAAGATTTCACAGTTGCATAATGATATTTTTCATGTGTGGGATGCCTCTTGTCCCACCGGGCATGCCAATATGTAGAGAATATTACAAAGCAAGTTAGTCAAACATAAGTCCAGAAATAATGAAAACTTCATAAGGAACTAACTAACTAAGCCTATCTATTCATATGGAAATTACAAAGGATAACAAGAAAAAAATAAAAGAAATCAAACATCATATTACCTTCCCAAATGGATTCGCCATACCCATGTGGCTCAATATCATGTTCTCCCTTGATCAAGCATCCTTATCTTTGTCAACAAAAGTGGAAAACTCCTCCAATATCTCAAGAACACTCTATAGAACCTAGGCTCATGATTCCAAATCACTAAACCAGCATATCAATGAAACTTGTAACTAATTTTAATGGTATATTAAAAAGGATTGTGGAGACAATTTTGCATAATAACTTTGCATAAATAAAGCTTAAAATTCATGTCTATGGCCTCTCTATTTATATATTTTTGAGATTGGTCATGATCAACCATGACCATCCATCTCAAGATTGAGATGTGCATCCATAGATAATCCTAATATTTAGAATTAAACTCATAAATATCCTCAAGATAAATAATCATTAAAGAGATATGGGAGGCATTAACTCGGCATGGGTGACCCATAATCCTGATATTTTATGCCCTTATGGCTTGATGGATGTCACCCCATAGATGATGTCACTAGGTGATGTAGATATTCAAAATCAATTTCCAATAATGAGATATTTAAAAATATCTATGGAATTATTACTTAAGCTTCTAAATTGTATTAATTATCTTAAGTAAGTTTAATCAAGTTTAGTACAATTCTTTGAAAATTGATGCACAATTAATCAAAATGGTCAGAAAGTCAAATTACTGGGTTGTAATATGACTAGAGAAGAATTGGAAGGCAATGTTAGATGTGTTGGAGCTATATTCCTATTTAGGATGTTTCCAACACCAAATAACAAAGGTAAGTGATGTGTACTAATAAATTAAAATAAATGAGTGATTAAGAGCACTAAATGGTGAATTTGTCATCTTGACTCAAAATGATTTGATCAAATTTAGTTGGCCTATAAAATGCATTGCCCTATTTAGGGATACTTTGACCTAAATTGGCACTTTTAAATGACAAGTTCGAACCATTTAGGGCATTTTATGGATTTTGACCTAAAATGTGCATTTGAGTGAAATTCAAGTAAGATTGGCAATTTCAACACAAATAGTGTTATGAATTGGATGTATACATTAGTTATCTTTGATATAATATCTTTTCATGAAAATTTTCATTGAGGAAGCTATGAGAGTAGTGGGTAAACATATTGATGAAGAAAATAAATCTTTAGTTGAGCTTTGTTTTAGGGCAACCTTTTTCATTTTTAGGGGTTTGATTTATGAAAAAATGATAGGATTTGCAATAGATCACCTCTTTCTCTAGTTGTTGCCATTATGTTCATGGAGTCTTCTGAAGACATAGCTCTCCACTCTTTCCCTCTTACACTGATGTGGTGTAAAAGGTGGGTTGATGACACACATGTAAACCCACCACATGGTTTAGAAAAATGAGAAGAATTTTATCAACATGTATTAATAATGTTATGTCTAACATAACGTTCACTAAAAAACTCAAACAAGGTGGCAACCTTTCCTTATTTGATGTCCTCCTTTCAAGGAAACTAGATGGGTCTTTTTCCTGAAGAGTCTTTATGAAATTGACACACAAATATATCTATATTCATGCCAACTCACATCATCATCCTTCCCAGAAAGTTGGGGTGTTAAAAACCCTAGGGACTAGAGTCTTAAGGATCTTTGATAAAGACCATTTAGAAGAGGAGATTATTCACTTAACCAAAGTTTTTGAAAAGAATGGTTACAACAAAAAAATAAATTAATAAATATTTTAAATTAGCTAGAAATCCCAAAGTGAATCCCTTTGTTAGAGAAGTAAAATTTGAAAATATGATAGTCTATCTCCTTTACATTGAGGGCATCTCCAACAAGATCTCAACATTTTAAAGAAGGAAGAGTATCTAGTCCATTTTCATAAATCACAAAAAACATAAAAAAATGATCAAGTCTTCCAAGGACTACTTAGATCCTACTCTTAGAAATAGTGTATATAATATTAATTGATCTTGTGGGATGGCATACATTGACGAAATGGGACATTCCATTAACATTAGGATTATAGAACAAGAAAGTGATATTAAAAATAAAATAGTGATTAAGTCAGCAATAGTAGGACACTCATTTAATATAAATCATCATGTTACCATTGAGGACACCAAAATTTTAGTTATGGAAGATCACTTCTTGAAGTATTGTCTAAGAGAACCTATTGAGATTTGTAAATATGAAAATAATTTGAATATAGATGTGGGTTTAGGTCTAAACCATTCTTGGAAACCATTAGTTTTTAGTTACAAAAATCATAATTAGCATACCTTTTGTCTCCTCCTTCCCTAGTGTTGTTAGTGGTCATTTTCTTATCTTTAGATAAACAGTTTTTCCCTGCTTCTATAATTCTATAAGTCTAAGTTTGTAGTTTTTGATTTTACTTTCCACTTTTTCTTTTCTTTTGGATTATAGTCAAGTTCTTTGCTTCTCTTTAATTTCTAACTAGGTTTGGTTATTGTTGTCACTTTGAGTTGCACCCTTTGAGGAGGTGTTTTAGGTCTCCTCACTCAATTAACAATAAAAACTCTCTTAGGTTGTGGATTGCATATAACTAAAGAGAACCTCTAGAGAGGGATGGCTCCTGTGATGTTACATCTATATTATCACTACACCTACTCAAATTGCAATGAAAAGGGAAAGAGAAAGATGGAAAAAAAAGGTGATGGATTGAATTTTAGGTCTCCTCCTATGGTCTATGAGTTGATAACAAAGCTGAAACAACATTGAATCTCATCTTGTAAGTTCAAATAGTTCTCTAGCATAAGTATTTCACTATGAAGATTGTAGTTGATACATCACCTAAGTGGGACCAATTATCATACTTTACCAAAGTTTTTATGAATCAAATCACAACTTCTCCATTTCTTGATGCCAAATTTATTCATTACATATTCTCAGTTGGTAATTTTATATTATGTTGGACTAATGCCTTCATGTTTGATGATGCTTAGATAGAATAATGTTGTTGAGATTTTGTTTATATGAGTGCATACTTGCTACTAGGTATGGTTAGGATAGCCTAGAGAAGAATCCAAGTAATCCCATGCGTGTGAGGTGTGCACCCAATAGAATAGATAGACCCATTTCCAACTAATGTCAACCTACATCAATTTCCCTATACATGCCTTAGGTGAGCACATAAGGAGACATGTGTGATATTCTGGTGCAGAAAGATTAAGTGGTAGAATCCTATAAGTAACGCATAGGTAACCATTAGAAAGTCGTAACACAAGCCAATATTGAAGATTACAGATGGTTCCTATGTTGCTTTTATTCCTCCTTTGGATTATTCAAATCTCACATTCTTCTCTTTCTTATTATTTTAATTGACATACTCTTCCATCTTTTAAGAATTCCCTCCCCAATAATTCTCTATAGGATTGGTCTTCTAATAACAACACCTACAATTGGATTGGTGTTACCTGATCTCATTGTCAACAGCTTGGGTTTCCTTGAATTTCATTGGTATGGATTTAGTCAGCTTCATCTCTCCTTAAATTGGAATCTCTCTTTCCTTATAACACTTACTCTCTTGAATAACAACTTCCATGCCCAAATTCCACCTTAGTTGGGAAGGTTATTTAGCTTGAAAATTCTTTGATTGTCTTACCAGGATCTTGAAGACTAGTTAATTTATGTCTTCATGTTTATGGTTAGTAAGATAACATGCTATACGAAGAGAGGTGTTCAACTACATTTCAATGCTTAATAATTATGGAGATATATTGGAATTTAGAGCTGCACCAAACTATGTAGTTCCACTAAATGGTTTCTGAATTGATTCTAACTTGAATTCTTTCTCGATGGGAAATGGATTATGCAGATTTTGAAAGTATGGAAATGGAAAGAAGATAAAGGAAAAATAAGTAGGAAGTATATAATAAATGATTTATAGTGAGTATATAAATTTATTTGTCACAGATAAAAATATCAAGATAGATTGTTTTTCTTTTTTTAATGTAATTTGCTAAACTAGTTGCTTGAAATGTCATACTATTTGAAAGTAGTTCTTTTTATATCAAGCCTTTTAAGTATAATTTATCTACATATTATAGTTTTTATTTAAAAATATATACAAGTTAGACTCTTTTAATAATGCAACATAAATGTATTTTTTTATATATTTCAAGATTAATATACTCTTAAACTATTAGCCATCGCGTGGGTCTGATGCTTCCATTTGAATCATTATTATAGGGTATAGGCCTTTCGTGTTAAGAGTTAAATTTGGATGAAGATATTGAAAAGTCTATATTATATAGAAGAAAATCAACTCCACCAAGCCCACTAGAACTTTCACCTTTGAACTACAGAAATTTTAACTACTCTATCCTCTATGATTGGAAGGAATATTTCTAAATAATCCTTTTGAATTCAACTTATGTTTCATTCCTAATTTAAAATCCATGAATTCCAATTGCTATATAATCTCATGTAATTTTTTATTTTTCTATAATAATAATTTCATCAAACCATTCTAATTATATAATCCATAAATATATAAATATCAAAAATTCTAAATCTCACATAAATATTAAAATTAAATATGATTAAAAGTCTTAATTCTTAACTTAACTTTCCATATATACCTTTCAAAAACCAGATGTGTACATATTTTTTTTTGTTTTTTTCTAATTAAAACATGAAAAAGGTTAGACAAATAAAATATAATTATTAAAAAAAAAGACCATTGAAAATGTATCGATATGAAAAAAAAAAAAATTGATATATTAAAAATGGAGCCTACCACTTAAACATTTGCACATAGCTTTTTTCTTTATAGAAATTAAATCATTAGTAGGAAAAACTTCTTTTATTAAAATTTTTAGAATTTGTTGAATTCATTAAAAATAAGAAAGTTTTTAATGGGAATATTTTAGTTAACTTCGATATAATCTCTTTTCATCAAAATTTTCATTAAGTTATGAGAGTAGTGGGTAGACATATTGATGAAGAAAACAAATCTTTAGTTGAGATTTGTTTTAGGGTAACCTTTTTCATTTTTAGGGGTTTGATTTATGAAAAAATGAAAGGAGTTGCGATGGATCCCCCATTTCTCCAATTGTTGCCACTCTGTTCATGGAGTTTTTGGAAGACGTAGCTCTCCACTCTTTCCCTTTTAGATTAATGTTTCATCTAACATCAAGTTCACTAAGGAACTTGAAAAAGATGATAACCTTCTGTTCCTTCATGTCCTCCTCTTGAGGAAACCGAATGGGTCCCTTTCTTGGAGTCTTTATGAAATCGACACACAAATATCTCTATATTCATTCCAACTCACATCATCATCTTTCCAAAAAGGATGGGGTGTTAAAAACCTTAGCGATTAGAGCCTTGAGGATCTATGATAAAGATCATTTATCAAAGTTTTTAAGAAGAAAGGTTACAACAAGAAATAAATTAATAAAGCTTTTAAATTAGCTAGAACTCCCAAAGTGAATTTCTACGTTAGAGAAGTGGGTTTTGAAAATCCAGTAGTCTACCTCCTTTACATTGAATGCATTTGCAATAGGGTCATAAAAATTTTAATAAGGAAGAATATCTAGTCCATTTTCATACATAACAAAAAACATAGAAAAATGATCAAGTCTTCCAAGAACTGCTTAGATCCTACTCTTAGAAGTGGTTTATACAATATTAATTGACCTTGTGGGATGGCATACATTGACAAGATGGGGCATTCCATTAACACTAGGATCATGGAACAAACAAGTGATTTAAAAAAAAAAAATAGTGATTAAGTCAGCACTAGTAGGACACTCAATTAATATGAAGCATCATGTTACCATTAAGGACACCAAAGTTTTTGTTGTGGAAGATCACTTCTTGAAGTATTGTTTAAGAGAACCTATTGAGATTTGTAAATATGAAAATAATTTGAATACGGATGTGGGCTTAGGTCTAAACCATTTTTGGATACCATTAGTTTACATTTATAAAAATCATAATTAACAGACTTTTTGTCTCCTCCTTCCCTAGTGTCGTTAGTGTTCATTTTCTTTTTTTTAGCCAAACAAGTTTTCCCCACTTTTGTAATTCTATAGGTCTAGGTTTGTAGTTTTTGTTTTTATTTTCACTTTTTATTTTCTTTTGGATTCTAGTTGAGTTCTTTGATTCTCTTTGATTTCTAACTAGGTTTGGTTATTGTTATCACTTTGAGTTGCACCCTTTGAGGAGATGTTTTAGGTCTCCTCACTCAATTAATACAATGAAAACTCTCATAGGTTGTGGGTTACCTATAAGGTATGTGCACAAAGTTGGGGAACAATTTCATCGATATTTTCCATGATGTGTATGTGTTATCACTTAATTGCATCTGCATTATGACTCAGGATACCCAAACCATAACATGTACATATTTTTGGTAAAAAGAATGCATACACGTTCCTTTACCAATAGAAATATGTACATGTTATAGGAATGTGTATGCATTCCTATAATTATAAGGAATGCGTACGTGTTCCTTAAAATATAAAAACAAAAAAAATCAAGTCATTGATTCATTTTCTCCTCTCCCATTCACATTTTTATCCTCTCCCATTCTCATTCTACTTCCCATTCGTGTTTTGTTCCCATCAGCATGGAAATTATTGTTTTTAATCCCATTGGCATTGAAAATTGTTGGTTTTTCTCTTGCATTCATGAAATCAATGATGTCGCCATGAAGAAGAGGTAAGTGACCCTCTGCATAACCCTTTTCCCAACCCTCCCTCATAACCCTCCACCTAACCCTCCTATAGTTCCACTAGATCCCCCAAGAAGTCAGGAGGATATAGTTACACACATAGTAGAGAACAAAATTGATATTGAGCAGATAACTATGAGAATGAGGGAGATCACTTCCACCAACACCCACCACACCCATATAACCAATACCCTAGAATTAGAATTAGGTCAAGTTAACTCAATAATGAGTCAAATTGATAGATGGAGCTCATATAAGGATAGTTGTAGGGCTTAATATGCTGACAAATTATCAACATATGAGGTGAAGAAGAAATAAATAATAAAAAAACAAATTTGTGTTTTATTCATCAACCCAACCACCAATGCACTAGTTTCAATAATGACTAAATATCTCCCAATCCATCAATGTCAACACAATTTGAATAAAACCAATTTTTAGGAGTGATGGTGGATGGTGTTTGATTATCCACCATGTAACAACCATGAGGTCCTATTGTATTTTTTGAGAAAAATCTACTATGACTTTATCCTCAATGAGATTCCAAACTATTTTCACTGTGGTGAGTTTTAGGGCCAAGGGAAAGGCTCTGGACAAGATTGACCAGGTGCATGTCTTGTGCCTAATCAGCCTACAAGGATCCCTACCCAAAAAGCCACTTTATCTAGAGATTCCATTTGTAGTGAAAGAGGTTGTGGAGATCAACATTTTGCATGTGCTTAGTGTGCTTACTGATACACTCATTCATCATACAAATAGGCTTTTAGAGGCAAATGCTTTAGATACTCCACCTAATGGGCATACCAGACCACACCCATGTAGATCTTGTGGTGCTATATGCACTGGACCTTCAGATGATGATGGTGGCACTTTAAGGGGCTTGGAGGATATGGTCTTGACTAATGAGTTATTGTCACACATGTTTGGTGTGGATAGGTTGGTCCCTACACACATTCATGTATCTTTTATATAAATTTCATGTTAAAATTTTAAGTTATATTTAGAAATTAAAAAGGTAAAAATTAATTTACACATTTAAATTGAATTGTGTGTGTGTGTGTGTGTGTGTGTGTGTGTGTGTGTGTGTGTGTGTGTGTGTGTGTGTGTGTATTTATATTCCAGGATGAGATGTTGCCTTCGACATAACAATTTTGATTCACCAAGATAGGTGGCGGTCCAACCACTACTACATCGATTGATGAAAGTATGACACCATATACATTTGCAGAGGTAATATTTTGAGTGAACATTATATACTCTAGATGTATATTCATACACCTTAATTTCATCATTGATATATTTTGTGTAAGAAACTATAAAATACCTAATATAATTTTGTTGGACTTTTTATATTTTGACATATTAACATGAATTGGCATAGTGTTAGAAACTCATCCTCCATCTCAAATTTTTTGATTTTATTTAAAATTTCAAACTATGTTTTCAATAACCTAAATCATGCACTTGTAAATAAGTGATGTAAAGGTCATCATTCAATTCTTCATTTTTGATGAAAACAAGAAAACATACTCACGAACTCTACTTACCTCTACCACAATCTCTCCTAGCTCTGATATCTTTATTTGTCTTCACCCCTATGGTTTTAAAATGACTCTTTGTCTCTATCTTATGAATCTATACAACCTTTCCATGTTTCCCTCCTCTCATTCCATCACTCTTAATCTCTTACCTTTACTAGATTTCACATACTAGTCTTTATGTCAACTTTTGTGGGTTCAATGACTTGGAAACTTGGTTTAATTCTCATTTAAATCTTAATATAACTATATAAAAATTCATCTATCCACAACATTATCCATAGGTCCTAATTTTCATCTCCTTTTAGTCCACAAAGCTCCCAAACAACTCTTATCTTTTCCCCATACTTCTTACTTTATTATAGGGTTTTCCTAATAGCCTTTTTTAAGGCATTTTATGTTGGTACAGACATGTAACTCCTCATATTTGAAAAATAACACTTTATTTAGATAATATATATGATATTTTAACTTTATATGAAGTTTCATGCTCTATTTCACTATTTAGATCATGTTTTCAATCACTACTAAGCCCCTATTTAGGCCTATTAGGCCCCCCCTTTACCCTGTTTAGTTGTAGACCTTTTATTCCATACTTGACCAACTTGAAACCATGAAAATTCTTTAAATCACATGCATATACACCTAATTACAAAATTTTAAGTGATTTCATCAATTCAGTCTCTTAAAATCTTCATTTTCCTTGGAAACCCTAGCTTAGGGTTTATAGCAGACTGTAAGACCTGAGAAGGGTTAAAATTAGATTTCAAGAGTAATAACGAATTTCAATTAAATATAATGGTTATTTTAGGTCTATGTGAACATTTGAGACCTTCTCAAAATAATATTTTCCTATTCACATGCCTTTGTTAATCATTTATCACATGGTTTCCTCTAAATGTGATTCATTGTGCAAATTCTACAGAACTATGTGTATTTAGGGAAATAGAATAATATTATAGAAGTTTATTTATAGTTTATGAATATATTATACATCCTAATCTACTCCCTCATTCTTCTTCTGAACTCTTAAGGTCCTCCAATCATCCAATACTTCTTGTGACAAATCTGTTTACTCTTTTACCATGACATAGTGACTGTCTATATGAAGACAACAACACTGTTACACTAGTGAGGAGAAAGGATAGTGATCTAGGGTTATTGAAAATTATTAAGCTTATATGAAGGCTTCAAAAACTCTATGTAAACACTTTTAACTCCCTCTAAATATTTAAAATCTTATTAACAACTTTATTCTAGCATTACTCAATCTTCTCAATTTGACTATGTGGGATTTAACATCAACTATAGACCTGTGTTAGTTTTCCTCATCAAAACATGAGAAAAATAATTCAAAACACATAAATAAATTCAATAATACAAATATATTCCTCTTACCAAAATGATCAAAACATTCAAAACATGTCTTATATCAGATACTCTGTCTATGATCAGTTTACACTTTCAACACTATGCATACACAAGAGATATAGGACTGCCAATAGATTTGTGTTGAACTAAAATATTGTATATTCATATTATTTGGGGTTTTATTCATTTACACATTTGGATCCACCCATCTATTCTCATTTTTTTTGACGGACCACTCGCAAAAGACACTTATAATCCTTTTATTGCCTTTTTAAAGAAATTTCATGCTAGAACAGACATGTGCCTCCTCATATTTGAAAACTAACACTTTATTTAGATATCAAATATTATATTTGAACTTTATATTAATTTTCATGCTCTATTTCACTATTTAGATCATGTTTTTAATCACTACTAAGCCCCTATTTAGGCCTATTAGGCCTCCCCTTTACCTTGTTTAGTTACAAACCTTCTATTCCATACTTAACCATATTTGACCAACTTGAAACCCTAAAAATAATTTAAATTGCATGAATATACACCTAATTACAAAATTTTAGGTGATTTCAATGATTCAGTTTCTCAAAATCTTCATTTTTCTGTGGAAATCCTAGCTCATTGTTTATAAAAGACTATAAGACTCGAGAAGGGTTAAAATTAGATTTCAAGCTTTATAAAAATTTCAAATCACTATAAGGGTTATTTTAGGTCTGTTTGAATGTATGAAACATTTTACAAACAATAGTATCCTATTTTCATGCCTCTATTAATCATTTATCACATAGTTTCCTTTGATTGTGACTCACTGTGCAAATTCTACAGAGTTGTGTGTATCTAGGGAGAACATAATAATATTCTAAAAGTTTCTTTATACTCTATTAAAATATTATACATACTATTATATACCCTCATTATTCTTCTAAACACTTAAGGTCCTTAAATTATCCAATACTTCTTTTGACAACTTTATTTACTCTTTTGCCATTATACAGTGATTGTCTATATGAAGACAATAAGATTGTTACACTAGTGAGGAGATAAGATAGTGATCTAGGGTTCTTGAAAAGTCTTAAGATTCTATGAAAGATTAAAATAAATTTGTGTAAACAATTTTAACTCCCTCCAAACATTTAAAATCTTGTTAACAACTTTATTGTGTCATTACTCAATCTTCTGAGTTTAATTGTATGGGATTTGACATCAACTACTGACTTGTATTAGTTTTCCTCATCCAAACATGTGAAAAATACTTAAGAGTGCATAAATAAATTAAATAATATATAAATATTCAACTTAGAAAAATGATCATAACATTTAAAACATGTCTTATATTGAATACTTTGTCTATGATCAGTTTACACTTTCAATTCTATGCATACATAAGAGATACAAGGTTGCCAAGAAATTTGTATTCAACCAGAATATTGTCTATTCATATTGTTTTGGGTTTAATTAATTTAAACCTTTGGATCCACCCACCTATTCTCATTTTTCTTGACTGACCACTCGCAAAAGACATTTATAATCCTTTTATTGCCATGTAACTACTCTAACCAATTTGTAACTCCCTCTTATACGTATGAGGAGAGTTTATTAACTACCTAAACCTAATAACAAGTAAAAAAAAACACTAATTACTATTAAATACCCTAATCACACAAGGTTATAACATATTTACCTTTAACAACATCAAAAACTTGAGAAATAATATAATAATTTTCAAATATTTGAATTGACCCTTTAGGCAGGAAAATGTCTAAATGACCCTAATTCAAATTTGACACCACTCTAACACCTAAAAATATTTCCTATAGACCTAAAATGACCAAAAAAACCAATGAAATAATCTATACATGTAAAATAGATCCATATATATAATGAGGTAGTGATGCTCCTGCATCAAGAAGATTGTCCACTTACTCTTATCTCTACAATATTTAGGTTTATTTTCTATATGTTTCTTTAGATTTTAATGACACCTATTTTATAATGTTGTAGACACTCTTAAAATGATTGTATAGATGTACCTCATAAAAAAAAACCTATCACTCAAGGTGTCTTAAATATTAAAACTCAGTTTACAAACTTCTCAACAAACACTTATACAAGTTACTTGTCTTATCACAATGATTGTTTCTAAGGGATTTTTGATCACACCAATACTCAGTTGGACTAAAAATTAATGAATGTATGTAAGCAAAGAATTCAAGTTTTTAAAATGATAAAATTTTTAAAACAAATAAACTTAGACTTCATAGCTCATAGGACTATCATCAACTATACCAAGTCACTGTCTTAAGACAATTAGGCCTAATGACCTTAATCAAGGCAAAATCTGAAATACAACTCAACAAAGCTATACAAGCATCCAAAATAGTGTATATAGGTGTATCAAGAATGTTTTAACACCTAAATTGCACTCAATGACTTGATTTCACAAAATTCACTCATAAATCCTCCCTCACTATCTTAGAGATACAAGGTTGCAAGTTTACATGAAACTTAGATTACAATAAATGTGATTGTAAGGGTTTATTAGATCCAAAAACTTTGGAATCATCTTATAAGATTGTTTGTATGACTATTACTATGTTTTTTTGAAATTTCAATGATTCAAATAGAAGTTATAGTCCCTTTTGTGAAGGTTACCATGTAACTTGGGGTTCTTGCAGAATACAAAAGTTGAGAGCTTCTTATAGATAGTTCATAGCCTATTTAGACTCTCTCAAAAAAAATAATGCCTATTTTATGTCCTTAATAACTTACTAAAACTCTTCCTGTACTCATTTCTAATCCATATACAAAGTTTCACGTGTAATGAGACCTCTGTATCCTCTTATAGATGGACAATAATAGACTATTTACAGAATAAAGGTTTTATAATCAGTATAACATGAAATCTCATTCAAAAATACTTAGATTCTATTAATATCAATATAATACATGTAATGTAATTGATTTGAGAAAGAAATTTATTTTATTTATAGTAAAATAACTCATATCTATATTACAAACCCCCATTCTCTCATGGTAGACTGTTTATCAGTCCTCTAATGATGCAAAGTTGGTATTTTATACTTTTTCCTTCATTTTATACATCCCTCAAATGATATATTTAATTTGATCATGTTGTTGAAGACTAATCCAAGTTTAGGATGTGTTATTTTAGGTCCTTCTTCCTCTAATAGACATTTCTCAAATTAGAAAAACTGGTCTTTAAAGACGTATCAAGTCATTTAAGATCTTTAAATGAGTAAGAAAGATAGATATGACCTTAACTAAACTTGGGAAACTCCTATCCACATATCATACCTTATAGAATTTATTAGACACATTAATTATCATAATTTAAGCAAATATTCACTCAAATACATTTGAAAGTTTAAATTACAAGTATTAGATGGAAAATACTCCAAGTCCTCTAAATAACCTAAGACACACACTCAATGCTTCATTCAAGGCTTATTGATGCCTATCAACCCTTATAAAACTAACTATAAGACCATATATATAAGTTTGTAGGATGTTTTTGCATCAAGAGATGTAGGATATGCATCATTACCTTGGATGCCTTATCATTCTCCCTCATGAAACTAACATTTCTTGCCTTCAGTGTGGTGTGACAAGTCACATTGCACATATCCACTTGTCACATTCATGCTTCCCATGACATCATTAGATATTTTCATATCTTATGCAAGATTAAGTTTGTTAGCAACTTGTTTAATCAATGAATTTTCCAAGTTATTAATTATTAGGTTGCTTGTTCAGTTGATGACTAGGGTGGACACTCCTCCATCATTACAAGTCAAGATAGACTCGAGCATTGCTGCTGTAATATCATCTGCATAGGCATTCACAGAGGTACATATTCACTTGTAATTTTGAATTGTAATTTAAAACTTCTATTTTAATGATTTTATTACATACTTGGGAAAATATAACTTATATGCATGAATATATTATGTATGCAAAGCTGTCATATGACATTGGATAGTCCAATTCAGATGACTATTGTGGTAGCTCCTCATGTTTATTCATCATTTGACAAACATGTTTGTGTAACTGAACTTGGCACTGACCTAGTCAAGCATCAGCAATAAATTGAGGACTATGATATAGCATTAAGTGCATGTTTAAATGATTTTTTTATTATAGTTTAAAATAATTTTCTTAACTTGGTTTCATGTATACTTGTTAATTTTATAATAATTTTTGTATTTGAATAGGTGCAGTGGAAAGTGAGATATGATCATAGTACTCGTAGTCGATCCTTGGAGCAATCCAAGGCATTCATGATATCTCCATCTACAAGTGAGGCATCTTAGGGAGAGTCTTCTTCAAATAAGGCAAAGAGAGGGAAACTATTTGATGATTAAGATGTTGTAGATGATGTACTTTTTTGCATGCCTATATGGAAATGCATGCATTTTTGGCATTGTACATGTGTATATGATGTATTTACTGGACATTAGATACTACATGTTGTTAGACATGATGTAATTTTTTGTATGCCTATATGTAAATGCATGTATTATTGAAATTATATTCCTATATATGACATTCTTATTTTGTACATGAATAAATAAAACCAATGAAGTAAGTCTTTTTTGAATCACTTGTGTTTAGAGTATTATGAATGATTGGTTTTGAAGTATTATTAAGGATTAAAAATGTTATGAGATTAAGAATAAATTTTTAGGATAATTTTGTAAATCATATTGGTATGATAACGCCTACAATTATAAATATTGACATTTCTTGTTCTGAAGAAGCTTTGTATCTATAAAAATGCAAATTAAATAAGAAGGGGTGTTGAACCTATCTTTTTTTTTATTGAATCATGTACTCGTGATTGTAACCTAAAAACAAGCTCATGAAGGTTGCAAACATTGTACTTGTGTTAAAAGTATTAAGAATGATTGGTTTTGAATTATTCTTAAGGATTATAAATGTTATGAGATTGAGAATAACTTGTTAAGATAATGTTGCAAATCATATTGGTAGGACAGAGCCTACAGTTAGAAAGATTGACATTTCTTGTTCTTAAGAATCTTTATTTCTATAATAATGCAAATGAAATAAGAAGAAAGGTATAGAGGGCATTGGTATCAGTTTGAATTAGTATATTCGAATTCCATACCCTAAAATAGAAATTAGGCCATTATATCCCATAGGATCCTATAACAAGCAAAGGGTTGATCTTGTTAGGAATAAAGAAATGGGTTATTAAGTTGTAGGAAAGGAATTGTCATAGAGTTTTTTGAAGGCTGATGAAGGACTTAGAGGTCAAATTAGATATTATAACCACATTTTGCATTCTATAACAAAGAAGACAATTTCTAGGACATGATAAATAAGTACTATAATTTGAAAAGGGTTTAGTTGTTATAATTACTCTGCATCAATTCAGATAGGCAGGATGGTTCAAGATCTTTTATGAGAGAGTCAATAGATTATGAAGAGTCAATAAATTGCAAAGAGGAGGCCTCTTAATGGGTGATGAAGTCTTTCCTTATAATGGGAAAGGTTTTACACTAGAGAAGAAGATCATATCAGTGAAAGCAAGATATCATCATCTATAAGATAATCAAGAAGCTCTTGAATCTACTCTTTAGGCCTTAAATTATCTTGGAAAGTGCTTAGGACTTCTTCATGCCATGAAGTAGACATTATCCTATCTCCATTCCCTCTAAAACATCCCCAAACTCTATCTCCAAAATTGAGAGAGTACGAAAATAGACCTTGGGAGAGAGCATGAAGTATTTGATTGGTCTTAAGGGATCTTAATAGTATTAAGCACATGGATTTATTTGGTCCATGATACCCCTTTGCCAAGCTTTTTAAACACATGGCTCTATTTGGTGCATGATACCCCTTTGCCAATCTTTGAAGCCACTTTAACCACTTATAGGTGGCCATTGGCCATCAAGGTCTATTGGCATATTTGTGAAACCTCTAAAAGTTCTCATATTGAGGAAAGGGGCCTTTGTAGATTCCCATATTCTGATTTGTGTCCTGATTAAGGGATAACTTAATTTTTAGTTCACCACTTTCAATAAAGTCCTCAATAATATGTCATAATTGAATGAAATGATATGCACCGCGACCAACAACACGATGAAAGTTACACCATTCATTCTCTTTGTATCAATATGGTTTTGGTTGATCTTGAGGAAATGGCCTTGATACTAGTCATACAATTAAATTAGCTACAACGAGATTTTATAACACTGTTTCAACTGATTCTCTTAACTTGATAAAGTCTCTAAAATTGTTATGAAATGCCCTTCATGGAGGTTGTCTCTACAATGTAGGTAGTGGATTTGGTGAAGTTAATTATACATTTGGAGGAGGCATAGCCTGTACCATTTGTACATGTCTTGTTTTAGTCACCCCATTTCCAACCATGTTCTTATTTTTGCTAAAGCCTTTAGGCTTATCCTGCATAACTATATGAATTAGAGATTTATTTTGATTAGATGATTGACCTTGCACAAAAATATGAACAAGGCCCTTAGCAATAAGAGCCTTCTCAATCTACACTCCTTTGTCAATAATTTATTCAAATGAGTTAGCACAATCTAACTATAGACTATGCACAACTTTAGGATGCAAATTATGTGCAAAGATATCAACCAACTATTTATCTGGCAAGTTATGTTCAAAGCAGCCTACCAATGCTCTCTACCTTTGCAGATATGCAGTGAATCTTTCACCATCACATTACCTAGCTTTGCATAAGTCAACAATGGTTAATTGATGTTCTATGTTATATGAGAAATGGTTAATCAACTTTTTTGATAAGTCATTCTAATCTGCAACTGATCCCTTGGGTATTTTAAGTAGCCAGCAAGAGCTTGTCCTAGTAAATTTCATGAAAATAGTCATAGTAAGTACTTGCTACTATAAGAAACCTCTTGATAGAAGACAAAGAATGCTTGTATGTGCTCATGTGGATCTTCTTTTCCTTTGTACTTTTCAAATTTGGGTGCCTCAAAATGAGGTGGAAAGGGGTTTTGAAGAATAGATAAATCAAATGGATATGGGCATATCTCATCAAATTTATACTTTTTGACACTATTATTTATCTCCAATCTTTGAATAATTTCTTGCATAGAATTCCATTATCGCATGTTTAGTGAATTTGTGGATTGAATAAGATGTTGGGGTGGAATGTACCCATGATTTCATTACTATAAGGGTGGAATGTACCCTTAGTTTTGTGTGGATCTATATGGAGTGTATACCTTCTGATCCATGATTTGGCTCTGATTTGATCTTTGAGTTGAGAACATAGGCCATTGATTCTTGGATTGTAAAACATTTCCTGAATTCGACTATTTCATATTTTATTGATTTTGGAAATTTCTATGTTTATTTACCAATTTTTGTGTTGGTTGAAACAAACTAGCCAAGATGTCTTGAGGAATTTCCTTAATTTGAATTGAATGTTTGGGTTTTAGAGTTTGTAAAGTAACAAGAGGTTCTTGATGATTGAAGAATGTATGTTCTGTGTCAAATGAAACACTTTGTAAGGTCTCTTATGACTTTAATTGTTCATTTAGATTCCGTTGATCCACTATGGTAATGTCCTCATCCAATATTTATTGCGTACTTTCAACCACATTTCTTTGTTCTTTCAAATCATCATTGTGAATTGAAGAGGCAACTAGGGAGTTAGTTAAGTCTGAAATAAGTTGATCTACATATAGTTGACTTATGATCTTGATCTTAGCCAGAACAATCTAGATTTGTGAGTTTTAACTTTATTTGTATTTTTTTTCCTTTGTTAGAGGAATAAGGTATGTTTATTCATGCAAAAGATTTCTCTTGTCGTTGTTGTTCTCCTTCTCTAACTGAGGTATGCAATTGTTCTGTAGGAAAGTCAGAAGGTAGTCTAGCACCTAATTTGATCAATCTAAGAAGGGCTTCATCTTGATCTTTATGGGGTTGATATTCATTGTAATCATCTTCGGATCCTACTGTTATGGTGATGTCATCGAAAACAATGAAGTTATCTTGACCATCATAAATTTGCTCATCTTCATAACTAAGGCCATAAGAGGCCCCACTATGAGTGAACCTTTGAGTCATGTCTAAAAGAGTTATTCTGTGTATTTGACTAACTTTAGACCAATGCTTGGTAACCAAACAAAGTATGCTTTGTCTCTCTTTTAAACAAATAACCAAGGTGCCAATGAGACTATAAGGGAGGGTGGTTTGAAACCATGCACAATTTAAAATATTTGGTTCACGAGTTTACTCAACCTTTGGTAAACTTGAAATCGTATAGATCATAAGAGGGTAAGGTAACTCAAAGACCCAAGGTGAAAACTAGTATACCAAAGCCTAGATCTTTGTGATACACCTGTAATGTAAAATCTAGTTTAAACTTCTATAAGTTAACCCTATAAGTTTAGAGGAAAGCTCTCTAGATTATGAAGAAGACAAAATGGACTAAGAAACTCAAGATGTAAAAATATATGTGAATCACTAAGTATAAAGCTAGGACCAAATAGGCAGTACAATGTCGCCACATGGTTCCATCAGGATAAAATATGTTCTTGGACTCAAAGCATGAACGATATGCAAGATGACTTGAGTCCACCAAGATGATAATATGATTTTGAGTCTTAATAAATGACCTTCAATCCAAATGAAAATTTGAGCCCAAGTTAGAACAAGCTTAGTCCATAAATGGTGAACCCACTTTGATGCACCAACCCTTAAAACTCAGAAAGGTTCAATTTTTAATGTGGATTATAAATGAAAGATTTTAAAAAAATGGGTAAAAGATCTAGACTCAATTGGGCAACATGACTTCAACAAAGTGTATGACATGACACAAAAATTTTGATAACAATTTGAACAAGGAAAAGATGAATTTTCCAATTGGACAGCGTAACACCTCCCTTGCTCAAGAAAATTTAGGATAATGTGTTTTGGTTAAGTTCAATGAGTTAACAAGCAGTTTTAGACATAAATCAATATCAAGTAAGCTAATGACAAAAAATAAACATCTTAAGTCTAAACTAACAAGGTATAACAAAGTGGGGTCTACTAAACTAGTAAGGTTTAGATCATTCTAGGAGAATCAATTTCACAATGACTTTCACGTGAATTGATACAAAAGACAAGCACAAAAATTGGGTGACCATAGCATTGGCTAGTTGTAAAAAGGTCTAGTCCTTTTAACAACCACTAAATCCTACTATTCTCTCAATGTAGTGCAATGTCCAAATGCAGATATGTCCTATGTAAAACTCCAATTAGGAGCCAAAGGAAGTCAATGTCGGGAGGTGAAACCCCAGGTTAAAGCTTCTTTAAATAACTCATGAGAGGTAATGACGTCCCCCTTGCAAGCTAAGTTTGAATAACAATAAATAAAACATAAAATAGAAAGACTTTAGGGTTGTTTTCAATATCACCCAAACTTTAACGAGTTTTTGGGGAACACTTTAAACGATATTCTTTCTAAGCCTTGGACTAGACTTTCTGCAATAGGAATGGCACTTTTGATTCCAAGGGTTCCCTAAAGGGGACAAATAGAAGAGAATACACACTGCATCTCTCTTTTTGCCAAACAAAATGTAACTTAAACAATTAAGTAAATACAAAAACGTTGAAAAGGTGAGTTTATTTTTAACCCCAAATGGAAAATGAGGTGGTGTTCATTTGACCCCTTGGTCTTAATTGCAAATTTTGAAAAACATACTTAAAAAAATCACTTAAGCATTTAAATGTTACTTTAAACACCAAAATAATGTTCCTAATCCATTTTAATGCATGTAAAAGGTGATCTAAACATTTTTTTAGCAAATTTCAAATTTGTTGGTTACCTGTCTACCCTTAAGGCATCACCCCAAAATCAAATATGTTAGATTATAAACATTTTAAATAAATTTTCAAAATTTTGTGAAAAATCTATGAAACATGAAGCTAAACTAATGTAAAATTCTAAAATTTGGGAGAAAACGCATGGTTTTAAAAAAATCATCCAAAACAGAGTCTGTATGACCCCAAATTAAGCATTTTAAAATGGCATATTAGCTCTCAAGTTTTGTGTTTTTAAGAAAAACACAATGAAAGACGTCATTTTTATAACTGATGAAGGTTACACTTACTAACCGATGATGGTTATCTAATCGACAATGGTTATACCAAGATTGATCGATGATGACTATGCCAACAGATGACGGTTACTGTATAAACCCGTGACAAATAAAAATGAAAAAACAAAGTTAAAAAATCAAATTACAAAATTTTTAATGATCCAAAGTGTACCAATAAATTAAAATAAGAGAGTGATTTAGAGCACTAAATGGTGAATTTGTCATTTTGACTCAAAATGATTTGATCAAATTTAGTTGGCCTATAAAATGTATTGCCCTATTTAGGGATATTTTGACCTAAATTGGCATTTGTAAGTGACAAGTTCGAACCATTTAGGGCAATTTATGGATTTTGACCTAAAATGTGCATTTGAGTGTAATTCCAGTAAGATTGGTAATTTCAACACAAATGGTGTTAGGAATTGGATGTCTACATTAGATAGCTTCGATATAATCTCTTTTCATGAAAATTTTCATTAAGGAAGCTATGAGAGTAGTGGGTAAACATATTGATGAAGAAAATAAATCTTTAGTTGAGCTTTGTTTCAGTGCAACCTTTATCATTTTTAGGGGTTTGATTTATGAAAAAATGATAGGAGTTGTAATGGATCACCTCTTTCTCTAGTTGTTGCCACTATGTTCATGCAGTCTTTTGAATACATAGCTCTCCACTCTTTTCCTCTTACACTGATGTGGTGTAAAAGGTGGGTTGATGACACACATGTAAACCCACCACATGGTTTAGAAAAATGAGAAGAATTCTATCAACATGTATTAATAATGTTATGTCTAACATCAAGTTCACTAAAAAACTCAAATAAGGTGGCAACCTTCCCTTCTTTGATGTCCTCCTTTCAAGGAAACCAGATGGGTTCTGTTCCTGAAGAGTCTTTATGAAATTGACACATAAATATATCTATATTCATGCCAACTGACATCATCATCCTTCCCAAAAAGTTGGGGTGTTAAAAACCCTAGGGACTAGAGCCTTAAGGATCTTTGATAAAGACCATTTAGAAGAGGAGATTATTCACTTAACCAAAGTTTTTGAGAAGAATGGTTACAACAAAAAAATAAATTAATAAATATTTTAAATTAGCTAGAAATCCCAAAGTGAATCCCTTTGTTAGAGAAGTAGGTTTTGAAAATCTGATAGTCTATCTCCTTTACATTGAGGCATCCCCAACAAGATCTCAAAATTTTTAAGAAGGAAGAGTATCTATTCCATTTTCATACATCATAAAAAACATAAAAAAATGATCAAGTCTTCCAAGGACTACTTAGATCCTACTCTTAGAAATGGTGTATAGAATATTAATTGATCATGTGGGATGGCATACATTGACGAAATGGGACATTCCATTAAAATTAGGATTATGGAACAAGCAAGTGATATTAAAAATAAAATAGTGATTAAGTCAGCAATAGCAGGACACTCATTTAATATAAATCATCATGTTACCATTGAGGACACTAAAGTTTTAGTTATGGAATATCACTTCTTGAAGTATTGTCTAAGAGAACCTATTGAGATTTGTAAATATGAAAATAATTTGAATATAGATGTGGGTTTAGGTCTAAACCATTCTTGGAAACCATTAGTTTACATTTACAAAAATCATAATTAGCATACCTTTTGTCTCCTCCTTCCCTCATGTTGTTAGTGGCCATTTTCTTATCTTTAGACAAACAATTTTTCCCTGCTTCTGTAATTCTATAAGTCTAGGTTTGTAGTTTTTGTTTTTAGTTTCCACTTTTTCTTTTCTTTTGGATTATAGTCAAGTTGTTTACTTCTCTTCAATTTATAACTAGGTTTGGTTATTGTTTTCACTTTGAGCTGCACCCTTTGAGGAGGTGTTTTAGGTCACCTCACTCAATTAACATAATGAAAAATCTCTAAGGGTGGATTGCCTATAACTAAAGAGAACCTCCAGATAGGGCTGGTTCCCATGATGTTACATCTATATTATCACTACACCTACACAAATTGCAATGAAAAGGGAAAGAGAAAGCTGGAAAAAAAAAGGTGATGGATTGAATTTTAGGTCTCCTCCTATGGTCTATGAGTTGATAACAAAGCTAAAACAACATTGAATCTCATCTTGTAAGTTCAAATAGTTCTCTAGCATAAGTATTTCAATATGGAGATTGTAGTTTATACATCACCTAAGAGGGACCAATTATCATACTTTACCAAAGTTTTTATGAATCAAATCACAACTTTTCCATTTCTTGATGCCAATTTTATTCACTACATTTTCTCAGTTGGTAATGTTATATTGTGTTGAACTAATGCCTTCATGTTTGATGATGCTTAGATAGAATAATGTTGTTGAGATTTTGTTTGTATGAGTGCATACTTGTTGCTAGGTATGGTTAGGATAGCCTAGAGAAGACTCCATGTAATCCCATGCGTGTGAGGTGTACACCCAATAGAATAGATGGACCCATTGCAACTAATGTCAACCTACATCGATTTCCCTCTCCATGCCTCATGTGAGCACGCAAGGAGACTTGTGTGATATTCTGGTACAAAAATATTACGTGGTATAATCCTATAAATAGCACATAGGTAATCACAAGAAAGTCATAACACAAACCAATATTGAAGATTAAAGATGGTTCCTATGTTGCTTTTCTTCCTCCTTTGGATTATTCAAATCTCACATTCTTCTCTTTCTTATTATTTTAATTGACATACTCTTCCATCTTTTAAGAATTCCCTCCCCAATAATTCTCTATAGGATTGGTCTTCTAATAACAACACCTACAATTGGATTGGTGTTACCTGATCTCATCGTCAACAACTTGGGGTTTCCTTGAATCTCATTGGTATGGATTTAGTCAGCTTCATCTCTCCTTATATTGGAATCTCTCTTTCCTTATAACACTTACTCTCTTGAATAACAACGTCCATGCCCAAATTCCACCTTAGTTGGGAAGGTTATTTAGCTTGAAAATTCTTTGATTGTCTTACTAGGATCTTGAAGACCTTTTAATTTATGTCTTCATGTTTATGGTCAGTTAGATAACATGCTATACGAAGAGAAGTGTTCAACTACATTTGAATGCTTAATAATTATGGAGATATAATGGAATTTAGAGATGCACCAAACTATGTAGTTCCACTAAATGGTTTCTCAATTGATTCTAACTTGAATTATTTCTTGACGAGAAATGGATTATGCAGATTTTGAAAGTATCGAAATGGAAAGAAGATAAAGGAAAAATAAGTAGGAAGTATATAATAAATGATTTATAGTGAGTATATAAATTTATTTATGGCAGATAAAAATATCAAGATAGATTTTTTTTAAAAATGTAATTAGCTAAACTAGTTGCTTGAAATGTCATACTATTTGAAAGTATTTCTTTTTGTATCAAGCCTTTTAAGTATAATTTATATACATATTATAATTTTTGTTTAAAAATATATATATAAGTTAGACTCTTTTAATAATGCAATATAATTGTATTTTTTTATATATTTCAAGATTAATCTACTCTTAAACTATTAGCCATTGCGTGGGTCTGATGCTTCCATTTGAATCATTATTATATGGTATAGCCCTTTCGTGTTAAGAGTTAAATTTGGATGAAGATATTGAAAAGTCTATATTATATAGAAGAAAATCAACTCCACCAAGCCCACTAGAACTTTCACCTTTGAACTACAGAAATTTTAACTACTCTATCCTCTATGATTGGAAGGAATATTTCTAAATAATCCTTTTGAATTCAACTTATGTTTCATTCCTAATTTAAAATCCATGAATTCCAATTGCTATTTTGCTATATAATCTCATGTAATTTTTTATTTTTCTATAATAATAATTTCATTGAACCATTCTAATTATATAATCCATAAATATATAAATATCAGAAATTCTAAATCTCACATAAATATTAAAATTAAATATGATTAAAAGTCTTAATTCTTAACTTAACTTTCCATATATACCTTTCAAAAACCAGATGTGTACATATTTTTTTTTGTTTTTTTCTAATTAAAACATGAAAAAGGTTAGACAAATAAAATATAATTATTAAAAGAAAAGACCATTGAAAATGTATCCATATGAAAAAAAAAATAATATATTAAAAATGGAGCCTACCACTTAAACATTTGCACGTAGCTTCTCAATTTTTTTATCAAATCATCTCACACCTGTGTGAACAAGATCCAAACTTTATAAGACGTCAATCTCATTCTCACCATGTTACTTGACATGAACAAATAACCGATTGACTTGACTTGGGGTAATTTATGGCCTCATATTCTGCTTGCTTTCTCTCTCTTTGCTCTGAGTTATAATCAACAGCTTTTGTTTCTTTTGACAATGGAAATCAGCGATCAGCTTGACAGCTAAGTATAATGAATATTCAATGTAACTTCGATATCATATTAAATAATTCGTTCAATTTACTTGACTTGATTGTGTGGTCTCAAAGATTTTTCTTCTCCTCCATTCGGTCAATATGCCGTGCAGAAACGAGATAGAAAAAAATGCAAAAAAACAAAACTGATTTTAATTGAATTGACGCTATTGCTCATACTGTATTGATAGAATTAATATCAATAACATCTCATCTCTGTACCGTATTGAGGACTAGACGTCATGAACAGGTCCAAGCACATGCTTGTGTCTACTCTGTAATAAATTTAGGTCAACTTTCCGTTAACCCGGTTTCCAAAGTGTCCAGAATAGTTTAAAAGGGATTAATTTTCTCTTCCTTGGACATCATCTTAAATAAAAGTCTCTTCCCTGAGAAAAGAAAAAGAGAAAAAATATCCCTAGGATTTACGATGCCTCTAAGATTTTGTTGAGACTTATTATAGATACCACTGATTCACCAAGATTTTATTGAGACTTATTATAGATACCACTTATTCATCGATTTATTTCTTAACTTTTTTTTCTTTATAGAAATTAAATTATTATTAGGAAAAACTTCTTTTATTAAAATTTTTAGAATTTGTTGAATTCATTAAAAATAAGAAAGTTTTTAATGGGAATATTTTAGTTAACTTCGATATAATCTCTTTTCATCAAAATTTTCATTAAGTTATGAGAGTAGTGGGTAGACATATTGATGAAGAAAACAAATCTTTAGTTGAGATTTGTTTTAGGGTAACCTTTTTCATTTTTAGGGGTTTGATTTATGAAAAAATGAAAGGAGTTGCGATGGATCCCCCATTTCTCCAATTGTTGCCACTCTGTTCATGGAGTTTTTGGAAGACGTAGCTCTCCACTCTTTCCCTTTTAGATTAATGTTTCATCTAACATCAATTTCACTAAGGAACTTGAACAAGATGATAACCTTCCGTTCCTTCATGTCCTCCTTTTGAGGAAACCGAATGGGTCCCTTTCTTGGAGAGTCTTTATGAAATTGACACACAAATATCTCTATATTCATTCCAACTCACATCATCATCTTTCCAAAAAGGATGGGGTGTTAAAAACCTTAGCGATTAGAGCCTTGAAGATCTATGATAAAGATCATTTATCAAAGTTTTCAAGAAGAAAGGTTGCAACAAGAAATAAATTAATAAAGCTTTTAAATTAGCTAGAACTCCCAAAGTGAATTTCTACGTTAGAGAAGTGGGTTTTGAAAATCCAGTAGTCTACCTCCTTTACATTGAGGGCATTTGCAATAGGATCTCAAAACATTTAATAAGGAAGAATATCTAGTCCATTTTCATACATAACAAAAAACATAGAAAAATGATCAAATCTTCCAAGGACTGCTTAGATCCTACTCTTAGAAGTGGTTTATACAATATTAATTGACCTTGTGGGATGGCATACATTGACAAGATGGGGCATTCCATTAACACTAGGATCATGGAACAAACAAGTGATTTTAAAAAAATAGTGATTAAGTCAGCACTAGTAGGACACTCAATTAATATGAAGCATCATGTTACCATTGAGGACACCAAAGTTTTTGTTGTGGAAGATCACTTCTTGAAGTATTGTTTAAGAGAACCTGTTGAGATTTGTAAATATGAAAATAATTTGAATACGGATGTGGGCTTAGGTCTAAACCATTTTTGGATACCATTAGTTTACATTTATAAAAATCATAATTAACAAACTTTTTGTCTCCTCCTTCTCTACTGTCGTTAGTGTTCATTTCTTGTTTTTAGCCAGACAATTTTTCCCCACTTTTGTAATTCTATAGGTCTAGGTTTGTAGTTTTTGTTTTTATTTTCACTTTTTATTTTCTTTTGGATTCTAGTTGAGTTCTTTGATTTCTAACTAGGTTTTGGTTATTGTTATCACTTTGAGTTGCACCCTTTGAGGAGATGTTTTAGGTCTCCTCACTCAATTAATACAATGAAAACTCTCTAAGGTTGTGGGTTACTTATAAGGTATGTGCACAGAGTTGGGGAACAATTCCATCGATATTTTCCACGACGTGTACGTGTTATCACTTAATGCATCTGCATTATGACTCAGGATACCCAAACCATAACACGTACGTATTTTTGGTAAAAAGAATGCATACATGTTCCTTTACCAATAGAAATATATACATGTTATAGGAATGTGTATGCATTCCTATAATTATAAGGAATGCGTACGCGTTCCTCAAAATATAAAAATAAAAAAAATCAAGTCATTGATTCATTTTCTCCTCTCCCATTCACATTTTTATCCTCTCCCATTCGCATTCTACTTCCCATTCCTATTTTGTTCCCATCAGCATGGAAATTATTGTTTTTTTATCCCTTTGGCATTGAAAATTGTTGGTTTTTCTCTTGCATTCATGAAATCAATGATGTCGCCATGAAGAAGAGGTAAGTGACACTCTGCATAACCCTCTGCCCAACCCTCCCTCATAACCCTCCACCTAACCCTCTTATAGTTCCACTAGATCCCCCAAGAAGTCAGGAGGATATAGTTACACATATAGTAGAGAACAAAATTGATATTGAGCAGATAACTATGAGAATGAGGGAGCTCACTTCCACCAACACCCACCACACCCATATAACCAATACCCTAGAATTAGAATTAGGTCAAGTTAACTCAATAATGAGTCAAATTTATAGATGGAGCTCATATAAGGATAGTTGTAGGGCTTACTATGCTGATAAATTATCAACATACGAGGTGAAGAAGAAATAAATAATAAAAAAACAAATTTGTGTTTTATTCATCAACCCAACCACCAATGCACTATTTTCAATAATGACTAAATATCTCCCAATCCATCAATGTCAACACAATTTGAATAAAACCAATTTTTAGGAGTGATGGTGGATGGTGTTTGATTATCCACCATGTAACAAGCATGAGGTCCCATTGTATTTTTTGAGAAAACTCTACTATGAGTTTATCCTCAATGAGATTCCAAACTATTTTCACTGTGGTGAGTTTTAGGGCCAAGGGAAAGGCTCTGGACAAGATTGACCAGGTGCACGTCTTGTGCCTAATCAGCGTACAAGGATCCCTACCCAAAAAGCCACTTTATCTATGCTATGTACCTAGGGATATGATATATTGAGGTATATGGGTTGATGGAGATGCCGACATGTGGCACACATCCCCTTAGTTAAATGGGTACAATATATTAGGATAATAGAGTAAATTTTGGAAGTAATACATTGGGTAATGGTCGGCCTACATTGGATTAGGAGGTTACCCATCCATGGGTTAGATAGATGTATATATATAGGAGATGATTATCATGGGAAGGATATCAATCAAGTAAGTATTGAGTCTTCTATTGTAAGAGAATATTGGAGGTTGTCCCCTTGAAGAGACATTGTGGAGTTATTCCTTCCTAAAGGAGTATTATATGGTGTTTCCCTACCTTAAGGGTATTTATGCATATATTTATTATCAAGATCATTACAAGTGGTATCAGAGCTGCGATTTGGGCAATCTTGTGGGCGAAACACTAATTTTGAGATATATAAAAAAAAGTTGCGAATTTCTCAGAATTTTTTTTATTGAAGGTCATAAATAATTACATAAAGCTTCCATTAAAATTTTAGATCATTTGGATCTGTTTTTCAAAAGTTATCGATATTTTATGATTTTTAATAAAATTGCTCTATTGTGCGCAATTCAAAGAATTTTTCTGATTTGTTTACATTTTTGGAAATCTTAGAAAATTTTGGATACAGTTTGTTCTTTGTATATTTTGAATTGAGGCCGAAATAATTCCAAAATCGCTTGGTTAAAGTTGGGTCAAAATTGTCAATAAGGGTTTTCTGACATAGATCACAAAGTGAGCTAGCTTGACTATAGTATGCAAGGCATTCAGAGTGAGGTGCAAGACCTACAATATAATATGCAATCCATACAAGATAGTTTGGGATATATCATGACAGGTTTGAATATTAATCAATCAAATCATCAAGCTAACTCTATTTCACAAACCCACCAGGGTGGTTCTCTTAACCAGTCTACTTCAAAATTAGAAGAACAAGAAGAAGAAGTAGAAGAAGTAATAGAAGAAGAAGCAGATGAAGAAGAAGAAGAAGAAATAGAAGAATCATCAGAAGAACAAGAAGAAGTAGAAGAAGTAATAGAAGAAGAAGCAGATGAAGAAGAAGAAGAAGAAGAAGAAAAAGATGAAAAAGAAGAAGAAGAAGAAGAAGAAGAAGAAGAAGAAGAAGAAGAAGAAGAAGAAGAAGAAGAAGAAGAAGAAGAAGAAGGGTTTAAATAATTTGGCTCCAAATAAATCTGAGTCAATTTTTCAATTTCATGGATGCATTCAAAAGAAGAAGGTGGTTGTGTCCATAAACCCTACTAGCAAGTATAACTTCATTAACATGAATGTGGCCAAGCATCTACATGTTCAAGCAAAGAATATCAAAGAGGTTCAAGTAGATGGTAAGAATATTTCAATATTTGAATATCTGAAGCTCATTATGGAAAAATATATTTTGCATTCAGATTTTTATGCGTTGGATATGGATGATATGGATATAGTTCTTGGATATCCATGGTTAGAGACTTTGGGAACAATGAATATTAATATTCAGAAAAAGTTCATGAAGTTTTGGTATAAGAAAAAGAAGATCACTTTACAAGATATCATAGTGAAAAAGGCACTAAAAACAATCCATGTAGATCATGAGGATAAGATGGAAACAGGTGATGAAGAACATGATGAAGATTCAGATGATATAGATAAAGACACACTACAAATGAGCACTTCATCTACTCAAGAAATAAAGAAGGAAAAAGTGGAAGAGGTAGAAGCAAAGGTGGACAAGGTCAAAGTATTGGAAAATGTTGAGGTATATAGACACCCACATCATCATGAGAGGAAACAATCATGGAACCAGGTGAGGAAGTATCATAATAATAATCATTTTGTCTATACAGGAAATAAAATTTCCAATCATTATGGATATGCATGGAATCCAAAGAAAAAATACTATGGCACATGGAATGAATGGGGAAAACACTATGACTATGCATGGAAGAATACCTACTATGGTCATAGTTGGAATCAGAGTAGCACAGCAGAATATGGTACTTGGAATAAAAAGAGGAATAATTATGCTTGGACACCAAAGCAGTATAATTATGATCATCAATGAAATCAAAGGAGCACAATGAAGTTTGGACACCAGCTTGGAGAGCTATCACCTACGAAGATCACATATGGATGGCTAGATGATCGAGATTGGAGACAAGTGTGCAATGATTTGAAGCACACTCATTATTTGGTTTCTTCCTATGTTTCGAGGACGAAACATGTCAAGGAGGGAAGGAATGCTATGTACCTAGGGATATGATATATTGAGGTATATGGGTTGATGGAGATGCTGACATGTGGCACACATCCCCTTAGTTATATGGTTACAATATATTAGGATAATAGAGTAACTTGTGGAAGTAATACATTGGGTAATGGTCGGCCTACATTGGATTAGGAGGTTACCCATCCATGGGTTAGATAGATGTATATATATAGGAGATGATTATCATGGGAAGGATATCAATCAAGTAAGTATTGAGTCTTCTATTGTAAGAGAATATTGGAGGTTGTCCCCTCGAAGAGACATTGTGGAGTTATTCCTTCCTAAAGGAGTATTATATGGTGTTTCCCTACCTTAAGGGTATTTATGCATATATTGATTATCAAGATCATTACAATCTAGAGATTCCATTTGTAGTGAAAGAGGTTGTGGAGATCAACATTTTGCATGTGCTTAGTGTGCTTACTGATACACTTGTTCATCATACAAATAGGCTTTTAGAGGCAAATGCTTGAGATACTCCACCTAATGGGCATACCAGACCACACCCATGTAGATCTTGTGGTGCTATATGCACTGGACCTTCAGATGATGATGGTGGCACTTCAAAGGGCTTGGAGGATATGGTCTTGACTAATGAGTTATTGTCACACATGTTTGGTGTGGATAGGTTGGTCCCTACACACATTCATGTATCTTTTATATAAATTTCATGTTAAAATTTTAAGTTATATTTAGAAATTAAAAAGGTAAAAATTAATTTACACATTGGTCCAAACACCTACTTGGACCATAACATCGGGCTCAAAAAATATTTTTAGGAAAAAGGCGAGATCCAAGTTTCATCATATGCTAAATATATCATTATTTTTTTATTTCATTCATCAATAAATAATAAAAACAACCCTACATGAGGATGAAATGGATATCAAATTTAAGGCTGGTCATTTTTAAGAACATATTCATGAACATGAAACTCCACCACCACAATTGGCTGCCATTATAGTTTATGCCTCTTGGTGTAAAACAAAATACTTAATTGAAATTTTTATTCTTATGTATAATCATAATCAGCTTTAGAATGTTTAGAAATTAACATAGTTAATAGAAAGTAATATTTAAATTAGGTTCAAGACATTGAATAATAACTAACAAATTAATACAA
This sequence comes from Torreya grandis, assembly GCA_037957365.1. Taxonomy (NCBI): domain Eukaryota; kingdom Viridiplantae; phylum Streptophyta; class Pinopsida; order Cupressales; family Taxaceae; genus Torreya; species Torreya grandis. Next base: position 12,151,725 of record JARHVA010000008.1, read on the forward strand.
AGTGGAAGCATGTCAAGTTACATCAAGACTAAGTTATTGGTTTCCCCATGCCAAAAACATAACCTAATCAATATAAACATAGTAATACATAAACAAAAATAGATGCTCATATTTAAGATTTTAATATGTCCACTCTCTAGTCATTTTGTAACTCTATATGCAACATGATGTTTGAATGCCTTAATTATCTCCTCTCTAAAATGATGTGGATAAACACCATATGAAACCTAAAAGAAAATGAACCTAGAAACTAAATTCAGTGTGTTATCCTTTATTTTTTTACATTTCATAGGCACACTTATGTCATTTTAGGCCTTTAGATAGAGTAATATTTATTGTAACTTTTACGATTAAGGTAAGGGAAGCAAAGGTATAAGAAAATTCTTTTAAGACCTCAAAATAGTCATGATTCCTTAGATTAGTATTACTAACCAGATTTTAGGTAATATAAATAACTTACACTATCATCATTACCAAATTTATAGCTCCTTTACCTTCTCAATCTCAAAATCATTTTTGTAGATTCTATTGAGACTAAGTCACTCTCTAAGATCTTTAACCACTATGTAGTTTGACAAATAGTTCAAGTTATAATCCTTTTTAATGTAATATTATGTTACCCACATTATTATATTTTATATTGTAAAAATAGACATGTCTAATGTACCTATAAGTTCCTATTCGAACTCTTCCTTAGTATAGGAATCCCCATATTATCCATTCATGATAGTGATATAAATTTTTAATTCAAATTCTATTGATATTATAGTTAGGTAATCTCATTTCAAATACCTAGCACACAAATATTTTAGTGAATAATATGAATAAACCCTCTAATCACCACATGGTGTCTCTATTTTTTTATCCTTTAAACTTTTCCAAGCTAAAAAGATAAAATTAGCATACACCATATACAAATATTGGTTACATTTACTGGTGAAGGCTAAGCATTTGAGATCCCATAGATCTTAGTACATTCATTTCATCATTTCACTTGACAGCAAGCTGTTGACCCTAGAATTTTGATAGTGCATGCAAAAAGTATAAACATGTCTAGAAAGGTGATAACATGTTAAGATCATGGATCCTACCACCCATCAAATGAACTAGCATATGTCCACATGCCCAATAAATAATGAGTAGGATGTGCACCAAAAATATCTAACTCATAAGCATGTGCTGACAAAGCAATTAGTAAAATAGGAGAAGTGACCAAACCTGACCAAGTCAGCAATATTTGTGGAAGAAAATGATGGGAGTTATGGTTGAAAATTTGACTTTGATAGGTAGTTAAGAAGATATGATGAACAATGAGGTAGCTAAACTTGAGTAGAGGTTTTACTTAAGGGCCAAATTGGTGACAGAAGCATTAACTAATGATTGGTGGCTTACGAGCTGTCAGATGACATTCAAAGTTATTTATAAGCCTATATAAGGAAGGCACTTGAGGAGGAGAAGGAAAATAAGTAGTAAGTAGAGAAATGTTGTCAAAATACTAGAGAGAAATAGCTAGATAAGTAGTATTATTAAATGCTTATGAGTACCTTGTAAACCTTGTTATAATGGACTATTAAGTAGTGAATGATACTATTGTTATTTAGTTTTGGCCATGGAAAGTTGTATTATGTTGGACTAATGCCTTCATGTTTGATGATTATTAGATAGAATAGTTTTGTTGTGATTTTGTTCATATGAGTGCATAATTTATGCTAGGTATGGATAGGATATCCTAGAGAAGATTCTAATTAACCCTATGTACATGAGGTGTGCACTCGATAAAGTAGATGGACCCATTACAAACAAAACCCAACCTATGATATTTTACATCTTTGTGTCTTAGGTGAACACTCAATGAGACTTTTTTGATATTCCATTGTAGAAATATTAAGTGTTGTAATCCTATAGACAACATGCAGGTAACCATTAGACAACCACAGCATTTTGGTTTTATTATTAGGATCTAGTCAAATTTTGTTTCTATAATCATAGAATGATGTTGAGTATCAGTTTATTCATGAACTTAGAGGATTAAATTTGAATAATTTTACATTCTAAGTCAATAATATAATAAATAATAGAGTATAGAAAGTGATAATGTAGATGACTAGGTTCTTGCATGTATTAGTAGCATGGGAAGGTAGAAGGTGAAAGGGGTGTAGATTTTGAAAGGTATGGGATAAATATCTTTCAACATGGAGGAAATAGATGATCTTGAGATTAGGAGGCATAATTATATTGATATTTGACTGATAAGGATGCCCGAAAAAGACCTTAGGTAGAGGGGAAATTATGAATATGGAAGTGATATGAGGACCCACACAATATGGGAATGGAATGATGAATACTCTTGCACAGAGGATATGTGCTCCATTAACACAGAAATGCATGTTGTTGAGTTAAAGTGAACTCTATAATTATAATTTGAAGAACCCAAAGTAGAAGACAATTAGAAAGAGAATACTAGAGAAACGCCCATTTTAATTTCTACCTAAATAACATGCTCATGCAATTTTATTTTGATGTAATAATTCTTGTGCCATTTTTTATTATATAGTTTGTGTTTGGTAGGTTAGTATAGTTTAGCCTAGATATTTGGCACAAAATTTATGCATCATGATTTACGATAATACATGCAACCTCATAATTCCATTTGGGCCAGTCAAACAAGGGATTCTAGTGGAATCCTTATGCTAGACATCTAAAGTTTTGGGTGAGTGTTGTTGTGGCACTTTTGTGATAATCTATCTTAGTAAATGATAGATAGCTAGGCTCGGTAGTTTAAGAAATAATTTTTTTACCCTGGTGATTATTGTAATAAACTAAGATCAAGCTCTATTTTAGAAGATAAAGTAGAAAACCTCATAAAAGAATTTGTTATGATGAAGGGCTAGGCACATTATTTAGTGTGGGGTGTAAATGTGTAAAGTGGTGGTAAGTAAAATAATAGGTATGAAAAATCATGACATGGGATGTGAAGAATGACAAGGAAAGGCATGGGGTTGGGATCGAGTTGATATGAAGGCCCTGTGAGGCAAAGAGACACACAACAAAAAATCAGGTGTAGCACCAAAGTATGTGAATGATAATTTTAGGGCAAAGAAGTGTGAAAAAGGAAGGGAAACATAGTGCCCATAAACATAGAAGGGAATAAGTACACATGTTGAACATCTCACTGAAAAAATTTGTAACCACACAAAATGACATCACTCCAAAGGATGAGGCAGAGAAAAAACACACCATTACCAAGAGCATATTAGAAAAAGATCAAAATAAATGGTCTAATATAGAAAGCACATTGGTAAAGGAACAAGAAAAGTTTTTGGAATTAAAGTACAAGGTAGTTAAAATATATTTGAATATTAGGCAAGCACAAATAAAAATTAATGAAAGAGATAAATAGTGAAATTAGAGGGAAATGAAGTGCATGAGTAGACTGTAATTCCCTAAAATGTAAAATCGATAGAAGGATATAGATAATTTCAAGGCAAGGAAGCACATAAGTGTAGTGCAATTCCAACAATGTAAGTATCCAAATGCATGAAAAAATAACCACAAGGCAAAGAAGCATAACAGACAAGAAGCGTAGTACATAGGAAAATAAGAAATGGATGGCAAAGGTCATGCTAAGATTAAATTTTCATAAGATAGTGCCATCAATTTCAAAAAAGTGAAAATAATAAAACTGCATGAAGGAGAAACATGTAGGAAGGAGAAAAGGGAAGCTAACACACATGTAGGTGCTAATACTAAAGAAGAGATGCCCAATGTTCAAGGTCACTTAGATCAAAGTAGAAAGAGTAAGGCACTAGACGGGAATAAATGAGTGATTGTCTGAGGATATACAACTAGGTTAGTGTGGGGTGATGTTGACCCTATAATTTGGCTAGTGCACACAAAAAGTATAACCAAGTCTAGCATGGCAATAATGCCTTAATATTATAGAGCCTAACATGTAGAAAATAAACTAACATATGCACATGGGCACCCAATAGATAGTTATCAAGATGAGCATTAATAAGATCTAGCTCATAATCATACACTAGAAAAGAATTCAGGATAATAACAAAGTGACCACATGTCATCATTAAACTTGACAAAGTCAATGATATTTATGAAAGCAAATAGTGGGAGTTATGGTTGATTACTTGACTCTAACGGGCAATTGAGAAGAGATGGAAAATGATGAGGTAGTTGACCTCAAGTAAATGTTTTAATTTAAAGATCAAATTGGTGGAAAAATCATTAACTATTTATTGGTGGCATATGAGCTGCTAGATGACATGAAAGATTGTTTGGAAGCCTATATGAGGAAGGCACCTAAGGAGGAGAAGGAAAATAAGTAGAAAATAAAGAAACATTGATGGAATACTAGAGAGAGATAGTTAGATAAGTAGTATTATTATTAAGTTCTTATGAGAATCTTGTAAACCTTGTTTTAATAAACTATTAAGTAATGAATGAGAGTGTTTTTGAAGTGTTGCTATTATAGTTCAGGCCATGCAATGTTGTATTATGCTAGACTAATGCATTTATGTTAGATTATGCTTAGATAGAATATTTTTGTTGTGTTTTTGTTCATGTGAGTTCATATTCGCATCCATGTATGGTTAATATAGCCTCAAGAATACTCTAAGTAACCTAGTGTGTGTAATGTGTGCACTTGATAAAGTAGATGGACCCATTGCCAACTAATCCTGACCTACCCTGATTTCCCTCTCTGTGCATTGGGTGAGCACACAAGGAGAGTTTCATGATATTCCAAAGCATAAACATTAAGTGTTGGAATCTTATAGATAATAAATTGGTAACCATTACACAGCCCCACAAAAGCCAAGATTGAAGATTACAAATTATTCATGTGTTACTTTCATTCCCCCTTTAGATTGTTAAATTCTCACATTCTTGTCTTTTTTATTATTTATATTAACATTCTATTCTCTCTTCCAATAATTCCCTCTCCATTCATTCTTTACACAATCAGTCTTCCAATCACACTTATTGCAATTGGACTAGAGTTACCTACTTTCATCATTGATAGAGTGGGGTCTTCTTGAATCTCACTGGTATGGATTGAGTTAGCCCATTCTCTTCTTTTATTGGAAACATATCATTCCTTACAACACTTACTCTTATAACAATGTCTATGGACAAATTCCACCTCACCTAGGAAGGTTATTTAGCATAATTTTTTTTTATTGTCTTATAAATATATTGAAGACTAGTTGAGTTATATCTTCATGTTAATGCAGAGTAAGATAACATGCCATATGAAGAGATTTGTTCAACTACATTTCAATGCTTAATAATTGTGGAGATATATTGGAAGTTAGAGTTTCACTAGACTATGTAGTTCTACTAAATGGTTTCCCAATTGATTCTAACTTGAATTCTTTCTTGATGAGAAATGGAATATGTATATTTTAAAAGTATGCAAATGGAAAGAAGATATAAGAGAAATAAACAGGAAGTTTATAATGAATTATGATATAGTGAGTATATAAATTTATATATAGGAAATAAAAGAATCAAGATTGATGTTTTCATAAATGTAATTTACTAAGCTTGTTGCTTGAAATATCAAAGTATTTAAGAGTAGCATTTTTTGTATCAAACCTTTTAAGTATAATATATCTACATATTATTATTTTTATTTAAATACACAAGGTAGAATAGGTATTGAAAATAGTATTTCAAGGTTTGCCAACAAAAATGATGTTTAATAATCCATGAATGAGCCAAGACTTGGTGCAAGTGCTACTATACCAGTTATAAGATTCACAATCGTTAGACAAGTTGGAATATGATTAAAATTCTTTAGATGCAATCTATCGGCCTATACATAGCATCCTATAGCTAGTCCGTTTGAAAGGTGATCTCAGTCGGTGATAGGGTGTTTTTAAGGCAAATTGAAAAATGTAAGTGAATGTGATAACATTTAAAGATGCTAAGAAGGAATGAAAAAGGATTTTCATGGACTTTGGAGTCAAAGACTTTCCTTGATCACCTACAACTAAGGCAAAGGATGCACCTACAAGTCAGATAGGGAGAAAGGAGCATGGTTTGGTAAATTGATGATCTATAGCATAATTGTATAGGTCCCAAGTATGGAATGATAATCATAAATGATGGTAATATCTCCCATGATCCATGCCAAATACCTAACCTATATAAACAATGAAATAAGGGTATCTTTCAAACAAAACTTAGTCATTGTCAAATAATCTTGATCAGTGGCATTCTAAGGAGCTTGTTTTGAATATTGAGGGGTTTGAAGGGTCAAATGACCCAATCAAGAACAAATTATTTGTATGGATAACCTAGGTCACTCTTATAATCTTACCTAGCCCCTAACGTTTTGATAGAAACATAACAGATATCCCATGTTCTGTCTTAAAACATGGGTACCTCCCTTAAGCAAGATATAAGTAGTTATGAGGAAAAGGGGGATTAGGTGGATAAGGATGTTGGATGTCCTGAGTAAAGGTGATTTAAGCATGGAAACACTTTTCATAAGCCATAAAATCAACTTATAAGGTTTGAAAATAAATAGGATGGTTCTATATAATAAGATTTGCATACATGCCTAATAAAGCAACATACATGCCAAGCTCCAAAAGATAGGTCAAAGGAGTAATGAAAGGTTGGAATAATTTCATTGAATTATTTAAACTTCAAAAAACCTTTATAATATTTGGTTATATTCTTTGGATGCAATAAATCACCAAAAACATAGGCCTTCTCCCTCTAACCTTATAGGCAATTTCTCAAAAAATTCAGTCTTGAGTTTTGAATCAATTGGAGGGTCATCTTTCAGATTCAGGATCTCAAAATTTATGGAGTTAATACTCATGACCCAAAGTATAATATAATTTTTTTTTTAGAATAATAAGGTAATTTCCCCCTATTTTGTCTCAGATAGGTGTCACTTTTCCCTTGCATAGACCTTACAAAATTGAGAAATATGACCAAAGCCACACATCAAAAGTAAAGGAATGTTTCCAAGAAGGTTTGGTGAGTTAAATCACACCTATTAACATAATTAAAACTCAATTTTAGTTTTTTAAACAATGAAAATTTCTTATATATCTACTAAGTTTGTAGGTGTAGCCAGTTGTGCAAACAAGGGATCTAATGCCAAATAGAGGGTCATTCCTAGTTATAGTGTTTGGGAAGTCTTATAATGTTTTTTTCCATGTGTGATAAAAAATATTTGAGATTTTTGAGCTATATAAGGAAATAAATAATCAAGAAAGTGTTTTTCTTAAACACAAGGATACATGTAGACTCCTTGCACAAGGTTTAGACCTAATCCTAAAGAGTAACCATTCCTATTTCTATTTCTCAATGAGCTATCCTAGTAGTTTTAGGAGATGAATGGGATATATTTAGAGTTGATAAAACTCTCATTTTGTATAAGGACTTCTCCATAAGTCATTTTAGACCTGAAAGGTGCTCAAACCCCTACAAGAGGCAAAGAATGGTTTTAATGACCAGTTTGAATTGCTCACATCTTTCATAATCATTTGCATGGATCCCTAAGTCAATTTTAAATACTATAGAGGGTCATTAAGGATATCTTGGTGAAATTTTTCAAGGGTTAAAATGTTTGACCTTTATGAACGGAGGTTAAGAGTCCAAGCCTCTCAAAACCCTTGTAAAACCCTCACAAGGACCTGATTAGAGAGATAGAGAATTTTGAGCATATAAATGTAGAGGTATGACCATGAAACTAATTAAATGATTTATAAGAATCTTATAGGATTATATACATGTGATTTTATTGTATGGAATTATACAGAACATGGGAAAACCATGCTTGTTTTGGCCATTTTAAGTGGTGGGAGAGCTATAAAAAGAGTTAGGAGATGAAACAAGTTTTAGATGGAATGTGTAATATTTAAATAACTCTAAAAATTCATCTCACCTCATCAATAAAATTATAAGTATCCCAAATATACTTTCACTTTCAACTAGTCTAGTGAGCCAGAATAGTGAACACTTGGGAAAGTGATGAAAAGCAATTAGAGATAATTTTAAAGTATTTTTCTTGAAAATAATAGTGTGGGAGATTTTGATAAGTTTAACTCCATATTTTTCATGGATTAGTTATGAAAATTTTGGAGTTTTGAATGACAAGTGGAGAAGCTGCATAGAAAAGAGCCTTTTGGAAACTACCAATGATGATTTTGAATGTACACAAGAATAGAGATGGTCAAGCATGAATAAAATTAATTTGGATGATTTTTTTAACCCCTCCTATCCTAAAAAATCATCATACTTTATATTTTTTAGAGAAAAGAGGAGTTTTGGAAGGCTACTCAAGTAGGATATTTCTTGTGCAAAATTAGTAGTTTTGTGCCACTTTTCACCTTCCTTGTGATCTGATTTGAAAAGTGTACCTCTTTAATTGGAATTTTTCACCTCATACCTATTTCACAATCAAATTTAACTACTTTTTATAGATGGGCACATGTCCAAGTGACTCTTGGACTTCCCTTCTCTCTACCTTCCCAATTCTTCTATAAATTCTGGCCTTTTGACTATTAAATAAGGGACTCAACTTGGGTATGGAAAATACCTATAAATTTTTTGTCTTTAATAAATAAATAAAACTATTTTTTACCTAATTTAAGAATTTTCTAAGTGTATGTGATGGTTATTATCTTGTGCAAGTGTATCTTAGCTTACCTTCACATGTCAATTTTCCCAATACGTTGTGAGTTCAAATATTTTTCCTTGCTGGTTAGCAAGAAGTGTTAAATGAATTTGTAGGTGTAGTGAATATATTTTATAATAGTGTATCTTATACACCTATTATCTAAGTCTTCCTATCCTAAGCCAATTCTAAGACCCCATGTTGAAACATTGATGCAAGAAGAAGGTTGTTATTGGATATAGTACAGTTAGGCTTCTCTTGGTTCAAAGTAAATGTCAAGAGTGTGAGTAGAAAATACATTTGGTGCATCAAATCTAGTATAATAGGTTTAATTTTTGTGCTATTCTTAACCCTCTTCATTCCCCAAGTTGTGAGTAGTAGGAACATGAGCTTTTATGATGTATCAAGGGGAGCTAACCCCTAATCTAGAGATCCACCTCCTAATAGGGATACCCATAATGATGGGGTGGTTCCATTGCACCACTTGAATGAGGAGAAGTTAGTCCCACCTCCTCATTGGGTGAATTTAAGTGACAACAGTGAGCACATGCCATTGTTAAACATGATCAAGTGAGTGATATTTATAAAAGTAAATGATAAGATTTATTGTCCATGGATTGACTCTAAAATGTAGTTGATAAGTGATGGAAAATGATAAGGTAGTTAACCTTGATCCGAGGTTGAATTAAAGGCCAAATGGGTGATAAAAACATTGACTACTAATTAGTGGTATTTGAGCTACCATATGACACACATGGTTTCTCAGAAGCATATATAAATAAGGCACTTGAGGATGAGAAGGAAAAGAAGTAACAAGTAGAGAAATGTTGTCAGAAAACTAAAGAGAGATAGTTAGTTGAGTGAGTAATATTAAATTTTTATGAGCACCTTGTAAACCTTGTTATAATAGATTATTAATTATTGAATGAGGCTATTATTGAAGTGTTACTATTATAGTTCTAGCCATGGAATGTTGTATTATGTTATACTAATGCCTTTTAGTTTGAAAATGCTTAGATAGAATAGTGTCAGTGTGGTTTTGTTTAAATATGAGTTTATACTTACTACCATGTATGGTTAGGATAGTTTGGACAAGGCTTTAAGTAAACCTAGAACACATGAGGTGTACACTTGATAGAGCACATAGACCCATTACCAACTAACCCCAATCTACCAAATTTACCACTTTATGCCTTGGGTAAGTATGCAAGGATACTTGAATGATATGCTAATGTATAAATATTAAGTGTTGGAATCCTACAGATAACTCATAGGTAACCACTAGACAACCACAACACAAGCCAAGATTGAAGATTATAGATTGTTTATGTGTTAATTTTCTTCCTCGTTAGATTAATCAAATCTCACATTCTTCTCTCTCATTTTTTGATTAACATGTTCTTCTCTCTTTCAAGAATGCCCACTTCATTCATTCTCTGCACAATTCATCTTCTAATCACAACCCCTGTAATTGGACTCAAGTTATGTGCTCTCATTGTCAATAAAGTGCGGTTTCCTAGAATCTCATTGGTATGGATTTAGTCATCCCCATATCTCCTTTTATTGAAATTATTGGCTGAATATTTTGTCGACCAGCTAACTGGCATTTAAAATAGTTCTTATCACCACAACATAGGGAGATTGGTCATCTAGATGTGCAGGTTTACTACATCACAAGGGGAAAAATCTCTCCTCTCATCAAGGGGAGGTTCCCTATTAAATATGTGGAGGCTATATACTATATAAATAAGCTAAAAGTAAGACACAAGGGTGGAATAAACCATCCATCTCTCTTTTTTTAGAGATGATGCTAAAAAATACAGGAGAAAATCCTAGTGGAAACACTAAAGGCACTTCTCTTCTTTCAGAAGTGTTCTTGTAAGAAACAATAGGACTTCTTTCAGGTAAGATAAGAAAACAGTAAAAAAAAGGTGCAGTAATAGCAAGATGAAATAGAATGCAAAGTTTCTACCTCAACTACCCAAAGAGTGAGATACAAAGAACAATGGGGGCACAAAGTCGTCCCAAGGTCCTTCATACAGAAATGGAAAAGAAAAACACACACTGAAGACAACTATGACAATGTAAAGTCTGAAAGTAGTTGGCTTTAGGACACCTTCCTTATTGCCTCCACTAGTTCTGCTTGTTAAATCAAATAAACAAGAATGCTTTCAGAAGATAGACATAAGAACAATCTCCTAAAGTAGCACAAGCTATCATAACACAAAGTCTACAAGTAACTTTTAATCAAAGAAATATGAACTACAATCTGAGCTCCAAGTCTTAGTAATGCCTTTCAATTTGGGCAGAGTTTCACTTCTGGTAAGGGGAAGATCTCTTTGAACTGATTGAACCCATTAAACCCGTTGAACCAATCTTGAAAATGACTAAGCGTTGGAAACTTATTATTTTGATTGAACTCACCTGTAGAAGCCTTTGAACCTATTGAACCTACTAACTTCAAGCATGTTGAGTCCATAGAAACATATCTACAGAGTTCGTAGATTTGAGTCCCTTGAAAGAGTTCATAGAAATGTGCCTGCAGAGTCCATAAATTCAAGCTTGCAGAGTCCATAGATTCAAGCCTATAGAGTCCATAGATTCAGGCATGTAGAGTCTATATATTTTTAAGAAAGCTTTAAAAAATGAAGAACATGAATGCTCAAAACAATTTTTGAAAGGGGAAGAGAGGATTTTGGTCTTTAGGACAAAAATAGTTCAAATGTTGTTCCAAAAATGAGTGATATTTTTGGGGAACAATAGCTAGCTCCAGTTGGGGAACTTCCTTTAGTTGAAAACTTAGAACAGCTGAGGGGAGTAGAAACCAGAATCTCCAGTGCCTTGAAGTGTGCCATTGGGCTACGAAGTCATGCTACCCAAAATGAAAGGCTTCAAAAATGAAAATTAAAAGCACAAAATAGAACTAAAGACTATACAAATATACATATGTATAGATGATCTTATTTGATGCCTCAAGATTTGAAGCGCTTCAGATGCTACCCACTGTGAGACAGTGAAAATGGTGTGCCATCGTGATAAACTAGCAAGAAACCATTTTGTCCCCAGAAATGGTGATGAGCGAATGGAACTCTCCACCAGGAAACCAAATTTATGTCTTCCTCTTGGCCTTTTCTTCTTATTTCTCCATGGTAGGACGTGGTCTTCAAACTAAAAACCATAACTCCTTGCTCTCCTTGTGAATATTTCCTTTTGCTGACTTTGGAATACAGTAGTATGGTCCACCACCATAGCTTGATGTTCTATTGGTCTAGTCCAGTACATGCTTTGATTGTCAGCATCAGACCCCTGACAAACCATTAGATCAACATCTCCTTTGGTGTGAAGGAGTTTGATTTCTTCATCCTAAGTAGTTTTCAATTTGAGCAACAGAGATGTGCATCCAATTGTGTAAGAATTACTACCATCAGATTCCAGGATCCAATCATCATCAAAAGTTGATCTTGTATCAGATTTATCTTCATGTGAGATGGAAGATCCTTATTGATTTGTACTACACCATACCAATTTTTCTTATGCCTTGTTTGGATGAAATCCTGGATTGCCAGCTACAAGACTTTCATCAGTTGGGACATGAGTGTCCTTTGTGGTCAAGAAGTAGTTACCCCTACCTGAAGGCTCAAACAAAATTTGAGTAGCAAGGACTGACATTTGGGTAACCACAATCTTTGCCTCAGACAAGTCCATGCCTAGTTCTCCACTAATGTTTAATTGCTTAGGATTGGCTTGCAGGGATTCAAACTCAGTCTTTTGAATTTTGGATTTCTTGACATGATCAATCATGTCAAATGACTGAGATGGACTTGGAAGAGAGGATGGGAGTTCATCCTTTTGATTTTTGGGAGGGGAAGGACTGATCTGTGAAGTTGAAGTAGAAGGTGTAGAGATGTTTTATATACTAACCTTCTTGGCAATCACTAGGTCATTTGACTAGAAAGGTAGAGTGGTTCCCTGCTTGGCAATTAGAATTACAGGCTGAGTTCATTCCTCTATTATTTTTTTATCAGCTTGCTGGGCTGATTGATTCTTAGACCGGGTGAATATTATGTATGATTCTTCAACTGCTTCACCTTCACTTCTGGGTTCATCCTGGTAATTCAAGAAACCAATGTGGGAGTCACCAGTTGATTCTTCTAAATCCTCCCTGAAAAGATCAATGCCATTTTCTTGCTCGAACTCAGGTTGGAAATAGGAAACATGTTATGTTTCTAGATATCCAACTACTGAGTTGGTTGGAGGTGCTTCAAGGGCAAGGTTCCCCTGTGGGGGAGGAAGATGATTTAGTTGCCCTTGACTTCTAGTAGCATGGCCTTGATATGGCTGATTAGGGAATGTCCTCCTTGGTATATCTTTATATGAAGGAATAGAAGACATACCTTGTGCCACTTGTCTTTTCAAGGCTAGCAGTTCATTTGGCAGCTTTTGCACCATTGGGTCAGTGGTGGCTGTGGGTGAGTATTCAGAAGATGAAGAGGTTTTGCCTTTGTTAAGATCTCTCCTTATCTTTCCTGCCAAGATACAGTCATCTTCTAGCTCAGTAGCCAAGTCCTGAGCAGACTCAAGATCTATGTGTCTAGCCCGTCTCAATAGAAAACTCACTTCAGGAATGTATGAGTTGATGAAGAAACACATGAGATTCTGAGGTGTCAGCAAGGTGATCATGGGAATCCTTTACCTCAGCTTGTTGAACCTGGCAATGAAGTCCCTCATAGGTTCATGGGGTTCCTTCTTCATCTGAGTGAGCTGGGCTAGCAAAGCATGTGCATCCTCTATAGGCTTGAACTTGGCTTCAAACTTGGCTTTGAGTGTATCCCAGTTAGTCACTAATCTAGCTTGCAGATGGTAGAACCAGTCTGTAGTAGCACCTTGTAGGGTCTCCACAAAAATCCTGACTACCACATCTTCAAATTCCACCCCTATCACACTACAGGCTATGCTGAAGGCTGCAATGTGTTCATCAGAATGAACCTTCCCATCACCAAATAATTTAGGGAAATTCTTTCTTGAACTGCGTGGAAGTTCATGCAGAGTTGGAGTCAAGTTGAGTGGGCCAAAAGAGTTACCCCAAGGGCCTCAAACTACCATGATTTAATTATGAAAAATAGGGATAACAAATCTGGGTGGAGTGGCCAGATTGCAAAATTAAAAAAATGGAAAAGAAATGGCCCTGCTTCAGCTTGAGGCTTGAGGCTTCAAACTGTGCACTCTTTTTCAGCAGCTCTGGTTTTGCAAACCAAATAATATAACGGAGATGGAAGAAAATGGTAAGGTTATAAATAGATAATGGGTAAGACATGAAATGAAGTCACCAGAGTCTATAATGGATAAGGGTTATAATGATAATGGGTAAGACACAGGTGATGTTTCAATTTGAAACTTGAGGTTCCAAATTGCACAAAATTACTGTGTCCCCAGCTAAGTCACAAAAACTGTTGGGTGAATATTTTGTTGACCAGCTAACTGGAATTCAAAATAGTTCCTATCACCACAGTATAGGGATATTGGTCGTCCAGATGTGTAGGTTTACTACATCACAAGGGGACAAATCTCTCCTCTCATCAAGGGGAGGTTCCCTATTAAATATGTGGAGGCTATATACTTTATAAATAAGCTAAAAGTAAGACACAGGGGTGGGATAAACCATCCATCTCTCTTCTTTCAGAGATGATGCTAACAAATAGAGGAGAAAATCCTGGTGGAAACACTGAAGGCACTTCTCTTCTTTTAGAAGTGTTCTTGCAGAAAACAATAGGAGTTCTTTCAGGTAAGATAAGAAACCAGTAACAAAAGGGCACAGTAATAGCAGGATGAAATAGAATGCAAAATTTGCACCTCAACTACCCAAAGAGTGAGATACGAAGAACAATGGGGGCACAAAGTTGTCCCAAGGTCCTTTACACAAAAATGGAAAAGAAAAACATACACTGAAGACAACTATGACAGCGCAAAGTCTAAAATTAGTTGGCTTCAGGACACCTTCCTTATCGCCTCCACTAGTTCTGCTTGTTAAATCAAATAAACAAGAATGCTTTTAGAAGACAGACATAAGAACAATCTCCTAAAGTAGCACAGGCTATCACAGCATAAAGTCAGCAAGTAACTTGTTTTCTCATTCAATCAAAGAAATATGAACTACAATCTAAGCTCAAAGTCTCAGTAATGCCTTTCAATTTGGGCAGAGTTTCGCTTCTGGTAAGGGGAAGATCTCTTTGAACTGATTGAACCTGTTGAACCCGTTGAACCAATCCTGAAAATGACTAAGCGTTGGAAATTTGTTCTTTTGATTGAACTCACCTGTAAAAGCCTTTGAACCTGTTGAACCTACTAACTTCAAGCATGTTGAGTCCGTAGAAACATATCTACAGAGTTCGTAGATTTGAGTCCCTTGAAGGAGTCCGTAGAAATGCACCTTTGGAGTCCATAGATTCAAGCTTGCAAAGTCCATAGATTTCTGAGAAAGCTTTGAAAAATGAAGAACCTGAATGCTCAGAACAATTTTTGAAATGGGAAGAGAGGATTTTGGTCTGTAGGACCAAAATAGTTCAAATGTTGTCCCAAAAATGAGTGATATTTTTGGGGGACAACAAAAATCATCTCCATTAGAAAGGTTATTTAGCTTACAAATTCTATGATTTTCTTACAAAGTTCTTAAAGACTAGTTCATTTATGCCTTCATATTTATGGATATTAAGATATCATGTCATATGAATAGAGGTGTTCAACTACATTTTAATGCATAATAATTGTGGAGATATATTGGAAATTATCATTGCAATAGACATTGTAGTTCCACTAAATGGTTTTTCAATTGATTCTAACTTGATTATTCTCGATGAAAATGGATTTTAAATATTTTGAAATTATGGAAATAGAAAGAAGATAAAGGAAAAATAAGTAGGGAGTATATAATGAATGACGATATACTGAGTATATAAAATTATATGTAGCAAATAAAAATATCAAGAACAATTTTTTTTTATTAATGTAATTTGCTAAGCTAGTTGCTTGAAATGCCAAACTATTTAAGATTATTTCTTTTTTGTATCAAGCCCTTTAAATATAATATATCTACATATTATTATTTTTATTTTAAAAATATATACTTTAGACTCTTCATATAATGCAGTAATAATGTAGTTGGTTTATATATTTGAAGTTTATTATATTGTTACACTATTAGCCATCATGTGGGCTCATTGATTCTATTTGAATTATTAGTATAGGGTGTAGGCCTTACATGCTAAGGGTTGAAATTTGGTGAAGAGCTTGAAAAGTCTGTATTATATAGAAGGAAATCAACTACACCAAGCTCACTAGAATTTTCACTTTTGAATTATATCTTCTATGATTGGAAGGAATATTTACAAATAATCCATCTAAATTCAATTTATGTTTTATTACTAGTTCAAAATCTATGAATTTCAACTATCTACTTTGCTATATAATCTGTATAATTTTATTTTTTTTTTAATAATATTATTATCAAATCATTGTAATAGCAAAATCCATGAATATATAAATATCACAAATTCTAAATTTAAAAGAAATATTAAAATTAAAAATAGTTAAAAGTCCTAACTCTTAACTTAACTTTTTATAATTTTATACATTATTGCATTTAACATCATCAAAATTTTCAAAATTTCTCTTTAAATTGCAAATGTACCTAATTTTCGTCTTTTTTTTTTTTCCAACTATAACATGAAATGGTTTGGAAAATAAAATACAATTATTAAAAAGGAAGGGTCATACAATGACAGGTGAATCAACCCGACAAAATAAAGATTGATGCGTTGAAAGTGGACTGTACCACATAAACGTTTGCACATGGCTTCTCAACTATTTTTATTAAATAATCCAACTGTGTGTGGACAACACCCAGACTTTTGTAACCCAAAGTTGTATATTTATCTTTTGTTTTTCCACTGTAATTCATACGCTACAGGAAAGGGATGATTTTCAAGGATTTTCCAAATTGATTTTGACAAAAACACATGGCAAAGCACGAATTTTAAAAAGATGATGCTACATTTGACGGGCACAAAAATGACCAGTCACTTTTATATATGCAATGCATGGATCTGGCCACTTTTAAAATTATTGCGTCCTTCTGGTCAATCATATTCCATTAACACAATGGAAAATCGATGAACACGATGGAAAAATGACGATATTAATCGAAAGTGAACCGACCCCAGAAAAAGATTGATGTATTAAAAGTGAAGCCTACCACTTAAACGTTTGCACATGGTTTTTCAACTTTTTTGTCATTGAATAATTTGATAACAGCCAGACTTTTACAAGTGCTGAAAGAACGAAGATGAAGATGAATAATCTGAAAACGATTTCGCACTACTTAAACAGCAAGACGTGATTCAGATTTGACATAAAGTGGTGCGAAGTAGAAAAACTGAACATGAATTTAGGTCATGACGAACAGCTCCCTGGTCTTTTACGTTCCGCTTTTTTCTAACCTTCTATAGTTTATAACAGCTGCTTGCACGTCTCCCAACACGACGTAATTCATCGCCACCCTTTCAACGACTTCAAAAAAGTTTTAGGTTTTGCGTTTGCACAATCCTAAGAGAAGGCTTTTTTTAATGTGGAAATTGAAAGAATTTTAATTGGAACCGTTAAATAATTAAGATTGTGCGTTTGGTATTAAGGAAATCCAAACCCCCTATCCGTAACATTTGTAAAGTAGAATGGAATGCCTTAAAAAATCAAAATTTTAAAGAAAATATTCTCATCACTAAGGGACAATGTTGATTATCGTTTTAAGACATTGACCATCTTCAAAACGGTTAGAGTTATAGATTTTGGTTAACCTAGTTTTCAAAGTGTTTATAATTATTAAAAAGACGATTAATCTCTCTTACTGGGATGTCAACTAAAAGAAACATCTCTTTAGTATCAAATAGAAGAAATATCATTAAAATTTATAGTGCACCTAAGATTTATAAAATAGGCATCACATTGAGATCTATTGTAAATACCATTTATTCAATGACTTATCCCTTAACCTCCTTTCTTGCTAGAAAAATTAAACCATTAGTAAGAAAAACTTTTTCTTTTATTAAAGACTATTTGGATTTTTTTGAATTCATTAAAAATAGGAAAGATTCCAATAAGGATATGTTAGTTAGCTTTGATGTAGTGTTTCTTTTCACGAAATTCTCATTGAGGAAGCTATGAAAGTAGTGGGTAGATACACTAATGAAAAACAAAGTCTTTAAATGAGCTTTTTTTGAGGTAACCCTTTTTCACTTTTAGGGGTTCGATTTATGAATAAACAAAAGGAGTTGCAATGGGGTCACCTCTTTCTCAAGTTGTTGCCAAACTATTCATGAATATCCACTCTTTCCCTCTTAGATCGACATGGTGGAAAAGGTACGTTGATGACACATGTGTAAACTAGGAACATGGTTTAGAAAATTTGAAACAATTCGATCACACATCAATAATGTTATGTCTAACATCAAGCTCACTAAGGAACTTGAACAAGATGACAACATTCCCTTCCTTGATGTCCTCCTCTCGAGGAAACCAAATGAGTCCTTTTCTCAAAGATTCTTTAAGAAATCAACACATACATAGCTCTATCTTCATGCCAAATCACACCATCATCCTTCCCAAAAATATGGGATGTTAAAAATCCTAGTGACTAGAGCCTTAATATCTATGACAAGGATCAATTAGAAGAGGAGATCGTTCACTTAACCAATTATTTAAGAAGAATGGTTACAACAAGAAACATATTAATAAAGCTTTTAAATTAGCCAGAACTCCCAAAGTGAATCACAGTGTTAGAGAAGTAGGTTTTGAAAATATGGTAGTCTATTTCCCTTACATTGAGGGCATTTCCAATAGGATCTCAAAAAAATTAAAGAAGAATATCTGGTTCATTTTCATATCTTACAAAAAACTTATAAAAATGATCAAGTCTTCCAAGGACTACTTAGATGCTAATCTTAGAAGTGATGTATAAAAAATATTTTTTATTTTGAGATGACATACATTGGTGAGACTAGGCATTCTATTAACACTAGGATTATAGAACATGTAGTCGATATGAAAAATAAAATACTGCTTAAGTCAGTTTTAGTAGGACACTTCGTTAATACCAAACATCATGTTTGCATTGAGGACACCAAAGTTTTAGTTATGCAATATCACTATTTGAAGCGTCATCTAAGAGAAGCTATTAAGATTTGAAAATATAAAAATAATCTAAATAGACATGTGGGCTTAGGTCTAAATCATTCTTGGAAACCATTAGTTTACCTTTCCTAAAATAATAATTAGTAGACCTCATGTCTCCTTCCCTAATATTATTAGTGTTCCTTTTTTATCTTTACCCAAATAATTGTATCCCACTTTTGTAGTTCTAGAGGTCTAGGTTTATAGTTTTTTTTAATATTTTCCTTTCTTTTCCTTTGGATACTAGTTGAGTTATTTGCTTATCTTCAATTTCTAACCAGGTTTGGTTATATATATTGGATTCCATGAATTCCTTTTACAACCTAACTATTTTTCTAACGATTTTATAATTTAGTATATTCATTAGGTTCATCAGATTGGTATAGTTATTTATAAATTATAACTTATCTTTATCAACATTAATATCAATACATTACATTAATATTTTGAAATTTGTTTATATATTTAGGTTTATGGTTTGTCTTTAACCCTAAATTTTGAGGTGGACTCTTAATTGGGTAGATAGGGTTAAGAATATAGAATGATAATGCACAAATATGATAATCATATTTATGGTAGGCCAATTAGATGCAAAACGTAGATATAACATATGTTGAATTTATTAAATTGAAATAGACTAAAATAGATAATACTTCTATGATAGATATAAAAATTACAAAAAAATAATGTACTTAATTGGTTCTGATGCTAACATAGTTCTGGATCTAGAATAGGTAGAAAATAGACTGGAAAATTATTTTAGAATAGTCATGAAATTTTGTATTGAGTGCATTTAGAGCCACAAACACTAGTCTCACCCTTGGACAGTTGAGTCAACACTACTATCTGAACCTAATGCAAATGTCATGTATAGAATACCTACTAGAAAAAGATGTGATGACCTAGATTCTTTTGAGTTTTTCTTCATCATCATTCTGGTGAATTTAGATCAAGGTCATGGATTATCACTCTTCATGAAATTATAAAACCCTAGTTCTTCATTTTATAGTGACCAAGTGGGAAAAATAAGTTAGTGGGCTCATGGTGTTGAGCTGGACCAAAAGACCCTTATGTTAATGGTCCTACCTACATAGCCAGTAATGTGAATAAGGCCTTAGACTAATGTAGTTCAACCTTATGTGTTGGCTTATGTGTGAATAATGTAATATATGGAAAATAAATACAAGAGTGACCTATCTTATAACTTGGTAAATATAGCCACTGGGCTTCTCCTTCAATACTTCAAACCTATGTAGATGTTGTTTCTATGATTGATATAGAACTAGGAGAAAATAAAAAAGCTTTGCTTTATCAATTACATGATTGAATTCTTTGATAATTTGTCTTACATCTTCTCTAGGTGAGGAATGAATGAGGGTTGATCTTATATTTATATCAATATTTTTGTAGAAATAACTTACATTTAATCACTTAGGTCAATCATTAGGATACATTTTATTTAAAAATTATATGACTTTAGGGCACTTAACACTTACATCAGATTAGAAAACCTGCGTTGATACATGTGTCTCTTCTAGATGCTAGTGCTCAGGGAATAAGAAAGTAAGTACAAACTTAACTTATAGAGATGAAAGATAAACAAATTTTAAACATTTTAGGCAAGATAAAAGGTTTGGGTAATCAACATTAGACTAGTTAGATCAAGAGATAAACCAAGGGGTACAAGATATATCAGTTTCAAAAGTTCCAAAAGTGGGAAAGGGTTAGAACTGAGAGGAACAACCAAGGTCTAAGTTTTCCAAGTGTAAAATACTAAGATGTTATATAATCCTTAAATATCATCTACATTTTTCTCCCCTTTAATATAGTAATGGAATTCCCAATTTAAAAGAGAATAGATGCATACCTAGGTGTGTATAACACACCTTGCCTTAGCTCAAGTCCAACTTGAGTACTTTGTTGGTCACTAACCTGAAACGAAGGTCATGTTATTATATGAAATAAAAATAATTAAAAAGATTAAAATTGAAAGAATAAGGTTTAGGAGTACACCTATGTACTGATGTAATGCCTTGCCTGTTGGTAAGTCAATTTAAAAAGATATATCATTGTAAGGATCTAAAATTGAGATTAGGAAAAATATATATATATATATATATATATATATATATATGGAAAGTGTATATACCTAAATAAATAGAGAAATATATTGGAAGGAACATGTCCCCAACTTTGGAGAAAAGGTGGGTTGCCACTCCACAATTGAGATTAACTCAACAGTGCAACCCAAGGATACTTATAACCTAGTAATTGAGTCTAACCTAAAAACTTGGAAAGATTGAGTCATTTAATCACATCAACCATACTAAAAATAAAAAAACTATTACAATAGATTGGCTAAATATAGTCTGTAATAGTCTATCTTGTGTATTAGTGCATAAAAGTCCATGATATGGTAATAGTCAATAAAAGAGTTTTGAAATCTAAAACTGATTTAGATTTTGTAATATTAGGCACACATTACATAGCATATGCACCTTAGATATGTCTCATGTTGAAATAGTGTATAATAATGGTACCAATGTATAATTCTACCATAATTGTGAATCTAAATTATATAATTATGTGTTTTCAATTTGAAAATTGTGTAAGTATGGAGAACATGATTCTAAAGCATGCCCCCACTATATGTGGAGAAATATGAAAAATGAAATAAGTGACAAAATGGATAAATGTGGAGATCATGATTCCAAGGCATGCCCTTACTGAATTTGAGTAAATATAAAAAATAGAATAAGTGCCAATGTGGATGACATATTTCCAAAACATGCCCCCATTAAATCTAGATGTGTTGAATACTGAATAAGTGTGGAGAATATGCTTTCAAACCATGCCCCAATTGAATTTTAAAATTGTGCCAAATGTGAAGAATGTGCCTCTATGAAATGCTTTCATTGATATGGCCCCCCTCTAAGGTGAGGTAACAATATAAACTAGTAGTTACCTCACCTCTAAAAGATAAGACAATTGCATAATCTGTGAATGTAACCATGTATAATATAGGAGAACATGTTTAGGTAAATGTAACATTGAAGTGCATAGAATAATTTGATCATATAAAGGTATAAGATGCATAATAAATATCATGATAAATCTATATAGTAATATTTCAATAAAATTAGCATACACACAAGATCACTCAAAAGTAAGTTAGCATAAAATTGTGTTAGGAGACTAAAATCAATGGGCATGTTCAAATGACACATAATCAAAGGCACATGACTTCGTCAAATGTCCAAAAAATCAATAATGATATATTCAAATGTCCATACAATAAATAATGAAATATTCAAATGTAAAATATAGCACACATAGTCATGGGGGCTGTAAACAAAGGAGCATATTCAAATGGTTGAACAAGCAAGAAAATAGAAAGGCAAGACTCTCATGGAAATGCATAAAGGAAAGCATAAGAAACCAACATAAACATATCATAGTATCCCCTAGATCCAATGGGTTAGCAAAAAATTTCAAATTCATAGCATATTTATTTGTGTGTGAAGCCAATATTCATAGTCACTATTCATGGACATTTATCATAGTCATTATTTATAGACACTATTCATGGTCACTATTCATGGTGACATGGCATGTGGGTAATGTGGCATGTGATATGTAGGTGTTTCATGGTGATTTGGTTCACAAGTTATATATATGATGTGGCATGATGGTGATATGACATGCAAGTGATGTGGTAGGATGGTGATGTGGTGTAGGCCCATGAAGGGTCCCAGGGTATGATTAAGATGAGTTGACATGGTGTGGAGTGTAGCACTACACTAGAGGACATGGATTTGTCGTTAGTTTTCACATGTGGGTTGGCATATGGTGAAAAAATCAATAGTTCATTTATGGAGTGAATTTATAAGGTGCCCCATGATTCCCATGTGTGGAGAAAGTCAAAAGGTGATTGCAACATCTTTTAGACCTATGTGGTGACATGGAAGAAGAATACAAGATGATAAATACTACAAATTTTCCTCACATGTGTGAGTGGGGCATAATTATAGGAGTCACATGGGGTGGCTTGGATCTTATCTAAAGTAGATCATCTACTTTGCTGACCCTTGGAGATAAAGACAAGAAGAACACTATTAAATTTTTGGATTCACTTATGGAAGTGGGCACAGGTTTTGGAGCCACATGGAGGTGGCACATGTTCTATCTAAAGGAGGATTTTTTCTAAATAATTTTTCACATGGTGAAAAAATATTGGATCATAGATACTCCATACAAAGTGTGGTGCTTTTTTGGAGTAACCATGAAGTTTCTCCCTCTATCTCTCTTCTCTCTTTCATTATAAATGCTATTTATTAGCATGCTTTCTCCTTTATTTTTTAATCCAATTTTAATCCTTATGGATTCCATTTGAAGATCCATACAAGCCTTGGGATTGCATGTTGTAGGAGTTTATAGATTATAATGTTTGTAATCTTAGCTCACCTAGATACTTGGGTTGTAAGCATTAGATGCATGGTTAGAAGTTAGAGCTTGGAAGACTATTATGCTTGGCTCACCTAGATGCATGGTTTAGATCCTTGAGGTGGAATCCTAAAGGCTTGTTATCTTAGACTTGTTGATGTTATGGATGTTAGCATCATGAAAGAGCTACATATTTCAGCTTGTAGGTTAGAACATGGAAGGCTTGATTTGTAAGCTTTGCTCACCTAAGTTATTAGATGTTAGCATTGAAAGAGTAATTGTGTAGTTGTGTAGAAGAGAGTTAATGATGGAATTAAATTATGGATGTTGCTTTGCCTCATGGTTTTTCCCTAGCTATTTTAGCAAGGTTTCCACCTATATCTTGTGTAATGTGTTCTCTCTTATTATGTTGTTTTGATAGTTTATTTTTATTTATGAATTTATTTTACTTGCACATGCAGGAAGTTTTGGTTTCATAACAAGTGGTATCAAAGCTTTGGTTTAGAAGATGACATGTTGGTACTAGGAGCCATGTTGTAGATCCTAACAAATGGTATTAGACCCATGGTTTTTGTCTATTTTTATGAAAGTGGGAGCTACATTTGGAAAGACCAAGATGTGAAACAAAAAAAAATTATGGTAGGTATTTCTCTCTAGAGAATGGAGGAGAAGCTGAAAAAGCTTAACTAGATGGATCAACACCAACATAGTGTTCCTAGTGAAGAAGCAACTATACAACTTGTGTTAAATCAAGCTGGTCTCCATTGGTGTAGATGGAGGGTGATGAAAAGGCATGTAGCTTATTGTGTTTTCTTGACTAGTGAATGGGTACAAGTTATGGAATCCCACTACCTTATTGTGTTGGATAAGATGTTGTGAAATTCTATGTAGAGGAGGAGGTAAAAGAAACCTAAATATGTACCTTTTGAAGTAGTATAGGATGGATGGAGAATAACAAGAGACCTAATGTTTTATGGAAGGAGAAGGCTGGTGTTAGATCAATCTAAAACGAAGAGATGCATTGAGTTAAGTGCTCAGTGTTTATGGTAGATCAGAAGTGAATAGTTAGGAGGGAGATGGTGTAGTTGATGTGAGTAGCTAGGTAGACTAATGCATGGAGTAAATCTGCACATGAGTTAGTTTAATATGCAATAGAGTAAGATGAAGTTCTACTATAGGCTAGAAAACTTAGTAGTTGAAATGATGCACTAAGTATCAAAATGGCTTCCCAAGAACTATGTATGGGTATCATGATTAAGCATGATGGGTAGTGGGTTTGCTACATGTAGAATTTAGGTGCTGACTTCTATTGTTGATAATTACTATCAAGAGTGTTACGTGAACTTGTTACTATTTAAGATTAGATCATTGATTTTCCTACATGGTGATCTCATTCTGAGATGGAGTAGCTAGAGTGCTATGTGTATGAGGTAAATGAGTTATTGGTTTGTAGTTTAAATATTGTACAGGCTAAAACAAATGTGAAGATGGAGTCCATCGGTACCTTCATGGAGACTCAAGGTTTTATCATAGGTTATTATTATATATTGATGGTATGTTGGTTATAGGATCCAACATGATGAATATCAATGGTGTGATGACTTAGGTGACTAGGATGAGATGAAGGTGGTAGTGGAAAAAAAAGGATGGAGATGTATAGGGACATGGTAGAAAGGAAGTAAATTATCCCACTTATTGAAGTATATTTTTTAAGTTGTCTTCTAGAGTGTCCTAGAATAGAAGAGGAGAAGACATGATTATCTTATGTATTGTATTCATCAGAAGTAGGAAGCCTCATGTATACCATGGTATGCACTAGACATGATACTTCTAAGCAGTGGGAGTAGTGATAATTTCATGGTAAACTCCTAATGAAGGATGGATCTATGTGAAGTGGGAGTCACTTTAGTTACTACAAATCTACTATGGAGGAGCAAATGTTGACAAATCTAGTTAGGGTAGATAAAGTTTAGTAGTGAAGAAATATTCTGATGGGCTTGTATGCAATCAATAGTGGGCATAGATGGATAGATTCTCATTGGTATAATATGTGGGTGTGGTAAATCCTATGTATATTTAATTTAAGTGGGATATTTTTTGGGTGTGAATTTGATATTCATAGTCACTATTCATGAACAATATTCATTGACACTATTCATGGTGACATGGCATGTAGGTGATGTGGCATGCGAGTAATGTGGCATGCAAGTAATGTGGCATGTGGTGCACAAGTGTTTCATGGTGGTGTGGTATATAGGTGATGTAGATGATGTGGCAAACAAGTAATGTGGTGTAGGCCTATGAAGGGTCTTAAGATGTGATCAGGATGAGGTGACATGTGTGGTGTGTAGCACTCCACTAGAGGACATGGATTTGTATTTAGTTGTCACATGGTGGTTATCAAATGGTGCAAAAGATAAGAGGTCATGAATGGTGTGAATTTATATGGGGTCCCATGATTTCCATATGTGGATAAAGTCAAAAGGTGATTGCAACACCTTTTGGAATTGTGTGGTCATATGGAAGAAGAAGAAAAAATGAACACTATTACAACTTGTCTTCACATGTGCGATTGAGGTGAAATTTTAGAAGTCACATGGGGCGGCTTGAATCTTATCTAAAGTAGAGCATCTACTTTGTTGACCCTTACATATGAAGATAATAAGGACACTATTGATTGTTTAAACTCACTTTGAAAGTGGAGTAGAAGTTTTGGAGCCACATGGAGGTGGCACATGTTCTTGCCTAAAGGAGGATATTCTTTGAAAATGTTTTCACATGATGAAAAATAAATTTGAATCACATAATATTCCACCCAAAGTGTGGCACATTTTTTGAGTAGCCATGAAGTTTTTTCCCACTCTCTCTTCTCTCTATCATTGTAAATGTTATTTATTAGCATGTTTTCTCCTTTGGTTTGTAATCCATTTATAATCCTTATGGATTCCATTTGAGTATCCATGAAAGCCTTAGGCTCACATGTTGTATGAGGTTAGAGATTGTAATTATTGTAAGTTGGGCTCACCTAGATACTTGGATTATAAGCATCAAATGCATGGTTATAGGTTATATCATGGAAGACTATTATTATTGGCTCACCTAGATTCATGGTTTGGATCTTTGAGATATAAGTTTGGAGTCTTGTTATATTGGATTTGTTGATGTCATGGATGTTAGAATCATAAAAGAGATGCATGTTGTAGCTTGTAGTTTAGAGCATGGAAGGTTTAGTTGTAAGCTTTGCTCATTTGAGTGTTTAGATGTTAGCACTAAAGGAGTTTCTGTGAAGATGTGTAGAAGAGAGTTGCTAATGGAATTAAATTCTGGATGTTTCCTTTGCCCCATGGTTTTTCCCTAGCTAGTTTAACAAGGTTTCTACATATATCTTGTGTAATGTTTTCTCTCATATTGTGTTATTTTTGTAGCTTGTTTTTATTTCCACATTTATTTTACTTGTACATGTAGGATGGTTCAATTTCCTAACAAGTGGTATTAGAGCTTTGGTTTAAATGATGACATGTTGGTACCAAGAATTATGTTGTAGATCCTAACAATATCAAGTACTCTATGAAATATATAATCATGAATAAAGAAATTTTTAAGTACATATAAGCTAAAATATGATAATGAATGATTATCATCAAACCATATAACTTATGAGTATTAAGATCAAAGAAGTACATGCCCCTAATGTGCATATGACATGAGTAGAGGGTGGGTCCAAAATGTGAAATAGGAATATATCATATATCTATGTATACTAGTATCACACTCAAATATAAACGTGACATACATGTGTATTCAAAAGTAACTGATATGTCATCCATCAACATGGAAGTAACATAGATTCCAAGGTGCAAAAATAAGAGGTTTATGCTGAAAAATATTTTTGTATTCTTTAATGTTTTTGATTTTTTTGGTATTTTTTTAATATGGTAAAATATTGGAAAATTATTTTTCAAAGAAGGCATGTACAAAATAAAGTTATACCAAGAGCTAATGTATTCATCAAGGAGATGCCTTTATGGAAACCCCATATCATCTATATGATATTGTGGTTTTGACCTTTTTGGTATTCCATTATTTGTATATGTTTGTATGATAATTGAAGATATACTTGTTTGGAAAATGATGTAAGTATTCCTTGATGATCAAAGGATATACAATTGGTGTTTCTATAAACACTTCTCCTATTGAGTGTAACCATGATTTTACAAGCATGATATTCTGAGCCCTTGGATTATCAATAACATGAAAATTAACAGAACATTATTTTAAATAAAATGAAACTCGTAACTTAATTGATCCCATACTTGTTAGGATTGTATTAGTTTCATCATTGTGTTGAACATTATTATCAAAATAGATCAGAAATGATAGAAAAATAATTGTATTTTAAAATTCCATAACCTTGATATTTATAAATTACTTTCCCTCAACTTGAGCAATGATAGTAAAAGGGCATTCATATGATAAATGGCTTGTCACTTATTTCTTCATAACCACATTTGAAACATTGGGTTTTTCAATTTTCTCTTAATTTTTGACTTCTTTTTTTAAAATTATTGGTTTTAGTATTTTATGTGTCCTTTTCTCTTTTTATACCTTGTTTTCATTTATGGGTTTTGTTCTTTGAAAAAATGTATCTTTGAATGATTTTTATTTGTATTAACAATATATCCTAAACCTTGATAGTCATTCTGATCAAATTTGGAAATATGATGAGTGATGCCTTAGGAATGTTTTCCCAATCCTTAGCCATGATAATCAAAGTTTTGTAAATATTTATTTCCAAAACCATACTATTTGGAAAGCTGAGTATCAATATTGATAAGTAAATATGTATCCTTTTTTTATTTGTCTTTTCTTCTTGAACCTTTCATTGCTCTAAGTTTGATATTTAAAACTAGTTTTTGTTCTAAAGTTTTATTTGGTACCCACATTCAATGTTTTAGTAGTTGTGTTTTAGGATAGTTACTAATAATGTGAGTGTTTTTATCACCACTACCTTTGTGACTATTTTTTACAATCTACTATTTTTAGTAAATATTAGCATACAAGGTGAATAGTGTACTTATTTTAAAATTAAATTCTCAGTGTTTTCAAAACTAATATTTTATTTAAAAATTTCTCTTTGATCTCTAAAATTAATTCCTATTTTATCAAAATTATTGATTCTTTATTAAGAATATTATAGGGTTTTGCTTGTGAAAAATTCCACATTGTTTGGCTAATTTATGATTCATAATACATCAAATTTAAAATTCCTTATATGTTTGTCATAATTATGTTGATATTTACAAAAACCTCTTTTTTTTCCAAAATATTGTATGAAGTTTTGGACTTTAGTAGTTTACCATTTTTAGTAAATTTAGACATACAAGATGTACACTATATTTTTGTTTCCCTATTTTTATATGTTCAACTAATTTATTGATTTTATTGATATGTATGATGCCCTTAAATTCATTGATATGCACAATAGTGATTAGATCTCCTTATAGGATGGATATGAGGTAATTTGATCACTTTATTTCAAATTATTTCTCTTAATATTTCACTTGGAATCTTAGTATCCTTTTGGTCATTTTTGAATCAATTATTTTGGATGTACTCACCTATAGTTTTTTATTTGGATAAGAAACCTTGTTCGGAATAATATTGCTAGAGAAAGATGTGAACACATGATTAACACTAGCATATGTGGGATTTTGTATGTATGTAATATGATTTTTTAACTATTTTATTAACTTTCTCATACTAGTGATTTGATCTTTTAGGGCTTCATAAATAAAAACCCTAGGTACTTTGGATTGATTGCTTTTTTTTAAATATATAGAATGGGCACACATACCCCTTGGATAAGTGATAGTATAGACCTATTTATATGGATGGTATTTATAAACCTCCTTAGGGTTAGGAGGAACAATTAGCTCCTTTGTATCCATTTTAAATGTTCTAAATTTTGATATGAGAACATGATAAGAAAGACATGTAAATGTCAGGGAGCAATCAATCATGATATAGTAAGGATATAACAAGTTTAGAATATTGGTTGAGTTTTTAAAAAATATGATATAGTTTTATATATAAAAATAATAAATTAGTTGAACATATAAAAATAGGGAAACAAAAATATAGTGTACATCTTGTATGTCTAAATTTACTAAAAATGGTAAACTACTAAAGTCCAAAACTTCATACAATATTTTGGAAAAAAAAGAGGTTTTTGTAAATATCAACATAATTATGACAAACATATAAGGAATTTTAAATTTGATGTATTATGAATCATAAATTAGCCAAACAATGTGGAATTTTTCACAAGCAAAACCCTATAATATTCTTAATAAAGAATCAATAATTTTGATAAAATAGGAATTAATTTTAGAGATCAAAGAGAAATTTTTAAATAAAATATTAGTTTTGAAAACACTGAGAATTTAATTTTAAAATAAGTACACTATTCACCTTGTATGCTAATATTTACTAAAAATAGTAGATTGTAAAAAATGAAAAATCTATACTAAATTTTAGCGAATAAAAAGAGGTTTTTTAGTATACCAACCTGAGTAAAGAATATCTTTGATTGATTTTAGGATTTATTAATTTGAATGCCAAAATGTTACAATAAATGAATAATCTTCATGAAATAATAATCACACAAAGCCATTATGACTAGAGGAAGGTAAAACCCAAGAGGGTAAAGTTTTAGATCTAAAAATACATCACAACAAGTTGAAACCCTAGGAGGATTGGAAGCCCTAGATCATAAAATTTTGCATTCACATGAATCAATTTCACAATAAAATTTAACCTTAAATTTTGAGGTGGACTCCTAATTGGGTTGATAGGGTTAAGAATAAATAAATGACAACACATAAGGGTGATAATAAGATCTACAAAATGCTAATTAGATGTTAAACTCAAATATATCATATGCTAAATTTATTAAACTAAGATACGATAAAATAGAAAGTACATATATGCTATATATTAAAATTACAAAGAAATAATGTACTTGGTTTTGATGCTAACATAGCCCTAGATCTAGAATAAGAAGGCAACAGACGGGAAGATGATTCTAGAACAGTCACCAAATTTTGGTTGAGTGCTTTTAGATTTGTGGACACTAGTGTTAGCCTTGGATGGTTATATCAATAATACTATCTTAACTTGATGTAGGTGTCATTATGAAATATATATTGTAAAAAGATGTGACCACTTAGATGTTTATAGATTTGTTTTTAACTTCACTTTGGTGTATTCAGATCTAGGTCATAGACTATTGCTTCTCATGAAATTGTAAAACTCTAGTTATTCATATTTATAGTGACCTTGGTAACAAGGAGTTTGATCCAAAACTCAAAATATTTGGTTGAAATATAATGCAAGAAATAAGAACAACATAATTATAATAATTTTATCTCTGAGAAGAGATGTTTTATTGATCAAATTTGCAGACCCAAACATATGCTTATCTCTGAGAAGAGATGTCTCATTTCCATTTTGGGTTACATATTAATTTATACATGTTTTTAAGGTAGGAGGAGGATGTGGAGGGTCACCAATCTTGATGGAGATTAAGTTGTTTGACTTCCATGATTTACAACAATATAAAATTTGAGGAATTATTATTTTTAGAAACTTACTATTTTTAGACTGCACTACTAAAATTTAAATTTGTGGCACTTCTATTTGTTTTTCAAGGATAAAAACCCACTAAGTGGAGCTTGTGACATCTCACTATGTTCCCCTCATTCTTATCTTTTTAACGGTTCAAATGGGGAATCAAATGGAGCTATGGTGCAAAAGTTATGGATCTCAAAAGTTCTACCACCAATTGGGGTAGAACCATCACTTGAATTGTCACCTAAAATATTGCTTGGATCATTCCTCCCTCCTTGAGAAGCAATGGTCCCCATTGCATCAATATTTGTCATCAAGTGTGGTATTTGTATTTTAATTTGATTTCTGATGCATACTTTGGATGGACTATGCTTTGTGGAATTGTGTAGGGCCTGATTGTTCACCATTTCCGTCTGACCATCAGTCTATGGATGGAAGGCCATGAACTTCTTCAGCTTGGTATCTATTTTCTTCTATTGTTGTCTGATTTATGTAGTCAAGGCTGCAACATCGGCCCTTTTGGATTCTTATGTCTTGATCACCATGAGAATAAATTTCTTGGCATTAATAAGAGAGATAGATGTAGAAAGTGGTACCTCTGATACCCTGTAGTGCCGTGTTCTAAGAGTGAGAGTGATCCTTAAATTTTTTGATTCATAGATGCCATGTCAATCATATATAAATGGCTGATTAAAGAGTACAACACAAACATCTAGATTGACCACATCACATAATACCTCATCTTGGAAAGGTTTTATTGCATATGAGAGAAGACATTGGTGGGTAACACGAAGGTTTCTCCCTAGACTCAACCATCCAATACTGTATGGCTTTGGTTGAGGCTTTGTGGATAGATTTAAGATTTTCACAAAATTAGTAGAGATTAAATTCTTTTGACTCCCACTATCAAAAATGAAATGTAGAGGCTTACCTTTCACCCATAACTTAGAGTGAAACAACCTTTCCCTATCATCTAGCCTCTCCTTGTAGTTCTATGACGAAGCAATAATGGCATTAGGCTCGGCATCTACAATCTCTTCTTTACCGTCTTCAATTTTAGGGTTTATATGAGGTAGAGTAGTAGATGTTGAGGATTGTGACTCAAAAAGCAGGGACTTGATGGCTCAACATTCTTCTTTGGAGTGCATTCCAAATTTGTGGTAATCACACAATTTCCTAGTCTTCCCTTCCTTTTGCTTCTAATTTTGACCTCATGTTTGACCTTCTTTGTCACTTTTCCATTTTATAGGCTGACTCTTTGTATTAATTCTTCCATGCTTTTGCTCAATCTTCACTACGAATTTTTACGCATCACCAAGGGTTTCTAGATTGAAGATTTCCATTTCCCCCCATATATACCATTATAGTCCACCATGATATTTGAGAACCTTGTGCTTCTCACTTTCTTGGATGCCCAATATCATAGATAAAGAATGAAAAATGTCAATGTAATCTTGAACAAACTGTTCCTTACCTTGGTAAAGTTGTTGCCACTCTATATACAAATCATCATATGCTCTAATGGGGTAGTATTCTTCCTTTACAAGTTCTATGAAATTATCTCAGGTAGGTTCCACCTCAAGACCAATATCATCTGTACTAAATCTCTTCTTGTACACTTCCCACCAATTTTTGATATGCAATAATGCTTTCAAAAAGAGCAAAAGTGATCTTCTCTTTATTGGTGAATTTATTTATAGAAAAATAGGAAGATAATTTATCTAACTAATTTTATACTACATCGGCATTGATTTTTCTTTCAAATGTAGGGATATCAAAATTCACCTAAACCTTGAAGGGTGTTGGAGCATTGAAAAGATGTGGGGGTACAGATGAGGATCCAGAATTTCCCATCAAGATTTGTTATAGAATTTGATTGAATTGTTGTAGCATCTATGCTTACTATTATTGGAGGGCTTCATTCACCATTTCCTTGAAAGGATTGGATGTCTTGGTGTTGTCTGTCATTTGAAGTCATTTGGAGCGAATAGGTGGATAGTTTGGAAGCTCTATTATTTTCCACCCAAGCTTCTTATAACCTGACCTCATCCTCAGGATCATACACTTGCAATACAAACTGTTATGATACCACTGATCCAAAACTCAAAAGATTTGGTTGAAAGATAATGCAATAAATAAGAACAAAACAATTATAATAATGTTATTTTTGAGAAGAGATGTTTTATTGATCAAATTTGCAGACCTAAACATATGCCTATCTTTGAGAAGAGATGTCTCATTTCCATTTCAGGTTACATATTTATTTATACATGTTTTGAAGGTAGGAGGAGGATGTGGTTTGACTTCCATGATTTACAACAATATAGAATTTGAGGAATTAATATTTTTAGAAACTTACTATTTTTAGACTACACTACTAAAATTAAAATTTGAGGTACTTCTATTTGTTTTTTAGGGGTCAAACCCATTGATCAGATTTCATACCATCTCAATATGTTTCCCTCATTCTTATCTTTCCAACGGTTCAAATGGGGAGTCAAACGGAGCTATGGTGCAAAAGTTATGGCTCGCAAAAGTTCTGCCACCAATTGGGGTAGAACCATCACCTAAATTATCCCCTGAAATATTACTCGGATCAGAGTTAGTGTGCTCATGATTTTGAGATGACCCCAAAAACCCCATTATCAATGATTTCTACCTACATATCCAATACTTTGAAGACGACCTTAGACTGATGCAGTTCTCCCATATATGTCGGTGAATGTGTGAATAATGCAAGAGGAGGAAAACAAGTACAATAATGACCAAACTTGTAACTTGTCAAATATATCACTTGGGGTATTTCTTTATAAATTAAGACTTGTTTATGTGTTTTTTCTATTACTGATATGAAAATAAGAGAAACTAAGAAAGCTTTGTTTTATCAAGTGTTTGAATGAATGTTTTGATAAGTTATCTTAGGTATTTTCTAAGTGTCTGCTAGGTGAGAAATGAATGAGGGTTGATATTGGGTAAGTGCACAAAGTTAGTGGACAAAAAGGGGCCTACCCATAGAGATTTTTTTCTTGAAAATTGAGAAATTAGAACTTATGTAGATAATTTGATATGTCTACACTCAAAATTTGAGGATGGTGTAAGAACATGAATTTTAGCATTTTGAGTTTAGTTTCTAAAACACTAAATGTTTTTAAAAAAATTTAAGTATAACTAGGTCAAACATCTAAAATTTTAATATTAATCCCTATTTTTTAAGAAAATAGAGTAGATAGTTGGTCTTGCAAGCCCTCATTTTTTGAGCATCCTTTAATATTGTTTAAAACAATTTGGTAAAACTTTAGATAAGACCATCTAGTTTTTAACCTTTATTTTTTATAATTTTTTTATGAATAATTTTTTATTAATTATATAAATAAATAAATCCTAAAAATTGGTAAAAAAAATGGATAGTCAATTGTCCCCCCGCTCGCACCCCAATACCTCAAAATAAATGAAAACTAGTTTTTTTAGAATGTATGTATAATTAGGCATAGTTTGTAACCATATTTATTTTTGTATTTAGATCAATGAAAAAAAGACACACACACACACACACACACACACACACACACACACTAAACTAGTTTTTTAGAATGTATGTATAATTAGGCATAGTTTGTAACCATATTTATTGTTGCATTTAGATCAATGAAAAAAAGATACACAAACAT
Organism: Torreya grandis; assembly: GCA_037957365.1. Taxonomy (NCBI): domain Eukaryota; kingdom Viridiplantae; phylum Streptophyta; class Pinopsida; order Cupressales; family Taxaceae; genus Torreya; species Torreya grandis. The sequence goes on from JARHVA010000008.1 coordinate 12,186,339, forward strand.
ATATATATATATATATATATATATATATATATATATATATATATATATATATATATATATATATATATATATATATATGGCATGTAGTGGCCTAAAAAATCTATAGTTAGAAATCAACATAGATAGAAACCTTAAAATCGTCCAAAAATTAAAAAATATATATATTTGGAAAGGGGAAAGCGTGTTTATCATTATGATAAATGTTTTATGAATTGGATCATTAAAATGCACAGTGTATTTGGTGATTAAAGTTAAATTTTGTTGTTTTTTCTCAAAACTCTTAGTTTATATATATATATATATATATATATATATATATATATATATATAAACTAAGAGTTTTGAGAAAAAACAACAAAATTTAACTTTAATCGCCAAATAGTAGTGGCCTAAAAAATCTATAGTTAGAAATCAACATACATAGAAACCTTAAAATAGTCTAAAAATTTAAAAAAAAAACCATATATTTGGAAAGGGGAAGTGTGCTTATCATCGTGATAAATGTTTTATGAATTGGATCATTAAATTTCTATGTATTTAGCGATCGAAGTTAATTTTTTTTTGTTTTTTTCTCAAAACTCTTAGTTTTGCCTGTGTGTTGATAGGTCCAAGCCTTTGGCTCTAGAATTCAAGCCATTTTTGAGCCAAAAGGCTTGGGTTTTGAGTTTAAACTCACCATATCACGTATCCACTATAATGCATACACATTATTGCATGTACAAATTCAAATTGAAAATATGTGTTTGAATGTAAAATAACCAACACTTGTACACATTATTTACATAATACATACATGTTATTACCACTAAGTCTAGTGGAAATAATACATACATGTTATGGTCTATTGAAGTCATGAGTGGCTAAAATGCAAAAAGGAGATGCATTAAAAGTTTAAGTATAAATATAAAAAATTAGGGTCACTCTACATTTGATATATTTGGTCTCAAAATTGTATGCCTTACGATGTAGAAGATAATTTTTCAAAATCCAATCTAGTTAGGACTTAGGCATTTTTAGAGTCTTGAAATTGAACCTAGGGATTTTAGGGAATAAATTTTATAATTGATGTCCATTTTTTATAAACATGTGATCATTTTTAGGTTTTTTTTTCCTTCTAAATTGATTTATAACATTTTTACAAGTCTCAAGTTTGTCAAAATTGAAGTTTTTAAACCAATCACTTTGAACTTAAGCCAAACTAGTGTGATTTTGGAAACATAGGTCACATTGATAACATCCACACATTAAACAACCACTCTATATTAATTTCACTTGATCATTGCCCTTACCTCCTCCCTATTCACTTATTCTTCATCCCTCATCAACCCTAATCACTCTCTCCTCATTACTCATTATCCATATCACTCCTTCATGGACCCTTACCATCCCTCATCATCTCTAATCATCACATCATTATCCCTAATCACTACCTTATTAATCAGCATCTTCCCTCATCATCCCTAATAACTCCTTTATAATACTTATTAATCTTAATCATTCCATCCTTATCCCTAATTTTTATTAATCACTCACTCATTAACCCTCACCATCCATCATCACCCCTAGTCACTCCAGACATGTGTGTGTTGTTCCTATGACTGATATGGAAATAATAGAAAATAAAAAAGATTTGATTTATCAAGTGATTGATTGAATATTTTAAAAGTTTCTTTAGGTATTATTCAAGTGTCTTATATGTGAGTAATGAATGAGGGTTGATATTGGGTAAGTGAAAAATGTTGCAGGATAAAAAGGGGTCTACCTATGGACAAGTATTTCATGAAAATTGAGAAATCAAAACTTATGTAGATAATTTGAGATGGCTACAATTAAAACTTGAGGATGGTGAAATAACATTATTATAGATTTTTGAGTTTAGTTTCCAAAAAAATAAATCATTTTAAAAATAATTAAGTATAAATAGGTCAAACATCTAAAATTTGAATAGGAACTACTCTTTTTTTGAAAAATAGAGTGGATAACCAGTCCTATAGTCCCTCATTTTTTGAGCGTCAATTAATATTGTTTAAAAACATTTAGTAAAACTTTAGATAAGACCATCCAATTTTTAACTTATATCTTTTAATAATTTTTTGATAAATATTTTTTTATTAATTCTGCAAAATCATACACCCTAAAAATTGGTAAAAAAATGGGTAGCTGGTTGTGCACCCCCTAAGTACCTCAGAATAAATGAAAACTACTTGTTTTAATGTGTGTATAATTAGGCCTAGTTTATAACCATATTTGTTTTTGCATTTGGATCAATGAAGAAAAAGATACACAAACATATATAGGCATGTATATTTTCAGCATGTAGTGGCCAAAAAAATTTATAGTTATAAATCAACATATATAGAAACCTTAAAATAGTCCAAAAATAAAACAAAAATCATATATTTGGAAAGTGGAGAGCATGATCATCATTATGATATTTTTTAATGAATTGGCTTCATTAAAATTCATAGTGTATTCGATGTTCAAAGTTAAGTTTTCTTATTTTTCTCAAAATTCTCATATTCGATTGTGTGTTGACAAGTCCAAGCCTTTGGCACGAGAATTCAAGCCATTTTCAAGACAAAATGCTTGGGTTTTATATTAAACTCACCATATCATGTAAGAAATATAACCCATGCAAGTCATTGCATGTACAAATTCAAATTAAAAATAGGTCAAACATCTAAAATTTGAATAGGAACTCCTTTGTTTTTTTAAATAGAGTAGATAGGTAGTCCTATAGTCCCTCATTTTTTGAGCATCATTTAATATTGTTTAATAATTTTTAAAATGATTAAGTATAAATAGGTCAAACATCTAAAATTTGAATAGGAACTCCTTTTTTTTTTTGGAAAATAGAGTAGATAGCCAGTCCTATAGTCCCTCATTTTTTTAGCATCATTTAATATTGTTTAAAAAAAATTGGTAAAATTTTAGATAAGACCATCCAGTTTTTAACTTATATTTTTTAATAATATTTTGATAAATAATTTTTTATTAATTCTACAAAATCATACACCCTAAAAAATGGTAAAAAATGGGTAGCTGGTTGTGCACCCCCTAAGTACCTCAAAATAAATGAAAACTACTTTTTTTAATGTGTGTATAATTAGGCCTAGTTTGTAACCATATTTGTTTTTGCATTTGGATCAATGAAGAAAAAGATACACAAACATATATAGGCATGTATATTTTTAGCATGTAGTGGCCTAAAAAAACTATAGTTATAAATCAACATATATAGAAACCTTAAAATAGTCCAAAAATAAAACAAAAATCATATATTTGGAAAGTGGAGAGCATGATCATCATTGTGATTTTTTGTTATGAATTGGCTTCATTAAAATTCATAGTGTATTTGATGATCAAAGTTAAATTTTCTTATTTTTCTCAAAACTTTTAGATTCGGTTCTGTGTTGACAATTCCAAGCCTTTGGCGTGAGAATTCAATCCATTTTCAATACAAAAGTCTTGGGTTTTGATATTCAACTCACCATATCATGTAGCAACTATAACACATGCACGTTATTACATGTACAAATTCAAATTAAAAATATATGTGCATTTGAAATGCAAAACAACCAAAGCACATACACATTATTTATTTAACATCTACGTGTTATTACCATTAATTCTAATGGTAATAACACATACATGTTATGGTATATTGAAGTCATGAGTGTTTAAAATGCAAAAGGGGGATGCATTAAAAGGTGGGGGGATGGGGGTCATTTAGTAAAATAAATTTTAAGTATAAGTTTATTTTAATAAAATAAGAAATTAAGGCCACTTTACATATGATAAAGTTGGTCTCATAGTTGTACGCCTTATGATGTGGAATAGTTTTTCCAAAGCTAATTTGGTTAGTACTTAGGAATTTTTAGGGTCTCGATATTGAACCTAGGGATTGCAGGGTATAAACTTTGAAATTGATGTCCATTTTGATAAACATATGGTCATTTTTTAGGTTTTTGTGATTTTGAATTAATTTCTAACATTTATATAAGTCCAAGATTTATCAAAATTGAATTTTACAAACCACTCACTTTGAACTCAAGATAAAATTATCTGATTAGGGCAACATAAGTCATATTGATGACATACAAACATTAAACGACCACTCTATGTTAATTTCACTTGTTCATTACCCATCCCTCATCTCTAATCACTTCTTCCTCATCCCTCATCACCTATAATCACTCTCTCTCTTCATTCTTCATTGTTCATATCACTCCCTCATTGACCCTTACCATCCGTCATCATCTCTAATCACTGCCTCATTGTCTCTAATTGGTCCCTCATTGATCCTCACCATACCTCATCATCCAAATAACTCCTTCATCATCCTTAATAATCCCTAATCACTCCATCTTCATCCATCATTTTTATTAGTCACTCCCTCATTAAACATCACCTTCCATCATCATCCTTAATCACTCCCTCATCATCCCTAATTATCCCTCATTAAACCTCACTATCCCTCATCATCCCTCATCATCCTTAATCACTCCCCCCTCATCCTGCATATCCCTAATAACTTTCTCATTAACCCTCATCATCCTTCATCATCTCTAATCACTTCCTCATTATCCTTAATCACTTCTTCATTAACCCTCACCATCCATCATCATCCCTAATCACTCCCCATTCATCCCTCATAATTTTTAATCACTCCCTCATTGACCCTCACCATCCCTCATGATTCCTAATCACTTCTTCATTAACCCTCACCATACCTAATCACTCCATTATCATCCATACTCATTTCCTCATTAACCTTTACCATCACTCATCATCCCTAATCAGTGCTTCATCATCCCTCATCATCCCTAATCACCCCCTCCTTATCTATCATCATCCCTAATAACTCCATCATTGACCATCACCATCCCTCATCATCTATAATCACTCCCTCCTTGTCCCTAATCACTCCCTCACTAACCCTCAAGATCCCTCATCATCACTAATCACTTCTTCATCATTCTCGATTGATCCATATAATGATCTCTAATTGAAATGGAGTATAATTTAATTATCTATCTCCTAATCCAATCCATTTAGAGTATCTATTTGTTAAACCCAACCATGACCATCTATCTGACCATGTATATTTATCAAACCCTACCTACTTCATTAGTTCTAGTCTGGACAACTTAAACTACATGGGTAGGGTGGTGCTCTAGTGTATAAAAAATAATAATCTATAGTGGATAGTGTTATAGTATATCAAATATTTAATAAGAATGTTCACCCACATTAATTAATTAGTTGGTCACATTCAAGGGAATAATATTTGGTATTCTTTATCCCTTGGGTAGTAAAGTCCAACTGGGAATAATGTATTCTCTCTCCACCCTCCTCAACACCTCACCCTTTGGGTGGACTTTCTTCTATTTTCTAGTTCACCTCACCCTTAAGGAAACCCTTTTTCATGTAACATGACCTAACTAAATGCATAGAGATATAGTTGACCTATAGTTTGAATAGTGACATAAATCTATGTGTAAAATGACTCAATGGGATGGGTAACATAAGTAACTTAACTATATACATAACATGATTGTATAAGAATGAATAACTAGATATTATATATACAAATTGATATATACTATATATATGTAACATGAGTGTAGGGATTTCTATTTGGCTTGATTTTTTCTATCAGTCAATTCCCTATATCTCATCCTTGAGTGTTTGGGTCAATTTTTAACCAAGTTATTTTGAACCTAGCTATAGGCTCAATCTCTATAGTGGAGGGGTAGGTCATTAGTTGAGTGTCGACTATGAAAATAGATGTGCTTGACATGACATATATTTATATAGATATAATATCCATTTGGGTGACCCAAGCCTATCCATAGTGGGCATGAGTTAGAGATTCTAAAGGAGGTAAGGCATTTTTACTGTCTATGGTAATTAGGTCCTCTTCCTTGGGCCCAAGAAACCAAGCATATACAAGTTTTTTTCCTCCCTTATGTATGATAGACTAACCTCTCTAGTGGTTCAAGCCCTATGTCCCTCCCATCTTCATGTATCTCTATATCAATTCTCCCCTTGGCCACTAGAGGTCCTCTCTATCTATTTGGGATATGAGCCTCTTAGATAGATAGATTTTTTATTTATATCTAGATAACTATACATTATATATCTATATATATAGGCATATATCTATCAGGGGATAAACTAGAGGGCCTACTAAAAAATACCTATGAGTATAGAGTTTCGTTATACTTTGTCCTATGTCTTCATTCTCAATCTATTTTTTACTAGGTGGGTTGGGCTCCACTAGGCCCATATATAAATAAGGGTCTTCCTAGGGGGGGAAGATGATATATGTAGTTCATGGGTGGTAAATGTGACTACACTACAACATAGGGTTGTGCTATGATTTATTATGTTTTTAAGATTTCTATGATTTTAAATAAATTTTATGATGTTTGTCATTAAACAAAAAGCAACACCATTGTTTTATGAAATGACTTGAACAAGGTCAAAACACCATTAAAGAGCCTAGTCATTAGCCATTCACCCCAATACCCTATCATAGCTATATTTGGGGAGAAGTGGTATGTGACGTGTATCCATATAATTTTTGAATTCATATGAATGGTTATCAATATTACTAGTGGTTTATGGATACTAACCCAATTGATCTTATATACCTATTAAACTCTAAGAGGATAATGCAATAATAAGTAGCACATATTTAATAGTCTTATAAAATTAATAAAGTTACTAGGACTATAATTTTAGTTGGTATAGATAGAATAGTGCATAAATATGCACTTTTAGGAATTTTCCAACCTTTGATTAGGCCAAGACATCCAACTAGAGGGACAAATCCCTTATTAATTTTTTTTAAAAAGTTTTAAATTTTTTGATATCAGCTGGTCAACCATATAAAAAGTGCTCCTCGATTAACTAATAATAAAACCAAATTTTAATCAATAATAAAAGCCACCTAATCAATGGTAAATAAAATTTCAAAAAGTAATCACATGATGACAACTAAAAAACCAATGAGTTGGTTTTAATGTGAGTTGAGTGGGGTGAATTGGCATATAATGTTGTGAGGATACTATTATAAAAATCACACACTATTTATTAATAACCATAAACCATCACAAATCCACTTAGCATGTGAATATATGAATCTACTCAATTAAATTTAGATGATAGTATTGGATGGAGTAACTAAAGATGAGGAGGTGATGAAGGAGAATCTGTGGTCTTGAGTAATCTCACATCACAAAAATTAAAGCACATTCTTATTTTCAATGTTTACTTCTTTATATCAATTTTGGTGTGCTTCATCAGGGGAGATTTTTTCCTTAATGTCCATGTTGGCCATTCTCCTTGTGTATTATTCATGTTGGTTCTTGAATTTTTTGCTTTTAACATCCATTCATGCTCAATTGTGTTTATCTAGGAGTTTTGGTCCAAAAACTACACCTTTTATGTTGGTTGGTTTTCTCTTTGGTGAGATGTTGTGACTTGTGCCTTTTTTATTCATATTGTATTGACTAATTTGATCTCAGTGACACATTTTTTTCACTTCCTATTCTATTCAAGTCTTACTTTCTTGATTGTAAATTTGACTTTTATTTGTGTACTTGTGTATTTTGTACAATCCACAATGTTATTTGATAAAGGAAAAGTTGCATGGGTATGTAGATAACTTTTATGTTACTTGATAGTGGTAATTGAAGTGGTGATTCCTCCATAAGTCTTAAAATCTCCTTGTTTTATATTCTTTGATGATCAATTTTTTTCCTTCAATAGAGTCTCTCAATGACTCAAGTAACAAGTGATTATGCTATTCGAAACTAAACACCCACATAAGTCTATGTTTGAAGAAAAAAATTTAGTAGTGATTGATTGAAGTTTAATTCCATACTAATCCTTGAATGTGCTAAGTTTTTTCACATAATGGTATGCAATAAGGTAATCCACAACTGGGTCATGATGAATCAACATGGTATTTGACTATGTTCTTGAAGGTTCAAAAAGATGAAATCTATACATACAAGTTTTTACATAATGGTAAATCAGTTATGTAAATCCTAATGGATTCATGAGCAAGGTAAATGTTTTGATTCATTTTTATGTATTATATATAATCGATTGGGTCTCATGCTTATTAAAATTGACTCTTAACACCCATATGAAACTTGGCAGGTTTGCATTGTGTATAATATTTAAAATTTAAATTTTTCTTCTAGTGAAAAACATATTCAGTGAATTTTATTATGCTCTATGTAAAATTGGATTTGAACCACCTGTAGGTGACTAACAGGTTTGGTAATTTCTTTATGTCATGTGTTTTTTGTAAAATGCATGTGTTGATATAAAAGCATTGGAGTAAGACACAAGGATGTGATGATAATTTCATTGGATGCTTATTCTCATCCTTATAAGTAAATAGGCATTTCATTAGAGGGTTCATCTAGAAAAATAGAGGATTAGACCAAAATTGCATTATATTTTTATTATCTTCATTTGGGAGGTCTATTAGACTACCATTACAAAGGCAGGGGTTAGTGTATGACATCTAGGTGTTTATCTATTATTTTCCTCCATGTTGTGTATCTAATAATCCCAAGAATGGTGTTGATTAAATCTAAATTATGTTGTATTAATTTAAGTATTATGATTCATTTTATGTGAATGTCAACTATTTGATGAAATATGTGTGTGTTTGTTTGTGTTATTGAACCCCTACAACACAAGAGTTAATATCATAAATTAAATGTAATCCCCCTCAATGTGTGTGCACCAAGAGGGATGAGGATGAATTTAGTAGGGATGATGAGGGATGATGAATACATCATTAAGAATGATAAGGGATAGTGAGAGTTGATGAAAAAGTTATTAGGGATGATGAGGGAGTGATTAGTGATGGTGAGGGATGAGTGAGTCATTAAGGATGATGATGGATGATGAATCAATGACTAAGGATAATAAGGATGGTAAGGGTTAATAAAGGAGTGATTAGGGATGATGGAGTGATTAGAGATGATGAGGGATCTTGATGTTAAATAGAGGAGTGATTAGGGATGAGGAGGGAGTGATTAAAGATGATGAGGGTTAATGAAACAATGATTAGGGATGATAAAGTTTAATAAGGGAGTGATTAGGGACAATAAGGGAGTGCTTAAAGATGATAAGAGATTGTGAGGGTCAATCAGGGAGTGATTAAGGATAATAAGGAATGAGGAGAGAGTGATTAAGGGTGATGAAAGATAATGAAGAAATTATTAGGGATAATGGAGGGATGATGAGTAATTTAAATTAACATAAAATGGTTGTTTGATGTGCAAAAGTAATCAATGTGACCTATACTACCCCAATCACACCACTTTAGCTTGAGTGGTTTGTACACTTCAATTTTAAAAAACTTGAGACTCCTAAAAATTCTAGAAATCAATATAGAAGGTACAAAAACCTAAATAATGATTATATGTTTACCCAAAATGGAAATCTATTGTAAAATTTATTCCCTAGAATCTCTAGGTTTAATACTAAGACCATGAAAATAACTAAGCACTAACCGTATTTTATTTTGAAAAACTATCTCCCACATTATAAGGTTTGTAGCTATTAGACCATTTCTATCAGATATAGAGTGACCCTAATTTATTATATTTACTAAAATAAATCTAATATAAAATTAATAATATAAATGTAAATTTATATTTATAATGCATACACATTCCTTCCACATAGCACAAAAGATGCGCATGCCCCTTTTATTTCCTTTTTTAGCTATGACAACATAATGTTTATGCATTATGTGGTCATAATCTATACACATTATGTTTCCATAGTGTGTACATGTTATGGCTCAAAAATATTGAGCATAAATTTAAATAATTCATAGGTGTTATGGCCATAATGTGTACATGTTATGGTCATAACGTGTACGCATTAGGGAAAATGTCCACATAAACATCTCCTAACTCCATGCACATACCTTATTATATTTATATCAATCCATTTGGATAAATAACTCGCATTAAATAACTTAGGTTGACCATTAGGATAGATTTCATTTGAGAATTAGATGACTTTAAAGAAATGAACACTTGCATCAAAGTAGGACACCTACATCGACACATGTGTCTATCATAGATGCTAGTGTCTAGGGAATAAATAAGTAGGTACTGAGTTAGAAATTGCATAGATGGAAGATAAATAGGTTTTAATCATTTTTAAAAAGATAGAAGGTCTAGATCATCAACATAAGACTGGTCAGACCAAGAGATAGGCTAAGGGTTAAAAGATAGAGCATATACAAGACTTCCAAAAGTGGGAAAGGTCCATAACTGAGAGGAACAACCAAGGCCTAAGTTTTTCAAGTGTATAGGATTGAGGTGCTATATAATCCATAAATGTTGTCTACAGTTTGGTTCTCATTTTTTGCAGGAGTAGGTTCTTAGTATCTTCCTAATTCTTTGTGTTATGTTCATTATTATTTTTATTGTATATCTTTAGTAGATTTTATTTATTTTATTTCATTTTATTATTTATTTTTCATTTTTTCTTCAGGTTTGATCAATAGATAATTTTATTATTAATTAGTAATTAGATTCGATTATCGGTACTTAATAAACTAATACTTACACAATTTATCTAGTCATTAACATCATTTTAAGAATGTATTTGTAGGTACTTTGTTCTTGTCAAATTTTTACTTTTTAATTTATTTAAGTTGTTCTTTTATTTACATTGTGATTATTTATTTTTAATATTTTTGCTTTAATATTAGTTATTTTCCCTATTTCACATTAATAAAATTTTATATTAATTGTTAATTATTGATATTTATAGTTATATTGTATTATTTTCTTAATTATAAGTTTATATAAAGATATTTTATTTTTAAAATCAAGAGCTTAATTCATCATGACATCTTCCATATTTATTTAAGGTCTAAGTTTTTGATTTATCTATCATTTTATTTCCTTTATAATGATGGATCATTGAGTGGGATCTAAAATGTTAATCCAAAAAATACTATACATTTATGTCTAAAAATATTCTTACTATAATCTACATGGATTGTAAAAATACTATAACAATTTTTTATTTATTTATTCTTATGGGATTTAACTCTTTCTTTTAGTCATTCAAAATAAATAATTAAAACTTTAAAAATAAAAAAATATTAGATTTGATTGTAAATAAAACCTAAAGTTTATTGAAAATAAAATTTGTCAAATTTATAATTTAAATAGAATTCAGTTTTAATTTTTTATTATTATAATAACACAAACTTTTAAATATGAATAGTTTAATTAAAGATATATGTCAATAAGATATTATTTAAATTTAGAATGATTATTTGTATAATGATTTTTTTTTTTTAAAAAACTATGAAAAAATAATCTCAAAGTCTAGTGTGTATGCATTTTACTATTAATAGAATTTCTTATGACTTTTTGTATTTTAGTTTGAATAAAATGGTTATATAAATGTAAATAAAAATAATAATCATAAAATATTTATAATATAAATTTTTACAGCATCTACCACACTTACGAAGTATAGATTTACAAAGTAAAAACTTACATATATAAATTTCAAAATTTTAACTATATTTATATAATTCTAAACCTGCACCACTCATTTTTATGTATAAATTTTATACTATTACCTAAAATTTGCACATACATTTTATATATTTATTTGGTATGCACATTTATATATTATTTTGAAAAAATTTAAAACATGTTATACTTTCATTATCATGGTTTTTCATTTCTTGTCACTTTTCTAGATTTATTTTATAATAATCTTATTTTGAACTATTCTTTGTGATATAATTTTATAAATTTTGTTTTTTTATTTACATTTTTAAATATGTTTTCCCAAAAATATGTTTTCCCACACTTATTTCTGTGTACAATTTTCTTATATTAACAATACTTTCCATATTTCCATGATTGTTTTAATTAAAAATGATTACTATTAATACACACATGGATTGTTTTAATTAAAAATGATTAGTATTAATACACACATGCATGCTTGCATGGGTTAACTGCATTTAAGTACGTTTTTAATCTTATTAATGTGAAGTCTTTTTGGTATCATAGATTGAAAGTATATGATAATGCATCAAATATTTTATAAAAAATAATTTTATGATGTAAAATATGAATTGTATGGTTTAATTGTATTTAATACTTTTTTAATCATATGAATGTGAAATCTTTTTGGTATTATAAAGTGAAAGTATATAGTAATGAATCAAACATTTAAAAATAATAATTTTCATATATATATATATATATATATATATATATATATATATTGGATTTGTCAAATTATAGTTTGACTTACTAAAGAGTTACACATTAATAAATAATTATATTTTATTTTGAAGTTTTCTATTGAATGGTGATAGATGGACTCAATTTACTTACATCGATTAGTCTTTAAAAACAATGACTCAAAAATCCACTATATCCCTAAGATAGTATGATTTTTAAAATTACCTTCTTAAAGTGAAAACACATACTATCTTAGGGATATATATAAAAACACACTATCTTAGGGATATATATAAAATCATACTATCTTAGGGATATATATAAAAACACTCCACCGCCACTCTAAAATGCCATTTTAGGTTCCACTTCTTAATGTAAAAATTAATATTAATTAATTGAAAGTTTTATTTTTCATAAATCTTATAATTAGCTCAGAAATATAACAAATAACATAATTTCAACAAACATAGTTTAAACTAAAATCAAGCCACCAAAAACCAACTAAATAAATAATATAAATTGGAAGCATCATAAAATACATACACTAAGCTTTTAGCTTTCCCATGCCAAAAACATAACCTAATCAATGTAAACATAGTGATACCATATATAAAAATTAAATGCTCATTTTTTGAGTTTTAATATATTCATTCAATGGTCTTGTTGTAGCTATTAACACATAATAATGCTTGAATATCTTAATTATTTACTCTTTATATTAATGTGTGGAGAAACACCATAGGAAACCCAAAAGAATTCACCCTTATTAATTATATTTGGTATATTATCCTTAATTTGTTTTACTTTGCATAAACATATTAATGTTATTTTTTCCCTTGAACATGAGGAATCTTAGTCATGTATCTTAAATGATTAAGTTAGGGGGAGCTAGGGTAGAAACATTATGAAACAACATTATCATGATCATTTTGAAGGAAAATTTGTTAACCAAATTTCAGTCCATTGGAACAATTTACACTATCATAATCATAAAATCTATTGTGTCTTCAACTTCTCAATTACAAAATTATTATTTTTATTTTATTTATATAAATTCACTTGTATTTCAATCCTTAACCACTTAACCACTACATAATTATCAAACATGTTTGTATTTTCTAATAAGTTTACAAATATTTCAAGTTTTAAACATATTTTTTATGAAAACTTATATTTCTCTCCATAATTTCAATGTATAGATTTTAGATTATAAAACTTAGAAATTTTTAATGTATTCAAAATCTTAGTCTATGCATTCAAAGATATCCATTACACTTTTTATGGTGTACATTTTATATTTTAATTGGACTAAATTTTGTAGTCTAATATTATAATAATGTATTATTTTTTAAATACTAAACACAAAAACATTTGAGTTAATACTATAAACAAATAATTTATTCAAATTTTTTTTCTTATTTTTTAATATTTTTAATTATTAAAAAAAATTATTATAACTTTTAAAAGGAATAAAAAATCATTTTAAAATAGTATATTTGATTTAGATGAAATTTATTAAAAATATGATTTATCATATATTTGAATAAAATTTATTTTTTATTTTTTATTTAATTGTAAAATATGTAGTCATCTAATTAAAGATGCATGTTATTCAATAATTATTTACATTTAAAATAATTATTTACCTAAACAATGAAAAAACAATTAATAAAAGGAACTATTTTAACTTTAACATGTATACATGCTCATAGACTAATATCTTATATCTTTTCAATAATAAGCCACACTTTGAATATTTAATTAAGTGTAAAAATACCACATAATAATACTATATATGTGATGTATTTCACAATCCTTACTTTTTGATAGAATATTTTCCCATTTTTATAGTTAGATTTTGAATAAAATGAAATTTACTTAAAAAAAATTTGTAATGTGACCCTTCACATTAAAAAAAACTTAGTTGTAGAAACTTTATAATTGTAATATATTTTATACGATATTTTATTTTTTACATACACTTTTATCTCTACATTCCCATCCCTCGATTTTATGTGTAAATTTCATACTATTCATAATACTTTCCATATCATCATAAATTTATAAATTTAATTTAACTATTATTAATAATTTTACATAATATATTATCATTTCATAAGATTTGAATGAATAATTATTTAACATGTAAACAATTTATACCACAATCCATATATATATATATATGGAATCTTGTTAGTATTATAGGATGAAAGCATGGTAATATATTTTAGAAAGAATATTTAATGTTTTAAAATATCTAAATTAGATAACAAACTTTTTGAGATGATTTGAATAAATTTTACTATTTTTTGAGATGATGTGTGTGTGTGTGTGTGGAATCTTGTTAGTATTATAGAGTGAAAGTATGGTAATATATTTTAGAAAGAATATTTTATGTTTTAAAATATGTAAACTATATAACAAACTTTTTGAGATGATTTGAATAACTTTTACTACCTTAGTTATAATATTTGTTGCTTCTTCACTTACATAGTTTTCAAACAATTTTTCTAACAATTTTATCAATGATTTAAGTTGTAAACTATTTTCTATTAAATGTGATATTATATTTCCCACCATACTTTAGATGTATATATTTTATATTATAAAAATCAACATGTTTAATTAGATATTTTATGCTTTCATAATTAATAAAAAGTAGATTTATAGTTTTTTTTGCTTGATATTTCACATCACCAACCATGATTCATCATAATTTATATCTTTCTTCTAATGATAAATCATGTTTGGTGATCTAAAATTTTGAGTAAAAACACACAAAGTATTTAAAACATCTATAAATATAATGTGTCTAATGTATATATAAATTCCTATTCAAACTCATTTTTTACTATAGGAATTCCAATGCTATCCACTCCACTTATAATAATACTATATATTTTCTAATATAATTTGACTAATATTCTAATAAATTAATATTTTTTTAATTACCAAGTGAATATATATTTTAGTGACTAATATAGACAAACCTTTTATCACCATTTTTTATATTTATTCATTATTATCATTTCCTTCAGTTCCTCCTCACTATAGATAAGCTAAAAAGATAAAATAATATGCACCACAAAATATAATGGATGGCTTCACTGGTGGAGGCTACAAATTTGAGAGCCCGCATATTTTAATCCATTCCTTTTCTGATTTCACATGAAAGAAATCCAAGATTGAATATGGTTCATTTTGTGCTTTTCTTCCTTCTTCCACTTATTCAAATCTCATAATATTATTCTTATTATTATTATGATCAACATACTCTTCCCTCTTTCAATAATTCCCTCACCATTCATTCTTTGCACAATTGGTCTCCCAATCATAACTCTTGAAATTAGAATGACGTTACTTGACTTCATTATCGACATTGTGTGATTTCCTTGAAGCTCATTGGTATGGATTTTGTCTCCATCTCTCAATAATTTTTAAAATGTTTTTTGGGTTGTTAAATCTTTAAGAGTTGGACAAATAAAGGATAAAATGGAAGCTTTTGTATTGAATTATATTGTATTTTACTTTGGTACTTGTAGATAGGAATTCATTTATACTTCTTCTTCTTCTTCTCTACATAGGTGAACAAATATTGTTAAAAAGATACTTATTCCTTGGATTTTCTTGGATCCATGTATTATTTTAGCTTTAGTTTCTATTTTATGCAAAATTGTTATCAATTCCTTTTTGTAACAAATAACAATTGTGTATATTTTCCCACAATTGATAAAAAGGTGTTTTCATTCATTTGTTTACCCTTCATCTTTTTTATTTATTCTCTAAATCTATTCACATATTTTAATCAAATTATAACTCTTTCTTTAATTGATGTATTATTCCTATATATGTCAGCTTGCATATTTCATTTAACTTTGTGTTATCTTAAGATAGAGGAATAATTTATTTTTTATTGGTGCATCACCTTTTTTTAATCTTCTCCCTTTTTCTAAGTAAGCTTTTACTTATGCATTAGAGTAGAAAGGAACCAATCTTATTTGGTTTTTTTTATATATTTGTAGTCCCACACTTGTATAAATTTTGATGTTATCCTTGAAGCACAGGAAACATTTCAATCAAACATTTTTTAACATTAACATATCTCACATTTTATAAATATAGTTTGATGTTGTAAATTATGTAAACTAGATTTTACAATAATATTTGAAGTAAAACTATAAATACCAATAATTAGAGAGACATAATATTATACTCTCACCCCAATCATAAACTAGATCATATACGTTAAATATATCCATCTAAAAAATGTCATATGTATGTATCAATCTCAAGGTGCCTCTCTTGGATTTCTTATGTAGTTTTTTTCTATTGAAGAGTCCCACATTGATTAACAACTCTATCACATTTTTCTCATTTTTCCCATTTTATGCTGACAAATGTCGTCAAACAACTAGCTCAATCATAACATCAAGATTGAAAAAACATTTTTAGAAAAAAGGTACGCTCCAAATTTCACCATATGCACAAGATATCACGATTTTTTATTTCATTCTTTAATAAATAAGAAAAATAACCCTAAATGATGTTGAAATGAATGCCAAATTTATGGCCAATCATTTTTATGAACATATTCATGAATATGACACTCCACCACCACCCTTGACTACCATTTTAGGTTATGCCTTTTGGCATTGAAAAAATACTTAAGTGAAAGTGTAGACATAGTAATAAATGTAAACAACCATTGATTACTAAGTTGTTGGATTCTCCATGCTAGAAAAACAACCTAATCAATGTAAACATAGTAATCCATAAACAAAAATTAGATGCTCATATTTGTGATTTCAATGTGTCCACTCACTAGGTCTTTTTTAGTTATATATGAAACATGATATTCGAATCCCTTAATTATCTCCTCTCTAAAATGATATGGAGAGACACAATAAAAAACCTAAAAGAATTTAACCTTAACAATCAAATTTCGTACATTATCCTTAATTTGTTTTACATTTCATAAGCACACTCATGTCATTTTGGGCCTTTAGAAAGAGTAATCTTACTTGTAAATTTTATGATTAAGGTATGGGAAGCCGAGGTACAAGACAATTCTGTTGGGACCTCAACATTATCATAATTCCTTAGATAAGTGTTGCTAACCAAATTTTAGGTCATTTAAATAATTTTCACTATCATAATTGTAAAATTTATTGTTCCTTTAACTTATCAATCTCCAATTCATTTTTATAGATTCTATTTAGACTAAGTCACTAACTAAAATCCTCAACCACTACGTAATATTCAAGCATTGATTTTCCAATAATTTGACAAATATTTTAAGTTGTATACAAATTTTTAATGTCAGAGTATGTTTCCCACCATATTAGATCCTATATTTTAAAAATTAACATGTATGGTGTAACTATAAGCTCCTATTCAAACTCTTATTTAGTGTAGGAAACCCCATGCTACCCACTTGTGATAGTGCTATACATTTTCTATTCAAATTTGACTAATAATCTAGTTAGGTACTCTCATTTTAAATACTAAGCATAAAAATATTTAAGTGAATAATATAAGCTAACCCTCTAATCACCACATGTTGTCTTTATTCATTCTTATCCTTAAATTTTTTTTCATTTTCTCCTTGATATAAAAATATATAAAAATCTAATTCTAATACACACCACCCATAATTGTGGTTGGCTTTACTAGTGGAGGCTAAAATTTTAGAACCCAAAGATCTTAGTCCACTCCTTTCCTAATTTCACTTGAAAACTTATGAATATTGAAGATTGAATGTGGTTCTTGTACTTATTTTCTTCCTCCTTTGGATTATTTAAATCTCAAATTATTTTCTTTATTATTATTTTGATTAATAGACTCTTCTATCTTTTAAGAATTCCCTCTCCACTCATTGTCTACATGATTGGTCTTCTAATCACAACACCTACAATTGGATTGGTGTTACCTATTCTCATCGACAATAGCAAAGGCTTTTATTGAATCTCATAGGTGTGGATTTGGTCAATCCCATCTACCCTTTTATTGAAAACCTTTCTTTCCTTATGACACTTTCTCTTTGGGATAACAATGTCCATGGTTAAATTACACCTTAGTTGGGAAGGTTATTCAACTTACAAATTGTTTGATTGTTTTAAAAAGATCTTGAAGACTAGTTTATTTATGCCTTCATTTTTATGGAGAATAAGATAACATGCCATACAAAGAGAGGTGTTCAGCTACATTTCAATGCTTAATAATTATGGAAATGGTAGACTTTTCTTACAACCAACTCAAAGGAAACATACCTTTAGAAGTTATAGGACTTCCAAATCTTCAATTCAGTTTTAACATTTCCAACAATTTGTTAGAAGGTTCTCTTTCAACAATGATAAAAATGGTAATGGTCCAATCTATAGATGTGTCTCTCAACAAATTCTCAGGTGAAATTTTAACTACACTGTCAAGTTACACAAAATTACAATATTTGAATCTTTCTTGGAATTCCTTTGATGGCCCAATACCAACATCACTCACTCATCTAAAAAATATTGAGGACATTGATCTTTCTAACAATAATGTATCTAGAGAAATCCTAATGGCTTTCAAAGAGATGAAAAATATTCAACATATCAATATTTTTTCAAACAAGTTAACACAGGAGGTTCCAAATGGAGGCATTTATGCAACACTTGATGAGTCTATAGTTATGGGAAATCCTAGTCTTTGTGGCACATGGATAAGTTTGCAACCCTACTCTTAATCCAATCACAAATATTATTTAGTCTCCAAAAATGTAATGGTACCATGTGTGATTGGCATTTCAATCTTCATCATGTCTTTATTATTGTTTCTATATTCCTATAGAAGGAGACATACTAGTAAAAAAATAGTTTCCCTCAATGTGGGACCCCCAATAATTCCATATGAAAATATTGTAGAGGCAACTGGTGGGTTTAGCCAAACCAATCTCTTAAGATTTGGTAGTTTTGGATCCATATATAGAGGAATTATAAACAATATAAAACATATTGTTGTTAAAGTTCTCAATTTTCAAGATGAGAATACTCACCAGAGTTTTATCAGAGAATGTAATGTATTAAAAAGAGTTAAGCACCGTAATGTGATCATAATCATTTCAGCTTGTTCCAACCTTGATTTTAAAGCACTAGTTCTTCCATTCATGTTAAATGGAAGTTTTGAGAAATGGATATATCCTCAGGGAGAAGAATAATGTAGATTAAACTTGAATTATCAATTAAAAATAACACTAGAGATAGCACATGGTATTGCATATTTGCATCATCATTTTTTTATGCAAGTGATTCATTATGACTTGAAACCTAATAATGTGATATTAGGGGATGATATAACTCCATATATATTAGAGGTTGGCATTGCCAAACTATTATTTGGAAATTTTATAGATTCACTAGCTTCTACAAATGCACTCAAAGGATCCATTGGATACATTACACTAGGTATAAACTATGCACTATTATAAAAAAAACATTATGAAGAGTTATTTTTTCTATTTTACAAGAATAGTTATAATGGATTGAGAATCACTAAACACTGTATTCTATTGTAGAGTATGGAACTGGTGGAAATATTTCAACAAAAGGAGATGTATACATCTATGGTATTCTACTTTTGGAGTCATTGACAAGGAAGAAACCAACAAATGACATTTTTATAGAAGGCGATCAAATAAATCTTCAAAAGTGGGTAGGTATGGATTTTCCAAATAAAATCAAATAAGTGGTGGATAACATCCTCCTTAGTTATGCTAATGAATTAGAGATATTAAAGGTATTATTATGCCTTACTCAATTTATACAAGTAGGGTTGTTTTTCACAAGTGAACTACCTCAACAATGCCCAAATATGATGGAGATAGTTGACAGATCATAAAAAATAAGAGATGAATTTATTGGTACTCCTATGGATTTTAAATTGACAATAAATATCTCTCCTTTTCTTGTGAAGACAAGTGGTACAAGAAATACTAATTCAGGGAGCAATGAAAATTGGTCTACATCTACATCATAACTCTTCACTCAACAATGTTGATTATTTATTAGCATTGTTTTATTTTTTATTATGTTATCTTAGATTTAATAATAATATTGTGATTTTATGTAAGGATCATATGTGTAATGTTTTTCCAAATTAGGGAGATGTAAGTTCAAATTCTAGTTTTTGTCCAACTTGATGATATGTAAGGTAGACATGGTTGTTGATTAAAAACACATATATATAATATAAATTAAACACAGACAAAAGAGTTTTTATTCTTGAATCTTTTCATGTTTCTTCATTATTCTTCTACTTTACAAATATAATATTTTTGGGGGGGTTAACTTTTGCCAAATAACAACTTTCTAGTCCTATTTTTCAGAGTTGATTGAATTTTTACAATCTCTTGTTTTGTGGATTTTTCTTACATTGCTTAAATATCATGAAATGAAAAATAATTCATGTCCTATTTCTCTCTTCAAATCTCATTCAATTATTCATGCTACCAGTATCCCCAATACATTTTATTCATTTTAATATACAATCATGCCAACTAGAAATTAACATTTTTTGCATAATGATTAAAATTCATAAAAAGAGTGTGAAACATTTACTATAGATGTTACTTATTAGATAGGAATTCACAAAAAATATGTTCAAGCATATATAAGATCCAATATTATTTTGATAAAATCCCTAAGGGAATGTAATGCATGGACTATAACCATTATTGAACATGAATAAAATAAGTTTATAAATTTGTAATCAAATGTAGTTGGTATATATAAAGACAAATTCAACCACACTCACCAACATTCTCCCATCAAATTCTAAAATAAAAAATTCAACATAAAGTATGGAATTTCATCTAAAACTAGTTAATTTAGTGACTATTTATCAAATGATTTCT